>CM057227.1:16485245-17685245 GCA_029891385.1 Erythroxylum novogranatense | reverse complement strand
CCAACAATGAGAAGAAAAGTCAAAGTAATTTAACTAATAAACTTTAATCAATTAAACCTAATCAAAATTTAACCCAATCAACTCCAAAGGCCCTAATTTAAAACCCAAAATAATATACCCAATATTACAGTGCCATTGGGTAGCAATTTTCGCTACCGAAAAGCAACCGGTTCGCCACTTGACGATTTTTCCGGTCCGGGAATTTTTTCCGAAAAATTCCAGAAAAATTCCTGAAAATCCCTTAAAATATAAAATACTCAATGACGTACTCAGAATAATTTTTCGAACCCAATAACCACGTTAATCACAATAAAATTACATTGGGCATGAAAACCGAGAATGTCATGTATGCATGTACAGTTATTTCATGTGCACAGATTTTACTGTTCACTAGTACCAGTATGCATGAACAATACTAATAAATCCCTATCAATCTCATTCTATGCCAATTTACTATTTTACCCTTCCTGTCGGGGGTGGGATGTTACACAAAAGCTACCAATCTTTTTTATGGAGAGGTAGCAAAACATGTTATAAATCCAATGCTTCAAGAATCACTCAATTTGGAGGTCGGATGAAGAAGTTATGGTCAAAAGAATCCAATATGTCCATGTCCTTATTCCAACTGAACATGTCTTGGCGCGATTTCTATAACTTCTGCTAGAAATGTCGGATTGATTTCGTTTTTGGATCATTGGAAATAAGACATCGAGATCTACAGCTCTTATGAAGACCTCAAAGTGAAATTCAGCCTCAAAACTGGTCAAAATTGCAATTTACTGTAGCTGACCTGTAAATGTCCGTTAAACGGACATTCATTGTCCGAGAAAGTCCGTTAAACTGACATCCATGTCCGTTTAACGGACATACACTGAGCTGAGGGTCCTTTTCACCCGAGAAGGTCCGTTAAACGGGCATCCATGTCCATTTAACGGACATACGTGATCCAAAAACTCTTCCAAGCCTCTCAATGCTTCCAACATCCATCCTAACACCATATACACTCAAAATTTCCCCAAATTAAACCCTTCAAGTGTAATAACACTCCTCAAACATTCAATTACCAATTTAGATGCATTAAACTTCCAAATATCAACTCAAAAACTCATACAACACACAAACTCTCAACATTCACCAAAGCTGTCATATTCCTACCTTCCATACAACATCATCACTTGCAAAACCCATATCTCTCAACTCCAATACCCAAATTTTACAAACTTTAAAGCATTGAAAAGCTAAGAGGATAAACTACAAAGTTCAAGAAACCCATTTTGCCCAATATGGCCAAAATCAACCCAGTTTCTCCCATGAGTTCAACACACAATTACACCTCTATGGAACCTGAAATAGGCATTACACACAACTAGCTAAACAAGCACATACACAAAGGAACTTTTTCAAATCTTCAATTCATTTCCAAGTCAAAATGGAGTTCATACAAAGCTTTCATACATAGCTTTTATTACATATCGTCATTACACAAGTTGCAAAATACATTCGATGCTCAATGTTCAATATGTTGTTAAAGCTATTAAAAAATCTTGCTCCTAACTTAATGCAAAAGCTAACTCTCTCTCCGAATTGTCCAAATGCCTGCAAGGATTTACTGATCTTCTCGATCTGCACCTGAGGAGTGGGAAAATATTGGGTTGAGCTATAAAGCTCAGTGGCTAAAATATTTTTAGCCATTGGCAATGAGCCACACAATCAAATATATATATACATATAAACACTCATTAAGCATATACATCACAATGATAATTCAACATCCACAATTCAATATCCAATTCATAATTCATAAAATCATCACATATTAGATTTAATTCAATTCAAAACATGGATTTATCACATCAAAATGCAAATGCACAACCAAATGGCTCGAAGGTTCCGTGAAACAAAACGGCGAAACCAAAGTTTACACCATGAACGAAACGAGTCCATTTTCGAATCTCGTAGGTCACAAGCGGGTAGCCGGGAGAAGGCTTTTGTCGACGTGCACGTGACTACGAAACGGTTCCTCTCTTGCCTAAACACAATCAATTTCATGCTCAAACCAATCATATCTAAATCTCAATTTCTTAAGCTTTTCTCATACCAAAATTTCATAATTCAATTCAATGGCATAACAATCATATCAAAATGTCAAGCATTTGTCAAGGCCTAACATGACATAATCACAATTCAATTGTTTTATCACAGTGGCATACATCACAATGAAATTTCAACATCACAACAATTCAACAAGCCATTTAGCACATACAACACATATAAGCATTTTGCCCATATTACCAACAACTATAAATAATTTACCCACCTTATACTCTTGAAATACCCAACTTTAATGGTGACCTTCCTCTTGCACTTGGGTAGGCTCTTGATTCCCTAACACAATCAAAATTTCTCATTAATTCCCAATTCCATTAGAATTTCTCCAAATTTCCATAATCTTAACAAATCATAATTAACCCTAATCAAGTTCCAATTTAACCTACCCATGGCTCATACATGTTAGAAAAATCAACACCTAGCTTAGAAACCCAAAAACCCCATAGATCTTACCATCTTCTTCTTCCTCCAACCATTCCCAACACAACCCTTCTTTCTCTCTCTAGAACTTCTCATTCACAAAACCCCAACCTATTTCCTTACCAAAGCATGAAGAAGGTGAAGAACTTACCTTGAAAGCCTTGATTTCTCCTCCTTCCCATGAAAATTTCCTTCCTTTCCCTTGCCTTTGTCGATTTTTGTTCTTCTTCTTCTCTCTTTCCCTTTCTCTCTCTTTCCTTTGGGCTTGCACGAAAATGCTCCTCTTTCCTCTAAATTTTTGCCTTCTTATTCTTCCTTAACTTCCCATTCTATCCCTCATTAACATGGCCCTTCCAAAAATACCCTTCTTTGTCTTATATGGCACTACTAACCCCTTAAGCCAACTTAATACTAACTTAATCCTAACCCTTTCATTCTAATTTCAATTTCTAATTCTTCCATCAAATTTTTAATTAATGGCCCAATTCTAAAATAAATAAAATTAAACCAACACGTAAACATAAATAACCAATTCAACAATTTATAAGAAATTCAGAAAAAAAAAAAAATTCAAGACCCAACATTCATACTAGTTTCTCCACACATTTTGATTTATTTGAAATCTTAATTTCCTGTGTTGATAACACATTCATCATATCTAATTTGTATCTCTTATACTTAATGTCACTTCAAATTCAAGAATCTAATCGCTTAGTTCGATACTTTGCATCAATAAAATGCATACACTCTTATTAGCATATTCTAAATCTTATGCTCGAGTCTCCGTTAGGATTAGGACTCAATATCATTTCTGATTTATTCCTTCATTGATAATTCTTAATAATAAACTATCTGGTCTGCTTAATCTAATTCGGTGAAATTCTTCTTTGAAAGAAGATTTCTTATTTCTATCAGCTATATTATTCATGTAACCTTTATCAATCCACTTTTTCCATCACTACTTATTAGAAATTTTTAGTAACTTAAAAAGATCAATTTCTATTATTTCTTACAAGGTCATAGTGTTATCGATACATCATTATTGTCACATATGCTTAGGTGTGTATCATCAAGGTCATCCCATTCCATCTAGGGATTTATTTCTGACAGATCACTAATTATTTTATAATAGTAATACTTTGATCTCAATTGATCCTAGACAATATTCCTCTCTTTATCCTTGCCACGATTGGGGTTTCCTTGCATTGACACATACTAACATTAACTTTACCCCAATTTTCTAGAATTTACATCTTCTAGTGTTACATCATGTCATAATGATTCAACTACCATACTGGGTGCATTAACTGTTCTCATTTGATTCATCATCTTTTCTTTATCTCATCTTCCTGTTATCATTTATTACATCTCCCATATGTATATTCTCAATCAAATTAGAATTATAGATGTATAATCATCATAAAATTCTGATCTCAATTTCCACTAGTATATTTTTACGGTGGATCGTAGCTCTTGTCACATTAATCAAGCAACCACTTCGGCTCCAATTTCAACTTCTTAAGATCATAAGAAATTATGTTTTCATTACATTCTACTTGTACACTTTAATCTCATCATTTCTACTTATCCATAACTTTCATTTTCTCATATTCTAAAGGAGCATCATTCTTCTCACTAATTCTATTAGCTCAAACTCTTAACATATGCCCATGCATGTGACTCATACTCATGCGACTCAGACTAGGGATCAGTTGCTACTGTCTGCTATGACATGACAAAAATGCATGTATCTTGACATATACTTTGAAAAATGCCTATATAAGATACTAATTTTGGGCTCTGATACCAAATTGTAGCACCCTACTCTTACAAGATACGTACCTGACATCTTGAGTGATGTTCGAGTATATACCCTGCAAGGGTGACATGCTAGAACAATTAAACACTCAAAATTCGGTATAAATTTTTCAAAGATAACATAAGTGTATGCAAAAATCTGTAACCAAATTCGAGCCCATACTTTTATTTCATAAAACTCGAAATCACAATTATTATTACACTTTGATCAATCTCTTTTACAAAACATTTTCAATTGGAAAGTTACATATAACAGAAATATTCAAATACACAAGACAGTAATTGCGAAAGACTCAATTCGGTACAAAAATAAAGAAATACAATGCAGATGTGAACTGAACCCGACCTTTACCTCTTACTTGAATTCATTGGTTATACTCCTGTTTGCCCAACGGGTACCTCTTCTAAGCCTGAAAATATTGCAAAATTTTGGTGAGTTTTGCAAACTCAGTGAGTGACCATCCTCAATGGCTCACTCATCACATTACACATATAATTCACATCATTTCATTAATAATCATATTGATTCACATATAATTCACATTCGCTTGAAACATACCTCACATTTAGAAAATCAATCAAACTATTCAAATCATACGCATCAAATGCATATGGAATGCTTATGAGACTCACTTTCAATTTATTATTGTTGTGACCAAGTGCCTATAACTGTTCTGTATCCATTATGGATACTGGGCTCATTAATAACTGTCTCGTATTCGTTGGAGATACTGGGCTCATTTTACATAGTGAGCCTTTGGCTTTTATACACTTTCTAAGCTTTAAGCTCCTTTTCACAATCTAAGCTTTAAGCTCTTTTTCACATCTGAGCTTTAAGCTCCTTTTGGGTGGCTACTCTAGTCACAACAGCCTTTATCTTTCATACATTCATGAAATGAAATGCATCGCATTCACATCTTTTCAATCAGTTACTCTATTTCACTTTACACATATCATCGAACCTTAGTTCGACATTCAATATGAAGTTAAGAATCAGTTTTTTGTCTATATGCATATTCACATTTCTCTTTAGAACTTGCTCCGACATTTAATAACCAATTTGTGTATCATACATTTCATCAAATTCACATACAAGGAGCACTTCTGTTATTATTCATTCATTTATCAAACTCCTCGGACATTCAATGTCCGTAATCAGAACAATCACATTTCATTTCAATGAAAATTCAAAGTAGAAAGTTAAAACACAACAAATAATAAATAAGACCATCTAGGTCGACTCACAGTATGCTCCAAATTAGCATTAGCTTCCAAGTTCTGGAAACATCTAAATGTGGACGTTTATCCTGCACATCCAAATTATGCAATATACACATTGCACACACGCATTAATAACTTTGCACAATTATAAGCATTTAGTTATGCACAAATGTGTATATGGACTATGTACAATGCATGCTCAATGACAATCTCAAGTATCATTCCATTATTCTCATCACGTAAACATTCATATTACCAAACACACATAAGTATCATTCATACTTATGGTTTATACCTCAATAAAACCCTTAGAATCAAAATTCATAACTCATTTGGTCAAATTCATATTTTTCCTTAAACATACTTTTAGGTCAATTTTACATGTTCTTTCTGGCCTTGATAATGAGGAAATTTGGCAAAACTTTCTTCTATTTAAATGTTTCCCTTTGTCTTAAATTTCTAATATCACTAAGATCATACAAATTGGATCAGTATTTCGAAACATATTCTCCAAATAATTCGGACTGTTCTCATTCTAAAATAGTACACTATACTCAATTTCCATCCAGAAATTAAAATTCTTAGAGACTAAATTAACATTTGATTCTTTCAAACAATTAGTACTTCTATGTCTCTTGTTTACTCCAAATTAAAAATCATTCCATTCGGATAACTACAGAATAAGATATTGTCAAAATACCTAAGCCTGTTTAATCAAATCCTTCTGGTTATCATATTCCAGCACAGTCAACATTTTCTTCTTAAATTCATTATCCTAATTAAAATTAAGTCACATTCGTGCAACATAAACTCACAGCCATGCATCACAACATAATTGAGTCACGGGCATTCAACCATCATGCACGCCCCTGCACACCAACAAAATAAGTCATAGTTGTGCAACCTCAACGCACGGTTGTGCATGCCCAATTAGACCAGCCCCATATTTTTCTCTCAATCTCTCTAAAATGATTTTAGATGACTAATGTAGATTAGTATGTTACAAGTCCAATGGTTCAAGTCCCGTGTCATTTGGAGGTCGGAAGAAGAAGTTATAACCAAAGTACTAAAGGTTCGAAAATAGTCTCCCTTCTGAGCCATAGAAGTTCTACACGATCGTGCTTCTCCAAGTTTTTCCCGAAGTCACGATCGTTCTTTTTAAAATCCTTCCCAAAGTCACGATCATGTAGAAGCATGATTGTGCTTTTTCATCTTCTTCTTCCTCCCTTTTTCTTCCATCTTCTGAAATGTTGCTGTTCTTCTTCCTTTCTTTCCTTTTCGCTAAACCAACTTCTCTAACTTTTCTACTCTCCATTTCAACCTCCATGTAGCCCAACATATTCAAAAACAGATCAAAAACCAAGAATTAACATCAAACATAAAAAATCATAAATCATAAATTCTCCACGCATGTCATCAATTTTCTGCATTTTGTTTGTCTTCTTTTTTTATTTTCTTTCACTCTAACATTTCTAACTTACATCTACTCCATTTTCTCTTCATTTTTGAATCTTAGTATACTCAAACATTCATTAAAAAAACTCCAAAATCCATATTGAAACATGACATTAGAATCAAAAAATTCATTCACTCTTCTACCTCATTCTCTGTGTTTCTTCTTTCCTTCTCCAACACCTTCGTTTTTCTATATAATATTTGCTCCACATTCTTCATTTTTACTCTTAACTTTCGTTGTAAACAATCTTTCTCATCTCCAAACATCATCATACACTTATCTCTAAATTCTAAATTCATTCTTTTGTTCATCTCTAGTAACTCTCAAAACTCACGTATATGCATATATGTATACATAGTGAAAACAGAGCCCTTACATCTGTTTTCTTCAAAAAGTTTCTGCACCTAGTTATATCAATTTTCTAAGATCTTTCAACTCCAAAAATCATTTCTACAACCTCTTAAAATTTTATCATTAAAACCAAAAAATCAACAAATTCACATTTCTATCCTATATTCATGAAGAACATGAAAAGTGTATATTTTTCTCATGAATATGAAATATCAACTAATTCACCAAATTTAATACATATATCAACAATTCATAAGGATTTACTCAGCACTTACTTGTTAAATCTCCATCTTCGTCGAAATCTCAAGAAGCCAAAATCTTCATGCAACTTATGCACATCATTATGGAAGTTGGGCAAGTTTTGGTTTTTCTAGAGGAAAAAAAAAGAAAATCGAAGTTAGGAGTAGAAAAAGGTAAATGAAAACAAGATTTTTCTTTGGTAAAGGTTTGATGGAAAACTCTGTGTAAAGGAACAAGCTTGAAAAAGATAACCACAAAGAAAATATTTTTAAGACAAGAGAAATAGTGTCTTTGTCTTTCAAAGTTAAAAGAATAGTAGGAAACTTTTTAAGATCAATTTTACATGTGACATTTGTCACTCATCCATCTCTTAAGACCTTAACTAGTTCTCATTTAACTAGGCTAACTAACTCCAACAATTGTCTCCCAATTTTCAATATCATTTTCTCAAAAATTCTAAAGTCATCAATGAAATTTCTTCAATATCATTAAATCATTATTTCTATTTCTATTCATCAATTTAGTTGTTAAGTGGCATTTTTCCTAGTCCAGGAATATACCCAACATTTTTTGGGAATTTTTCCTAAAATTCACTAAAATTCTAAATCAACAAACATTATCACCAAATATTTGAATTCAACAATTTATACTCCCCAAATCAGTCCGCAATGCATATAATCCACAATTCATTGTAAACACATTTATGAATCAATTATACCCGACAATTGTGAATGAATGCATGTACCATCATTTTAATGTGTGCATAAGTTCAAATTCACGTGTGTGTATGCTAACAATACGCATGAACATGAAATGCAATTTTCTTAAATCTCTTTTTGATCTCTCGTGTATCATATGTTTTGGGATTCTAACTCTTAATATGGGAACTGGATATTACAAGCATCTCAATCTCAAGTTAATCTTTGGAAATATAACGACTCCCCTCAGCTGATCCAAAAGATCATCTATCCTTGACAATAGATACATATTCTTCACTGTCACATTATTTAACTACCGGCAATCCATGCATAGTTTTATATTGCCATTCTTTTTCTTCATAAATAACACTGGAGCTCCCCATGATAATGTGATGGGTCTAATAAAACCCTTTTTTCGACAACTCCTCTAATTGTCTTTTCAACTCATTTAACTCAACAGTTGCCATCCTGTAAGGTGTAATGGAAATCGGTGCCCCTTAACGGTGAAATCTATCTCTCGTTGAGGCAGTAAACCTACTAAATCATTTAAGAATACGTCCAAAAATTCCCTTACTATAGGTATATCCTTTAATCCAGGACTTACCTCCTTTGTATTTATAATATGAGCCAGATATTTCTCACATCCATCCAATAACAATTGTTTAACAGTTACAACTGAGATCACTCATGCTGGAACCATTTTGTGATTCCCACAAATATCACTTTCGAGTTACCCAAAGACTCTATCATTCACCTCTTTCTCATAACAATCTATTATAGCTCAATGTTGTGCCAACCAATCCATCCTAAGAATTACATCACAATCCCTTAAATCCATCACTATTAACTAGTAATTCCACTTCACTAATCCTCATTGGCGTTCCCCTCTTTACACTATTTATTACCACATAATCTCCTACTAGTAACAATACTCTTAGATCTTATCCTAAAGGACTAACCTTGTCCCGGAACTCTAGAGGCAAACTCTAAAGAAATGTAAGGGTTTGTAGATCTTGGGTCTACTAACATATATGTCTTAACATCAAATAATGAAATTATACTAGAAATAACATCATTGGCTACAGGTTCCTCCTCCCTCGTCATATGGTATATTCTTGCCTAAGTTTGGCTATGAGCTGAGGATGTCCCACTAGTACCCGTACTCACAGTTGATCCACATCCAACTCCTCTACCACCACCTCTGATACTAGTTCTACCTAAACAAAAGGCACCATTCTAACCCTATACTGTCTCCTCTACCCTCACTCCTAGGCTCCTCCTTACTGCCGAAGAACTCCTCTGTAAATTCCCTCACTCTCTATAAATATGGTCCTTAGTGAAATCTCCCACAGGTGGCACAACTCGGATGTCCTCCAACTCCTTGATTAAAAGATCCTCTAAACCTCTAACTAGCCCCTCCGTCAGATCCAACTTGTAACACCCGACTTCCGTAAGACCCAGACCTGACATCGATGGTGATATCCGAATTCGCACCCTGCGGGGATGGGATGAAACATCACTCAGTTAAAACACAGTACAAAAATTTTGTTTTGAAAAAATCATACACTTATATATATGTATGTTGCAAAAAATCGTTTACATAACCAATCTGGTAGATACAATGACCACGAGGGTCCTCATATAAAATACACAATAAAATAAGTAAAGTCTTCACTCTAATGCAGACGCAACTGATCTCTTCCTCATTTGGCATTCCACGATCGCTACATACCCGTTACCTAACGGGGTATTCTTCTGAGTCCTGAAAAACAATTGCAAATTTTGGATGAGTTTTTGCAAACTCAATGAGTGACCGTCATCGATGGTCCGCTCACTAAAATACAGAATCAAATAATAACTTATGTTCTCATTCTTTCTATTTGATCTCATTTTTTAATTCCCATAGATCTATCTCTATCTCGTAATACATCTTCTCAAGAATTCCCCATTTACATAATTACAAAAATCTATAGTCATACATCCCATTTTTCGATACAAAGTATTTCACTCGCTTACTATTTAATTATCATTTGGCTGTGACCTAGTGCCTAAACTGTCCCAGCAATGGGCTCAATAATATCTGACCCTTATCCAATACTGGATACCGAGTTCATTATACGTTGAGCCTAAGGCTCTGAATCAGTCATGAACTCGAAGTTCATTTTCACACGTTGAGCAAAAAGCTCTAATCGATGGCAACTCTGGCCAACAGCTCTAATATTCCATACAACACTAAGCATATCACAATCAGTCATACATTCTATAATTAGGAGTACCCCATAATTGTTTTCACACCCGTGTATGGCATTTCGCCTATCATTCAATCAAACATATCATAATAAATGCAGTCTGTAACCCATTATCAATTCATATCAATTTTGTGACCAAGCATCTATATTGTCCCTATAAGGGCACATTAATCGTTGAGTCATAGGCTCTGAAACTGTCCCGTCAATGGCTCATTAATCATTGAGCGCATCTTAGGAGTAGGAGAGCCCTCTGGGTATGCACTACTTCCCATGCTTCTTAAAGGTAGGAGAGCCCTCTGGGTATGCACTAACTCATCAATCGTTGAGCTTTTCGCTCTGAAACTTTCCCGTTAAGGGCTCATTAATCGGTGAGCTTGTAGCTCTGAAACTGTCCCATTTAGGGCTCATTAATCGGTGAGCTTGTAGCTCTGAAACTGTCCCATTTAGGGCTCATTAATCGTTAAACGCGTCCTAGGGGTAGGAGAGCCCTCTGGGAATGCACTACTTCCCACGCTTCTTAGGGGTAGGAGAGCCCTCTGGGTATGCACTACTCCCTTTCGAGCTTGAGGCTCTTTTTCAGTAGTCGAGCTTGTTGCTCTGATCAGTATATCACAGACGTTTCTAATCTGTTCCAGATTTTCACATCACAAACACAATTACACTTTCACATTCTCATAACAGTTCTGTATACTATCACTTCAATACTCCGGACCTTCTATCCGGAGTTCACATTCAATATTATCTCATCATTTTACTTCAGAGAATTTAAAGCACGGAATTATAACATTTAATACTTTGAGAACCGTCTAGGTCACTCACCTGGCTTCCATGCTAACGCTTGGAGGTCTCTGAAATGTCTGAGGCTGACTTTCCAAAAGTGCCTCTATCATAAATCAGAACATATATTTTTAACACATTGTACATGTCAGCAATAATGCACATGTAGCAATCTAATGATAAGTACTATGCTCTTTCGTGACATTCCCGGCACTAACTATAAAAACAGTTCCCGTTAAACTTTTCCTCAAAAATAGAACTCAATAGACTCTCAATTATACAATGTGTTTCAAAAATCTGAAAATCATTGCCCAACATATATGGACTATCTTTATGCCGAAACCATACTTTACGCTAAACTTCCATCCAAATTTGAGAACTTTAACAGACTGTTTCAACACTCCCCTTTTTCATGAACGTATAAACCCTTGTCTCTAGTTCATAACAATTCCAAAATTATCTCATTTGAATGACGGTATAAAAAGTTATCGCTTAAAAAACCAAAATATAACTTTCTGGGAATAGTAGCTTGCCGCGACGTAAAGAAGCTCGCCGCGGCGAAATCCAAACGCTCGCCCTTTTCGCGACGTGCTTCTCGCCCTCGTCGCGGCGTGCACACTCGCCCTCGTCGTGACGTGCGAGCCCGATCGTGCCTCCTGAATCCATCTTTCAACCAATTTAATCCAAGTCTTCCAATTTATTCAACACATAACTCATCTAACATCACAACATCACTCTCACACCAATTTCCAACCCATTAACAAACCAAATCCACTCTCAAACATCAAAAATCTACCATTTTCGAAAACCCTATATACCCAACATCTCAGAACCCAAACTTTAACTATATCACTCAAAACATAAATCAATCAACTAATCAAGAGGCAGGATACTTAAACTTACCTGATTTAGCTCACAAATTCTTTAAACTCTTCCAGATTTCGTCAAAAAAAATCGAACTCTTCTTCCCTTCCTCTCCTTCTTCCACGACATCTTCATTTCTTTCCCATTTTCAAACCCAATTTCCTTTTTATACCATTTCAAATTATGAATTGCCCATTTTGCCCTCTTCATTTAACCTTCAACCTTATTCTCTTAAGTGTCATACCCAAATTGCCCATATAACAATTCTTATAACTTCACGACTTTATTTAGAAACGTCCAACTCTTAAGGACTGAATTGAAATTCAATTCTTTAAAAAATCATTCACTTTCATGCCTGTCAAATTTCCAATTCAATTATCACACAATTCCATATTTTCACAAAGACACAAAAGCAGGGAATTGTCACTAGTGCATGTATACCGAAGTTTACGTACACAATCACAACCCAATCCAAATTTACTATAATATCGCTCCCATCGGTGACGGGATGTTACAATTCTCCCCTCCTAATAAAAATTTCGTCCTCGAAATTCATTTTGACACTGAATACCATAGGGGTACTGTTTTCTCATACACTTTTCCATTTCGTATAACATTATTCTATTCGTTGTTCCCTTTTTAACATAGCAATTGATATTATCAATTGGTCCTTCACTTCTTTATTAGAAAACTAACTTCTTTCATATGCCCTTGATGAGTTTTCAGAAAAATTCACTCATTACATTCAATTACAACTTCAACATATATAGGATTGAAACAATCCTAGGCATAAAATTACTTATAAAGCCATTAATAAGGTTCACAATCGTTCTTATCGTTGCGATCGAGTGCCCTTTCACATAAACAAAATACTGGCCCGTAGACTCAGTCAAATCATAATATTGGCCCGTAGGCTCAATCAAATCAGAATACTGGCCCGTAGGCTTAGTCAAATCATAATACTGGCCCGTAGGCTCAGTCAAATTAGAATACTAGCCCGTAGGCTCAGTCAAATCAGAACACAATCATAGAGCATAGCTCTACGTAGAAACGCTACACATAGGCGACTCAATCACAACTCCTTCATATCTCATGCATTCTTGCGATAGAATGCATCACTCACAATGCCGGAACTTATTCGAACATATTTACTCAAGTCCACATTCTTAGCTACCCATTTGCTCTTTTGGGATCCCCTTACTAGGACCTTTCTTTAAACGGTAATACACATGTGTCGATGTTATCAACATCCCCATATCCACAATTTGGGTTTTCCACATTTCCTTGATTCCACTTAACTCATCACCATACCCTCTTTGTTGCACTCGATCTAGTAACCCAGTATCCATAATTATGGTGCTTTGCTATGCAATGCTCTATTTGATACAATTTATTGGAACATAAGTTCCTTAGCCCAATCCTTTTAATCTTTCCAATTTCTAGTCATACCTTAATCTCTACTAATCTGTCTAGTCACTGTATAATTCATATGATTCTGTCCACATCATGATTCTACGCTTTCAGTCCAATTACTATTGCAGAAGTTTCTAATTCACGTGTCTAAATTTAGCTCAGGCAGTTATTCATCTTTAGCAACATCAAAATCATGTTATACATTTCAACCAATTTCCTCATAATCATAAATTCATCCTCACTAAGATCATAGTCACTTATTGATATCCTTTTGCTAGGATCCCACTAATCTCAATAACATAATCTTATCAGAGCATGATTAACACTCATAGTTCCTTGAGTAACAAATTCCTCTGTACAGTAGTATGGTCACATGATATCCTCAATTTCTCATAAAACTTCCTATTTCTAAAAAAAATTCCACAGATTCCTCATTGACTCATACAAATGTCTGTTCATTCCTATCTACTGTTCCACATATTTCAATCGCTCTAAAATCATAACGTCCTATGTTGGAAACCCTTAACATAAGGAGGATTTGCGATTTCCAAACACATATTTACATCCTAAGAGGCAGACCCAAAATTCTCCTCACATAAACAAAAGTGTTTCCTTGAAAACCCCGAGTCCCCTTATACACTAAGATATTTCACATTCTCATCTCCAGAATTCCTTCGCTATATTAGTCAGTTCCCTCCTGAAACAAACCCGGTTGTACCAGGTAAGGAACTTTCAACCTTTAGTCAAATAAAAGAATTACCGGATTCCATTGTTGAATTTAGGGAAGAGCTTATGATCTCGGCTATTTGTCATGGAAAGCCTACCCTCATAGATCAAAATCCACGCTAACAAACCTCGATATAATCACTCACCTATTTTCCATATGTAATTATAGGTCCCTTTTGAAACTTCAAGAGAATCAATTTCCACTTTTCCTACTATCATTATAGGATCAATTCGTATGGCCCACTCTGGTCAATGCATCCTCGATACTAAGGCCCAAGGAACTATAAAGTAATCTCTTATACTATACAACCTACTAAATTTTATCTAACTCTTACTATCTCATCTAGAGATGTATTTATCTCACATTTCAATCATTCACGATCACTAATGATACCAACATTTCTATATACTCTAGAAATCATTTCTATTCTTGTTCCTGCCCATAAGTAGGGTTCACCTTATGACTTCGTGACCTGTATGTGCTCTGCGCTCGTTCCTCATATTAATACACATATTAACATAAATTCTTTTCGGCTTTCCATATTTAACTAACTTATTGTAATCAACAACTCGTCATGAACATTTTTGAGTGCTTTTACTCTTCTCCTTTGAGTTATCATAATTTCCAAAAATGTATACATTAAACAATTTAATTCGAAGCATATACCTAATTGTCCCCATAATAACATATCATGAAACACGTTCCAACATTTGTAACATCATATTCCTATAATTTTATCGTCCCTGTGCATATTCCCAATCTACTTAGAATTATAAATGCAAAAGCATCAAGAAATGCAATCTCAGTACCCAATCTATTGTCACACTTAAAAACCACGTCTACTTAGTTATCTCCTTATTAGCCTGGCTTGTACACCTTAATCATACCATTTCCACTTCATTTTGTCAATAACTTTACTTCTCTATTTCCTTCGTAGGCAAAGCATTTCGGTCCCACATCAATACTCAATAATACCTACTAACACGAATACAGTCAATCTATATTTATTTTATCAGATCGCGTACTATTTCTCATTCCCAATTTTTTTCCATTTTATCAACCACACAAGTCCGAATCATACTACCTAATCATCATGAGCTTTTATCTTACATTGACATGTCCTTATACAAGTTCACACTCTGATCATATTAACCAATATTCTTCTCATGTCTACATTGACTCTATCCAGACTATGGCACATTTCATTTTCTTTTAACTCAATTTACTCACTTACACTATAATACATTCAATCATGCTCATATCAGTACTATTTCAGTGAATCTTTTCCTGCCTTTTTCTCATTTCCACTTATCCCATTTATCCCATTTTATCGGACATACTCATCAGAATCACTATTCCTCGTCATCCCTAAGCTTTTGACTAACTAAAACACATTTTCATGCTAACTCGTTAACTCTTAACACTTTTAACCGATATCCTTCCCATATATAAAATGACCACTCAGGAAATGCAACATTTCACTTTCTGTCAACCCAATTTGTACACTTAAACCTTATTATTCCATTAAATAACACTTGTTTCCTAAATCAACCCATGCCACTTTCTTCGTATTCATATTACATTCAAGAATTTGCAACCATAGTACAATGTGAATATCATTAACAATCTGTGGGACCTCAACCTCTCGGGCCTCGTGTCCTTAAAAAGGGCCTCGGCCTCTCGGGCCTCGCGCCCTCGAGTTGTACTTTTCCCATTTCCAATTGCCCATAATCCCCATTGGCTCAGATACTGATATTTCATTTCTCTTTTCACACTGAAACACTTAACACATGTACTCAACACTTTTTCATACGCAAGACTCATACTCTTGGGACTCAGATTAGGGATCAGTTGCCATGGTCTGCTCTAACATATTTTTACTATATACGACTTGACCTACATTTCAGAAAATGCCAATGTAAGTTCGTACTTCTGGGCTCTAATACCACTAAATGTAACACCCCACTTCCGTAAGACCCAGACCCGACATCGATGGTGATATCTGAATTCACGCCCTGCGGGGTGTAGGAAAATCCCGGTGTGAACATCACATGCCCACGGTGCGGAAAACAAAAATTTTTATTCCGGGACCTTCCCGAAAGCCAGGATCCATGTGTATATATATAACAAACTCAAACCGAACGACCAAAGGAGACCGTCTCTAACGGTATCCACGCAGAGATCGGAGAACCTAACCGGGACAAACCCTTTGACCCGGGAATAGCTAGAACAAATTAAAGACTGCTAGATCTTACCTTTTTTCTATGGAGAGCTTGGAGTCACGATGAAGAAGGAGGATGAGCAGCTTGAAGATGAAGGAGATCGTGGATGAGAGATCAAATCTCTAGGGTTTTTCACAAAACCTTTCTTCCTCCTTCAAGCCAACGAAGATGAGAACTTCCAAGAATAAAAACCCTTTCTTCTTGCTTTTGAATTGCTTTTTATTCAAAAGCAACGACCTCCACTCCTCTCATCTTTTAGTTTTGTCTTTTTGTCATTTATTAACTTGATGACTAAGCAAAGTAAAAGAACCTTCCTTTCTCCTTCTCATCAATCCACGTATTCAACATATATATATATATATATATATATTAATTAATTCTTTAATTAATTAATCATATATATATATATATATATAATTGCTGAAGCGGTTCAGTCACACTGAGGTCGGTCTTACCGGGTTCCAGTATGGGAAAAACCCCCGGAAACCTTTTTCAGCAATATCGATGTCGCGATCTCATCGGGACATATCTCGATCTCATCGGGATCTATTTAATCATTTTGCTCTCCATATATTGGAACTCTGTCCAAAAACTATTTTACGAGTTCTCCGAGACACTCTTATGCGTGTGACCCATTAGGTTCCCAGTTATGTTGGCCACTTAGATCAACACTTAATCTAAGCAAGTCATGAGCGGTATCTAGCAACACATCATGACCCCCAATTGACCGGAAAGTAATTGGTTTGACGAATGAATATACATTCATCATGGACCATATCACGAACCTTTCCATAGACAATTACCGTGCAATTCGTCCTTTCACCATCCTATACCCCACTTGGTTATGAGTATGGGCAATGTGTCAACTCTCACTAGACTGACTACGTCAAATCTAGTCCAAGTGATTTCAGTTCTTGTCCTGGGACTCATTACTTTATATGTCACTGAAGATACTATTCACGACATACATACTCCGGCCAGAGATTTCTAAGTAATGACCCTGACAAGAGGCCATGGGTATCATCTTCTACTATCACAGAAGTGGTGAATCCTCTATTGGCTACTCAATTACCTTCGAATACCTCAAACTGTACCCAAGCACCACCCTATGAGCGACCTCTGTAAGGCAACAAGGAATGGAGTCAAAGTACAGAATCAGTATCCAAGATATCCTTGAGCACCTCAAGTCTAAGGATACTTGCACCATTGCTATGATGAGATTATCACTGACATTAGAATAGGACATCCATGTGATGATCTTATGGCAGGTCATCCAATGTACTTACTACCTCTAGTAAGCATCCACATCTCAACCCTAAATATCTCATATTTACAGTTTCTGAGATCCACTGCTTGATCAAATCAAGGAGAATGAGATGTGCTAGTCTTTCCGGATTACCGATGTCCAGTCTCAGTAATCCTATGACTAGGGATAATTTAGATAATGACATAATTACACATGATAGGAATCTCAGTAGTATGATCACATCATAATTTCCTTCATGCTATGTCATATATCATGGACTTCATTAATTTGATTACAGATCTATATCAGTTCATAAATAATGAACAACAAATTAATGAAATATGTCTTTCTTTATTTATTCATAAAGACTGTACACAAATTTGTACAAAATGCGCTAAAGGCGATTGCCTTTAGGGCACTACTCTAACAATCTCCCACTTGACCTAAAGCCAATCGCCTTGATATCTAATACCATAGGCGAGTACATTAGAATCAAAACTCTTTTGTGACAATGGCTTCGTCAACGGATCAGCAATATTCTGCTCAGTGGATCTCCCTTATTAAATGATATCTGCGGAGTACGTGTTTGGATCGTTGATGAGACCTTGGTTCCTTCGCCTGCGCAATAGCCCCATTGTTGTCACAATACAACTGTATGGGCCCATCACTACTAGGAACCACACCAAGTTTAGTAATGAACTTCTTGATCCAAACTACTTCCTTTGCTGCTTCTGAAGCGGCAATGTACTCTGCCTCGGTTGTTGAATCGGCAGTCGTCTCTTGTTTGGAACTCTTCCAACTGACTGCCCCGCCGTTCAGTGTGAATACATAACCTGATTGGGATTTGGAATCATCCTTATCAGATTGAAAACTGGCATCTGTATACCCGCTCACTTGGAGATCTCCATCCCCATATATCAAGAAAACATCCTTAGTCCTTCGTAAGTACTTAAGGATATTCTTGACAGCCACCCAGTGACCCTCACCAGGATCCGATTGGTATCTGCTCGTAACACTTAGAGCATATGATACATTGGGTCTCGTACATAGCATAGCATACATGATAGATCCTACCGCTGATGCATACGGGATCATATCCATGCGCATCCTCTCATCTTGTGTTTTAGGACACATAGATTTTGAGAGTGTTATCCCATGAGTCACGGGAAGGTACCCTCTCTTGGATTGCTCCATGCTAAACCTCTTTAGCATCTTGTCTATGTACGTTGATTGTGAAAGACCAAGCAACCTTTTTGATCTATCTTTGTAGATCCTTATCCCAAGGATATAAGTTGCTTCACCAAGGTCTTTCATGGCAAATTATTTGGACAACCAAATCTTGACTGATTGCAGCATAGAGACATCATTTCCTAGTAATAATATGTCATCCACATATAGCACAAGGAATACGATTGCAGTCCCATTGATCTTCTTATACACAGAGTGTTCATCCGGATTTTGTGAGAAACCAAACTCTTAGATTATCTCATCAAAACGGATATTCCAACTCCTGGATGCTTGCTTCAATCCATAGATGGATTTCTGAAGCTTGCATACCTTTTCGCCATCATAGGAGGTGAAGCCCTCAGGTTGTGTCATATACATCCCCACTAGATTTCCATTTAGGAAAGCTGTCTTCACATCCATTTGCCATATCTCATAATCATAATGAGTGGCAAAGGCTAGGAGTATTCTAATGGATTTAAGCATTGCTACTGGGCTGAAGGTCTCGTCATAGTCAACTCCTTGTCTTTGACGAAAACCTTTAGCCACAAGCCTTGCTTTATAGGTAATTACATTACCATCCATGTCGGTTTTCTTCTTGAAAATCCATTTACACCCTATGGGTTTTATTCCTTCGGGTGCATCAACCAAAGTCCATACTTGGTTTTCATACATGGAATCCATTTCAGCTTTCATGGCATGAAGCCATTTCTCAGACTCTGAACTCTTCAGAACCTCTTCATAGGTGGTAGGCTCATCATCTTCTATGAGCAATACATCATTCTGTTCTTTCACGAGAAATCCATATCTCTCAGGAACAGATCGTATCCTACGTGACCTACGAACTTCGTGTGTTGTAGAAGGTTGAATCTTACTTCATCCATATGAGTTACGAGTTTGAGGTTCGAGCGGTTGATCTACGTCATTTCGAGCATCTTGAACTTCTTCAAGTTCAATCTTGCTCCCACCGTCTTCTTGTAAAAAACTCTTTCTCTAAAGACAACATGCTTGAAACAAACACCTTTTGTTCCTCAAAGATGGTAGAATTGATATCCCTTGTTTCTTTAGGATATCCTACGAACAAACACTTGTCGGACTTTGCATCAAGTTTATCTCGACCGTGTCCGCTTCACATAAGCGGGATGTAGCCCCAAACTTTCAAATGAGTAAGATAAGGTCTTTTGTTAGTCCACATCTCATATGGAGTAACATCAATCGTCTTTGATGGGACTCTGTTTAGCAAGTAAACAATTGTCTCGATTGCATACCCCAAAAGGATTTTGGTAACTTTACAAAGCCCATCATTGATCGTACCATGTCTAACAAGGTTCGATTTCTCCTTCTCGCCACACCATTATCTTTGTGGTGTGTAAGGAGGAGTCCATTGAGATAAAATCCATTATCTCATAGATAATCCAAAACTCTTGGTCTAAGTATTCCCCACGATCGGATCGTAATGTCTTGATACTTTTCCCAGTTGGTTTTCTACTTCATTTCAATTGTTTGAACTTTTCAAATGCTTGATTTGTATCTCATCGAATCTGGTACCCATATCGAGAATAATCATCGATAAAGTTAATGAAGTAAAGATAACCACTTCTAGTATGGATGGACATCGGACCACATACATCCTGAATGTATTAGGTCTAATACTCCATCGCTCGTTCACCCTTTCCTTAAAGGGTAAATTAGTCATCTTGCCTAATAAACAAGATTCGCATGTGTCATATGATTCATAATCAAATGACCCTAAACTACCACTCTTATGGAGCTTAGCTATCGTCTCTCATTTATATGGCCATGCGACAATGCCATAAGTAAGTTGATTTTAAATTATCTCGTTTATGTCTTTTCGTGTCATTGACATTCATAATTGGATGTGACATATCTAATATGTAAATTCCATTGCATAAAGTACCAGTACCATAAAGCTTTCCATTCAAACTAATAGAACAACCATTGTTACTAAAAGTCAAATGGAAACCAGCTCTATTTAAACAAGAAACAGACAATATGTTCTTTGTTAATACAGGTACAAAATAAAAATCATCCAATTTAATTACAAGCCCATTGGGGAGTGACAAGAAATAAGTGCCTACGGCTAATGCAGCAACTCTTGCTCCATTTTCCACACGCAGGTCTACCTCTCCCTTCATGAGCTGTCTACTGTCCCTGAGGCCCTACATATCATTGCATATGTGTGAACCACAACCGGTATCTAATACCCATATGTTATGATCAGAAACAGTATTAACCTCAATGACAAACATACCTGAAGAAGTCGAGGCATCTGATGCCTTCTTCTGCTTCAGTTCCTCCAGATAGACTTTACAGTTCCGCTTCCAGTGGCCAGTCTTGCCACAATGGAAGCAAGTTCCTTTTGGTGCAGTCTCTTTGGTTTTCTTCTTGGCTATACTTCCTTTTGGTTTCTTAGACCTTTTCTTCTTCTGTTTCTTTTTCTTTGAACCAGAAGAAGAGTCCACCATCAGCACTTTCTTGCTATCCTTCTTGATAGCTTGCTCTGCTGTCTTGAGCATATTGATCAACTCAGGGATTGTTGTGGATACTTAGTTCATCCGATAGTCTAACACAAACTGTGAATAACTATCAGACAATCCAACCAGAATTAAGTCAATACTTAATTCATAATTCATGACAAAACCTAAGACGGCCAATCTCTCAATATACCCATTCATCTTCAGTGCATACTACACTGCAGATGAACCTGGAGTCATCTTAGTAGTGAAGAGTAGCCTCGAGGTCTCGAACCTTTCAGACCGAGCTTGCTCATCAAACAGCTCCCTAAGATGAAACACTATGGTATGAGCATCCATAGACTCATGCTGCTTCTGCAGCTCTGGTGACATCGAGGCAAGCATAATGCAGGTAGCCATGTCACTGTCTTTAAGATGCTTTCGATATGCTTTCTGATCCTCATCAGAAGCATCAGCAGTAGGTGGATCAGGAAGTGGAACATCTAGGATATATCCCAGTTCCTCAGACCTGAGAACAATTCTCAGATTTCTCTGCCAATCGAGAAAATTTAGTCCAGTTAATTTGTTCGAATCCATTAGTGAGCGCAAATTCACACTAGAGGTCATCTTCAATCAACCTAAAGGCATAGAGAGAGAGAATGTTAGAATAGAATAGATGCATAATCATAAGGACTTGCATGACATGCATATGGCTCCCACTAGTTTCATAGAATCCATAACCCTCAGTACGAATCTAAGAAATATTATGAAATAATGTCCTAGTGGGTCGATATCCGACATTCCTAAAAATGACCTTGGGTTTGCCCAACAAGTCACCTTAGTTCAATCGGTAGGTATCAGTCATACCAATTGCATCATAGATAGACATCCGACATTCCTAAAATGACCTTGGGTTTGCCCAACAAGCCACCTTAGTTCAATCGGCAGGTATCAATCATACCATTTCTATCTTAGGTGCAACTATCGACTAGTGCTATCAACTTTTGATGTATGCACACACATTGGGTTATCAACTCTTGATGCGTGTACATCTGATGTACACTACCCAATTTCGCCTCTGTCCACGTTGACCTTGAGTTTGCTCAACAAATTAAATCTTCTAGTGAAAACCGACCCATTAATCCGAAAATCTCATTTTTCATGGTTCGAACATATCCGTATAGAGTGAGCTTTGGTTTGTCCAACAACCCAACTCTATAAGAACTCTGGTTCTCCCCATATTAATAGAAGGCGTTAGTTTTCATATTATTTGAGGGTTTTTAGGTCTCATCTTCTTCTTCTCCAAGCCGTAGGATTATAGTCACCATGACTATATGGAATGACTTAGGGTACTTCATCAATCACATTGAATTTATACCTAAAATCATCCATCATCCCTCCTTTGCATGTTATAAGTCGACTTGTGTATGTATAAGTCAACTTATGCCTCTGTGTAAGTCGACTTATGCATGTGTAAGTCGACTTATGCAGCTGTACACGAATAAGTCGACTTGTACCATTGTGCAAGTCGACTTATGCGTCTACAGTGCAACAAACAAGTCGAGTTATGAACGTATAAGTCGACTTGTGCAGTTGGAATTGCTATCTTAATTGGCTAATTTCTCAATTCGTATAGTTCAAATTCACAATACCAATTCTAATACACTTTACCTTGATGTACCAATGAAACACTTTCATTGTTGCTTACCATATATAGTCAAACTATATATGAAGAATTTGAAATCGGTGAATATCTTTATTATTCACTTGGATTTCCAAATAATTCGAGAATATCAAATTATCAACCTAAGTATCTCTAGGTAGTCTACACTTTATCAAGAATACTTGACCGGTCACAAAATTTGTGACGGCCAAAACAATCAAGATAAGGGAATATACTAACGAGACGCTAATGAGACACATTTGACATCCGAAAATTATTTGGAAACCTAATTTCAAAAAATTCATTTAGGCAAGCATACAAAATTAATGTAACACATTTTTAATCACATTAAAAATTATCCAAGGCATTGGAACTGAAAATTACACAATTTCTCATTCCAAACAAAACAGCTCTAGCAACTTTCTCAAAACTGCCAAGCTCTATGTTTTTCTTGAAAAACCCATTGACAAAATTTCAATAAATTCTGAGAAAATTACAGAGGTCACTACATGTTCCGAAAATGCTCCATGAAGTTTTTCAGGATTTATTTCCATCAAAAACTCATTCAACCTCAACAACAAAGCCAATGCAAAATCTGTGTTCCTTAACACAGCTATTCCCAGCAGCACACAATAAATTCTCAAATAAATAGTAAATCACCTCGAAAATATTTTTCATCCACATAGACATTCATAAACATCTTAGGGACATTTAGGTGAAATAAAATCCGAAAAAACATTTTTCTACAATTTATTCTCGAATTTATAAGCATGCCTATTCAGTGAATGTGCACAAAGACAGCACCCAGCACATTAGGGAATAAATTAGCAAAACCATATCAAATCAAATTGATAAATTCTGGGCTTCCATAGACATATGTAACAACATCTTGTGAACATATCTGGGCAAGAAAATTTCGAAAACTATATCTCATACTGAATTCGAAATTCAACACATACAACATGCATCATTATCACAAGCTATAGCAACTCCGATCTAGTCATGGTTTCGTTGTTATATACGACACAAGTGGCTCTGATACCACTGTAGGAAATTCCCGGTGTGAACATCACATGCCCACGGTACGGAAAACAAAAATTTTTGTTCCAGGACCTTCCCGAAAGCCAGGATCCATGTGTATATATATAACAAACTCAAACCGAACGACCAAAGGAGACCGTCTCTAACGGTATCCACGCAGAGATCGGAGAACCTAACCGGGACAAACCCTTTGACCCGGGAATAGCTAGAACAAATTAAAGACTGCTAGATCTTACCTTTGTTCTATGGAGAGCTTGGAGTCACGATGAAGAAGGAGGATGAGCAGCTTGAAGATGAAGGAGATCGTGGATGAGAGATCAAATCTCTAAGGTTTTTCACAAAACCTTTCTTCCTCCTTCAAGCCAACGAAGATGAGAACTTCTGTAAGTGATAAGTCGACTTACACATGTTCGGTACCGATAAGTCGACTTGTTCATTGGATAAGTCGACTTATTCAAGGACGGTACTGTTTATTTGTGCCCTAAAGGCAATCCCCTTTAGCGCGTTTTATTCAAAGTCGTGTGCAGACTTTATGAATAAATAAAGAAAAGGCATTATTCATTAATTTGATATTCATAAACATTGTTTATGAATTGATTGGATCTTTAATCGAATTAATGAAGTCCATGATATATGACATAGCATGAAGGAAATTATGATGTGATCATACTCCTGAGATTCCTATCATGTGCAATTATGTCAGTATCTAAATTCTCCCTAGTCATAGGATTAATGAGACTGGACATCATTAATCCGGATAGACTAGCACATGTCATATTCCTTGATTGGATCAAGCAGTGGATCTCAGAAACTGTAAATATGAGATATTTAGAATTGACATGTGGATGCTTACTAGCGGTAGTAAGTTCATTGGATGACCTGTCATGAGATCATCACATGGATATCTTATCTAAGTGTCAGTGATAATCTCATCATAGCAATGGTGCAAGTATCCTTAGACTTGAGGTACTCAAGGATATCTTGAATCTTGATCCGTGCTTTGACTCCATTCCTTGTTGTCTTCCGGAGGTAACTCATAGGGTGGTGCTTGGGTGCGCTTGAGGTATTCAAGATAATTGAGTAGCCAATAAAGGATTCACCACTTGGATTAGCGTAAGAGATACCCATGGCCTCTTGTCGGGATCATTACTAAGGTCAAAGCATGTATGTCATGAAGAGTGTCTTCAATGACATATAGAGTAATGAGTCTCAGGACGAGAACTGATATCACTTGGGCTAGACTCAGTCTAGTGAGAGTTGACACTCTTACCATACTCATAACCAAGTAGGGTATAGGATGGTGAAAGGACGAATTGCACGGTAATTGTCTATGGAAGGGTTTGTGATCTGGTTCGTGATGAATACATCAAACCGATTACTTTCCGGTCAATTGGGGGACATGATGTGTTGCTAGATACCGCTCATGACTTGCTCAGATTAATTGTTAATCTAAGTGGTCAACATAACCGGGAGCCTAAAGGGTCACACGCATAAGAGTATTTCAGAGAATCTGTAAAATAGTAATTGGACAGAGTTCCAATTATGGAGAGCATTAGGATTAAATGGATCCCAATGGGATTGGGATATGTCCCGATGAGATCGCGACATCAATATTGCTAAGAAAAGTTTAGGAGTCGTTTGACGCGGGACCTGATGGCCGTGGGACCGACCCAGTGTGTTGGACCGCTTAAGCAATTATATACATATATATATATGATTAATTAATTAAATAATTAATATATATATATATATATATATATGTAGTGCACGTTGGAAAGGGAGAGGATGAGAGCTTTGAAAAGTCAAAGCTTAGTTACTTTATTCCATTAATTAGTTAATGGTTTATATGCTTCCACATGGCATCATCTTATGCTTAGTCTTTTAAAAAGCTAAAAGACTTATATACATAGGTGAAAAGGCAAGTGGAGTACGACGGTGGAGATAGAGAAAATGGGAGGAAGCTTAAGAGTTAAGCTTTAGGTGAAATAAGGATTTCATTCTCTTCTTTTTCTCAAAGCCATCATCGATTCTTCTCTTCTCCAAGCACAAGGTTTCAACGTTCTCCTTCAGCTCTCCAGGACAGAGGTAGGGTCTAGCAGCCTTTAATCTGTTCTAGCTATTCCCGGGTCAAAGGGTTTGATCCGGTTAGTTTTTCTGATCTCTGCGTGGATTACCTTTAGAGATAGTCTCTTTTGGCTATTTAGGTTGATGTCTTCATACGGATACCAAGATCCTGGATTTCGGGAAAGTCCCGGGAACAAAATTTTTGTTTTCCACTGCCGGTACATGTGATGTACCTCCCGGGATTTTCTTACAGTGGTATCAGAGCGTCTGGTATCCCGTATGAAGCTATAACCTAAGCGAGATCAGAATCCCTAATGGAATTTGCTGTTGATGCATGCTTGCTGTCCAAATTTCGTTTCTGTATAGAGATGCATTTTTTGAAATTTTTCTGCCCAGAAATGTTCATAACATGTTAGAGAATATGTCTATGAATTTTCAGAATTTATTGATTTGATTTGATATAGTTTTGCTAATTAATTCCCTAAGGTTACAGATGCTGTTTTGTGAAACGATTCTGGAACAGGCATGAGTATAAAATCGAGAATAAATTCTAGAAAAATGGTTTTTCGGATTTTCCTTCACCTACATGTCTCTATGATGTTGGTGAATGTCTGTGAGCATGGAAATTTGATTTCAAGGTGATTGGATATTTATTCACGAATTTAGTCTATGCTGTTGGGAATTGCTGTGCTGATGAACACAGATTTTGAATCGGTTTTGTTATTTAGGTTGACTGAGTTTTTGATGGCCTAAAATCCTGAAAAACTTCATGTAGCATGTTCTGAACATTTAGTAACCTATATAATTTTCTCATGATTTATTGAAATTGTTTCATTGATCATTTCGAGCAATGTACAGAACTGGACAGTTTTGGTGAAAATTGTTGGGACTGTTTTGCTTGGCTTGATTGAGTGTACTTTTTTAGTTCCAATGCCTTGCACCATTTTTAATGTGATTAAAAATGTGTTATCTTGATGTAGTATGATTGCCAAACTGAATTGCTTGAATTTGTTTATCCTAGAATTTTTGAATGCCGAATTGGTCACATTAGCGTCTCGTTAGTATATTGCATTATCTTGTTTGTTTTGACCGTCATATTTTTATGGCATGTGCTGAAGTAAATTTGATAATGTATGTGCTAGCTAGAGATGCTTAGGATGATAATTTGGGTGTTCCTAAATTGTTTGGAAATTAATGAGTTTTGACTCATTTCAAGCTTTTCATATGGTTTGACCATATAAGGCATTCATGAATCAATGAAGTGTTCATTGAGGCATCAATTAACAGATATTACCCTAGGTTTGTAGGTGTTGTGAATTGGAATTCCATTAATTGAGGAATTAGCCGATTAGAGATTTTAGCATATTCCCATAATAAGTCGACTTGTTCAAGATCTCAGTATAAGTCGACTTGTAGCACCTTGTAAGTCGACTTGTACATGGGCAGGTAAAATAAGTCGACTTGTGTCATACAAGTCGACTTGTTTGTGGGCAGAAGCATAAGTCGACTTGCATTTGATGAAAGTCGACTTGTGGCATGCATAGGTGGGAAGATGGATGATTAAAAGGATTGATTCAATGTGATTGATGAAACCTAAATCATTCCATATAGTCATGGTGACTATAATCCTACGGCTTGGAGTATAAGAAGAAGAGACCCGAAATCCCTCCTCGGTATATGAAAACTAACGCCTTCCATTAATATGGTAAGAACCAGAGTTCTTATAGGGTTGGGTTGTTGAGCAAACTCAAGCTCACTCTATACGGATATGTTCGAACCATGAAAATAAGATTTTCTGATTAATGGGTTGGTTTTCACTGGAAGCGTTGGTTTGTTGAGCAAACTCAAGGTCAACGTGGACAGAGGCGAAGTTGGGTAGTGTACATCGGGATGTACGCGCATCAAGGAGTTGATAACCCAATGAAGTGCACACATCAACAAGTTGATAGCACTGATTGATAGTTGTGTCTAAGATGTAATTGGTATATCTGATACCACCCGAGACATAAGGTGGCTTGTTGGACAAATCCAAGGTCATTCTCAATGTCGGTTATCGATGATGCAATTGGTATGACCGATACCTACCGATTGACCTAAGTTGTGGCTTGTTGGGCAAACTCAAGGTCACTCTTAGCAATGTCGAATATCGACCCACTAGGACATTATGTCACATTGTTTCTCTGGATTCGTAAAGAGGGTTATGGATTCTAGGAAACTAGTGGGAGCCATAAGCATATCATACAAGTCCTTATGATCATGCAGGCATATCTATTCTATCATTCCTTCTCTCTATCGCGCTAGGTTGATTGAAGATATCTTTCAGTCTGAATTTTCGCTCTCTATTCTGGACTGAATTTTCTTGATCGGCTAAGGAATCTGAGAATTGTTCTCAGATCTGAGGAACTGGGATACGTCCTAGATGTTCCACTTCCAGATGCACCTGCTGTCGATGCTACTGATGGGGATCAGAAAGCATATCGTAAGCATCTAATGGACGGGGACATGGCTATTTGCCTCGATGTCACTAGAGCTGCAGGAGCAGCACGAGTCCATGGATGCTCACTCTATAGTATTTCATCTTAGGGAGTTGTTTGATGAGCAAGCTCGGTCTGAAAGGTTCGAGACCTCAAGGCTTCTCTTCACCACAAAGATGGCTCGGGGACAAGCTGGCATGCGGTATACCACAAGATGAATGACTATATTGAGAGATTGGCCGTCTTAGGATTTGTAATGGATTATGAGTTAAGTAGAGACTTAATTCTGGTTGGATTGTCTGATGGTTATTCACAGTTTGTGATAAACTATCGGATAAACCAAATATCCACAACAATTCCTGAGCTAATCAATCTGCTCATGACAGCTGAGCAGGCTATCAAGAAAGATAGCAAGTGCTAATGGTGGATGCTTCTTCTTCTAGTTCAAAGAAGAAAAAGGCCAAGAAACCAAATGGAAGGGCCATCAAAGAAAAACCAAAGAAACTGCCCCAAAAGGATTTTTCTTTCATTATGGCAAGTCTAGCCACTAGAGGCGATACTGTAAAATCTATCTGGAGTCCTTGAAGCAGAAGAAGGCATCAGATGCCTCTACTTCTTCAAATATGTTTGTCATTGAGGTTAATACTATTCTTGATCCAAACATATCGGTATTTGATACCGGATGTGGCTCATACATATGAAATGTTGTGCAGGGCCTCAGGGACAGTAGAAAGCTCATAAAAGGAGAACTAGACCTTCGTGTAGGTAATGCAGCAAGAGTTGCTACATTAGCCGTAGACACTTATGTCTTGTTACTCCCTAGTGGGCTTATATTCAAATTGGATGATTGACATTTTGTACCCGTTTTAAACAAAGAACATATTGTATGTTTTATGTTTAATTAGAGCTGGTTTCCATTGGACTTTTAGTAACAATGGTTGTTATATTAGTTCGAATGGAATGCTCTATGGTACTCGTACATTATGCAATTGAATTGACATATTAGATATGTCATATCCAATTATGAATGTCAATGACGCGAAAAGACATAATCGAGATAATTTAAAATCAACTTACGTATGGCATTGTCGACTTGGCCATATAAATGAGACACGCATCGATAAGCTCCATAAGAGTGGATGTTTAGCGTCATTTGATTATGAATCATATGACACATGCGAATCTTTTTTATTAGGCAAGATGACTAAGTTATCCTTTAAAGGAAAGGGTGAACGAGTGAATGGAATATTAGACCTAATACATTCAGATGTATGTGGTCCGATGTCCATCTATGCCAGAAGTGGTTGTTTTTACTTCATTACTTTTATCGGTGATTATTCTCGATATGGGTACCAGATGTCGATGAGATACAAATCAAGCATTTGAATAGTTCAAATAATTGAAAATGAAGTAGAAAACTAACTTGGTAAAAGTATGAATACATTACGATCTGATCGTGGTGAAAAATGCTTAGACCAACAGTTTTGGATTATCTCAGAGATAATGGGATTTTATCTCAGTATACTCCACCTTACACGCCGCAGCACAAAGGTGTGGCTGAAAGGAGAAATCGAACCTTGTTAGACTTGGTGCGATTGATGATAGGTTTTGCACAGTTTTGGAAATATGCGCTTGAGACAGCTGTTTACTTGCTAAACAGAGTTCCATTAAAGACAGTTGATGTTACTCCATATGAGATGTGGACTAACTGAAAGCCCTATCTTTCTCATCTGAAAGTTTGGGATTGTCCTGCTTACGTGAAGCGGACACAGTCAGATTAGCTTGATGCAAAGTCTGACAAGTGTTTGTTTGTGGAATATCAATTCTACCTTGCTTAGGAACAAAAGTTGTTTGTTTCCAAGCTTGCTGTTTTCTTAAAGAAAGAATTTCTTTTACAAGAGGATAGTGGGAGCAAAGTTGAACTTGGAGAAGTTCAAGATGCTCGAACAAACATAGATCAACTGCCTGAACCTGAAACTGTCACTCATATAGATGAGGTAACAGTTCAACCTTCTACTACACAAGAATTTCGTAGGTTAAGTAGGATACGCCTTTGTTCGAGAGGTATGAATTTCTAAATAAGTGAGCAGAATGACGTATTGCTCATATGAGATGATCGCCTACTACTATGAGCGAGTTACGAAAAGTTCATGCGGAACATGGCTTTGTGCCATAAAATCTGAATGGATTCCATGTATGAAAACCAAGTATGGACTTTGGTTGTTACACCTGAAGGGATAAAACCCACAGGGTGCAAAGAAGTTTTCAGAAGAAAACCAACATGGATGGTGATTTGATTACCTATAAAGCAATGCTTCTGGTTAAAGGATTTCGTCACAGACAAAGAGTTGACTATGACAAGACCTTCAGCCCCGTAGCAATGCTTAAATCCATTAGGATACTCCTAGCCATTGTCACTCATTATGATTATGAGATATGGCAAATAGATGTGAAGACAGCTTTCCTGAGAGGAAATCTACCCGAGGATGTGTATGACACAACCTGAGGGCTTCACTTTCATCGATGGCGAAAAGGTATGCAAGCTTGAGAAATCCATGTATGGATTGAAGCAAGCATCCAGGAGTTCGAATATCCGTTTTGATGAGGTACTCAAAGAGTTTGATTTCTCACAAAATCCGGATGATCATTGTGTGTATAAGAAGGTTAATGGGACTGCAATCGTATTCCTTGTGTTGTATGTAGATGACATACTGTTACTAGGAAACGATGTCTCTATGCTGCAATCAATTAAAATTTGGTTGTCCAATCAATTTGCGATGAAAGACCTTGGTGAAGCAACTTATATCCTAGGGATATAGATTTATAGAGATAAATCAAAAGGTTGCTTGGTCTTTCACAATCATCGTACATAGATGAGATGCTAAAGAGGTTTAGCATGGATCAATGCTATATGTTTAGGCCCGATGTATCGTATGCTCTAAGTGTTACGAGCAGATACCAATCGGATCCTAGTGAGGGTCATTGGGTGGCTGTCAAGAATATCCTCAAGTACTTGCGAAGCACTAAGGATGTTTTCTTAATCTATGGAGATGGAAATCTCCAGTGGCGAGCATTCGATGCTAGTATTTAATCGATAAGGATGATTACGAATCACAATCAGGTTATATACATTCACACTTGAATAGCGTGGCGGTCAATTGGAAAAATTCCAAACAAGAGAGGATGGCGATTCATCAACCGAGGCGAGTACATTACCGTATGAGATCGCATGAAGAGGCGGTTTGGATCAAGAAGTTCATTCTTGAACTTGATCTGGTCCCTAGGCGTGATGGGCCCATAGGATTGTATTGTGATACAATGGGGCTAGTCTTGCAGCAAAGGAACCAAGGTCTTATCGACAATCCGAACTCGTGCTTGCCGATTCGGAGATCATTAGTCGAGATGATATCCCGATAGAGAAATTCCCGAGCAAAGTGTTGTTGTTCGATGACAAAGCCATAGTCACGGGAGAATTGTGATTCTCATGGACTCGCTTTTAGTATTAGATACTAAAGGCGATTGGCTTTAGGTCAAGTGGGAGATTTGTAAGTGATAAGTCGACTTACACGTGTTCGGTAATCGATAAGTCGACTTGTTCATTGGATAAGTCGACTTATTCAAGGATTCGATCTTGTTTATTTGTGCCCTAAAGGCAATCCCTTTAGACGTTTTATTCAAAGTCGTGTATGCGGACTTTATGAATAAATAAAGAAAAGGCATTATTCATTAATTTGATATTCATAAACATTGTTTATAAATTGATTGGATCTTTAATCGAATTAATGAAGTCCATGATATATGACATAGCATGAAGGAAATTATGATGTGATCATACTCACGAGATTCCTATCATGTGCAATTATGTCGATATCTAAATTCTCCTAGTCATAGGATTAATGAGGCTGGACATCATTAATCCGGATAGACTAACACATGTCATATTCCTTGATTGGATCAGCGGTGGATCTCGAAGCGTAAATATGAGATATTTAGAATTGACATGTGGATGCTTACTAGCGGTAGTAAGTTCATTGGATGACTGTCATGAGATCATCACATGGATATCTTATCTAAGTGTCGGTGATAATCTCATCATAGCAATGGTGCAAGTATCCTTGGACTTGAGGTACTCGAGGATATCTTGAATCTTGATCACGTGCTGACTCCATTCCTTGTTGTCTTCGGAGGTAACTCATAGGGTGGTGCTTGGGTGCACTTGAGGTATTGAAGATAATTGAGTAGCCAATAAAGGATTCACCACTTCGGATTAGCGGAAGAGATACCCATAGCCTCTTGTCGGGATCATTACTAAGGTGGCGGCATGTATGTCATGAAGAGTGTCTTCAATGACATATAGAGTAATGAGTCCCGGGACGAAACGATATCACTGGGCTAGACTCGGTCTAGTGAGAGTTGACACTCTTACCATACTCATAACCAAGTAGGGTATAGGATGGTGAAAGGACGAATTACACAGTAATTGTATACATGGAAGGGTTTGTGATCGGTTCGTGATGAATACATCAAACCGATTACTTTCCGGTCAATTGGGGTCATGATGTGTTGCTAGATACCGCTCATGACTTGCTCAGATTAATTGTTAATCTAAGTGGCCAACATAACCGGAGCCTAAAGGGTCACACGCATAAGAGTGTTTGGAGAATCAGAAAATAGTAATTGGACGAGTTCCAATTATGGAGAGCATTAGGATTAAATGGATCCCAATGGGATTGGGATATGTCCCATGAGATCGCGACATCAATATTGCTAAGAAAGGTTTTGAACTGTTTGACATCGGGGCCGTGGTAGGTAGGACCCACCCAGTGTGTTGGACGACTGCTTAAGCAATTATATACATATATATATATGATTAATTAATTAAATAATTAATATATATATATATATATATATATATGTAGTGCGTTGGAAAGGGAGAGGATGAGAGCTTTGAAAAGTCAAAGCTTAGTTACTTTATTCCATTAATTAGTTAATGGTTTATATGCTTCCACATGGCATCATCTTATGCTTAGTCTTTTAAAAGCTAAAAGACTTATATACATAGGTGAAAAGGCAAGTGGAGTACGACGGTGGAGATAGAGAAATGGGAGGAAGCTTAAGAGTTAAGCTTTAGGTGAAATAAGGATTTCATTCTCTTCTTTTCTCAAAGCCATCATCAATTCTTCTCTTCTCCAAGCACAAGGTTTCAACGTTCTCCTTGACTCTCGGGGACGGTGGTAGGGTCTAGCGACCTTTAATCTGTTCTAGCTATTCCGGTCAAAGGGTTTGATCCGGTTAGTTTTTCTGATCTCTGCGTGGATTACCTTTAGAGATAGTCTCTTTTGGCTATTTAGGTTGATGTCTTCATACGGATACCAAGATCCTGGGTTTCGGGAAAGTCCTGGGAATAAAATTTTTGTTTTCCGCTGCCGGTACATGTGATGTACCTCCCGGGATTTTCCTACAACTTCCAAGAATAAAAACCCTTTCTTCTTGCTTTTTATTCAAAAGCAACGACCTCCACTCCACTCATCTTTTAGTTTTGTCTTTTTGTCATTTATTAACTTGATGACTAAGCAAAGTAAAAGAACCTTCCTTTCTCCTTCTCATCAATCCACGTATTCAACATATATATATATATATTAATTAATTCTTTAATTAATTAATCATATATATATATATATATATAATTGCTGAAGCGGTCCAGTCACACTAGGGTCGGTCCTACTGGGTTTCGGTATGGGAAAAACCCCCGGAAACTTTTTTCAGCAATATCGATGTCGCGATCTCATCGGGACATATCTCGATCTCATCGGGATCCATTTAATCCTGTTGCTCTCCATATATTGGAACTCTGTCCAAAAACTATTTTACGAGTTCTCCGAGACACTCTTATGCGTGTGACCCATTAGGTTCCCGGTTATGTTGGCCACTTAGATCAACACTTAATCTAAGCAAGTCATGAGTGGTATCTAGAAACACATCATGACCCCCAATTGACCGGAAAGTAATTGGTTTGACGAATGAATATATATTCATCATGGACCATATCACGAACCTTTCCATAGACAATTACCGTGCAATTCGTCCTTTCACCATCCTATACCCCACTTGGTTATGAGTATGGGCAATGTGTCAACTCTCACTAGACTGACTACGTCAAATCTAGTCCAAGTGATTTCAGTTCTTGTCCTGGGACTCATTACTTTATATGTCACTGAAGACACTATTCACTACATACATACTCCGGCCAGAGATTTCTAAGTAATGACCCTGACAAGAGGCCATGGGTATCATCTTCTGCTATCACAGAAGTGGTGAATCCTCTATTGGCTACTCAATTACCATCGAATACCTCAAACTGTACCCAAGCACCACCCTATGAGCGACCTCTGTAAGGCAACAAGGAATGGAGTCAAAGTACAGAATCAATATCCAAGATATCCTTGAGCACCTCAAGTCTAAGGATACTTGCACCATTGCTATGATGAGATTATCACTGACATTAGAATAGGACATCCATGTGATGATCTCATGGCAGGTCATCCAATGTACTTACTACCTCTAGTAAGCATCCACATCTCAACCCTAAATATCTCATATTTACAGTTTCTGAGATCCACTGCTTGATCAAATCAAGGAGCATGAGATGTGCTAGTCTTTCCGGATTACCGATGTCCAGTCTCAGTAATCCTATGACTAAGGATAATTTAGATAATGACATAATTGCACATGATAGGAATCTCAGTAGTATGATCACATCATAATTTCCTTCATGCTATGTCATATATCATGGACTTCATTAATTTGATTACAGATCTATATCAGTTCATAAATAATGAACAACAAATTAATGAAATATGCCTTTCTTTATTTATTCATAAAGACTGTACACAAATTTGTACAAAATGCGCTAAAGGCGATTGCCTTTAGGGCACTACTCTAACATGGGGATGGGATGATACATCACTCAGTTAAAACACAGTACAAAAATTTTGTTTTGAAACAATCATACACTTACATATATGTATGTTGCAGAAAATCGTTTACATAACCAATCTGGTAGAAACAATGGCCACGAGGGTCCTCATATAAAATACACAATAACATAAGCAAAGTCTTCACTCAAATGCAGACGCAACTGATCCCGTCCTCATCTGGCATTCCACGATCACTACACACCCGTTACCTAACGGGGTATTCTTCTGAGTCCTGAAAAACAATTACAAATTTTGGATGAGTTTTTGTAAACTCAATGAGTGACCTACATCGATGGTCCGCTCACTAAAATACAGAATCAAATAATAACTTATGTTCTCATTCTTTCTATTTGATCTCATTTTTCAATTCCTATAGATCTATCTCTATCTCGTAATACATCTTCTCAAGAATTCCCCATTTACATAATTACAGAAATCTATAGTCATACATCCCATTTTTTGATACAAAGTATTTCACTCGCTTACTATTTAATTATCATTTGGCTGTGACCTAATATCTAAACTGTCCCATCAATGGGCTCAATAATATCTGACCCTTATCCAATACTGGATACCGGGTTCATTATACGTTGAGCCTAAGGCTCTGAATCAGTCATGAACTCGAAGTTCATTTTCACACGTTGAGCTAAAAGCTCTAATCGATGGAAACTCTGGTCAACATCTCTAATATTCCATACAACACTAAGCATATCACAATCAGTCATACATTCTATAATTAGGAGTACCCCATAATTGTTTTCACACCCGTGTATGACATTTCGCCTATCATTCAATCAAACATATCATAATAAATGCAGTTTGTAACCCATTATCAATTCATATCAATTTTGTGGCCAAGCATCTATACTGTCCCTATAAGGGCACATTAATCGTTGAGCCATAGGCTCTGAAACTGTCCCATCAAGGGCTCATTAATCGTTGAACGCATCTTAGGGGTAGGAGAGCCCTCTGGGTATGCACTACTTCCCATGCGTCTTAGAGGTAGGAGAGCCCTCTGGGTATGCACTAACTCATCAATCGTTGAGCTTTTCACTCTGAAGCTGTCCCGTCAAGGGCTCATTAATCGGTGAGCTTGTAGCTCTGAAACTGTCCCATTTAGGGCTCATTAATCGTTAAACGCGTCCTAGGGGTAGGAGAGCCCTCTGGGTATGCACTACTTCCCACACATCTTAGGGGTAGGAGAGCCCTCTGGGTATGCACTACTCCCTTTCGAGTTTGAGGCTCTTTTTCAGTAGTCGAGCTTATTGCTCTAATCAGTATATCACAGACTGTTGGACCTCGAACCTTGAGTGGAAATTTGAAATATGAAAATGAAATAAAAAGAGTGTTTTTGTATATGAATTGTGTTATAGATGATTATGATATTAGAATGTGTTATTAATGGATGATGAGCTGAGAAACTTTAAGCATGACCTATGATTAGATATGTAAGACATTATGGAAAAGTAAGAAATTATGAATGACAAGATGCTATTGAATTGAGGTTGAGTTTTAGATGAATTCCAAATGATAGTTGAATTGTTATAAATGATGTGAAATTAAGAAGAAGTGTAGTTAGAATGAATGTTAAGCTATGCATAAGAATGAAAATGAGTATGCTGATTCAAGGGAAATTAAGGAATGATTTAAATAGAATTGGCCAAAGTTGCCTTCTTTGAAGTTGTAGCTTGTTCTTTTATCTTTCCAACCAGACTAAGTATGCAAGTTTTTGAGATCGGAGTTGATAATTATGCTTATTACAAGTTAGGATGTCGTGGTAATTGAAATTCCCAAACCTTTAGAGTTTGTGACGTGATCCCGGACTCGAAAGAGTTGATTTTAGGTAAGATATGAGTAAAGGGGAAGTTAGGTTTGGTTTAGGACCCTTTAGAGGAATCTTGAAGGGTGAAAAATTTGTTTCATCCGAAGGTTACACAGCCTGCCCGTGTGAATTTACACGGGCTGTGTAAATCTGGGCACAGGGGACCCTTTCCACCCATAGGTTACACGGGCTGTGTGATTTTTACACGGTCCGTGTACCACGATAATGATAGAATTTCGAACTTTGGTCTTCATAAAAGTTGTAAACCTAGATGTCTACTTTCTAATGGTCTAAGAACGAAGTCAATCCGACATCTATAGTGAAAGTTATGGCATTTGCGCCAAAGAATGTTCGATCGAAATCAGAACATGAGCATGTTGAGTTTGTCGGGTCAAAATCCTTCGTCCGACCTCCAATTGAATTGATTCTTGATGCGTTTGATTCTTAAGACATGTATCCATCTCTCCATGAAACTTTGTATCAATTGGAGTTGAATTGAAAGAGTTTGATTGAATCTTACGATAATTGGAACAATTTGTTTCCTTCGATTTTGCTATCTTCCTTCCTCATCCTACTTATGTCCAATCTTTTGTTGATATCTCTTCCGTCCGAAATCCGAATGACTTGGTTCTCGAATCTTTGGATTCCTAAGACAATTTCATTTTAATGGAAAATTATAAATTTTTAGAGATTTAAATGAACAAGATTATTTGAATCAAATTGAGACAGGAAAGTTTCTGAGCATAGTTCAGTATTTTGTGAAATTCGGGATCTGTGGAGATCCGATTGAAGTGATGTTTGAGGGAAATTAAAATTAAGACATGGGGCTACAAGTCATATGAAGAAATGAAATTTCAATTTAGCTTTAAGAATGTCAATTTGTGGAAGGAAGTGAATTGCTAGAAAATGTTTTAACAAATGATATGTCCGATATGTTTGGACTATAACTTTTGATATAGTGCTCCGAATTGGATGATTCTTGAGGCGTTATGAAATTAAGACAATGAGGAACATTCCTTTAGAAGGAAGTTTTGAAAAATTCCTTCAAATTGATAATGCGAAAATGTCCGCAAGTGAGCATGACTTAAAGTAAAGTTTAGGGGCACTTTTGGAATATCACCTAAAGAGTAAAGTTTTAAAGCATAGAAGTAAGGGCATGATGGTCCTTTAACAATCTTTAAGTGAATAAATTATGGGAGTGTCCCTTTTTAAGGAGGCTTACGAAAATTCTAGAAGAAGAAAGAAGAAATAAGAAGAAGGAAGAGAGAAAGGAGATTTTCGTGGAGAAAGAAGGAAGAAAAGGTGGGGTTTTTGAATTTAAAGGGAGTCAAGCTTGATTTTTCCATGGATTCATGAAGGAAAAGAGGGAAAGACAAGAGATTTGTCCTCCAAGCCAAGAAGAATTTCGAAAATAGGAAGAGAAAGAGGTAAGAGAATCTTTAAGTTTGAGTTTTTAGTGATTTGCTAGTTTAGAAATATGGAAAAGGTGATGGGCTTGTGGTTTTTGAAGTTAGTTTGATAATTATGTCATAAGTTATGTTTGATTTTGGATGAAAAATGAGTTAGACATTATGCCAAATTATATGAGTGGGGATTTTCGAAGATTATGATGTAGAGAGGTTAGAAATCTTATGGGCTTGTAAATTATGAAATCAATTTTGAGAAATATAATGAGTATGATATTGGATTTGGTGGACTATGGCTTAGGTAATTTTAAGTGGGAAGAGAGGGAGAAGCAAAGATCAAGTTGAAGCATGGACAAGCTTATGGCATGGATTTTAGAGGTGGGTAATATGTTTGTTTTATTTCAAGTTTTAAGCTAATTGTAAATTTTGGAAAAATCAAGAAAATGTTCATGTTTTATGAGCTATTGCTTTGGCAAATGATTGAATCAAGTGATTTGGAAAAGATTATGAATTGTTAAGTTCATTGTTCCAAATGGTTTTAAAGAATTTCTATGAATATTTGAAACAAGTTTTCAAGAATGTTTTGAATTGTTATCAAATGGATGTTTGAATGATTTAATAAAGATGAGATATTCGTTTGAGTTCTTCGTGTTTAATTGATTGAATTTCAATATATGAAATTGTGTGCCATGATTTTTAAATGATTTGAAATTGTCTAAAGTGTGCATTCCTTGTTTGGGATGATTGAGAATTTTTAAGTAAATTATGTGAATTGATAAAGTGATGCTAGAAATGCATATATATGTCATGCTCATGAAATCAAGTTTTCAAGAATGTGCCATTTGGGCAAAGCAAATTTATATGCATGAATTACATGTTATGTGGGTGCGGCATAGTCCCTCAAGAAATCGTCACGTGCACGTAGACATCATGTGTATAACCTTCTCCCGGCTGCCCACAAGTAGCACGGAGTTCCTTTTAGGACTCCCTTATGTGTATACGACTACACAAGGCCATTTTATGGAATTGTGTAGTTCGTCATGAATTATGGACTTGCCAAACCATTTTGATGTGTCATATGATATGATGTTGTATGAAATGTGATGCATTCATATCTTTGGAATTGTTCATGTTTTGTGGAAAGAAGAATTTGAGTTTTACAAGAATTAAGAAAGTGAGGTTTTAACTATGACAGTTTTTTGGAAAGTGTGTATTAGTGTTTTAAAAAATGAAGTGTTTGTGAAATAAACAGTGGAGGAAATTCCTACTTTGAAATTCTTTATAAGATGACAAAGTTTTGAGAAATGGCTTTTGTTTATTTTTAAATCCATAAGCATATTATCCACGAGCTCTGTAGCTCACCCCCCTTTTCATCCCCATCTCCAGTGTTCGGCGGGAGATTGGATGAAAGCATGTCAAGATTTTATGTTCATTTTGTACAGTATGTGATTTGTATAAAGTAGAGGTTGTTTAAGTCTTGAATTTTGGCTTGATTTGCCATTAATGTATTACAAACATTTTATTTCAAGGTGTATGATGATTTATGAATTTGATGATGGAATATGAATTGGGAAGTTGCATATGGAATGATACAAATTGTGGATGGTTATGGATTAAAAATGTAATTGTATGGGATTATGATTCGAAATCTAATATGAATGTGTTTTGGATTGGATTATGATTGGTATATTGAATTGAGTAAGAATGTGATTTGGATGCGGATGAATTGAATTGATTGAGCTGGTATTTAGAAGTGTATTTAAGTTATTTGCAGGTTTGGGGTATTGAAATTGCAGTAGTTATCTTTGGAATTATGTATGATAGTTTATGGATTTTCTGAAATTGGGAATAAATATATGGATTTTATTGATATGAGTATGAGATGGTTATGATAAGAAATACGAATAGGATGATTAAGAAGAATCAAGAAAATTGAGATTAGTATGAGTTTAAGGATAAGTTTCCAAGTATGATAGATGAATTACATTGTATAAGAAAGCAAGAAAGAAAAAAAATTATACTGATTCGGATAGGTTAAGTCTAAAGTATCCAACGCGACACTTCCTTAAGTTAATTAATCCCGGATGTCGGACACTTGTCATGCTACTCGATTTGTCTTCATTTGTATGATTTGCTTCCAAGTTGAATTCGATCCGTTTCTTTTTCACATGTTTGTCAAAAGTTGAATACGTTTCGTATTAAATGAAAATCCAATTCGTATTTGTTTCACTTTTTATTTCTGCGTTTGTCTGTACGTATGTTTACGATTCTTAAGTAAGCAAGAGGGTTGGGTTCGGACCCGTTCGGGCCCAACAGATGTAATATCGAGCCCGATAATATGATCTTACTTGGGCTTATGTGTATAAGTGACTTGCATGAGAAATTGATAAGAGTTTGTAAGGCTAAGTTTGATTTTGTGAGAATGTGATATTGATATAAATAAAATTTGCATGAATTATTTGAAGAACTTATATGATTGGTTGATTAAGGTGAAGAATTATGATTGAGTTTAAGATTATGATAAAGGAAGTTAAGATCAGAAATTCATGATGAATTTGGATGATGTGATTTCAAATATATGTGAGATGCAAATATGAATCTTTAAAGATGAATTTGATGATAGGAATACATGTATAGAAGTTAAAAGAGATTGAGATTGAATGGTTTTGGGTCCATATTAAGGTTATCAATACTTGGACCATTGATTGGTGTGCGTATGTTAAGAAAATAGTGTTTGATATGATATTAGCATTTGACACAAGAAGTGAATAAGTGCGAGTAAGTTGAGAACATGTGTGATAAATGGATATTGTTTATCCTTTTGTAAGATGAAAGTTTGAACATTTGAAGGATGAGATAAATTGATAGAGATATATGTATAGAATTACAAAGTATTGGTTTGAATGATGAATTGATCCATGTTAAGGTTCATTAAGAGTTAGGCCATTAATTTGTGTCCATAGGTTGAGGAATATGGATTTCTGGATATAGTAAGTTAAATATATGTACTTGGGCAAATATGATAAGAACTATTGGTGTGTGATTATGATATGGATGGTATAAGATATAGGAAGTGAAAAATACTATGAATATGTGTGGTGAGGATTTGAATATGTGAATGACTAGGATCATTTGGAAGACATGATTTAAGTGAATGTGTTCCATAGTGATTTGCTTAAGTATGAATTTCGAAGACGAAATTCTTTTAAGAGGGGGAGAAATTTTGGACCCCGAACCTTGAGTGAAAATTTGAAATATGAAAATGAAATAAAATGAGTGTTTTTGTATATGAATTGTGTTATAGATGATTATGATATTAGAATGTGTTATTAATGGATGATGAGCTGAGAAACTTTAAGCATGACCCATGATTAGATATGTAAGATATTATGGAAAAGTAAGAAATTATGAATGAAAAGATGCTATTGAATTGAGGTTGAGTTCTGGATGAATTCCAAATGATAGTTGAATTGTTATAAATGATGTGAAATTAAGAAGAAGTGTAGTTAGAATGAATGTTAAGCTATGCATAAGAATGAAAATGAGTATGCTGATTCAAGGGAAATTAAGGAATGATTTAAATAGAATTGGCCAAAGTTTCCTTCTTTGAAGTTGTAGCTTGTTCTTTTATCTTTCCAACGAGACTAAGTATGCAAGTTTTCGAGATCGGAGTTGAGAATTATGCTTATTACAAGTTAGGATGTCGTGGTAATTGAAATTCCCGAACCTTTAGAGTTTGTGACGTGATCCCGGACTCGAAAGAGTTGATTTTAGGTAAGATATGAGTAAAGGTGAAGTTAGGTTTGGTTTAGGACCCTTTTGAGGAGTCTTGAAAGGTGAAAATTTTGTTTCATCCGAAGGTTACACGGCCTGCCCGTGTGAATTTACACGGGCTGTGTAAATCTGGGCGCAGGAGACCCTTTCCACCAGTAGGTTACACGGGCTGTGTGATTTTTACACGGTCCGTGTACCCTGATAATGATAGAATTTCGAATTTTAGTCTTCATGAACGTTGTATCCCTAGATGTCTACTTTCTAATGGTCTAAGAACAAAGTCAATCCGACATCTATAGTGAAAGTTATGGCATTTGCGCCAAAGTATGTTCGATCGGAATCAGAACATGAACATGTTGAGTTTGTCGGGTCAAACTCCTTCTTCCGACCTCCAATTGAATTGATTCTTGAGGCGTTTGATTCTTAAGACATGTATCCATCTCTCCACGAAAATTTGTATCAATTGGAGTTGAATTGAAAGAGTTTGATTGAATCTTATGATAATCGGAACAATTTGTTTCCTTCCGATTTTGCTATCTTACTTCCTCATCCAACTTATGTCCAATCTTTTGTTGATATCTCTTCCGTCCAAAATCCGAATGACTTGGTTCTTGAAGCGTTGGATTCCTAAGACACTTAATTTCATTTTAATGGAAAATTATAAATTTTTAGAGATTTAATTGAGCAAGATTATTTGAATCAAATTGAGACAGGAAAGTTTCTGAACATAGTTCAGTATTTTGTGAAATTTAGGATCTGTGGAGATCCAATTGAAGTGATGTTTGAGGGAAAACAAAATTAAGACATGGGGCTACAAGTCATATGAAGAAATGAAATTTCAATTTAGCCTTTAAGAATGTCAATTTGTGGAAGGAAGTGAATTGCTAGAAAATGTGTTAGCAAATGATATGTCCGACATGTTTGGACTATAACTTTTGATATAGTGCTCCGAATTGGATGATTCTTGAGGCATTACGAAATTAAGACAATGAGTAACATTTATTTAGAAGGAAGTTTTGACAAATTCCTTCAAATTGATAATGCGAAAATGTCCGCAAGTTAGCATGACTTAAAGTAAAATTTAGGGGCACTTTTGGAATATCACCTAAAGAGTAAAGTTTTAAAGCATAGAAGTAAGGGCATGATGGTCCTTTAACAATCTTTAAGTGAATAAATTATGGGAGTGTCATTTTTTAAGGAGGCTTACGAAAATTCTAGAAGAAATAAGAAGAAGGAAGAGAGAAAGGAGATTTTCGTGGAGAAAGAAGAAAGAAAAGGTGGGGTTTTTGAATTTAAAGGGATTCAAGCTTGATTTTTCCATGGATTCATGAAGGAAAAGAGGGAAAGAGAAGAGATCTATCCTCCAAGCGAAGAAGAATTTCGAAAATAGGAAGAGAAAGAGGTAAGAGAATCTTTAAGTTTGAGTTTTTAGTGATTTGCTAGTTTAGAAATATGGAAAAGGTGATGGGCTTGTGGTTTTTGAAGTTAGTTTGATAATTATGTCATAAGTTATGTTTGATTTTGGATGAAAAATGAGTTAGACATTATGCCAAATTATATGAGTGGGGATTTTCGAAGATTATGATGTAGAGAGGTTAGAAATCTTATGGGCTTGTAAATTATGAAATCAATTTTGAGAAATATAATGAGTATGATATTAGATTTGGTGGACTATGGCTTAGGTAATTTTAAGTGGGAAGAGAGGGAGAAGCAAAGATCAAGTTGAAGCACGGACAAGCTTATGGAATGGATTTTAGAGATGGGTAATATGTTTGTTTTATTTCAAGTTTTAAGCTAATTGTAAATTTTGCAAAAGTGAAGAAAATGTTCATGTTTTATGAGCTATTTCTTTTGCAAATGATTGAATCAAGTGATTTGGAAAAGATTATGAATTGTTAAGTTCATTGTTCCAAATGGTTTTAAAGAATTTCTATGAATATTTGAAACAAGTTTTCATGAATTTTTTGAATTGTTATCAAATGGATTTTTGAATGATTTAATAAAGATGAGATATTCGTTTGAGTTCTTCGTGTTTAATTGATTGAATTTCAATATGTGAAATTGCGTGCCATGATTTTTAAATGATTTGAAATTGTCTAAAGTGTGCATTCCTTGTTTGGGATGATTGAGAATTTTTAAGTAAATTATGTGAATTGATGAAGTGATGCTAGAAATGCATATATATGTCATGCTCATGAAATCAAGTTTTCAAGAATGTGCCATTTGGGCAAAGCAAATTTATATGCATGAATTACATGTTATGTGGGTGCGGCATAGTCCCTCAAGAAATCGTCACGTGCACGTAGACATCATGTGTATAACCTTCTCCCGGCTGCCCACAAGTAGCACGGAGTTCCTTTTAGGACTCCACTTATGTGTATCTGACTACAAGGCCATTTATGGAATTGTGTAGTTAGTCATAATTATGCACTTGCCAAACCATATTGATGTGTCATATGATATGATGCTGTATGAAATGTGATGCATTCATATCTTTGGAATTGTTCATGTTTTGTGAAAAGAAGAATTTGAGTTTTACAAGAATTAAGAAAGTGAGGTTTTAACTATGACAATTTTTTTGGAAAGTGTGTATTAGTGTTTTGAAAAATGAAGTGTTTGTGAAATAAACAGTGGAGGAAATTCCTACTTTGAAATTCTTTATAAGATGACAAAGTTTTGAGAAATGGCTTTTGTTTATTTTTAAATCCATAAGCATATTATCCACGAGCTCTGTAGCTCACCCCCCCTTTCATCCCCATCTCCAAGTGTTCGAGCAAGAGATTGGATGAAAACATGTCAAGATTTTATGTTCATTTTGTACAGTATGTGATTTGTATAAAGTAGAGGTTGTTTAAGTCTTGAATTTTGGCTTGATTTGCCATTAGTGTATTACAAGCATTTTATTTCAAGGTGTATGATGATTTATGAATTTGATGATGGAATATGAATTGGGAAGTTGCATATGGATTGATACAAATTGTGGATGGTTATGGATTAAAAATGTAATTGTATGGGATTATGATTCGGAATCTAATATGAATGTGTTTTGGATTGGATTATGATTGGTATATTGAATTGAGTATGAATGTGATTTGGATGCGGATGAATTGAATTGATTGAGCTGGTATTTAGAAGTGTATTTAAGTTATTTGCAGGTTTGGGGTATTGAAATTGCAGCCGTTATGCTGCCGGAATTATGTATGATAGTTTATGGATTTTCTGAAATTGGAAATAAATATATGGATTTTATTGATATGAGTATGAGATGGTTATGATAAGAAATACGAATAGGATGATTAAGAAGAATCAAGAAAATTGAGATTAGTATGAGTTTAAGGATAAGTTTCCAAGTATGATAGATGAATTACATTGTATAAGAAAGCAAGAAAGAAAAAAAAATTATATTGATTCGGATAGGTTAAGTCTAAAGTATCCAACGTGACGCTTCCTTAAGTTAATTAATCCCAGATGTCGGACACTTGTCATGCTACTCAATTTGTCTTCATTTGTATGTTTTGCTTCCAAGTTGAATTCGATCCGTTTCTTTTTCACATGTTTGTCAAAAGTTGAATACGTTTCGTATTAAATGAAAATCTGATTCGTATTTGCTTCACTTTTGATTTCCGTGTTTGTCTATACGTATGTTCACGATTCTTAAGTAAGCAAGAGGGTTGGGTTCCGGACCCGAATTTGGGTCCCAACAAAGACATTTCTAATCTGTTCAAAATTTTCACATCATAAACACAATTACACTTTCACATTCTCATAACAGTTCTGTATACTATCACTTCAATACTCCGGACCTTCTATCCGGAGTTCACATTCAATATTATCTCATCATTTTACTTCAAAGAATTTAAAGCACGGAATTATAACATATAATACTTTGAGAACCGTCTAGGTCACTCACCTGGCTTCTATGCTAATGCCTGGAGGTCTCTGAAATGTCTGAGGCTGACTTTCCAAAGTGCCTCTATCTTAAATTAGAACACATATTTTTAACACATTGTACATGTCAGCAATAATGCACATATAGCAATCTAATGATAAGTACTATGCACTTTCGTGACATTCCCGACACTAACTATAAAAACAGTTCCCGTTAAACTTTTCCTCAAAAATAGAACTCAATAGACTCTCAATTATACAATTTGTTTCAGAAATCTGAAAATCATTGCCCAATATATATGGACTATCTTTATGCCAAAACCATACTTTACGCTAAACTTCCATCCAAATTTGAGAACTTTAAGAGACTGTTTCAACACTCCCCTTTTTCATGAACGTATAAACCCTTGTCTCTAGTTCATAACAATTCCAAAATTATCTCATTTGAATGACGGTATAAAAAGTTATCGCTTAAAAACCCAAAATATAACTTTCTGGGAACAGTAGCTTGTCGCGACGTAAAGAAGCTCGCCGCGGCGAAATCCAAACGCTCGCCCTCTTCGCGACGTGCACGCTTGCCCTCGTCGCGACGTGCTTCTCGCCCTCGTCGCGACGTGCGAGCCCGATCGCGCCTCTCGAATCCATCTTTCAACCAATTTAATCCAAGTCTTCCAATTTATTCAACACATAACTCATCTAACATCACAACATCACTCTCACACCAATTTCCAACCCATTAACAAACCAAATCCACTCTCAAACATAAAAAATCTACCATTTTCGAAAACCCTATATACCCAACATCTCATAACCCAAACTTTAACTATATCACTCAAAACATAAATCAATCTACTAATCAAGAGGCAGGATACTTAAACTTACCTGATTTAGCTCAAAAATTCTTTAAACTCTTCCAGATTTCGTAAAAAAAAATCGAACTCTTCTTCCCTTCCTCTCCTTCTTCCATGACATCTTCATTTCTTTCCCATTTTCAAACCTAATTTCCTTTTTATACCATTTCAAATTATGAATTGCCCATTTTGCCCTCTTCAGCTAACCTTAAACCTTATTCTAAGTGTCATACCCAAATTGCCCATATAACAATTCTTATAACTTCACGACTTTAATTTAGAAACGTCCAACTCTTAGGGACTGAATTGAAATTTAATTCTTTCAAAAATCATTAACTTTCATGCCTGTCAAATTTCCAATTCAATTATCACACAATTCCATATTTTCACAAAGACACAAAAGCTGGGAATTGTCACTAGTGCATGTATACCGAAGTTTATGTACACAATCACAACCCCATCCAAATTTACTATAATATCGCTCCCATCAGTGACGGGATGTTACACAACTAATGGTGCACTGGCAGTGCTATGCTATCCTAAATCCCTACCAGTTCCTCCACCAAATCGATAGAAACTACCATGTTTACTAGATGTGGCATAGACTCTCCTAAATCCCCTAGCATCAATAGACCATGAATGAGTAACTCCCCTCTTAACAGACCCGCTCCCCTCTCCATGATGACTCTCCGATCACCTCTTTAACTCTCTCCTTCTTCTACCTTGTTCTATTACATTCTCCACTCTAAGTGCAATCTCTAGTAACTTCTTAAATTCAAAAGTAGCAGCTCCCAATCCCAAACGAATATATGTCCTCAGACCCTGCTTAAATCTGTAACATCTATCTTTGGGATTTGCCACAACCTCTAATGCATACTTACACAAGGTTGTAAAGCGAGCCTTATAATCAGCCACTGACATTTCCTATGTTTGAACTAAAGTCATGAATTCCATCTTCTTTCGATCCCGATATATTCGCGAAGTATATTTATCTCTGAACTCCCTCTGGAACTCCTACCAATTCTTCTCTCGGGTCATTGACTTTCACCAAGTAAGTGCATTGCCCTAGAATAAGGAGACAATGTATTGCAACCTTCTTTCTTATGTACACTCCAGATGATCTAAAATTATCTCTGTCTGCTCCCACCATAAATCAGCCTCCTTGGGATTTGTAATACCTCGAAACTCTACTGCACCAATGTTATATATCTGCTCATAGTTTCAATCCACCTTAGAATCACCTCGGGCTGGAGTTGCAATAATAGCTTGCTACGTCATCTAAAAGAACTATATCATTTGTGGTGGCATTGGCTCCTTTCCTCCTACCTTATTTGCTTGGAAATCCCTTTGATCTAGCACATCCAGAGCACGGATCAAACTCCCCGATCTTCAGGTGTCTCAAGGCCAGCATTATCCTCTCTTGAAGCCATCCTAAAAGAGATAATAACACATCATTAGTTTTTTTTTTACTCAGTACGTCCCTAGATATCATTAATTAACGAAATAGTTTCCAATACATATCATTAATTATCAAATTCCTCATTAGTCTCAAAAGAGAGGATTGTTTGTCAGATAAAAAGTATTCTACATAACATAACCACCAAAGTTGTCACATTCAAAAATATATACATTCCAAAAGCTTTATATAAGTAATCTGCTAGCCCCACCTGAACTCCATTCGGTCTGTCTTGTACTCTAGGGTTATCAGTAATCATTCGATCTCTTAAAAAATAAAATAGTAAAGGTTGAGCTATCTACTCAATAAGGATAACCAACCACACCCTTCAAATCAAGTAACTTTATAAATAATTATAAAACTTAGTCAACTGATTAAATCATACATATAATACGTATATACACAACAACACTCAGTCTAATCGAAACAATTAACCAACATCTCAAAAATTTTGTCAAATTATGATTAACACAAATATTAATTATAACTGTCATTTATGCTTTATTCCTTTTTTTTCTCAGCCTAGCTTAACCTAATAGGCGTACATCTAATGGTCTGCCGACTTATCTCATCATAATCTCTCATCAGTAGAAACGTAATTAAATGTATAAATATTGGCATAGGGTACCTCGATTTCTCAATCTTCACCATAGTACTAAACTATTGACACAGGATATCCCTGAGACTCAGGATATATTGGTACCACTCCGGTAACTATTCATCGGCATAGGACATTTTCGAGACTCAGGATGCCTCGGTATCTACTTCACGGAGAAATACTTAGCCACCACTCACACATATCGACTCAACTTATCCATCTAAGACCATCAAATGTAGCCTATCCTAGACAAGTCACCGATTCTAGATTTTGACCAATTACTCTCAACATATTACCAACCGCTTTCTATTTTACACATTTTTGTCGAGTTAACATGCAATAAACCTCATAATATGCATAACAAAATACAATCACGAAACACCTTTACTTTGATTAATTATTAATGAAATAAAATAAACATAATTCATGCAGGTAATTATTAATCATTGGTTAAATTAATGATCAACTCAAAATATACTCTATTAGTAACCAAATGATATTTAATTTTAAGGGTAAAGTCCAAAGGTATCATTATCTTAATTTTGGACTCAACTAATTGATAATCTCAATTTCTCCTTAATCAGATTTTCGGACCTCGAATTTACAAAATTTTATTAGACTAATTTACCAAAAATTTGTTACCCAATTACACTTAATAATCCAACATTATTCCCTCTTCCAATTTATTCTTAATTATAAAAATAATATTGCTAACCTAACCCCCATAATTACTAAAATACCCTTAATTAAATAAAAGTTCATTTTACCCTCCTTCGTTTCAGTCAATACTTAAAATGTCCCCCTTTTTCTTTTTTTTTTTAAGAAAAGGAATTTTATTGATGCATGGCTCTACAAGAGTAGAGGTATTGTAGTACAAAAGTCATGAAAATAATAATGTAAGACTCATGGTTTGTATCGTATGTATGGAACAAAAAGTTGTTCCATTCGCAAGATTGTCCTGAGAGGAAGAGGTAGATCAAGTGCCGTTGTGAACATAGTCGAAGTACCAGCCGAAGCTAGCTTTGCTAAAAAATCCGCAAAGCTATTAACCTCTCGATAAACATGGATAATGGACGACGTCGAGTCAGAGAGCATATGTCGAATATTTTCAAAGCTAAAAATGTCCCCCTTACAATAAAATTTCATATTTACCCTTAACTTTCTATGCTTCCCATTCTACCCTTACATGCAACTTAAATTTCAAATTTACTCTTAACTTTCTGCACTTCTCATTCTGCCCTTACATGCAACTTAAATTTTTAAAATAATGTTATCATCTTCACCTTCCCATCTTTTTCTCTCTTTTCTTGTTTCATCATTTTTCAGCCTTCTTTTCTTCACTTTTCTCTCCTCATGTAACTTTCAAAAATTATCCCAACTAACTATATCATGTAATCTAACTACAAATTAATGTAGGATGATCAATATGATTATGAAGAAAAGATATAATTTGATTGCTACCTAAGTGTAATATACTTTAGGGTATGTTTGGGAGTTTAGGATGGAATGGAATGGAATGGCAATTAATGGAACGGAATGGAATGGAGTGGAATGGAATGGAATGGAATGAGCCACTCCATTGTTTGGAAGTTTAAATAAAATAAGAGAGGGACTCATTTGACCATTGTTTAGAAATGACACTAAAAATGAATGGAATGGAATGGCTTGTAATTTTTTTTTTTCCAAAATTACCCTTGTAATAAAACATGCATAGTTGCCATGAATTGCTATGTTATATTCCGAGGGACACATCTTATGCACAAATATAATATTCTCTAAACAAATATTTACTACACAAAAACAAGCTCAATTGATTTTTTCACAATTCCAACGCATTAAATCAATTACGACGTTATGTTGAAAGGTGCATATGAAGACAAAACTTTCTTGTTGGTCCCATACAGAAAATTTTGCATAGATTTGTGAACAGATAAGTTTGACGCCCAAATTAAAGATGGTCCCATGAATGAAAACTTGAACACATAAAAGCAAATTTTTGGAAGAAAAAAAATGTCAGTTCAAATAAGAAATGGGAGAGCATTATGGTCTCCAAACTAAAGGTCACTTTGAACAAGCAACTTACAATTTCTTTAAATAAATTGATTAAAAAAAGTTCAAAAAAAACCACTAATGCAGTATTTAAGTTATTGTGTCATATCCATACACAACTAAGTTCATTGATTATTGAGAGACATAAGATAGGTCAACATTTGCTTCCACTTATCTGGAGGACATCCAATTATGGCCCTTTGAGCATCAACATCTCGAATGAGAAAGTAGTAAGCTTTGAGTGATGTGTTTGTATCAATCTCCAATCCTTCCAAAAGAGCCCAAACTTCATTGTCTGACATAGGACGAGTTGGTTGACCACTCTTGACAATTTCTGCAGTGGACTTTACGAAACTTTCAACCAGCTTTTCTATAGATTTAGCAAATAAGTCCATTCCCACATCGTCATTTTTTGATTTCCCTTTTCTTTTCCTGGATGATGCTTCACCTTTAGTGGCACCTTGAGTAGGTGCTTAAGATTGTTCCCCTGGAGAATTCTCCACCACTTCAGCATTGTTCACATTAAAATTATGCAAAGTCGCTTCATTATTAGAAACCAGGAAGTCAATGTCATCTATGGTTTCAAGATCAGGAGTATCAATTGTTTCTCTTCTTTGTCTCACTTCTGCTGCAGTTTCTGCATATTCACCTGTTGCCCTATCTTGCCCATACAATATAAGCATTTTCTCATAATATGGCATTGGCTTGTTCCTCCATATGGCAACTTCAGGTTTTGCCTAGGAAAAGTAAAACACACACATCATAAATAATTGAATTTCTAAAAAATAAACTACATGAAAGTAAACTATTTACTTATAAGACTAATACATTGGTTACCTCAATTAACTTCTCCCAAAATTCAGGCTCAGCAATCCACATATTAGTAGTTGGATCCCATCCAAAACCACTGAGTCCATGCTTAAATAAATCATAGCAAGGTGTAAATTTGTTCTTTAGCCTTTTCATATGATCCTTTATTTTTGTCTTGTCAATTTGCCTATTTGGAAAGCGTTCTCTCATCTCCTTTAGGATTTCATCAAGTGCTTTCGAAGTGAACGTTCCACCTTGCCTATTTCCCATATTATGTTGATGCACATATGCATCAACAAGAACATCTTCCATAGCCGTGGTCCAAACACATTTTCAACATACTCGATAGTTGTGATTGGTACATCATTTCCAATTTTCGTTTTGGCATGTCTAATTGAACATAAAGAATGAAATAAATAATAATAATTAAATAATAGCAAAAAATAGAAACTAACATTCATAGTAACATTAACACAAAATAATGTTAACCAAGAAATAACACTAACTCAAAATTATGGAAGTAACATTAACTTCAAGTGTCAAAAACAATAGAAAAAGCAAACATAGTAGCTACAAATATTTATGCATATATTTCTTTTTCCTGAAAATAACATTAATTCAAGATTAAGATATATAATCATGCCACATAGCAGCTGCAATCGAGTCCCTAATTAAGACCCCTCTAGCTGCCTCTTCACTATCTTCCCTATCAGTATTTTGCTCACTTTCATAACGAGTTTGACTAGCAAGTTCACGATCTACTTCAGCTATAAGTTCATCATCTCGGTCAACTCCCATCAAATAATTATGCAAGATACAAGCAGCTAACACAATTTTCTTTTGGGTTTTAATACCAAAGGTTGGTGCACTTGTGAAAATTGCAAACCGCCTCTTCAAAACACCGAAAGCTCTCTCTATTACATTTCGCAAAGAAGAATGTCGATGGTTGAATAATTCACGAGAATTTCGTGGTGGATTTCTTGAGTATTCCTTCAAGTGGTATCGTTCTCCTCTGTAAGGTGTAATGAGTCCATCTTTTAACATGTAACCAGCATCAACAAGGTAAAATTTTCCTATAGAAAAGTAATTAAAACTTTAGTAAAATAATTTAAGGCTAAGTGGGTTTTAAAAAGTACAACTTTTTATTAATTAATACCTTCTAGAATTTTAAAGGATATTGGCGTCTTAAGGCATCTTTTAAAATTCTTGAATCGATGTTGTTCCTTCCCACCGAGCAAAACATAGGTGAATCTCATATTAAAGAACAAGATGCCAAAATGTTTTGTGTGGGATAATCTTTTCTACCACGAAATTTAGGAGCATCTTGCAGGGGACTTTAACACGCATATGGGTTCCATCAATTGCTCCAATACAATCCTACAACAAATTTTTTAGAAAATTTATAGAATATAATTTATAATTTTGATTCTAATGTAATAGTAATATTCACCTTAAAATATGGAAAGAACTTATTGCTGTTTAGTATTTCTGGAGCAACTTCTTCACCATTGGGTTGTCTCAAGTATTCATCTTCTAATTCAATCAATGCTCTAAACACACTATGAAAATGGCGACTTACAGTTTCACCAGACCTTCTAAAGAAGAAGTTAAGTGCTCTATTTCTTACACTATGCCCAATCAAATACAAAAACTTTCCAACTTGTTCTTCAACTGATGCACGTTGAGTTGGTCGAAGACCACCTTTCCTTTGTAATATATCACACAAATTTAAAAATGCTGTGGGACCCATCCGTACTATAGCACGACATCTATCTTCATTATCCAAAAGATGCTTCATTAACCCATTCCGTGCTTGTTCTCTTTCTTCCCTTATGATTTTAGGAAGCTTATTTCTTTTATGTTGTTTTTGGGTCAAATACCATATAACTGCCAAGCAGATTATTTGAATAACACACATAATAAATAGATGTCGTAGTAAGATGTATTTGCGCATTATATTTTGATCTGCCATCTATTTCAAGGTGCAAAAAAATATAGTCTAATCAGTAAAATACATAAGATTGCAGGTGCAAAACTTAAATTAAAGATAGCCGAAATCACTTCAAAAAATAACAAATATGTAAGCATAGATAGTACTCATAATGGGAATGGTTTGACGTAAAATTGAGCAAACGTACTATTTGTTTGTTCGATTTGAAATGTAACATCATTCATCAAACAGTAGGCCACATGAGCTAAAAATGCAGTAATAACTTGTGAATGAGGATGAGATCTTTTAACTTCCTATAATGTCCACCCAATGAAATGTTACAGTGATGAACAATGAGAATCATTATTCTCCTATGAATGCATAATGCATATAATGATATAGTACATGGAGAGAATCAATTTCTAAAAAGGCTTCGTAGGATTTTGTTATTATGCCTAAACAGCCTTGCCAAGTCTACAAAAAAGGAGTTGTTATTATGCTGTCCTTTCTTTACAGCATCAGATGCACAAACAAAGGCACGTAATTCGGAGTAGTCTAGGACATCTTCATAAACTATATTGCTCAATGTTGTCGCTGATTATGACAGGAACACAATGAATAACAATGGCATCAAATAGGCGGTTTGGATGACCTAGGATGGACCTAAAATAGGATTGTTTTCAATCTAATTTATGTAGACTTGGCAAATAGGTTTGGATGACTTCCTAGCAATGCAAAAAATAAAACATCAAGCGAATGGAACTTGTCAGAGGCTGAAATTTACAAAAAGCGAATGGAACTTGTCAGAGGCTAAAACATCAACCCAAAAAGCGAAAGATATATCAAGAGCATGAACTTTACAAAAACGGAACTTGTCAGAGGCTGAAATTCATCAAGCGAATGGAACAAAGACAGATGAATAGTCGATGCTTACCTGATGAAAATCCTAGTAGCTGTGGAGGAGTTCGTCAATGGAAGACGTCGGTTGAAGGAAAAATAGTAGCTGTGTAGGTTTTTGCTGGACAGAGGTTGTAATTTTGTTTATTTTTTAAGGGTACTTTTGTCATTAAATTAAAGTTTAAAAAGCAAGCCATGCCATTCCATCATTGACCCCCCAATTTGGGAGGTCACAAAATATTAAAATTTGGATGGCAAATGATGGCTTCCAAAGCCATCAATTGCCATTCCATCCTATTTTAAAATAGACTCCCAAATAATGGTCTGGGTCATTTGGGCCATTCCATTCCATTCCCTTCCATCCCTCTACCCACTTCCAAACATACCCTTAGGTTGTCGTCCTTCACAACTCCGTCAAAATTTTGAGAGAGATGAATAAAAGAAGAGATTTTCGTATATTTTCTTTTATTCATTTAAAAAAAATGTGGGTTGAGTTGTGCTATTGGTAAGTTATATTAATGAATTGGCTTTACGGTCGGCGTTTACATTACAATTTTAACAGAATGCCATCTTTAATCTAATTGATGCTCAAACATTTTGATTTGACAGAAGGAATTCTACAACGTCTAATCCCTCAGCCTGCACGGCTCAAATGAATAGGAAACTTTAAGTGACGTAGAAAGAAAAAAGAGGACGTTATAAATTTTATAAATTATATCAGATACACCGCTCTTAATACTCGGAATTTTAGACAGTCAAGTCTCTAATTCACTCGACCAAGACGAGACAATTCCAAAGCAAAAGGTTATGGAATCATTTTTTATTTACCGTTACACGTGATCACCTAACGGGATTCGAAGATCTTTGACCCTTATCTTTAAGTAGGATTAATATATTTATATTTATCGATATGATGAAGATTTTGCAGAATTCTGTCCCTCGCCTTCATCACTTTTCTTCCCATTTAACATTGCCCAAGGATAATCATTGACTGATGAAGAGCGTTCCTATGCATTGAAATTTCATTAATTAATGTTTGATAATCCTCTTGGGAAAAAGTAACTAATGTCGACTTTTTTTTCGTCAACAATGTCCATGTTCTTTTGGTAATATAGAATTACAAAATTTTCTTTACAACTTATATCTATTAAGATCGAATTCTGATAATAAAATTCTGTTCAAAATGGTTTGTAACTCTCCCTTATAATTAAGGTTAAACAATTTGATGATGAATCTACATGGAAGAAGGACAAAGGACAAGAAAATGAAATATACGCATTCTTAATTGAAAATTAATTATAAGAAAGAAAAGAGAGGAGAGCAAAATTAAATATGGAAAAGGGGTTTAACCTAACTGTGAATAGTATTATAATTATAAGAACAATGGAATAGAATGCTGTAGACAACGATTTGAAACGCGATCAAAACCAAACTACTCACTCAATCAATAATGTATACAGTATGTAACCCACCATGTAAAGTAACCAGGAATAGTATAGCGCTAAACTGTGATTAAAATAAGCCGATTGGGGGTATGAATTTAATTGTCTTCCCTATCTTGTGGTCTATAAAGCTTAACATGTCGTCCATTTATTGGTTGTGTGGGTCTTGCGTTTGTATTTGAATCCTGCAAATAATTAATTAACCGCATTAAGATCAATCATTAACATATATGAATAAAGCTGACAATTGATGCAATGGTTATCTAAATGCACCAACTCCTATAAATCAATCTACTTTATATGAAAATAATAATCTGGTGTCCTATATATTCATGCATCTATCTTTACAAACATTTTTAGATATAAATTAAAAGATAATTTAGTTAAATACATTTTATAATTCTCTAATATTTTGATTTTATGTAGTTTTATGGACATAAAAGTATATTAAATTTCTTCAAATTTCATGTTACATGTTAGTAAATTTCAAACTTAGATACATATTGCCTACTGCCTATCAAGGTATGTCTTTACATAACTTGAATGCAAATGCATGGGCACATGTCTAGGTGAAAACCGTGCTATACTCAGTGCTAAGGTATGTCTTCACAAGAACTAACATTATCAGACATTCCATAAGAGAGACAAAAGTGTAATTTTAGCCTATCTTCACTTACATCATGAACCGCAACGCGAAGCAATCTCACTTGTCGTCTTGTAACAGTCCTCACCTGAAAGGAAGTCAACAAACTTTGTTAAATACAAGAAATACATACAGCTTCCACAGGATCAAAACATGGACCGAAATCAAGTGATTTAATTGGATGACAAACCTTCCTAACCATGGTCCACACAACATTTTCAGTGCAAGGAGGAACAGTGAGAGAGCCAATGTATCGATAATACTTTCTGCTACCAATCTTGATTTGCCTTGGATCAACGATACCCACCGCCTTCTCTTCTTCTTTTGTGCCCGCAACTTCTTGAAGGTGATCAGAAATCTGAGACAAGCCAGAACAGAACAAGCATGTTAAAGCTATGAAGGGGAAATGAGAGCGAGAGAGATTTATGATAAGTGTATGCTTACAGATGACAAGAAAGAATCTGGTCTTCCTATGGTGTACATAATACCAACCACAGCAACCTTTCCATCTGAGCTCTCATGAACCATATGGGCCTCTAGAGCAAACCTGAGCTCAATTTTCAGGTGAAGGATTTGATTTATGTAAATATAAGGCTCTTCTAATATGTATCGTTTAAGACTGAGAAAGTAGGATAAGAGAAAGGTAACAGCACCTCCTGCCATTGATAGTGTGTTCTGAAGGGGAGTGCCAATGACACTGTTGAAGTACATAATCAGTTCCATTTATGTGCATACTTCCTGCTCCACCTTCCCAGTTCAACTGCATACGCAACCAAATTTTAGTTTATTTAAAGAATGAAAATTTTTAACATCCTGGCTTATGATCAAAAGAATGTAAATACGACACTTTAAAAATGAGAATGTCGCCTTTACAAGCACAACTTGAAATTTCTTTTCAGAGGTTTTATTTCTTTAGTTGCTTTCATTAGGTCTTACAAGCACTTCCGGCCAACAACCAATTTCCAATGCTCTTGGAACAGGGTGATGGCTTGAAGACTTTAAGACTAAACTCTAGCTGTAGTTAGTCATGATGCTATAGTGAACATTTGCTATTGTTTAAGGTAGGTTTAACTGCAAAACTTTCTCGTTTAACCGATGAAATTTCAATTAGTATATACAGCGAAATTTGGTAAAAAGGTGGTAATTCTGGAATAGGCTTCTTGATTTTTCACAATTACACGAATCTTGCTTACCATAATATCATGTCCCCTATTCCTGAGAGTGCCATTGGAGGGTTTGTAGCTTCTATTAAGCCTCCCTAAATGAGAAACTATTTGAACTCTTTGATTTAGCAAGTCAATCGGAGACTGCATTGATCCATGGCTGCAAGCACTCCATTCATGGTGAATCTCTCCCCATCTGGCTGGTCCCTTCTCGCTATGAACATCATAGTTAAATTCTTTCTCATCCTCTGCATATCATCATATTAAGAAGAAATAGAAAGGTCCCTACTTATATAGAGGATCATGTTGGTACAAGAAAAGAATAATAATTAATGATCGTAGGTTCCGTGGAAATTCAACAGGGCCTACCGACTTCTTGAGAGGATGTTGCTGGAAAGATACTGACGAGGAGGACAATGAAGAAGGTGAAAAGAAAAACTTGGCAAACGGATAGCTTCCCCATCGTTAATGTTTAATGATATGATGATTTGGTTACTTCACCCTGGGAACTGCTTGTCCGCATATATAGGCAAAATATGCAGTGTGAAAACAGAAAGTCTGTTCGACTCGTAAAGTCACGTTGTTTTTCCTTCAAAATCATATGTTTTAAAAAGTTTTGAACTTGCATAGAAAGTAAAAAATTACACGTTGACGAGGCAAGAACCTGTTGACAGTCAACCATACTTTCTTTGTTGTGCGTGCAGCCATTAATTAACATTAATAATAATTCTGATACAATTTAGGTTAAAAAAAGACATGTCAGGTGATTACTGGTTGTGTCATTGAATAAGCGAACATGTTATTTGGGCGTACGTTAAGCGGCTGCAAAAGGGGCGGTGGGTAGGCGTCGATGATTTTAGGGTAATTTAATAATATCCTTAAGAAACTTGACGTAATTGATTAGATTAAATTCTAGAATTCCTTGGCTGTCAAATCTGATTTCTATATATTATATATATGTGGATTGTCCTTTATTGCATACGTTCTTTTTGTCTTTTGTCGGAGATCATCTGGTGTATGTATACAACAAAAACACGATAAATATCAAATATTGGTGAAGATTAAGTATTTTTTAATGTATAAAACATTCTTTATAAATATTAATTATCTTTTTAGTGCCTGTTTAGATGAGCTTATGTCCGTAGAGCTTTTGTTAGTAGAGCTTTTTTCAGTAATACTTTTTTTAAAAGAGCTTTTACGATAAAATTTAGTTATTGTATTAATTGTCGATTAAAAAACAATTTTAAAAAAATTTATCTGATGATCGTTTTGGTAACATAAAATAAAAAGCACTTTTATTAATTTTAACTATATTTTATTTTATAATAAAATTATTTATGTTAAATAATATTTAAAGTATACTAAACAATATGCAAAATACAATATATTATATTTACATTACCTATTTCTTGAATAACCATCTTGTAGAAAATTTTAGATAACTAGCTTGTAGGAAATAATTAAAGAGATGTCTCATTTTCTTGTAGGAAATAAAATTAATATGAAAATAAATATTAAAACATGTAAAAAGTTAAATAGTATTATAATCCCAAAATAAATATTCAAGCTGAGTAAAGAGTTAAATACATAATAAACAATACATTTTATCATAATACAAGAAGATTTACAATATATTCCCTCGCATCATTCATCTCGTTATTTTGTGGCTCGTCTAAATGATTTTCTTCAACGTCTACATTTTCACCGATTTCTTCATTTGTAGGAAGTAATTCATCATCTTCATCATAGAGAGAAAACTCTTCATCCTTTTGAGCATTTAAACTTTTAAAATTATGAATGATCATTGAAATAATTACAAATTTAACTTGCTTTAGAAATGGAGAACTTGGCATTTGATGTAAAAATTTTCACCTATTATTCCAAACGTTAAATGTTCTTTCGAGTGTGCATTTTAAAGAAAAATGTGTATGATTGATGAACCAATCTCATTATTAATATTTTTCCTGTGCAGATGTAGAATGAAGGTCTGTGTATTAAATGCAGAGAGGAAGATAATGTCGACACCTAACAACAAATAATATTTCAACAAACCTGTGAGTATGGTGTCGTCAGAAAGATGATATGTGAGTGTTTAGAGAAGATGAGAGTCGTGAGTATGTGAGAACAAAAGAAAGCCAAAGAAGAAAGAGGCGCCTCAAATTTTTGATATATACGTAAGTGACGCGATTTTGTCTACCCGAAAAAGCTAAAACAAAAAAGCCCCAAATTTTAGCTTCTAAAAAAATTGTATTTTAACTTTTAAAAAAGCTATTTCTATTTCAAAAGTGCTTTTGAAATTTTCAGCCAAACACTTATTTTTTCTTAAAGTAGCTTTTGTGATAGAAAAAAAAGTACTTTTGAAACTTCCAAAAGCTGAAACAAACAGGCTTTTAGAAAGGTTAATTGTGAAGGAAAAAATATATTACGTATATGGTCACATTTTTTTTGTTTAGAAATGATAAAATTGCAAAAGTGAAGGTAAGATAATAAAAGATGTTAAAAGTGACATTATAATACATAAGGAAGAAGCTTTTGTATAATAATTTAAATCATGGTCAATGAGAATATTTTAAAACCTCTCTGACAATGAATTTCAAGCCCATTGGTAATGGAAAATATATCATTTGATCAAAATAAGTTTCATACAATTATCTTTTAATAACAAGGATATCTCTCCTTGCTATTTACAAGAAAGCAAAACTGTTGAAAGAAAAAAATGCTTTGTAAAAGAAAATTCCAATCTTGAGGATTGATTTAATAAGAGAAGGGTCTACTCCCTGTATCAACTAAATTCAAAATGTTCGCTCAAGATTTATATTTAACGATTTTGATGATAACTATATAATATTTCAAAATTTAAATTGAATTAATTTCCTTGTAAAATTAATGGTTTATTTATCAAAAAGAAAATAAAATCATAAGAAATACGCTTTCTTTCTTGTCGAAACCTTCTTCATAAACTTACCTTATTAAAAATGATTTATCCAAAAGAACCCTACTAATTATGAAGGTCATATATTAGCTTTGTGATTACTAGAAGATTTTTGAAAAAAATGACATCCAAGTTATTCAAGATTAAATCCATCCAGTTGACTAAAGATGTGAGTGAAGCAACGACTAGTTGAAGAAATTGACTATTTAAGGAAGTGCAACAACACTTATGAAGTAGAATGAAGATATTCAAACTATCAAAACATTTTGAGTAGCATCTATATTAATTATTCTTATTAATCATAATTAGCTCTAATTTTATTTTAACTATTAGAGTATCTCATATTGACTAAGCATAAAAATGTTAAAGGGTTTATCAGTGATAAGGACCAATAATCCAAATGACTAGTTCTAGTTATTTTGACAATAGTTGACTTAAACCCAATTCTTATTGTTGAACTCTGCACTTATCTATATTAAAAATTCTAATATGGTATCAGAGCAGGTTTAGTCCGAATTATAAATTTCTTAATTTTTGTTTGGATGTCCAATCCCAGCGGGCCAATATGATTATCATTGTATTTATTTCAAGTGATAAATGGATGTCCAGTATCAGTTGCGTTTGAGGAGGAGTGTTAGAGTATCTCATATTGACCAAACATGGAAATGTCAAAAGGTTTATAAATAGTAAGGTCTAACTATCCAAATGACTAGTTCTAATCATTTTTGCAATAGTTGACCCAAGCTTAATTTTTATTAATTAGTTTTACACTTTACCCATATTAAAAACAATAATACTAACTCTAAATAACCCTAATCCTAAAAGCCTTTTTGTATATTAATTTGTCTCGTTACTCTCCAGTGCTTCTTTGATGACCAAAACCTAATTGAGGAGTTTGATTAGTGACTTTTGCCTTTCATAATTCTAAGCTTCTTCACCCCTCTCCCTACCTCTTCTATTCAACATTGGGGCTTTTCTTTTATGTAATATCTAGTTGTTTCTTATTTATGTCGTGCCTCCCTTTGTTCACAAGAAAAGATAAAGATTAAGCGAATTGTTGGAATTGAATAATTTGAAGAAATGAATTAGCTGAGGGGTTGGTTAAACATATATTAGATTTGGGAATCTGAATATCTAGGCTTATTATTTTCTTCAACTTTGATAAGGAGATAGGAAGACTTCTACGTGGAGACTTAGACAGTTAGCTTGTGAAAAATGGTGGACGACAACATTATTTATATTGCTTCCCTGTTAGGTTCTACATTAAGTGAAGAATTTCAACATGTCAAGCTTCTAAATGCTCTTTTTCATGGAAAAGAACATGATCACTAGGTAAATAATACCATATATACCTAAAGTCTTCATTACATGCCTTTATCATATTCAAGAGTTGGACGAAGATTTCATCTTCCATATTAATTGCCTTAGAGTTGAGCAATCCACATTCACTCTTAACTTCTCCACGGGCACGTAATTACAATAGGAAGATAATGAAATCATGATCACCAAACCCTTTAATATACTTAAGGTTTAATTAAGTTTATTATATCTAAGGCTCATAATAGAAGAAACAAATCTCATATATTGACAATATGATGCTTATTTAAGACCATATATAGAGTACAACCTTCAATCCAAGTTATATTTTCCATTTTCTTCAAAACTTTTCAGTTAGAGCATATAAATTTTTTCTTCATGATCTCTGAAAAAGAAAAATTTGTTTTACAACTAATTGTTCTAGATATAAGTAAAAGACAATACATATTGTCAAGATTACTTTAACTATAGTAAGTCAACAATAGTAATGAATATTTTCTTAGATTTAATTTCTTATTTTTAAACATATCCTTCCACCACTAAAAGATATCACTTTATTTAATTGTCTCCATTTTAGTTAATCTTGAAGACCTATTTATTATCCAGTAACTTCCTTCCTTATGGCAATGGTATAAGATCTCAACTTGTATTTTCATGAGGAGCTTTAATTTCTTCCTACATTGTTGCCATCCACTAAAAGGCAACTAGATTATTAAGTGCTTCATGGAGAGCTAATGACTCTCTATCATTTTTTAGAAGATGGTAAGCTATATTATCCTCTATTATATAATTTGAATGTCACTTTGATAGTCTTTTTTATATGATATGATCGATGAAATAATGGAGTTTCAAACTCAATTGGTTCTTGAAAATCTTACCTTAATGTTGCTTTAAATGAAGTCTCTTTTTAAAATTTCTTTTCCATATATATTATAGTCTCTAAACTTTTTGCAATGTGTTATTTTCTTCTTCTTTCCATAAGGTGATGTCTATGCAAATAACCTTGTTGATAGAGGAATCCCATAGGCAATACTCCTCCATTCCATCAACATATGCAAAAAAAAAAAGTATTTTTTGAATTTTGGATCCAACTTCATGATTCTTTGTCAACATACATCATATACATAGGTTTTGTAAGCATATGAAAGTTAGAATAATCTCCTAACTTCCTAATTCACATCTCAATCAACATTTTCAAATTAATTATAGTTAATGAAATTTGATTCACCATATAATAGATGGGATTGACTACTTCTACCTAGAAAGCCTTATGTAAGCCTGAAGTTCTTAGCATTACTCTTGCTCTTTCTAACAAAGTTCTATATATTTGCTCTTCCACTCTTTTTTTAAAAGGATTGTATACAACAATGAAAGGAATTTGATGCTTTCTTGTATATATTGCATCCAAATTATTATATCCTCCTCCATTGTACATCCTAAACACTTGATCTTTTTACCATAACTAAGTTCAATACATATTTTAAAAAATTTTAAAGATTGGAAATTCATATGCTTCCTCTTAATAGGGCACACCCAATACCTCCTAGAATAATCATTAATGAAAAAGACAAAGTATTTTGTTCCTCTTATGGGTAGAACTGGTGCTCACCACATATCATAATGAATCAATTTAAGAAACATGTTGTTTCTTGAATTTTATATGTTAAAATTAGCATGATGTTGCTTACTTATAATACAATAATTACAAAAGGGTATTGACACCTCTATAAGTCTAAGGAGTAACTTTTTCTCAGCGAGAATCTTTACTCTTTTTTCAGATATACGTCCAAGTTTTTCATGTCATAACATTAAACGTCTTTTTGTTTAGACTACTTGAAGTAATTGATACTTTTGCTTATAGCAATGTCCTACTCATATTTATTCTCGTTTCATAAGTATAAACACGCCTTGAATTATTCAAATTCTTGTTGAGAATATATATTTTACACCTAAGATCATCCAGTCGTCTTAGAGATAATAAATTCTTCTTTAAGCTTTCCACAAATCATATTTCATAAGAGTACGAATTGTAATATAATACATCTTTAATTTGATGGTTTCAACATCATCAATCTTTAGAGGATAATTGTCACAACTATACATTAGAGGATAATTGCCACAACTATCCATATATCATCCAGAGATAGATTCATAATCATTCTCTTTTACAAGTTATAGATTCATAATCATTCTCTTTTACAAGTCATATGAAAAGGAGCTCTTGAGTTGAAGAACCATACATTAAGTAGTAACTTCTTACATTCAATTATTGTTATTGCTTCACAATATAGAGCATCATCATCATATAAAATCTTCTTAAGGATTGAAATTTTTATTATTTAAATCTAATAATCCTTTTCAAGTGATCTTTTCCTATAATTATGGCATTTTAAATTCTTCTTACTTTTTAATTTTCACTTATCATGATTTTAGCTCTCACTTGGGTCATATTTCATTTATCTCCCATTATTAATATCAAGGCTTCAACTTATTATGATCTAGATTAAATATATTCTTTATTCATGCACGAACTTATCTAGATTAAATATATTCTTTATTCTTGCACCAACTTTCTTCCTCTAAAATTACAGTTACAACGTTATTAGAAACTAGGTAATGTGTAAGTAGACTATTTCTTAAGTTGATAATGAGTTGATCATACGAATTAGGTAGACTTTAAAGTATAAGTTTATGTGGCTTTAATAACCCAACAATATAAGTTGAAAGAATATATTAGCCAAATTATTACCATGCTTAGTCATTAAAGTGGCATTTAACACCTAGAGAGCAAAGTTTCCTCCCAAGTAAAATTTTATTATTGAGTGACTTAACTTCAAACAATTTTGTGAGATGATACTATATCCTTGTTTTTTTAGTTCTTTTCCTTTACACTTAACAAAACTTCTTAAGCTAAAGTTAGATGAAGATTTACAATAGTAGTCACGTCCATTTCACTCCATTTGACGTCAACCATAAAGTTTATCAGCTTTTCAGTAATGGTTGCAAAACAATTAATCTTTGTGTTGATAAATTTCATCTTCAACTTTCATAATAAGAAATTATTCTCATTAAACTTCTTAATCTTAAATTTGACTTTCATTACTTATATTCCAAACTACTTTAAACTAACAAGGTGTTTAGTTCAACTACTAGAAGACATAAGGAATATAATGGTTATTCTTAGGAGCAAAATAAATGAGGAAAGAAATGGAATGAGTCTTATTTAGTTTGATTTATTGCTAAAGAATTTCTATGCCAATGTTTAGTTTGAAAACATGAATTTGGAATGACAAATGACTAACTAACAAGACCAAAATATTCATTATAGTCCTCACTAACTACATAATTATTATTAATTTTCTTCTTCTTCTTCTTCTTCTTCTTTTCTTATTATTATTATCATCATCATCATCATCATCATCATTGTCATTCTTATTCTTCTTCTTATTATTGTTATTATTATTATTATTATTATTATTATTATTATTATTATTATTATTATTATTATTATTATTATTATTATTATTATTATTATTATTATTATTATTCCATTGTTGTTTTTACCTGTTTTAACCCTCCCCTTTGACCGCCTCGGTCACTCCCCACTAACACCATATTCCATTATTATAAAGCTAAAGAGAGTCAGAAGAGCAGTTTGAGTTACGGCCCAAATGAATCTAGTTTTAGAAGCTTTTGCCCATCAAAACCCCACAAGATAAATGATATTATATGGGATGCAATGCAGTGTGTTACGACTCAAAATGGAAATTTTAGGTTAGGTTTTGATCATTTTAGGCTATTGAAAAAACTTGGTTGTGGAGATATAGGCAGTGTATTCTTAGCAGAGTTAAGAGGGATGGGTTGTTTGTTTGGTATGAAGGTTATGGATAATGGCAGGAAGAAAAAAAGGTATTAAGAGCTTAAACTGAAAGAGAGACTTTAAGTTTGTTGGATCATACATTTTTGCCAACACTTTAATCACATTTTGGAAGAGAAGTTCTCTTGCTTATTGATGGATTTCTGCAATGGCAGGGATCTTCACATTCTTAGGCAATGAGAAAGTGTTACAAGTTTATTATGGTGAGAAGATGGCTTTACTAATGGTTTTTCGGTACCCAACTCAGACCCAAAGATCAATTTCGTAGTCTAGAACTGTGCATACTAAAAGAGGAAGGAATCAACAGATCTTAAACGAAAAAGAAAAGAAAAGAAATTTTAGGTTCAGAGTGAAGAGAAAAACCCATAAAAAAGAAGAAGAAGAAGAGGCATTAAACTGCCAGTGAGATTCAATAACAAACATAATACAAAAATGGTGAAACCAGAAGAGACCACAAAGTTAAAAGAAATCGATGTACCTCTAGCACCAAACAAGGAAACAATAGATCTCAAACTGTAAACAAGTTGACGACAATTGAAGAGAGGGACAAAACTTGTTGGGAAAGAACATTTTTAACTTACCCAGAAGAGCGGGACAACCTATCGAAAGGTTGGGTTGGAGAAGAGAATTGTTTGAAGGTTGGAGATGGATGAGCCTCTTTCACGATAAAAAGGGTATTTTTTTCCTCAATTCATTACATCTACTCCCGACGTGTTCAGAATAAATAAAGATAGGGGAGTGATTGCTTTAGGTATTATGCTAATTTAGGAATAATTAAATGTTAGGATTATCTATTATATATAATTTTTTTTAACCAAACAAAGTAATAAGTTATTACTAGGAAGAAACGATGCATGGAATAGTTATTCCCATCAACCAAACAACCTATAAGAGAAACAACTCTAACTATTTCATGTAAATAAGAATTGCATATGTGGATAGTATTAAAATTGAATAATATTTAACTTATAGTGGCAATCATAGAGCATTCGACAAATATTTATGTTCACCTTAATTAGGTTGTAGTCTACTTATTAGAATAATTAGGTAGTTGAAGCAAGATCATAACTCAATTAAAATTAAAAGAAATAGGAAGCACATAATATTATTATAAAAAAGAAGAGTTATAATATAAACACTCACTCACTAACTATAAGTTACAAATATTAATTTATAATTTAAAACCTATAAAATTGGTATCCTTACACACTTTATTCTTGAATGCTTAAATTTGTTTTTAATACATGAAACAAGAAGATGGAATGATATTTGTAGGTGAATCAAACTAATTGTAGTCACATATTTCAATTTGTTATACTTACTAAATATTCTAATAGTTACTTTCATACCAAAATTATTTATTTTATCTAGATATTCTAACTTTTATAATATAAATAATACCTAAAATTCTTTATATTAAAATCTTGTAATAATTTACTCATCATACTCATATATTTCATTTGACTATTTCTACATACTCAAATGAATTGTCCTTCATCATGCTGCAATCTTGGATACTATATGTAAAACCTTTTTAAAAAAATCATATTAAGGAAAGATGGCAATTTAATTACTACCAAACGCGAGAAGGAAATCTTAACTTCAATTATTAAAGATTTAGCCTAATGGTACGAATGTTTGAATTACAATAGACTAAGAGATATTGGTAAATAATTGTAATTATGAAACAGTAGTCGGTACCGAACGATACCGCCCCTTTTGGTACCAGAGATTTTGTTAGGTATTGACCGATACTGTTCAGTATTTCAAATACTGGTAAAATACATGGTGGTACTGTTAAATTTGAAAAGTTTAGGGACTAAATATGAAAATTTTTAAAAATAAAATCAACCCCATCGACTCTATCATCTTTCTCTTTGTTTCTCATGCCACTCTCTCTCTCACCCTCTCTCTGTCTCACTCTTACCACTGTCACTTGTTACCACCATCCTCCACAGCGACGCTACTGCGCCTCCCCCACCTGCTGGTCTCTCTGCCTCCCTGTCCACCGTGACTTTCCTCCACTCCAGCCTCCACTACGCCTCATTGCACCTCACCATGCCTCTCCTCCTTTTCCTCGACTCCACCTATTGTTGCCTCGCTCTGCCTCTTCTCCGCCTACTGCTGTCCACATCCGACTTTGTCCACCTCCACCATTGCTGCTTGCTCCTGCCTCCTACTCGTCTTCTACAGGAATCAGATATGGTTTTCAATTCTAGTTTTCACCTGACCCTAGTCTGACCCACCAAAAACCCAACCCAACCCATTGAATTTATGATATTTTTGGTTGTGTTTTAGATTTTTATAACTTTTGAAATTGAATTGCATTTGTGAATTGTGATTGTGAGGTTGTGTAGTTGGAACTTAATGAATTTTGTGAATGGTTGGAGAAACTTGGGGTTGAATTGTTGTGAATGAGGATTTGGATTTGAATGAAATGGATGAAGTGTGTTATTTATCTGTTGATTTTGTTTTGTTTATCTATTTGATTTGGAAGTTTATAAGTCACGAACTCAGTATTTGGAATTTAGAATTTGGAATTCGGATTGGTTTATTGCAATTTACAATTTCAAACTAAATTATAAATAATTAGATAACAAATTAGATCAAATTAAGCCTATCTGTATAATTCCAATTTGATTTGAATTATTTAGGTTGGTTTAAATATTTAAAAATAAAACTGTTTAATAATATTCAACCTTTTAAGATTGAATGCAACGTTTATAACATATTTAAAATACATATGAAAATATTGTAGTTATTATTTATTATTAAGATTTTTGGAGACAGGGTTGATGTAAACTTATAAAGTATACAATACAATATGACAAAGAATTATTTTACAATTTTTAAAATTCAAAAATATTTTATAAATTTAAAAATTATCAAAGCTGGTGTCCGATATTGATTAATACCAATATAATACCGTAATAGAACTTAATCCAGTACTAAGACTAAAATGGTATTCACAATTTTAAAAAAGAAAAAAAGAACATAAACCGTAAGCGTAATAGTATTTCACATGATGCCTTATATAGAACTTGCCGACAATTCAGACATGTCCGATGAATATTAATTAGCCATATAATTGTAATTGTATTGGGTCATATAGTCGTACAAAACTTCAAAGTAGGACAATCCGATTTCGTTTCTAACGTTGTTTCGATCTTCTGGGAATGATGATTGTTCTTACCAAATGAAAGCAAATAGTTCCAGGAATCGGCAAATACTTGTCCAATTTGTGAAAGCAATGACGTCCTTTGGGGAAAAATGCTTGCAATGGAAATTTCCAGGGGGAAAAGTAGTTGGTTATAATAAGTAACCGCACACCTAAAACATTTACAATATTTGTTCTTACCAAATGAGAGCAAATGGTCCTAGAAATCGGCAAATGCTTGTCCAATTTGTGAAAGCAATGACGTCCTTCGGGGAATAACGCTTCCAATGGAATTTTCCAGGGGGAAAAGTAGTTGAGTATAATGTGTAACCCCACACCTACAAGATTTATATATACCATAACGAACTTCATTAGTGAAAAAAATTACATCACGAATTGGCGAAAAGAGTTAATAAAATAATGTATAATATTTATCACTTAATATATATATGTGTATCGGGCTGATGAGTCGCCTACAATTCAAGCTCCAAATTTTGTGGAAATATGTCTTTCTGAATTGAGAGGGCCTGCTATGCTCTTCCTCATGTTCACAATCTTTAATATACATGTTTAGAGGTTAAAATTTTACAAGTAATTTCCAGAAGCAAGCATGCATGCACATGTTCCCGTTCCGTCATTTTCTTGCATACGCAATGTGAAATGTAGGAGCCCTTGGAACGCTTTCAAGGAATTAGTGGCAGACGGATTATATTTGGCTTTTGACAGTTTGATGGTATTTTTTTTTTAAGAAATTAAGAAGAAATTATATTAATTAAAATATATAAGATATTCATGGCATGTTTGCGAAGAGACAACGCTTAAAAAAAGACAACAATCTGGGAAATTTTAAAAAATAGAACCCTAGTCATCTCTATTTTAGACCATGGCAGGTGACAGGAAATGTGAGTGAATTCTAATGAAGTACTGAGAAGAAGTCAGAATTTTCCAAATTAAATATTGTGATGACTTCATCCAAGACATCACCTCTGCATGTTTCGTATATAAAATTTGTTGATCTTCCTATACTAGTGGTCACCGTAAGGCCGACAAGTCAGCCTATGGTAGTATGTCTCAGCTTATTATTCCAGATCCTACGTCATTGATAAATTTATTAGTCACACCAGACATTTCTAGACTATGATCTATATTGAAATTTAATAACTACAAACATATATAGATCACCGACAACCGGTGGTTAAAACATAGTAGATACTTACCATGGCTCTCACTTTAAATGATGTTGTCTAGATTGAAATCTTTAGTAGTTAGATTTAATTTTGAGTTAATCAAAAATACCATTAGTGTAATTGCTAAATACGGTGTGAATGGCATACAATCTGGCAAAACCATCAACCCACGTCAAAGTTTACTTAAAAAAGGTTATTATTTATACTTTGGCCAAAATGACTAATGAGGTCCTAATGTTTCAGAGTGTTCAAATTGAATCATAATATTTATCAAACGTTCAAATTAGATACCAAGATATGGAAACTGTTTAAATTGAACCTGAGCATTGATGTCATAAGGGCACCATCAGTCATTTGCTGATGTAGAATATTTTTTAATTTTCGTAGATGTGAGACTCACTATTTGTGACGCGGCATAGAGGTGTGTCCCACATTAGCTCCAAAAACATTGCGTCTCTTCCTCCCTCAGGTGCAACGTTTTTGGACGAATACGAGATGGAGTGTTTTGTGGAAGACAAACGCAACGTTTTTGTTGAAGCCCCTCCTCCCTCACACGCACCGTTTTCCTCTTTCCTAATCCCTAATCCCCAATGTGTCATCCACATACATCACCATGCAACATATTCTTCTTCCCTAATCCCTAATTTCCTATCTTCTTCCCACATAATCCCTCATCTCATGCTTCGTCCCTCTTTTTCCCTATATGTTCTTCCTCAGATATCATCTCATCATAATAGGTCATTATTGTTTGCATTTTATGTTTACTGTGGTCTCCTAAATCTGTTTATTTGTGTCCATTGTTGTCTGCCCCATCGTGGTAATTTTGCTTTTTATTTTATTTTATCTGGTTTGCCTCCACTTATTGTTTTGCTTTTGTTTAATGAATACACCAACCAATTTTCATTATTTGATGCTATGTTGTTTTATCAGTGTTGCCATATTAGTTGTAAGATTTCAAAGGCATTCTATTAATAAAAAATAAAACTAAGAGTACTGCATCATCCTAGTAGACTTTCATGACATTTCATTGTGGTCCATTGTTGTCTACCTCATTGTGGTATTTTTGCTTTTGTTTTTATTTTATCTCGTGTGCCTCCACTTATTGTCAATGAGCACACCAACCATTTTTCACTATTTGCTGCTATGTTGCTTTATTAGTGTTGCCATATTAGTTGTAACATTTCAAAGTCTTTGTATTAATAAAAAATACAGTTGAGAGTACTCCATCACTCTAGTAGACTTTTAGGCATTCAAAGGATAAGAATGTCTTCTATGCATAGAAAATTCACAAGCATTAAAAAACAATAAATTGAAATTGCACTATTTAAACAACTTTGGTTATTATATGTTTAAAACATCAAACGATGGATGCCCTAATCTCCAATGTAATAGAATCAACTGTTGGTTAGCAGACATTGAATCTTCTATCATGATTTGAGTCTTGGAAGATAGCAGTGAGTGACTACTCTTATGTAGCAAATATATAGCAAACTTGATTGCTCCTGTGTAACACATACAAACAATCTTGCAATCTAGTATAGCCAATCATCTTCACTATGCTTAGTTCCCGAAATGCAAAATACATAGGATAGAATTCATCTTTACAATTAAGTTCATTTGTAAGGGAACTACTAAACCATAGATTATTAGGAAGCTATACTCCAAATCTTGTGTGCAGTGTTGAATAGTAGATAGCCTCAACTAATATATGGTTACATATAGTTGACTAACCATAAAATGCCTAAACATGGTTATTGATGACAAGTGTAAAGTGGTCTTTTAGTACACTCTCTAGTACCTTTCCTAACAACAACAAGAAGGTGGGAGCCATCTATCAGTGTTTGAACTAATTGTAAAGGAGGATTTGATCAAATCATGGGCTTGTTTTAGATCTGGACTATTTTCTCTTACCGGATACACTTATGAATATCTTGGAAAATCTTGACTAACATAGATGGAAACATAAGAGATTTGCGTATGTTCTAAGGCAGACATAGGACTAAAGGCTAAAGTCTTGTGTCTTTTTATGTGGAGAAAGTTCATGACGTGTAAAATTTGTTACAATTTTAATAAAGAAATTAATGGAATGGGGTCTAGGAAAATTTTAATGAATTTGGTGAAACCAATTGATGATTTTTACTCCTAAGACATTGTTTGAATATACATGACATATATGAATGATTTGGGTATGGAGTTATTTGAGATTGTTGACATTGTTTCGACCTTTGATTAGAAGAATTAAGAGTACTTATATGAATTTGTAGCAACTATCCTAAGATATGGACATGACGTCTTCAACTATCACTACGTTAAATTCAAATAATGATAATGTGGTTTGTCATTGTAGTTTAAGAGCTCCCTCATAGAATGAAAAAAAAAACCTAGGAAGAAGATTTTATGAATGCTCCAAATATCGTGTAGGGGTTGTTTGTTTCCTTTTTATTTTTGGTTTTCTATTTTTTTCAAATTCAGTAAAAAAACTTGTTTGTTTGAGTTTTTAGTTTCTATTTTTGATTTTGGTTTCTTTTGGTTTTCAAAATTATGAAAACAATAAAAGTTGTTTTCTTTCCTATTTATGTTTTTTGCATAATTTGATTTACTATTATTTAAATATATATTATTTAATTATTAATTCTGAATAATTTAATTCAACACTATATATTTAATAAATTTAAATTAATTATTAATAAAATTTGAACAATTTATTAATTTTATTTAATTTTATAATTAATTATGTGTAATTACATTTTAATAATTATTAATAAATATAAAATATAAATATTCAAATAAAATTTGATTTAATACTTAAAATATATTTCAAAAAATATTAATTTATAAAAAATTTAATTTTTAAATTATTTATTTTATTAAAATGATATAATTTTATTAATAATTTGTTAATAACTATTATATAAGAGATTAAATAAATTTATTTAATTAAAAATACTTTATCTTTAAGTTTTATCTTATATATAATTATTATTAGTATAGTAAAGATGTGAGAGATGTGAGGGAGATGCAAGAGACGCGAGAGTGAGAATAGCAGAGAGCCCATAACTTCCTAAAGTGTCGATCTTTCTACTCCCCTCTTAATCCATGGCTACATCTTCTTCTTTCCCTTCCTCATCTCATGTTCCCCTATCCTAAATCACAGTCTCTTCACCTAAACATTTCGCTTCGACTCCTTCACTAAACCCTAATCTCAACCAAAATGTAGATCTGAGCCTTCTAGTTTTTTCTCCTATTAAGAATCAGACAACTGTAGAAGGGCAAATTCATTATAAAAAGTCTTTTGAACCAGAGACTTCTTTAAACACTCAAGATATTAGAGATTCGGTGAAACCACTACCAAACACCTAGAAATCAGTAGTTTTAGAATTAGTGGAGGAATCCTCGAATGTTAAGGCATTGGCCTATTACGCCCCCAGAGATTAAGGATGATAAAAAAAAATTATCCTACTGCCATAGCTAGCGCAGAAAGGAGCAGCAAAATTTTGACATGCTTTGATAGACTTCTTCATTGGCAAATGTCCTACCTACCTAATGGTTCAGAGAGCCCTCTTGAAATTCTAGTTAGCATTTGGTTTAACTGAAACTCTTATTACTAGTTCAAATTAGTTTCTATTCAAATTTGATTTAGAGATGGGTATGAATAAGGTATTGGAGAAGGGCCCTTGGCATATCTAAGGGAAGCCTTTATTCTTGAGGAAATGGAGCTTGGATGTAGGGGAGCAGGAGGAGATTAGGGATGCCTTAGTGTGGACTAGATTCCACAATATTCCATATGAATATTGGAATAACGAAGGGTTGGGTAGGATAGCTAATGCAGTGGGGCATCCTCTACTTATGGATACCCAAATAGCTAGGATGTCTAGAATTATATATGCCAGAATGTGTGTGGAATTAGACTTGGAGAGGAGTTGACCTTGTTCTTTCCAATTAGCCATTTATAATAAAGAAGGAAAAGTATATTTTAAGGAAATTAAGACAGAATGTGAATGGAAGCTTGAGAATTATACACAAAAGAAGGAATGGAAACCTACAGGCCATATGTTTGAAACTGGGACATAACAAGAGTAAAAAAAGGAGCATATTTCACTATTTATATGTGTAAACCAACCTCAGGAGTGTGGTCAGGAGCAAGGTACTGAAAAGGAGCAAGTAAGTCCTAAAGAGAGCAGACTTTCTGAAATCCCCAAGGAGCAAAGTAACGGTAAAGAAATCCAGCAGAAGTAGGATGATTCTATAGGATGTCTTGAAGATGCTGACTGGCCTGTTGTTAGTCCAACAAGTAATCCTATTTACTCTCCTAAATTTGATTTGGTTCCAAATAGCTCTATTGAATCTCAGAGCCCAGGTATGTTAGAAGGGGCAGAGGGCGATTTTATTGTTAGGAAGAGCAGGAAATCTAAAAGAAAAAAGTAGTATAGTATGATGGATTTAGGTTTTTAGAATATTAGGGGTCTCAACGACCAAAAAATAGCTACTTGTAAAATCTTTTCTAAAGATGTTGTTTGTTTCTTTTGTTTGTTTGATAAAATCTAGGATTAAGTCTTGTTCACTTTTGAATAATATATGCTCTTTTATGTTCCCTAGATGGCCTTACTACAGTAATCTAGACCAAGTTTCATGTGCTAGGTTAGTCATAACTTGAAATCCAGATCGGTTCTTATGTTCTCCTATATTTTTCCTACGATCAATAGATTCATTTGGAGGTGTCCCCTATGAACTGTGCTTTAGCTTTTTTTATCACTTGTGTCTATAGGTCGAACAAATTTAATCGTAGGAAAAATCTTTGGTCTACTCTTTATAATATCAAAATCAATGTTGAAAGCCATTCGTCGATTATAGTTGGGGACTTTAATATTATTATGTTTTCTCATGAGGCAGAACCTTTTAATTCCTCGGCTATTAATGGTATAAGTGAATTTAGGAAGTGTGTAAAGGATTGTATGATTTAAATTCTAGCAGTCCTAGTTTTTCTTAGACTAATAAACAATTTGGTGATCTCCAAATCACAAGAAAATTAGATAGAGCTCTTATCAACTCATATTGGATTGCTCAGTTTCGCAGATCCTATGGAGAGATTCATAATCCTAACATTTTAAGCCACTCTCCTATAATGATTAGGTCTTTAACTTTCCTAAAGAAGAGGTCATCTCCTTTCAGGTTTTCTAATTTTCTAGTCTCCTAACCAAATTTCCTTCATGTGGTAGAAGATGTTTGGAATTCTCATGTCCGGGGAACTCCAATGTTCAATGTGTTGTCTAAGCTTAAAGTAGTCAAAAAAGCACTCAATCCCTGAACTCAGAATAGGTAGATGATGTTAATGGTAGGGTTGAGAAGTGTCAAGCTATCCTTAAAAATATCCAACACCAAATGAGACGTCAGCCTAATAGTACTCAACTGGTAACTGAGGAAAATGACGCCATTACCAACTTGATTAAAGCCTTAAGTGATTAAGAGTCTTTCTATAAACAAACATCCCTTATTAAGTGGCTCAGGGAGGGGGATAGGAACACCAAGTTCTTCCATAACTCACTCTCATCAAATAGAAACAGGAACAACATTCACTCATTAGTGGTGGATAATGATTGTAGGATTTTTGACTTATAAGAAATTCAAAAACAGTTCATGGTTTTTTTTTTCCGAAACCCTCTTAGGAATAAGAAAGAATTAGGCTCTTCTAGGGAGTACATGATAACACTTTTTCCTCATCCGATCCCTGAAAACCTTAAAAATACTTTTATAGTTGAAGTTTCTACATATGAGATTAGGGATGTATTCTCCTCATTCAACCTTAATAAGGCCCTGGCCAAGATGGGTTTAATGGCTTCTTCTTTAAACATACATGGCACATTATTGGGGATGATGACATTATGGAAGCCAAGTTTTTTTCTAACATGGGTGGCTTCTCAAAGAGCTTAACTCAACTTTTATTTCTCTAGTTCCTAAAAAGAATCATCTGTCCCCTGATTTCGATTATAGACCTATCTCTTGTTGTAACATGATCTATAAGGTGATTACTAAAATCATGGTCGATAAACCAAGAGAGACACTGCCCCACATTATCAATCTAAACCAAAGTGGTTTCATAAAGAACTGATGTATAAGGGACAATATCCTTCTGGCTCAAGAAATTTTTAAGAACTATTACCTTGCTAATAATCATAAGAGATGTGCTTTTAAAGTGGATTTGGAAAAAGCCTATGATTCAATTTAGTGGGATTTCCTTTTGAATGTGCTCTTAGCTATAGGAGTTCCTTCTAAGTTTATCAAGTGGATTGAAGAGTGTGTAACCTCACCTCATACTCTATCTTAATAAATGGTTTGTTTACTAAATTTTTTTAATGGTAAGTTAGGATTAAGACAAGGAGATCATCTATCTCCGTATCTCTTTATTATCTATATGGAATTTCTCTCTAAGAGTCTGAATGCTTTAATTTCAGATAATGCTTCTTTTCAATACCATTGGAGGTGTAAAGCTCTTAAACTTTCCCATTTTTTATTTGCTGATGATCTCTTATTGTTTTATCATGTTGGTTTGACTTTGGTGTATACTTTGCTTAATTGCTTGCGCACTTTCTTAAATTTTTCTTACATGGACATGAACCTCAATAAGAGTCAGTTCTTTTTATCTCCTGATATGGATAAAATGGCCCATCAGATGGAAACTATTTCAGATCTTCAAAGTGGTTATCTCCCTATGAGGTATCTGGGAGCACCTCTGTTAACTGGTAGGTTGTCTTGGAGAGATTGCTTGCCACTTTTGGATAAAATTGATTCCAGGGTTAATAAATGGACCCATAAAATGTTGTCCTAAGCTAGTAGATTTCAGTTGGTAATCTCTGTCCTCTCTCATTTTCAAGTCCATTGGTCTAGTCAATTCATACTTCCCTCCTCCATTATTATAGAAATAAAGTCCAAACTTAGGAATTTCCTATGGTCTGGTAAGGTGGTGTCCAAAGCTCACGTGAAAGTTAAATGGATTGGCCTTTGTACGTCTAGAAAAGAGGGTGACCCAGGCATTAAAAATTTGGATACCTGGAATAATGTCTTGTTAGGAAAAAGATTTTGGGTTCTTTTTAATGATAAGGAAGCCTTATGGGTTAAGTAGGTACATAACATTATTATTAGAAGGACAAATTTCTGGTTTGCTCTACCGACTTATAATAGCCTTGGAGTTGGAGAAAGTTTCAACATGTTAGAGATCTCATTGGGAACCAATTCAGATTTAGGATAGGAAATGAGAATTCTACTTTCTTATGGTAGGAACCTTGGCATCCTAGAGGTATCTTAAAGTATCTCTCAACTCCTAGAGTGATTAATGGATTAGAATTCCCAATGAATGCAAAAGTAGCCGAAGTTATCAGAGACAATGGATGGTGCTAGCAAGATGCTACAAATGAGATCATTCATATGCTAGAGCCACTAATGTATCAGCCAGATTGTTCCTGTCATGATAAATTGGAATGGATTGTCAGCCCTTTAAAAGCATACACAAATGCTTCAGCTTACAATTTTATGAGACCTCCTATTCTGAGAGTGCATTGGCATAACCTAGTGTGACATAAAGGTACAAATCTAAGGCATTCTTTCATCGTGTGATTAGCTTTTCTTGATAAACCTCAAACAAAGGATAAGCTCTTTTATTCTTACATCCTAAATCACTACTCCCTATGTTCTTTAGATAATGAGTCTATCAACCACCTTTTCTTTGAATGTTTATTCTCAAAAGCAGTGTGGTTACACTGTCTGAACCACTTTTGGATAAACACCTCAAACCTGTTGAGCCTTCAATCCATTCTAAACTGGTTCACTCAGATTTAAAACTTTAGAAACTTTGATCCCAACACTTTTATAATCCTTCTTTCTATTCGTGTGTAAAACTTATGGAATGAAAGGAACCTTAGAACCTTCAAAGATATAGTTATGGAAGTGGGGAGCATTATCACTAGAGTGATCTACCCAGTTATGGAACAACTCTATGTAAACACTGAGAGAAGGTAATTATGGTGTTTTCTGTTTTGTTTTGTCTAATGAAATGTATTGCAGGTTGGTTTCAGGTTATGGAAGTTTAGGTCAAAAGGAGTCATTTCCCTTTTTGCAAGTTATAACAATGCTTGTTGGTTTCAGGTTATGGAAGTTCAGGTCAAGAGGAGTCATCCCCCTCTTTGCAAGTTATAACAATGCTGAATCTAATCATCATGATAGTATTCTTAATTGTCGGGTTTATTTTGGATGAGTAGGGATAGATTGGATGCAAGTAGCAGAGGGATAGGTCTGCGCATTCTGCAAAGGACCTTACTTATCAGGAGATCAAGTCAGGATTTTACCAAGCTATATCAGTGTCCTTGATGATGAGAAGCTACAAGATTGCAGTGACTACAAATGATGTAAGCGGGCTAAAATAGTTTGGGACAGTTAGGATGTCTTTAAAGGAGATTTTTCTCCTCTTTATCCTTAGTATCCAATTGCAATGGAGATACTATCTTTTAGCAGAATTGGAGTGTCCAGTTATGAGTTTTAAGGCTATGAAATCTTTACTATGAGATTTTTGATTTTGGTTGCTGAATTGTTGTAATTTTTCTATATGTATATGTGTGAGTGTCTGGTTAATGTTTTGCCTTTTTGGATTTCCTAAGGATGTCGTTAGGTGGAAGGTTTCAATAGTTCTTGATTGTATTTTTTTACTTCTTTTTATAGATTCAATTTCCTTCTATTTGCTTGAAGGAAGCTGCAGATGTAGGATTCTAGTTTCTCTTGGATTTCGTCAGGTCATTTTGGCTACATAACGAGACTTGATACTTTAGGCAATCTCTAGAATTGTACATAATTCATATCTATTGAATTATCGTATTTATTAATTTACCAAAAAATATAACTACATTAACATTAACAACCAAACAAGTTTTTGTTTTTATTTGAAAAAAAAATAAAAAAAAAATTGAAAACTGAAAACAAAACTGAAAACTACAACAGAAAATAGAAATAAAACCAAATGACCCCTTCATTTTTGTTGATAAGTTAAAATTGTTTGCATATATGTTTAATGTTTTTTCCTTTTAATTATTAATGATCTTTTAGGTTAGAAAATGTGAAAATTTTAAGTGGTACAATGACAAATTTAGTTACAGAGCTAATGAAGTAATTCATAACCTAAAGAAAGTGGATCGTTTGAAGCAGTAGGCTGAACAAAGCATAAACATTTGACATTCAAAGTTAAGGAGAAAATAAAGCTAATAAAAGAAGACATTGTTTTGCTGAAAAGAGAAATGAGTTGAGATTTGTTATACTAATTATTGTAGGAGATTTTGTACTTATGATGAGTTTAAAAATATGGTTTTTTAAAACTTGAGTTATAAGACTCCATCTTTCAACTAATATATTTTGCACTATGTTTTTTCTTTATTGTTTTGTTATTCATAAAGTTGCTTTAATTATTCATATGGCCTCATCATACTCAATTAAATACAAAAATTATATCAAAATAAACAATTGGAGCACCATGTCGAATTGTGATTATATATAAAAGTGACAATGTCAGCAAAGTGATTACATCACAATTCGTTTATATGCAAAAGTTATGTTATCTATCCATCCATACACACAACATCAATGAAAAGTCTGCGAGTCAACACATTATTTCCCTCATTTGCACTTGATTGAGAAGGCTGATCATGTACTGGTTTATTTCTTGATAATCTCCACCTCATTGCTTCAATTTGTAACTGTTGATAAGTTATGCTAGGTTGTCCTTTAAACCTCTAACCTCTTGGTTCAAAAGATAGTTTGAATGAATGTGGATCTTCATTTATGACTATGCGAAGAGATACCAACCTACAAATAATCTTGAAATAAATCAACAATAGTGTCCCTCAAAAGCAAACAAGGTATGGTATTCCTAAGTTTGTTAGGAACTAGAAATGTGGCAAATTTATCTACTTCTTGGATATTAGATTCAGGAGCCACTAACCATGTTTGTAATTCTTTGCAGGGGTTCCAGCAAAGGAAAAAACTACCTAAAGGCCAGTTTCAAGTTAAGATAGCAGATGGTTCCTATGTTTTAGCAGAATCAGTGGGAGTAGTTATCTTGGATTTTCCTAGTGGTCATAGGTTATATTTGGAGGATGTTTATTACATGCCAATGATTGTAAGGAACATGATTTCTGTTTTTTGTCTAATAAAATCTGGTTATTCCTTATATTTTGAAAAGGTTGTTTCAATATACGAGAATAAAGATTTTATTTGTGATGCGATAACTAAACAGGGATTGTTTTTTATAGAACCTATGAAAGGCTCACTAAACACTACAGAATTGATAAAACCAAGATAATCCAAAATCTCTAGCATTAATTCAAAGTATCTGTGGCACTTAGGAATGTAGGTGTAAGTCGACTTGTATTGAGATGTAAGTCGACTTATACCAGTTCGGTACTAATAAGTCGACTTGTATACCCGTGTAAGTCGACTTATGCGTGTCTGATCTTAGTGAGATTGTTAGAGTAGTGCCTAAAGGCAATCCCTTTAGCACTTTTTGTTCATAGTCATGTACAGACTTTATGAATAAATAAAGAAAGGCATGTTTCATTTATTTGATGTTCTTTATGAATTGATATTGATCTTTAATCAAATTAATGAAGTCCATGATATATGACATAGCATGAAGGAAATTATGATGTGATCATAATCCTGAGATTCCTATCATGTGCAATTATGTCAGTATCTAAATTCTCCCTAGTCATAGGATTAATGAGACTGGACATCATTAATCCGGACAGACTAGCATATGTCATACTCCTTGATTGGTTCAAGCAGTGGATCTCAGAAACTGTAAATATGAGATATTTAGAGTTGACATGTGGATGCTTACTAGTGGTAGTAAGTACATTGGATGACCTGCCATGAGATCATCACATGGATGTCCTATTCTAATGTCAGTGATAATCTCATCATAGCAATGGTGCAAGTATCCTTAGACTTGAGGTACTCAAGGATATCTTGGATACTAATTCTGTGCTTTGACTCCATTCCTTGTTGCCTTTCGGAGGTTACTCATAGGGTGGTGCTTGGGTACAGCTTGAGGTATTCGAAGGTAATTGAGTAGCCAATAAAGGATTCATCACTTCTGTGATAGCAGAAGAGATACCCTGGCCTCTTTTCAGGATCATTACTTTAAGTCTCTGGCCAGAGCATAAATATGTCATGAAGAGGGTCTTCATGGACATATAAAGTAATGAGTCCTAAGACAGGAACTGATATCACTTGGGCTAGACTTAGTCTAGTAAGAGTTGACACTTTGACCATACTCATAACCAAGTGGGGTATAGGATGATGAAAGGACGAATTGCACGGTAATTGTCTATAGAAGGGTTCGTGATCTGGTTCGTGATGAATTCATCAAACCAATTACTTTCCGGTCAATTGGGGGTCATGATGTGTTGCTAGACGCCGCTCATGACTTGCTCAGATTAATTGTTAATCTAAGTGGCCAATATAACCGGGAACCTAAAGGGTCACACGCATAAGAGTGTTTCAGAGAATCCGTAAAATAGTATTAGACTGAGTTCCAATTATGGAGAACATTAGGATTAAATGGATCCCGATGAGATCGAGATATGTCCCAATGAAATCGCGACATCGATATTGCTGAAAAAGGTTTTCGGGGGTTTTTCCCTACCAGGACCCGGTAGGACCGACCCCGGTGTGACTAGACTACTTCAGCAATATATATACATATATATATATGATTAATTAATTAAATAATTAAATAATTAATATATATATATATATATATATATATATATATATGTGCAAAACGTGGATGGAGGAGAGGAAGCAAGAGAAGCTTCCATTCTTTAGCTTAGTCATCAAGTCATTTAATGACTAAATGACAAAAAGAAAGATGGATGAAGTGATGCTCGTTGGTGAATAAGGGAGAGCATACGATGCTCATTTTTCATCATCTATGAGAAAGGCTTATGGAGAAAGAAAAGATGAGAGCTTGATCGTGGGTTGAGAAAAGAAGATAGAAAAGTGTTTTTCAAATGTTCTTTTACTCTTCTCCAACGATCTCTTCATCATCTCCAAGCTTCATCCCTTCTCTCCATCGATTTCTTAAGCTCTCTAAGGACAGAGGTAGGGTCTAGCAGCCTTTACTTTGTTCTAGCTATTCCCGGGTCAAAAGGGTTTGTCCCGGTTAGGTTTTATGATCTCTGCGTGGATACCTTTAGAGATAGTCTCTATTGGCTATTCAGGTTTGAATCTTCATATCGACACATAGATCCTGGCCTTCGGGAAGGTCCCGGCAACAAAAATTTTTGTTTTCCGCACCTGGTACATGTGATGTACCTCCCGGGATTTTCCTACAGTGGTATCAGAGCCACTTGTGTCGTGTATGAAGCTAAAACCCTAGCTGGGTCAGACTTCCTATTTGAATTTGATGTTGATGCATGCATGCTGTCCAAATTTCGAATTAATATAGGGATATGTTTTTCGAAAATTTTCTTCCCAGAATTGTTCATAACATGTTATAGAATATGTCTGTGAAAGATGAGAATTTATCAATTTGATTTGATATAGTTTTGCTAATTTATTCCCTAAGGTTCTAGATGCTGTTTTGTGACACATTCTGTGAACAGGCATGTGTATAAATTCGATAATAAATTCTAGAAATTTTTTTTTTCGGATTGGCCTTCCCCAACATGTCCCTAAGATGTTTTTGAATGTCTATGTGGATGAAAAAGTGTTTTCAAGGTGATTTTCTATTTATTCACGAATTTATTCTATGCTGTTGGGAATAGCTGTGTTGATGAACACAGATTTTGAATCAGTTTTGTTGCTTAGGTTGACTGAGTTTTTGATGGCTATAAATCCTGAAAAACTTCATGAAGAATTTTCTGACCATTTAGTAACCTGTGTAATTTTCTCAGAATTTATTGAAATTGTTTCAATGATTATTTAGAGCAATGTGTAGTATTTGGCAGTTTTGTGAAAATTGCTGGGACTGTTTTGCTTGGCATAATTGAATGTTTATTTTTCAGTTCCAATGCCTTGGACCATTTTTAATGTGATTGAAAATGTGTTATCTTGATGTAGTATGCTTTCCAAACTGAATTGCTTGAAGTTGGTTTTCCAAGAATTTTCGGATGCCGAATAGGTCACATTAGCGTCTCGTTAGTGTATTTCATTATCTTGCTTGTTTTGGTCGTCATAATTTTTTGTGACTTGTGCCGAAGTAATTTGATAACGTATGGACTAGCTAGAGATGCTTAGGGTGATAATTTGGTGTTTCCTGAATTGTTTGGATATTTATGAGTAATGACTCATTTTCAAGCTTTTCTTGTATGGTTTGACTGTATATGGCAATCATGTAACAATGAAGTGTTCATTAGTACATCAAATTAACAGATATTACCCTAGGTATGATGGTATTGTGAATTGGGATTACATGGATTGAGAAATTAGCCGATTAGATAGCAATTTCTCTTGGATAAGTCGACTTACACAATGTACAAGTCGACTTGTCCGTGCACTGTAGACACATAAGTCGACTTGCACAATGGTACAAGTCGACTTGTTAGTACCTGATTACAAATCGACTTATACATGCATAAGTCGACTTACGAGAGAGCATAAATCGACTTATACATACACAAGTCGACTTATAACATGCAAAGGAGGATGATGGATGATTATAAGGAAAGATTCAATGTGATTGATGAAACCTAAATCATTCCATATAGTCACAGTGACTATAATCCTTCACTTGGAGTCTAGAGTTCAAATCCCTCCTCGGATATGAAAACTAACGCCTTCCATTAATATGGTAAGAACCGAGTTCTTATAGGGTTGGGTTGTTCGGTAAACCCAAGCTCGCTCTATACGGATATGTTCGAACCATGAAAATGTGATTTTCGGATTAATGGGTTGGTTTTCACTAGAAGCGTTGGTTTGTTGAGTAAACTCAAGGTCAACGTGGACAGAGGCGAAATTGGGTAGCATACATAAGATGTATGCGCATCAAAGAATTGATAACCCAATGTAAGTGCACACATCAACAAGTTGATAGCACTGATCGATAGTTGTGTCTAAGATGTAATTGGTATATTTGATACCTCCCGAGACATAAGGTGGCTTGTTGGGTAAACCCAAGGTCATTTTTAATGTCGGTTATCGATGATGCAATTGGTATGTTTGATACCTACCGATTGACCTAAGTTGTGGCTTGTTGGGTAAACCCAAGGTCATTCTTAGCAATATCGGATATCAACCCACTAGGACATTATGTCATCTTGTTTCTTTGGATTCGTAATGAGGGTTACGGATTCTATGAAACTAGTGGGAGCTTTTTGCATATCATTCAAGTCCTTATGATTATGCATCTATTCCTATTCTAACATTCTTTCTCTCTTTCCGTTTAGGTTAGTTGAAGATGTCTTCCGATGTGAACTTACGCCGCTAATGGATTCCAACAAGTTAAGCTGGACCGAATTTTCTTGGTCGGCTAAGGAATCTGAGAATTGTTCTCAGATCTGAGGAACTGGGATACATCCTAGATGTTCCACTTCCAGATGCACCTACTGTCGATGCTTCTGATGAGGATCAAAAGGCATATCGTAAGCATCTAAAGGACAGTGACATGGCTACTTGCATTATGCTTGTCTCGATGTCACCAGAGCTGCAGAAGCAGCACGAGTCCATGGATGCTCACACTATAGTATTTCATCTTAGGGAGCTGTTTGATGAGCAAGCTCGGTCTGAAAGGTTCAAGACCTCAAGGCTTCTCTTCACCACAAAGATGGCTCCAGGGACATCTGCTGTGCAGTATGCCCTGAAGATGAATGGCTATATTGAGAGATTGGCCGTCTTAGGTTTTGTAATGGATTATGAGTTAAGTATAGACTTAATTCTGGTTGGATTGTCCGAGAGTTATTCACAGTTCGTGTTAAACTATCGGATGAACCAAATATCCACAACAATACCTGAGTTGATCAATCTGCTCAAGACAGCTGAGCAGACTATCAAGAATGATAGTAAGCAAGTGCTAATGGTGGCTGCTTCTTCTTCTGGTTCAAAGAAGAAAAAGAACCTAAAGAAGAAGAAGGCCAAGAAACCAAAGGGAAGCGCCATCAAGAAGAAGACCAAAGAAGCTGCCCCGAAAGGAACTTGCTTCCATTGTGGTAAAGATGGCCATTGGAGGCGCAATTGCAAAGTCTATCTGGAGTCACTGAAGCAGAAGAAGGCATCAGATGCCTCAACTACTTCAGGTATGTATGTCATTGAGGTTAATACTGTTTCTGATCACAACATTTGGGTATTTGATACTGGTTGTGGCTCACACATATGTAATGATATGCAGGGCCTAAGGGACGATGAGCGACTCATGAAGGAGAAGTGAACTGCGTGTTGGAAATAGAGCAAGAGTTGCTGCATTAGCCGTAGGAACCTATGTTTTGTCTCTCCCCACTGGGCTTGTACTTGAATTGGATGATTGTTATTTTGTACCCGTTTTGACAAAGAACATATTGTCTGTTTCTTGTTTAAATAGAGCTGGTTTCCATTTGAATTTTAATAGCAATGGTTGTTCTATTAATTCTAATGGAATGCTTTATGGTACTGGTACATTATGCAATGGTATTTACATATTAGATATGTCTCATCCAATTATGAATGTCAATGACAACAAACGGCATAAAAGAGACAATTTAAAGTCAACTTACTTATGGCATTGTCGACCATATATAAATGAGACACGCATCGCTAAACTCCATAAGAGTGGCAGTTTAGGGTCATTTGATTATGAATCATATGACACATGCGAATCTTGTTTATTAGGCAAGATGACTAAGTTACCCTTCAAGGGAAAGGGTGAACGAGCGACTGGAGTATTAGACCTAATACATTCACATGTATGTGGTCCGATGTCCATCCATGCTAGAAGTGGTTGTCGTTACTTCATTACCTTTATCGATGATTATTCTCGATATGGGTACTTGTATCTGATGAGATACAAATTTGAAGCGTTTGAAAAGTTCAAACAATTCAGAAATGAAGTAGAAAACCAGCTTGGTAAAAGTATCAAGGCATTACGATCCGATCGTGGTGGAGAATACTTAGACCAACAGTTTCTGGATTATCTCAGAGATAATGGCATTTTATCTCAGTGGACTCCTCCTTACACACCACAACACAATGGTGTGGCTGAAAGGAGAAATCGAACCTTGTTGGACATGGTACGATCAATGATGGGTTTCGCAAAGTTACCAAAATCGTTTTGGGGGTATGCGCTAGAGACAGCTGTTTACTTGCTAAACAGAGTTCCCTCTAAGACAGTTGATGTTACTCCATATGAGATGTGGACTAACAGAAAACCTTATCTTTCTCATTTGAAAGTTTGGGGTTGTCCAGCTTAGGTGAAGCGGATTCAGTCAGATAAGCTTGAAGCAAAGTCTGACAAGTGTTTGTTTGTAGGATATCCTAAAGAGACCATGGGATATCAATTCTACCTTTGAGGAACAAAAGTGTTTGTTTCAAAGCATGCTGTCTTTAGAGAAAGAGTTTCTTCTGCAAGAAGGCGAGGGGAGCAAAGTTGAACTTAAAGAAGTTCAAGATGCTCAAATGAACCTGAATCAACTGCTCAACTCGAGATCGCACTCATTCAGATGAAGTAACAGTTCAACCTTCTATTACACACGAAGTTCGTAGGTCAAGTAGGATACGCACTGTTCCCGAGAGATATGAATTTCTCGTAAGTGAACAGAATGACGTATTGCTCATAAAAGATGATGAGCCTGCTACCTATGAAGAGGTTCTGAAAAGTTCAGAGTCTGAAAAATGGCTTTGTGCCATGAAAGCTGAAATGGATTCCATGTACCAAAACCAAGTATGGACTTTAGTTGATGCACCTGAAGGGATAAAACCTATAAGGTGCAAATGGGTTTTTAAGAAGAAAACCAACGTGGATGGTAATGTGATTACTTATAAAGCAAGGCTTGTGGCCAAAGGATTTCGTCAGAGACAAGGAGTTGACTATGACGAGACCTTCAGCCCCGTAGCAATGCTTAAATCCATTCGGATACTCCTAGCCATTGCCGCTCATTATGATTATGAGATATGGCAAATGGATGTGAAGACAACTTTCCTTAATGGAAATCTGGCCGAGGATGTGTACATGACACAACTAGAGGGCTTCACTTCCATCGATGGCGAAAAGGTATGCAAGCTTCATAAATCCATTTATGGATTGAAGCAAGCATCCAGGAGTTGGAATATCCGTTTTGATGAGGTAATCAAAGAGTTTGGTTTCTCACAAAATCCAGATGAATACTGTGTGTATAAGAAGGTTAATGGGGCTGCAATCGTATTCCTTGTGCTATATGTGGATGACATACTGTTACTAGGAAACGATGTCTCGATGCTACAATCAGTTAAAATTTGGTTGTCCAAACAATTTGCCATGAAGGACCTTGGTGAAGCAACTTATATCCTTGGGATAAAGATTTATAGAGATAGATCGAAAAGGTTGCTTGGTCTTTCACAATCATCGTACATAGACAAGATGCTAAAGAGGTTTAGCATGGAGCAATCCAAGAGAGGGTTTCTTCCCATGTCTCATGGGATAAGACTCTCGAAATCTATGTGTCCTAAAACACAAGATGAGAGGATGCGCATGGATCAGATCCCATATGCATCTGCAGTAGGATCTATCATGTATGCTATGTTATGTATGAGGCCCGATGTATCGTATGCTCTGAGTGTCACGAGCAGATACCAATCGGATCCAGGTGAGGGTCCTTTGGGTGGTCACAAGAATATCCTCAAGTACTTGCGAAGGACTAAGGATGTTTTCTTGATATATGGAGATGGAAATCTCCAAGTGAGCGGGCATACGGATGCCAATTTTCAATCTGATAAGGATGATTTAAAATCCCAGTTAGGTTATGTTTTCACACTGAACGGCGGAGCAGTCAGTTGGAAGAGTTCCAAACAAGAGACGACGGCTGATTCAACGACCGAGGCAGAGTACATTCTTTGCATCGAGGCGTGAAAGGAAGTCTTTTGGATCAAGAAGTTCATTACTGAACTTGGTGTGGTTCCTAGCTTTGATGGGCCCATATAGTTGTATTGTGACAACAATGGGGCTATTGCTCAGGCAAAGGAACCAAGGTCTCACCAACGATCTAAACACGTACTCCGCAGATATCATCTGATTCGAGAGATCATTGCCAGAGGTGATGTTGCGATCGAGAGAATTCCCACAGAGCAAAACATTGCTGATCCATTGTGAAGCCATTGTCACGAAGAGTTTTGATTCTCATGTACTAAACTTATGGTATTAGATACCAAAGCGATTGGCTTTAGGTCAGTGGGAGATTTGTAGGTGTAAATCGACTTGTATTAAGATGTAAGTCGACTTATACCATTCGATACTAATAAGTCGACTTGTATACCGTGTAAGTCGACTTATCGTATCTGATCTTAGTGAGATTGTTAGAGTAGTGCCCAAAGGCAATCCCTTTAGCGCTTTTTGTTCATAGTCATGTCTGATTTTATGAATAAATAAAGAAAGACATGTTTCATTTATTTGATGTTCTTTATGAATTGATATTAATCTTTAATCAAATTAATGAAGTCCATGATATATAACATAGCATGAAGGAAATTATGATGTGATCATAATCACGAGATTCCTATCATGTGCAATTATGTCAAGATATCTAAATTCTCCTAGTCATAGGATTAATGAGATGGACATCATTAATCCCACAGACTAGCATATGTCATACTCCTTGATTGGTTCAAGCGGTGGATCTCGAAGCGTAAATATGGGATATTTAGAGTTGACATGTGGATGCTTACTAGCGGTAGTAAGTACATTGGATGACCCGCCATGAGATTATCACATGGATGTCCTATTCTAATTTCGGTGATAATCTCATCATAGCAATGGTGCAAGTATCCTTAGACTTGAGGTACTCGAGGATATCTTGAATCTTGATTACGTGCTTTGACTCCATTCCTTGTTGCCTTCGAGAGGTTACTCATAGGGTGGTGCTTAGGTGCGACTTGAGGTATTCAAGGTAATTGAGTAGCCAATAAAGGATTCATCACTTCGTGATAGCGAAGAGATACCACACCTCTTGTCGGGATCATTACTTTAAGTCTTTGGCGAGCATAAATATGTCATGAAGAGGGTCTTCATGGACATATAAAGTAATGAGTCCTAAGGCGAGGCCCGATATCACTTAGGCTAGACTTAGTCTAGTAAGAGTTGACACTTTGACCATACTCATAACCAAGTGGGGTATAGGATGATGAAAGGAAGAATTGCGGTAATTGTCTATGGAAGGGTTCGTGATCCGGTTCGTGATTAATTCATCAAACCAATTACTTTCGGTCAATTGGGGGTCATGATGTGTTGCTAGGCGCGCTCATGACTTGCTCAGATTAATTGTTAATCTAAGTGGCCAATATAACCGGAACCTAAAGGGTCACACGTAAGAGTGTTTGAGAGAATCCGTAAAATAGTATTGAAATGAGTTCCAATTATGGAGAGCATTAGGATTAAATGGATCCCGATGAGATCGAGATATGTCCCGATGAGATCGCGACATCGATATTGCTGAAAAAGGTTTAGGGGTTTTTCTCTAGGGACCCGATGAGGACCGAAACCGGTGTGACTGGACTACTTGACAATATATATATATATATATATGATTAATTAATTAAATAATTAATATATATATATATATATATATATATATATATGCAAAACGTGGATGGAGGAGAGGAAGCAACAGAAGCTTCCATTCTTTAGCTTAGTCATCAAGTAATTTAATGACTAAATGACAAAAAGAAAGATGGATGAAGTGATGCTCGTTGGTGAATAAGGGAGAGCATACGATGCTCATTTTTCATCATCTATGAGAAAGGCTTATGGAGAAAGAAAAGATGAGAGCTTGATCGTGGGTTGAGAAAAGAAGATAGAAAAGTGTTTTTCAAAGGTTCTTTTACTCTTCTCCAACGATCTCTTCATCATCTCCAAGCTTCATCCCTTCTCTCCATCGATTTCTTAAGCTCTCTAAGGGCGAGGTAGGGTCTAGCAGCCTTTACTTTGTTCTAGCTATTCCGGGTCAAAGGGTTTGTCTGGTTAGGTTTTCGATCTCTGCGTGGATACCTTTAGAGATAGTCTCTATTGGTTATTCAGGTTTGAATCTTCATACCGACACATAGATCCGGCCTTGGGAAGGTCCGTGAATAAAATTTTTGTTTTCCTTTGGTACATGTGATGTACCTCCCGGGATTTTCCTACAAGGAATGGGTCATATCAATAAAAAAAGACTTGACAGGCTAGTAAAGGATGGGATCCTTATGGGCTTGGATAGTGATCCATTACCCACTTGTGAATCTTGTATTGAAGGAAAAATGATCAAAGCCTCATTTCCTTCTAAAGGAAACAGATCTGAATCCACATTGGACCTGGTACATACTGATGTGTGTGGGCCTATGAATGTACAAGCTAGAGGAGGTTATGAATATTTCATAATTTTTATAGATGATTACTCAAGACATGGCTATTTGTATTTGATGCATAAAAAGAGTGAATCTTTTGAAAAGTTCAAAGAATTCAAAGTTGAGGTTGAGAAGCAACTTGGCAAGCCATTAAAATAGCTTCGATCAGATCGAGGTGGTGAGTAGTTATCTGGAGAGTTCCAGCAATATTTAATTGACAATGGAATTGTTTCCAATTTGTCAGCTCCTCGTACACCTCAACAGAATGGTGTAGCAAAGAGGAGAAATAGAACTCTATTGGAAATGGTAAGATCAATGATGTCCTACGCTAGCCTTCCAGAATCATTATGGGGATATGCCATACAAACAGCAACATATCTTCTTAACTTTTCTCCATCCAAATCGGTGTCTAAAACACCTAGGGAGTTATGGACTGGCCGAGTGCCTTCATTAAGGCATTTGAGGACTTGGGGCTACCCAGCCCATGTTCTAAAGCCTGAATCCACAAAGATGGAACCAAGGTCAGAAGTATGTTTGTTTGTAGGATATCCTACGGGAACTCGAGGGTACTATTTTTACAGTCCTCATGATAAGAAGGTATTTGTGTTGACAAATGCAACCTTCTTAGAGGAAGAGTTTGTGAAAAATCACAAAGGAAGAAGTGAAGTAGTACTAAAGGAGTTAGCTATTTCATCCAAACCAAGAGTTGTTTTGGATATGAAAGAACAAGATGTCGAAATGGATTCAAGAGTTGAATCAGAAGTGCAACCTGAACATCAAGGTGTGCCTAGACGTAGTGGGAGGGTTGTGAGACAGCCAGATAGGTATCTGGGTTTAGGAGAAGGCTTAATTGCCATCTCGGACCAAGAAGAAATAGATCCCATTACGTATACACAGGCTATTAATGATGTTGATGCAGGAAAATGGCTCAAGGCGATGGAATCGAAAATAGATTCTATGTATACTAAGGAAGTCTGGGTCCTTGTAGATCTACCACCAGGTTTAAAAGCCATAGGGTGTAAATGGATCTACAAAAGGAAAAGGGGATTGGATGGAAAGGTAGAGACCTTTAAAACTAGATTGGTAGCTAAAGGCTATACTCAAAAGGAGGGTATAGACTATGAGGAGACTTTTTCTCTGGTTGCCATGCTTAAGTCCATCAGGATTCTTTTGGCCATAGCAGCCTATTTTGATTATGAAATATGGAAAATGGATGTTAAGACCGTATTTCTTAATGGAGATCTTGAGGAGATCATTTATATGGCCCAACCAGAAGGATTCATTGAGCCAGGTAATGAGTATAAGGTTTGCAAGTTGCAAAGGTCCATTTATGGACTTAAGCAAGTATCTAGGTCTTGGAGCATTAGGTTTGATAAGGCTATCAAAACCTATGGGTTCATACTAAACCCAGATGAGCCTTGTGTTTATAAAAGAATACAAGAAGGTAAGGTTACTTTCCTAATCCTGTATGTTGATGACATTCTGCTCATTGAGAATGATGTGGGAATGTTATCTGCAGTTAAGGGATGGCTAAATGAACAGTTTTCAATGAAGAATTTGGGAGAGGCTACCTATGTTATAGGGACCAAACTTATAAGGGATCGAAAGAACAAGCAGATAGCTTTGTCTCAACTAACCTACATTGAGAATATGCTTAATAAGTTCACCATGCAAGATTCCAAGAGGGGTTTTACTCCTATTAGACATGGAATCAAACTTTCAAAGGAACAAGCACCTAAAACCCAAGAGGAGGTTGAACGCATGCGTAACATTCCATATGCTTCAGCAGTTGGTAGTTTGATGTATGCAATGCTGTGCACTAGACCGGATATTTGTTACGCAGTGGGACTAGTAAGCAGATTTCAGTCCAATCCAGGAATAGAACATTGGACTGCGGTTAAGTGTATACTTAAGTATCTTCGTAGGATGAAGAACTTAATACTTGTTTACTCTAGAAGTAATCTTATTTCGACAGGATATACGGATTCTGATTTCCAATCAGATGTTGATTCAAGGAAATCAACTTCTGGTTCTATATTTACTTTAGGAGGTGGAGTCATAGTTTGGAGGAATGTCAAGCAATCTTGTATTCTTGATTCGATTATGGAGGTTGAGTATGTTCTTTGCTTGTGAAGCGTGAAAGGAAGCGATCTGCTCCTAAGTTCTAAATGATTTGGAGGTAGTTCGAGGCGGAAAAGGTCATTACACTTTATTGTGATAATAGTGGGGCAATGGCTAATTCTAAAGAACCTCGTAACCACAAAGTCGCCAAACACATTGGCGAAAGTATCATCTTATAAGGGAGATAATACAACGTGGAGAAGTGGATGTGGTAAAGATTCCCACCGAGCAAAACCTTGCTGATCCGTTCACAAAGACATTGATTCAAAAGAGCTTTGAAGGTCACCTAGAAGGGATGGGAATGAGGGATATGTCAAACTTACTTTAGGGCAAGTGGGAGATTGTTGGAGTTATGTAAATATAGTGCCCTGGAAAGTAAGTGTATTTACATGTAACTTTATCTTCTTCAATTACAGTTTTGTAATGAAAATATTTATTATTAATAAAGCAAAAAAGTTTGGTTTTATCTGTATGAGCATTATATATCTGGTCATAAGGTACGAAGATTCTTTTGTAAGTAATATACATATACATAGAGATGTATGGGAAACATGTATATTTTTAGAATCTGAATTAATTGATTCACAGTTGAATAATCAAGTTGGTCGCTTGATTATGGTTTAGACTATAATGTTGCGATTTATCTCCATATAAGTAAAGGAGTTTACTTCAAGGGAATGATGAGTTTCATATCAAGATAGTAGTTGACTATCGATAATGGCACTATTAAATGAATCTAGAATCAAGTATGTTTTTAAGAATAAAATGGGTCGTTACTTTAATCTTAAAACATACAACTTAAGCATTCGCTTATTATGAACCATAATCTTGATGAGTGGTGAACTCATATATGTTTCATTATAATTCTTGATATGATCGGAATGGATTTTTACAGAGTATTAATCTAGTGTCTGCGTGTTGAAATTATTAATTGAAACATGTATCAGGGAACATTCACTCAAATAAAGAGTTTATAGTGTTATCATCTCTTCTAGATATTTTAAAGAGATTTGGTGATTAAACTGGCGCCAGTAGTTTGATGGACTAGCTACCCATCAAGTCTTAACTCTGAGATGAGATCTTATGTGTTAATCACCGTATAAAGTTAAATGAAAGATCTAGAAGGGAAAACCAACATAAGGGCAAAACAGTAATTTTACTCTTTATTGTGCGGATGGCTGCAATAAGGTTCTAAATAGGGTTTGCAATTGGACATATTCTCATAATATTTAATAATTCAAGAGTTCAACTAATTGTCTTTAGTGGAATGACTTTTAGTTAATAAGCTAGAATTAATTCCAATGAGCTTGAATTAATTCTGGGCTTATTGGAGCTTGAATTATCAAAGTCCAATAAGATTCCCCACTTGGCTTTAAGGAAAGTTATCAAGCTAAGTAAAAAATATAAATGTAGGTTAATTAGAAGCCCATAATTGAATCTTGGGCTTGGTCTAATTAAAGAAGCCCAAATGTACATTTAGTAATGGGCTTGGTTTTTGGTTTAATGTAATTAATTAGATTAATTATATTAAAACAATTTTTTTAAGAAGAAGATATAAATTTCGGTTATTCCTTGGTTAAATGTGTAACCACACATTTGACATTAAAATGCTAAATAAAGATGGTCTTTATTATGGTTAATCATCATTAAATGGAGTTATGAACTTACCATTAAATGGTTTAATGGTTGTCTTTTAATGTTGGCTTGTAACCTATTTGCATTCATTAGATTAAAGATGAAAGATGTACATTAGATGGACCATCTTCCTTTTTTCTTCTTGGCAAAACCGAAATTGGGTATTGAATTTTAGGTTATGGTCTTTTCAAATAGCCATCATAAAGATAAATAAAGATAATCTCATTTATTGGCTATTTTATAAGTGATTAATGAAAGAAGTGATGCATTTGATGCCTCTCTCTTCTTCCATCCATGCATATATGAAATTGGTAGGCAAGAAAGGGTTCTTGCATGTTGTTTACACCTTCTCTCCTTTCATGAAAGAGAGAATTGAAAATACCAATTGAAAGAGTTTCGATTTTGTTTTTTCTTCTTCTAAGAAAATCTCCTCCAAACATTTCTTCTCCTTTCCCACCAAAGGATTTTTTTAACCTAATTGTCCTTGAAAAACAGGTGGTAAATCTAATTGGTTGAGGATACTACAACAAGGAGAAAGTATATTGCTAAAGAAAAAGAGTCAAAGGCAAAGGATTTGGATATACGAAGAAGGAGAGGATAGCGCAGCGATGATTTAAAGCTGTAGCATAGGAGTTAGTAATACTCCTGATCTTGTTTATATTTTATTATCCTTATACCATATCATGCATGGATTGGCATGTTGATTTGGATTTGTTGCTTCCGCAGCAAGTAATGATTTCTTAAAAGTTTTGAAATCTACCGTTTTTTCAAACAAAGCATGTTTTCTTTTTTCGATCCAACACCTTATCCAAAGATAATTCATTGATATCAGGATCTTCTTCAATGGCTGCAATTTTTAGTATAAATCTTGGAGGCAATGATCTCAATGTCTTCTTGATGAGTTTTAGATTCGAATACTTCTTCATAATCTTTAGTTTACATTGTCACACAATCTCTAATGGAAATATCCAATAGTTTCGTTTTCATCCATATGTAGCTCTTTAAATCTAGCTACCAACAACTAAAGTTTCAAAGCTATTACATATTTTGATCTCTCATGTACCGTTTGTAGAGTGTTTCATGATTCTTTTGCCGATTCACAGGTTGATATCATACAAAAACGTCCATCATTTATAGCACTAAAAATTGCTTGTATTGCTAGAGAGCTATCAAGTGTTTCCTATTCTTCATCCCTTGTCCATTCAGATAAATCTTTAGGTACTGTTTTATTCTTTTTATCAATCGTCATTGGATGTGTCCAACAATTCAAAATTGAATTCCATGCTTTGGTTCCTTAAGCTTGGATAAATACTTTCATTCTTGATTTCCAAAAAGGATAATTTAAACCATCTAACAACAGTGGTCTAGTGATTGATGTCCCTTCTCTTGTAGTCAAAATTGCGAAACATAGATCTGCACCAACTTGATGTACCAAGTTTTGATTCAATGACCTATGCTTTGATATCAATTGTAAATCCAAAAGGATGTAGTTTCGCAAAATTCTGGTTCAGTAGCAGTTGCCTTGAACTATATTTATAGTTGTTTGATATAAAGCAATTGTGTCAGCAACTATAAATTTTCTAACACAAACAAAAACAGAAAAATTAAAGCAAAATAAATAAATCAACACTCAAAATTTAGTAACGTAGTTCGATACACCTTGCCTAGGCTTGCAAAGCCTTCACCCAATTTAATTACTTTCACTAAAGAACAATAATAGTTTTACTCAAGACATTACAGAGCCGACTCACCTCTTGACACTATCTCTCGCCCTCACAACTCATGAAAGTAAATCATTCCCAATAAAATGACCACCTCTTGTTAACCTCAACATAAGATTTTCACAACAATGTTTGATACTAAAGATGAAAATTAAACACTCAAGTGATTGAGACAATAAGAACATAAACAAAGAGAACACTTGAGATAAAAATAACTCCTTTAAATATGAAGCTTCATCTATCGAAAGTGTGGGGAGTGGTAGAACAATATTTGTTGTGAATTGTTGAGAAGATACATGATCAGTCCACGCATACAGCAGTATCAATAACCATCAATTGAACAAACATTCGTCACTAAAACGTCTCAAAAGAACTGATCAAGCAGCTGTCCAAAAGTGCTAGTATTTTCTTGTTGAACATAACAATAATAGATTACTCAAATCACTGAAAATACAACTACCAAGTCACCATACGCTAGTCGTTTTTCACACAAAAACAGTAACAATAGCCCCAAAAATTCACACAACAGGTAAAGGAAAAACACAGTTGTCCAATGTTGATAGGACGCTTGAAAATTCAGTTGCCTTAGATGGATAGAATTATCAAAAATAGGCTGTTAAAGATAGTCCTAAAATTAACAAAAATCTGCACATTATCTTCATTAAAATATAGTGATTTTATCCTAATTAAATACTATCTTCCCTAGGATTTTAACCAAAATAAACTTTATCTTCAAAAATCCTGTTAGAGTAGTGCCCTGAAGGCAATCGCCTTTAGCGCATTTTGTACAAAGTTGTGTACATACTTTATGAATAAATAAAGAAAGGCATATTTTATTAACTTACTGTTCATTATTCATGAATGGATATTGATCTATAAGCAAATTAATGAAGTCCATGATATATGACATAGCATGAAGGAAATTGTGATGTAATCATACTACTGAGATTCCTATCATGTGCAATTATGTCAGTATCTAAATTATCCCGAGTCGTAGGATTACTGAAACTGAACATCGGTAATCTGGAAAGACTAGCACATCTCAAGCTCCTTGATTTGATCAAGTAGTGGATCTCAAAAGCTGTAAATATGAGATATTTAGGGTTGAGATGTGGATGCTTACTAGAGGTAGTAAGTACATTGGATGACCTGCTATGAGATCATCACATGGATGTCCTATTCTAATGTCAGTGATAATCTCATCATAGCAATGGTGCAAGTATCCTTAAACTTGAGGTGCTCGAGGATATCTTGATCTTGATTACGTGCTTTGACTCCATTCCTTGTTGCCTTACAGAGGTCGCTCATAGGGTAGTGATTGGGTACAGCTTGAGGTATTCGAAGATAATTGAGTAGCCAATAGAGGATTCACCACTTCTGTGATAGCAGAAGATGATACCCATGGCCTCTTGTCAGGGTCATTACTTGGAAGTCTTTGGCCGGAGCATATATGTCATGATGAATGTCTTTATTGACATATTAAGTAATGAGTCCCAGGACAAGAACTGAAATCACTTGGACTAGATTTGACGTAGTCAGTCTAGTAAGAGTTGACACATTGCCCATATTCATAACCAAGTGGGGTATAGCATGGTGAAAGGATGAATTGCACGGTAATTGTCTATGGAAAGATTCGTGATATGGTTCATGATGAATACATGTTCATTCGTCAAACCAATTACTTTCCGGTCAATTGGGAGTCATGATGTGTTGCTAGATACCGCTCATGACTTGCTTGGATTAAGTGTTACTCTAAGTGGCCAACATAACCGGGAACCTAATGGATCACATGCATAAGAGTGTCTCGGAGAATTCGTAAAATAGTTTTGGACAGAGTTCCAATATATGGAGAGCAAAAGGATTAAATGGATCCTAATGAGATCGAGATATTTCCCATATCGGGACCCAATAGGCCGATAGGACCGACCCTAGTGTGACTGGACCACTGCAGCATTTATTTATATATATATATATATAATTAATTAATTAAAGAATTAATATATATATATATATATATATGTGACCAACGTGTAGGATGGAGGAAGATAAAGCTTATCTTAACTATATATATATATATATATATATATATATATATATAGTTAACGTGGAAAGTAGCATTTAAGGTCTTTTAATGAGTAAAAGACAAATGGCATAGAAGGGTGTAGAAGAGTTGATGATCGTTGATGCTTAAATTAGGTTTTAAAAACCTAAACTTGAAGTTTGGAAGAAAGAAGATCATCGTACGAATCTTCATCTTCATCTCATCTTCAAGCTCTTCTTCATCTTCTCTCCATCGTTATTCTCAAGCTCTCCAAGAACAAGGTAAGATCTAGCAGTCTTCAACTTGTTCTAGCTATTCCCGGGTCAAAGGGTTTGTCCCGATTAGGTTCTCCGATCTCTGCATGGATACCGTTAGAGACGGTCTCCTTTGGCTGTTATGGTTTGAGTTTGTTGTATAGACACATGGATCCTGAATTTCGGGAAGGTTCCGGAACAAAAATTTTTGTTTTCCACACCGTGGGTATGTGATGCTCACACCGGGATTTTCCTACAGTGGTATTAGAGCCACTTGTGTCGTATATAACGAAGAAACCATGACTAGGTCGGAGTTGCCTATTGCTTGTGACGATGATGCATGCTGATTGTGCGAATTTCGAATTCAGTATAAAAATATAGTTTTCGAAATTTTCTTGCCCAGATATATTCACAAGATGTTGTTGCATATGTCTGTGTAATCTCGGAATTTATCAATGTGATTTGATATGGTTTTGCTAATTTATTCCCCAATGTTCTGGTTGCTGTCTTTGTGCACATTCAATGAACAGGCATGCTTATAAATTCGAGAATAAATTGTAGAAATTTTTTTTTCAGATTTGCATTCACCAACATGTCTCTAAGATGTTTATGAATGTCTATGAGAATGGAAAAATGTTTTCGAGGTGATTTACTATTTATTTGAGAATTTATTGTGTGCTGCGAGGAATAACTGTGTTGAGGAACACAGATTCTACATTGGCTTTGTTGCTGAGGTTGGATGAGTTTTTGTTGGAAATAAATCCTGAAAAAATTCATGAAACATTTTGTGGACATTTTGTAACCTCTGTAATTTTCTCATAATTTATTGAAATTTTTTCAATGAGTTTTTCAAGCAAAACACAGAGCTTGGCAGTTTTGAGAAAGTTGCTGGAGCTGTTTTGTTTGGAATGATAAATTGTGTATTTCTCAATTCCAATGCCTTGGATCAATTTTAATGTGATTAAAAATGTGTTATATTGATTTTGTATGCTTTCCAAATTGAATTTCTTGAAATTGGGTTTCCAAATATTTTTCGGATTTCAAATGTGTTACATTAGCGTCTCGTCAGTGCATTTCGTTGTCTTGATTATTTTGGCCGTCACAAATTTTGTGACCAGTGCCGAAGTAATCTTGATAAAGTTTAGACTACCTAGAGATACTTAGGGTGATAGTTTGATATTCTTAAATTATTTGGAGATCTGAATGAATAAGAGTGTATTCATTAATTTCAAGTTTTTCATGTATAGTTTGACTATATATGGTAAGCATGGAACAATAAAAGTGTTTCATTGGTACATCATAATAAAGAATACTACACTTGGTATTGTGAATTGGAACTGCACGGATTGAGAAATTAGCTGATTAGATAGCAATTCCACATGGATAAGTCGACTAATAAAGATACAAGTCGACTTGTCCGTGCACTGTAGACGCATAAGTCGACTTACACAATGGTACAAGTCGACTTGTTCACGCACAGCTGCATAAGTCGACTTACACACTAGCATAAGTCGACTTACACATACACAAGTCGACTTACAACATGCAAAGGTGGGATGATGGATGATTTTAGGTATAGACTCAATGTGATTGATGAAATACCCTAAATCATTCCATATAGTCATGGTGACTATAATCCTATGGCTTGGAGGAGAAGAAGATGAGACCTGAAAATCCTCACACATCATATGAAAACTAACGCCTTCCATTAATATGGGGAGAACCAGAGTTCTTATAGAGTTGGGTTGTTGGGTAAACCCAAGCTCACTCTATACGGATATGTTCGAACCATGAAAATAAGATTTTCGGATTAATGGGTCGGTTTTCACTAGAAGCATTAATTTGTTGAGTAAACTCAAGGTCAACGTGGACAGAGGCGAAATTGGGTAGTGTGCATCAGATGTACGCGCATCAAGAGTTGATAACCCAATGTGTGTGCATACATCACGAGTTGATAGCACTAGTCGATAGTTGCATCTATGAAGCAATTGGTATGACCGATACCTGCCGATAGATCCAAGGTGGCTTGTTGGGTAAACCCAAGGTCATTTTAGTAATGTCGGATATCTATGATGCAATTGGTATGACCGATACCTATCGATTGACCTAAGGTGGCTTGTTGGGTAAACCCAAGGTCATTTTTAGTAATGTCGGATATCGACCCACTAGGACATTTTGTCATAATATTTCTTGGATTCGTACTGAGGGTTATGGATTCTTTGAAACTAGTGGGAGCCATATGCATGTCATTCAAGTCCTTATGATCATGCATGTAATTCTATTCTAATATTCTTTCTCTCTTTTCCCTATAGGTTATTGAAGATGACTTCCAGTGTGAACTTGCGCTCACTAATGGACTCCAACAAATTAACTGGACCTAACTTTCTAGATTGGCTGAGAAATCTGAGAATTGTTCTCAGGTCAGAGGAACTGGGATATGTCCTAGATGTTCCACTTCCTGATCCACCTATTGCTGATGCTTCTGATGAGGATCAGAAAGCATATCGTAAACATCTTAAAGACAGTGACATGGCTACCTGCATTATGCTTGCCTCGATGTCACCAGAGCTGCGAAATAAAACATGAGTCTATGGATGCTAATACTATAGTGTTTCATCTTAGAAGCTGCTTTCTTTGAGCAAGCTCGGTCTAAAAGGTTCGAGACCTCGAGGCTACTCTTCACTACTAAGATGACTCGGGTTCATCTGCGGTGCATATGCTGCAAGATGAATGGGTATATTGAGAGGTTGGCCGTCTTAGGTTTTGTTATGGATTATGAATTAAGTGTTGACTTAATTACGGTTGGATTTTCGATAGTTATTCACGGTTTGTGTTAAACTATCGGATGAACCAAATATCCACGACAATCCTCGAGTTGATCAATCTGCCGAGACGAGAGAAACAAGCTATCAAGAAGGATAGCAAGCAAGTGCTTGTGGTGGACTCTTCTTCTGGTTCCAAGAAAAAGAAGCTGAAGAAGAAAAGTTCTAAGAAACCAAAAGGAAGTGCAGCCAAGAAGAAAACCAAAGAGACTGCACCAAAAGGAACTTACTTCCATTGTGGCAAGACTGGCCACTGGAAGCGGAATTGTAAAGTCTATCTGGAAGAATTGAAGCAGAAGAAGGCATCAGATGCCTCGACTTCTTCAGGAATGTTTGTCATTGAGGTTAATACTGTTTCTAACCATAACATATGGGTATTAGATACCGGTTGTGGCTCACACATATGCAATGATATCACAGGCCTCGGGGACGATGAGACAACTCATGAAGGAGAACTAGACTGCGTGTGGGAAATGGAGCAAGAGTTCTTTGCATTAGCGTGAGGCACTTACTTTTGTCACTCCCCACCGGGCTTGTAATTAAATTGGATGAATGTTATTTTGTACTGTATTAACAAAGAACATATTATACATTTCTTGTTTAAATAGATTTGGTTTCCATATGACTTTTAGCAACAATGGTTGTTCTATTAGTTTGAATGGAATGCTTTATGGTACTGGTACATTATGCAATGGAATTTACATATTAGATATGTCACATCCAATTATGAATGTCAATGACACGAAAAGACATAAGCGAGATAATTTAAAATCAACTTACTTATGGCATTGTCGCTTGGCCATATAAATGAGAGACGCATAGCTAAGCTCCATAAGAGTGGAAGTTTAGGGTCATTTGATTATGAATCATATGACACATGCGAATCTTGTTTATTAGGCAAGATGACTAAGTTACCCTTCAAGGGAAAGGGTGAACGAGCGACTGGAGTATTAGACTTAATACATTCAGATGTATGTGGTCCGATGTCCATCCATGCCAGAAGTGGTTGTCTTTACTTCATTACCTTTATTGATGATTATTCTCGATATGGGTACTTGTATCTGATGAGATACAAATCTGAAGCATTTGAAAAGTTCAAACAATTCAGAAATGAAGTAGAAAACCAACTTGGGAAAAGTATCAAGACATTACGATCAGATCGTGGTGGGGAATACTTAGACCAAGAGTTTTTGGATTATCTCAGAGATAATGGGATTTTATCTCAATGGACTCCTCCTTACACACCACAGCATAATGGTGTAGCAGAAAGGAGAAATCGAACCTTGTTAGACATGGTACGATCAATGGTGGGTTTTGCAAAGTTACCAAAATCCTTTTGGGGTATGCAATCGAGACAGCTGTTTACTTGTTAAACAGAGTTCCATCAAAGACAGTTGATGTTACTCCATATGAGATGTGGACTAACAAAAGACCCTATCTTACTCATTTGAAAGTTTGGGGTTGTCCTGCTTATGTGAAGCGGATACAGTCAGATAAACTTGATACAAAATCTGACAAGTGTCTGTTCATAGGATATCCTAAAGAAATAATGGGATATCAATTCTACCATGTTGAGGAACAAAAGGTGTTTGTTTCGAAGCATGCTGTCTTTTTAGAGAAAGAGTTTCTTTTACAAGAAGACAGTGGGAGCAAAATTGAGCTTGAAGAAGTTCAAGATGCTCGAATAGACGCAGATCAACTGCCTGAACCTGAAACTGTGACTCATACAGATGAAGTAACAGTTCAACCTTCTACAACACACGAAGTTCATAGGTCACGTAGGATACGCTCTGTTCTCGAGACATATGGATTTCTCGTGAATGAACAGAATGACGTATTGCTCATAGAAGATGATGAGCCTACTACCTATGAAGAGGTTCTGAAGAGTTCAGAGTCTGAGAAATGGCTTCATGCCATGCAGGCTGAAATGGATTCCATGTATGAAAACCAAGTATGGAATTTGGTTGAGGCACCCGAAGGAATCAAACCCATAGGGTGCAAATGGGTTTTCAAAAAGAAAACCGACATGGATGGTAATGTAATTACCTATAAAGCAAGGCTTGTGGCTAAAGGTTTTCGTCAAAGACAAGGAGTTGACTACGACGAGACCTTCAGCCCAGTAGCAATGCTTAAATCCATTAGAAGACTCCTAGCCATTACCACTCATTATGATTATGAGATATGGCAAATGGATGTGAAGACAACTTTCCTAAATGGAAATCTAGCTGAGGATGTGTATGTGACACAACCTGAGGGCTTCACCTCCTATGATGGCGAAAAGGTATGCAAGCTTCAGAAATCCATCTATGGATTGAAACAAGCATCTAGGAGTTGGAATATCCGTTTTGATGAGGTAATCAAAGAGTTTGGTTTCTCACAAAATTCGGATGAACACTGTGTGTATAAGAAGGTTAATGGGACTGCAATCGTATTCCATGTGCTGTATGTAGATGACATATTATTGCTAGGAAACGATGTCTCTATGCTACAATCAGTCAAGATTTGGTTGTCCAAACAATTTGCCATGAAAGACCTTGGTGAAGTAACTTATATCCTTGGGATAAGAATCTATAGAGATAGATCAAAAAGGTTGCTTGGTCTTTCACAATCAACGTACATAGACAAGATGCTAAAAAGGTTTAGCATGGAGCAATCCAAGAGAGGTTACATTCCTGTGACTCATGGGATAACACTCTCGAAATCTATGTGTCCTAAGACACAAGATGAGAGGATGCGCATGAATATGATCTCGTATGCATCTGTGGTAGGATCTATCATGTACGCTATGCTATGTACGAGACCCGATGTATCATATGCTCTAAGTGTTACGAGCAGATACCAATCGGATCCTGGTGAGGGTCACTGGGTGGCTGTCAAGAATATCCTCAAGTACTTGCGAAGGACTAAGGATGTTTTCTTGATATATGGAGATGGAGATTTCAAAGTGAGCGGGTATACAAATGCCAGTTTTCAATCTGATAAGGATGATTCCAAATCCCAATCAGGTTACGTATTCACACTGAATGTCGGGGTAGTTAGTTGGAAGAGTTCCAAACAAGAGACAACTGTCGATTCAACAACCGAGGCAGAGTACATTGCCACTTCAGAAGCAGCAAAGGAAGCAGTTTGGATCAAAAAGTTCATTACTGAACTTGGTGTGGTTCCTAGCTGTGATGGGCCTATGCAGTTGTATTGTGACAACAATGGGGCTATTGCGCAGGCGAAAGAACCAAAGTCTCATCAACGATCTAAACACGTACTCTGCAGATATCATCTGATCAAGGAGATCATTGGACGAGGTGATATCCAGATCGAGAGAATTCCCACCGAGATGAATATTGCAGATCTGTTGACAAAGCCATTATCACAAAAGAGTTTTGATTCTCATGTACTCGCCTATGGTATTAGATATCAAGGCGATTGGCTTTAGGTCAAGTGGGAGATTGTTAGAGTAGTGCCCTAAAGGCAATCGCCTTTAGCGCATTTTGTACAAAGTTGTGTACATACTTTATGAATAAATAAAGAAAGGCATATTTTATTAACTTGCTGTTCATTATTCATGAATGGATATTGATCTATAAGCAAATTAATGAAGTCCATGATATATGACATAACATGAAGGAAATTGTGATGTGATCATACTACTGATGTTGGAACCCCTCCCCGGTGAGTCGCGTGCCCGACGTCCTACGTGACATCTGGACGCGCATCTCACGAGGGAGGGATTCCTCACCACGAAGCAAACCTCGAAATGAACTTAAGTTAACGTCATCCGAACAAAACTTGATGATTTTATCCTAATTTTTCTCCAATAAAAGTTAATCTGCTTAGGGCCCATAACTAAATCTAAATTCTCAGCTAAAATAAAATTCCATACCTCTCGATTACATAAAATCTGAAATCGCCTCAATCCGATCTTTATAGATCACGAAAATCGCCCAAAAACGGATTTACATCCAAATCTGTCACATAATCTTATCCGTAATTTCCCACTAAAACCCGAAACTCTCATTTTACAAAAAAACGTCTATGTTATTTTTGTTTTTTTTCAAACTTATGATTTGAAAATCGTGCAAATCGGAGGTCAAAAGGGGAATTTATAAGCAAAAGAGTGATAGAGAGGAAAATTGGAAAAGAAAAAGGAAAAAGAAAATGGAAAATCACCCAAAACGGCGTCGGAGGCGCTGCAGTGCGCGGCGCCACGCCTGATGATGAGCCTTGCCTCATGAGGCGAAAGCCCTCGCTAGGCGGCGAGGCGCCCTAGCGAGGCCGTGGCTCATGAGGGCGAGCCTTGCCTCATGAGGCGAGAGCAGCCCGCCTCGCTAGGCGAGGCGTCGCCTAGCGAGGGCGCACGCCGAGGCGCATGAGTAACATCAAACTTTTTTTTAAAAAAACTGAATAAACTCTCAACTTTGCAATCTTATAATTTTCACCCAACCCAAATTTTGTGAAATCAGTGACAAAAGAAAGGTGAAAGGGAACTCTATAACTTCCTAGAAGGACTTATAAACTAATTGAGCCATTTATATGATCATAATTGGTTTTAAAGTTTCAGCCAAAACACAATTTCCTACACATAGCCTAAACTTTGGAAATTCATATCTTTTAACACCCAAGTCTAAAAATGGTGCATTTTACCCCGTTGAAAAGATAAAAAGATACTCTACAAGTCTTATGAAGGATGCTAAGATTAATTCAATCATTAAAGAGGGTAAAAACCTACGTGAACTTTCAGTCTAAAATCTAACCAATGGAACAGTAACTTTGCTTATGTGAACAGTAACTGTCAACTTCCAAAGCTCATAACTTTTGATTACTAATCCCAATAACTGCAAAACATATCTCATTTTAAAGGTAGAAGGATAATCTACATTTTTCCTGAAGAGAGCAAAAACTAGATCAGCCTCTAAGAGGGTGAAAAAGTCTTCCAAAGTTGCTGCAAAATTTCAGTGATTCTAACAGCAGCTGAAACATTTCCATTCTCATAACTCTTTCATCCTAAGTCCAATTGAGACATATTATATGTCGTTGGAAAGCTCTAATCATTCTCTACATTCTTCAAGAAGACCATTCAAACAAATTCAAGCTCTAAATCACTCTAAAATTGAATGGAAGTTGCTGCCCAATTTCTGGAAAATTGGACAGCACCTCCCCTAATTTACATCTATCCCAAATTTTCAACCAAATACACAACCTGCATAAAACTCAATATCTCAAGGCAACAACACACTCCTAGGTTTCTACATATTTCTTAAATCATCAAGCATTTCCAATCCATAAGATCTTACAATCCCATTCTTTTCTTTTATCATTCTCAACCATACAACAATACTTTTACAAGAAACAACACAAGGTACATTTTCAAATCCAAAAATCTTACACATAGGTGGAATTAAGTTCTTACACATAGGTGGAATTAAGTTCATACAAGGCTTTAGAGGACATTTTGGCCCGATTACATCAAAATAGTAACCATTACATAAAAGTCCAAAATGCAACCTAAAGCCTATTTTCTCAAAACATAACTTCAAATACAACTTCAAAAGTAAAGCGCATCGGAGTTGCCTCGATCTCGATCACGGTGACTCGGTTTCTCGCTCGACACTGTGGAGGAAATGGGGGTGAGCTCGACGGCTCGTGGGTAATAACTTAATAACGAGCAATAAGCGAAACCGTTATTCATCATTTTTCATATTCAAACAATATCACATTTATTAAAAGTCATTTCATTTTACAACCATTTACATCGAATTACTATTCGAACAATTTACAAATTCAACATATCACAAAGACAACCTAGCCAACTACAAATTCACAACAAAATGGTTCGGTGGACCCGAAACAGAATCGAACGACACATTTCGCGATGCGGTCATGTGTTGTCGTGACGAATAGGAGTCCTAAGGGAACTCCACGGCCACTTTAGCAGCAAAGGGAGAAGCCTATAATAGGCAGTGCACCGACTCAGATGGGACCACCACAAACCCAAAGAAACATATAATTCACACAATTCAAGAACAATTGCATCTCTGGCATTTACCAATTCATTTCCATATAAATTGCCAAACGACGATCTTTTTCCAAATCACGGTTTCTTATTATTTCCACTTAACAAATCAATGAACCAACTATTCCAACAAGAATTCATAACAAGAATATCACATACAAGTCCAATACATCATCAAGCATAATTCCTACAAAGTTTCCAAGTTATTTTAACACCTTAATTCACATTTGTTATAAAAGCGGTAATATACTCATTAACTCAAATATTAAGGAATTACCCACCTCAATTCTTTTAGCTTTGTGGTGATCCAAAGGCCTTGTTCCTTCCTTCAATTGCCTTAATTCACCTTCATTAAACAAGAGTATCCCATAAGAACGTAGGATATCAAAATCGGCGATTTTAAGGATACGAAAGTGTAGAATTTAACCTATCTAACTTTACCCATAACCTTTCTAAGCTCTTTAAACTAAAACCTAACCAAATAACTCAAAGAAATTGAAAATCCTTACCTTAGGACAAAACCCACGAAATTCTCTTTGCTTCATAGGAGATTAAACCTTCCCTCCACTTTCTTCTTACACAAAACTCTTAAACTTCTCTTTCCAAGCATAAAATCCTATCTCTTACTTCCCTTCTTCTTCTTCTTCTTCTTCTTCTTCAACCTAAAACCCTCTCTTTCTCTATAATTTACGAAAACTCTCTTCCTTCTTAAAGTTTCGGAAGTTTGTAGATAAAAGCCTAAAGAACTAACTCTTTCTCACTTAAAACCCATACTAAAACGTTGTAGTTTCACTTAAAACACCATATACAAACCATTTTCATTTCCTTCTCCCATTCATACGACTCTCACTTGCCTTCTTTCTTTTTTTTTTTTTATTTTTAATTCTTTCTTTCTCATCTAATTTCAAGTAATATGGGCTAAAAGCCCACCTTGATAAACTTAAGGCCTTAAAACCTAAACAACTTCCTAATTTAATCCTACACTAACTTATTCTTTTAATTTCCAAGAATTTCTCAAAGTTCTAATTTTAACTAGATCTTTTCAATTTTAATCAATAATTGAACACTAAAATCCCAAATTATCAAACTAAAAGGAATTTATCACTTTAAACCTAAAAAATAACGGAAACAAACTTAATGCAAATCGGGGCCCAACATTTCTCCCCCCCTTAAAAGAATTTCGTCCTCGAAATTCGTACCTGAATCACTGAGAAGATGGGGATACTTTTCCTTCATAGCTTCCAATGGCTCCCACGTGGCCTCTTCCACTGAATGATTCCTCCATAAAACTTTTACCAACTTAATGCCTTGTTCACGAGAACCTTTTCTTTAGTATCCAAGATCTGACTTGAAGCTCTTCATAACTCAAGTCATCACTCAACCAACTTCATCGGCGTGAATGACGTGAGAAGGATCGATCGATATCTCCTCAAAGATAGAAACATGAAACACATCATGTATCGAGATAACTCCGCAGTAAGGCTAACTCAGTAAGCCAACGGACCAATCCTCTCCAGAATCTCATACGGTCCCACGTACCTCGGACTCAGCTTACCCTTTCTGCCGAATCTCAGAATCCCTTTCCATGGAGAAGTCTTAAGAAACACCTTATCACCGACCTCATACTCCATCTCTTTCCTATGAGCATCCTCATAGCTCTTCATCCTGTTCTGTGCTGCCTTCAGCCTGTGCTTAATCAAATTGACCTTATCAACGGTCATCTGAATCAACTCTGGACCCAAAAGTCTCCTATCTCCCTCGGCATCCCAACACACTGGAGTCCTACATCTCCTCCCATACAGAGCCTCATAAGGAGCCATCTGAATGCTCGAATGATACGAATTATTATATGAAAATTCGATCAAAGGCAAGTGCTCATCCCATGCTCCTCTAAAATCCATCACACAAGCCCTGAGCATTCCCTCGAGAGTCCGTATGGTCCTCTCAGACTGACCAACGGTCTGAGGATGGAAAGCAGTGCTGAAACTCAACTTAGTACCTAAAGCCTCCTGCAAACTGCCCCAAAATCTCGACGTAAAGCGAGGGTCCCGATCAGATACAATCGAATCCGGGATCCCATGCAATCTCACAATCTCATCAATATATTTCTTGGCTAACACATGCAGCGGATCATGCATGCGATTGCGGAAAATGGGCTGATTTCGTCAATCTATCCACAATCACCCATATGGCATCATGCCTCCTACTGGTCTTAGGCAATCCCATCAGAAAATCCATAGTGACTCTCTGCCATTTCCACTCAGGAATGGGTAATGGCCTCAATTGGCCTGAAGGTGACTGATGCTCAGCCTTGACTTGCTGAAACACCAGACACTTACTCACATATTCAGCCACATCCTTTTTCATCCCTCTCCACCAGAAATGTTCTCTGAGATCTCTATACATCCTGGTGCTGCCTGGGTGCATAACATAAGGTGCATTATGCGCCTCATCCAGAATTTCATCTTTAACCTCCTTAACATCAGGAATACAGAGTCTATTCCTGACTGTCAGGAGTCCATCGTCACTCAGCACCATATCGGACTCTTTACCCCTTTGCACCTCTTCCCGCAACTTACTCAACTCGAGATTCTGAACCTGCAACTCTCTTACTTTCTCTCTGAGGATCGGTCTTACCCGGAAAGTAGCAATCATGCAATCAGACTCTTCCTGCTTCAAGCTGATCCTGAGCTTCGCCATCTCTTCCAATAGCGGTAAATAGGTATGCGCACATATGCTATGGAAGACTTTCTACTCAAGGCATCAGCAACTACATTTGCCTTACCCGGATGATACTCAATCAACAGGTCATAATCCTTGAGCAGTTCAATCCATCGCCTCTGTCTCAAATTCAGCTCCTTCTGACTCAACAGATATTTGAGACTTTTATGATCTGTGAAGATCCTGGTTTGCACTCCATACAAATAATGTCTCCAGATCTTCAAAGCAAAGACCACAGCTGCTAACTCCAGATCATGGGTCGGATAGTTCATCTCATAAGGTTTTAGCTGCCGTGAGGCATATGCTATCACCTTATCTCCCTGCATAAGCACACATCCTAACCCCTTCCCGAAGCATCACTATATCTGATATAACCTTCCTCTCCCATGGGTAAAGCCAAAACTGGAGCACTAGTCAATCTGTGTTTCAGTTCCTCAAAACTCTGCTGGCACTCTTCACTCCAGATAAACTTCTAGTTCTTCCTTAATAATTTAGTCAAAGGAGTGGCAATCATCGAGAAACCCTCCACAAATCTCCAATAATAGCCTGCCAAACCCAGAAAGCTCCTCACCTCAGTTACTGTCGTCGGAGCATGCCAGTTCACCACAGCTTCAATCTTCTTGGGATCTACATGTACCCCTTTTTCAGAAACAATATGACCCAAGAAGATCACTTCACGAAGCCAAAATTAACATTTCGTGAATTTGGCATACAACTCTCTCTCCCTCAACCTCTGCAATACAATTCTCAAGTGCTCCCCATGTTCTTCCTCATTCTTGAATATATCGAATGTCATCGATAAACACAATAACAAACTGATCTAGAAACTCCTTGAAGACCCTGTTCATCAGATCCATAAAAGCAGCAGGAGCATTGGTTAATCCAAAAGGCATAACCAGAAATTCATAATGGCCATACCGAGTCCTGAAGGCTGTCTTGCTCACATCAGACTCCTTAATCCTGAGTTGATGGTAGCCAGACCTGAGATCGATCTTAGAGAAGACCGTTGCCCTGCAATGATCAAACAAATCATCTATCCGAGGTAGAGGATACTTGTTCTTCACTGTCACTTTATTGATCCTCCTATAATCAATGCACATACGTCAAGTGCCATCCTTCTTCTTAACAAACAAGACCGGCGCACCCCAAGGTGAGGTGCTCGGCCTAATGAACCCCTTCTCCAAAAGATCCTCCAGCTGCTCCTTAAGTTCTTTCAGCTCAGCTGGAGCCATCCTGTAAGGTGGAATAGAAATAGGAGCTGTCCCGGGAGCCAAATCAATAGAAAACTCAATCTCCCTCTCCGGTGGCAAACCGGGCAACTCCTTTGGAAACACATCAGGAAATTCCCTCACAATGGGAATATCCTCCACCTTGCTCTCCTGCACACTGGTATCCATAACACACGCCAAGAAGGCTTCACAGCCTCTCCACATCAGTCTGTCAGCTAACAAAGCTGAAACAAGCCTTGGCGGTGTCAACTTTCTATCTCCTCTGAAAACCACTGTCTGACCCTCTCCCAGATCAAATTCAACTTCCTTTCGACCACAATCTAGCTTCGCCTTGTACTTTTCTATCACGTCCATTCCGACAATCACATCTAACCCCTTCAGATCTAGAGGTAGCAGGTCCACGACCAAACTAGATCCATCAATAATGAGTTCACAATCCTTCAAGATCCGACTCACAATGACATTCCTCCCTAACGGAGTACTAACTAGCAGAAAATCATCCAATAGAACTGATTGCATACCAGGCAATATCATACTAGCAGAGATAAAAGAATGGGTGCTACCAGAATCAAACAGAACATACACAGCAGAATGAAAGAGCTGAGCCATACCAGTAACAACCTCCGGTGCGGCTGCAGCCTCCTCACGAGTCATAGCAAAAACTCGGGCCTGTGATTGCCCTCTCGGTCTCCCTGGCAGATTGGCTTCAGACCGACCTGTAATCGCCTATCCCAGATCTCGGTGCGGTCCCCATTGTCTCCGCTCTCCTCTGAACCTGAGGCTGAGATCCTTCTCCTCTGAGTATCTGAGGACAATCTCTGATTCTGTGGCCCTTCTCTCCACACTTGAAACAGGCACCCGATACTCTATAACACTCTCCCCTATGTGGGTGCCCACAGTGTTGGCACGGAGGAATCTGGTTCCTACTTCTCTCAGTTCTACTATTTCCTCCTGCTGAGGAACCCTGTACTAACTCTGCCCTGAACTGCCTACTCTGCTGAGGGCCACTACTGCCTCCCTGACTCTGAGTCCGAGCACTCTTACCACCCCTGTCAACTGACTGCATACTGCCTCCCCTCCTGAATGACTGCTCTCTGCTCTTTCTCTTCCTACTCACCTCCAGCCTGATATTCTCCAGCTTCTCAGCCTGGAGTGCAGCATCCACCAGCTGCTGATAATCACAAAAATTATGTAGTATAACCTTCTCTTTGATGCCCAGATGAAGGCCTCCCTCAAACTTTCTGCATTTATCTTCCTCACTGGCCACAATATGAGCTGCATACCTGGACAACTGGGTGAATCTCCGCTCATACTCGGTAACAGTCATCTCTTTCTGAGTCAAATTAAGAAACTCCCTGGCCTTGTCTCAGATGTAGACCAGGAAAGATACTTCTTCCGAAATAACTCTCCAAAATCCTTCCATAAAAGCACTGGTGGCATAGCCTGGCTCTGTGGGACTGACTCCCACCAGTGGAGAGCATCGCCCTGCAGTAGACTGACAGCATACTCTAGCTTCTCCTCATCAGAACATTTCATCTGAACTAGGACTCTTTCTGTCCTCTTAAACCAAGACTCTGCTTCTTCAGGATTGGTGGTACCATGAAAGTCCACCGCTCCGAACTTCCGCAGTTTATCAAACTGTCCACCTCTCACATCAGAAACTGGCATGGAAGCTCGAGACCCTTGACCCATGGCAAAAGTAAAAGCTCAGGCAAGGCACGAAGACCAAGGTCCATAACTTAAGCACAAGATGGGGAGGAGGAGGAGGAGGTTCCTCAGGTTGAACACTAGGTGCCTCAGGGCCAGGAGCAGAATGTGTCCCTGCATCTTGTGGAACATGAGACCCCTCTGTACTCTCCTGGCGAGAACTTGAGCGAGATCGAGTCCCTCGGGTTCTACCCCGACGTGGCATAATAATCCTTCAAGAGAAAACCAGTGAAAATCTTAGTGCATGCAAAAACAATTTTACTTTAGTTTATGCAAAAATTCATGCAAAATCCACATTCAAAAGCATTTAAAACAATTCAAAATAACACAATAATACACATAAATTACTTTCAAATACATCCACCGAAACCTTACATTTCTCTTTCTACCCGAACTACCCGAACCAACAACCGAAGGCTCTGATACCATAAGTGTTGGAACCCCTCCCCGGTGAGTCGCGTGCCCGACGTCCTACGTGACATCTGGACGCCAAGATCTCACGAGGAGGATTCCTCACCACGAAGCAAACCTCGAAATGAACTTAAGTTAACGTCATCCGAACAAAACTTGATGATTTTATCCTAATTTTTCTCCAATAAAAGTTAATCTGCTTAGGGCCCATAACTAAATCTAAATTCTCAGCTAAAATAAAATTCCATACCTCTCGATTACATAGAATCAGAAATCGCCTCAATCCGATCTTTATAGATCACGAAAATCGCCCAAAAACGGATTTATATCCAAATCTGTCACATAATCTTATCCGTAATTTCCCACTAAAACCCGAAACTCTCATTTTACAAAAAAAACGTCTATGTTATTTTTGTATTTTTTTTCAAACTTATGATTTGAAAATCGTGCAAATCGGAGGTCAAAAGGGGAATTTATAAGCAAAAGAGTGATAGAGAGGAAAATTGGAAAAGAAAAAGGAAAAAGAAAATGGAAAATCACCCAAAACGGCGTCGGAGGCGCTGCAGGCGCCATGACGCCACCATGAGGGCGAGCCTTGCCTCGAGAGGGCGAAGCCTCGCTAGGGCGGCGTCACCCTAGCGAGGGCCGTGGCTCATGAGGGCGAGCCTTGCCTCGCGAGGCGAGAGCCTCTCGCTAGGCGAGGCGTCGCCTTAGCGAGGCGCCTGCTGGCGCCCGCCCGCCAGGCGAGCCGCCTAGCGAGGCGCCATGAGCAACATCAAACTTTTTTTTTTTAAACCTGAATAAACTCTCAACTTTGCAATCTTATAATTTTCACCCGAACCCAAATTTTGTGAAATCAGTGACAAAAGAAAGGTGAAAGGAACTCTATAACTTCCTAGAAGGACTTATAAACTAATTGAGCCATTTATATGATCATAATTGGTTTTAAAGTTTCAGCCAAAACACAATTTCCTACACATAGCCTAAACTTTGAAATTCATATCTTTTAGCACCCAAGTCTAAAATGGTGCATTTTACCCGTTGAAAAGATAAAAGATACTCTACAAGTCTTATGAAGGATGCTAAGATTAATTCAATCATTAAAGAGGGTAAAAACCTACGTGAACTTTCAGTCTAAAATCTAACCAATGGAACAGTAACTTTGCTTATGTGAGCAGTAACTGTCAACTTCCAAAGCTCATAACTTTTGATTACTAATCCCAATAACTGCAAAACATATCTCATTTTAAAGGTAGAAGGATAATCTACATTTTCCTGAAGAGAGCAAAAACTAGATCAGCCTCTAAGAGGGTGAAAAAGTCTTCCAAAGTTGCTGCAAAATTTCAGTGATTCTAACAGCAGCTGAAACATTTCCATTCTCATAACTCTTTCATCCTAAGTCCAATTGAGACATATTATATGTCGTTGGAAAGCTCTAATCATTCTCTACATTCTTCAAGAAGACCATTCAAACAAATTCAAGCTCTAAACCACTCTAAAATTGAATGGAAGTTGCTGCCCAATTTCTGGAAAATTGGACAGCACCTCCCTAATTACATCTATCCCAAATTTTCAACCAAATACACAACCTGCATAAAACTCAATATCTCAAGGCAACAACACACTCCTAAGCTTCTACATATTTCTTAAATCATCAAGCATTTCCAATCCATAAGATCTTACAATCCCATTCTTTTCTTTTATCATTCTCAACCATACAACAATACTTTTACAAGAAACAACACAAGGTACAAGAAACAACACAAGTACATTTTCAAATCCAAAATCTTACACATAGGTGGAATTAAGTTCATACAAGGCTTTAGAGGGCATTTTGGCGATTACATCAAAATAGTAACCATTACATAAAAGTCCAAAATGCAACCTAAAGCCTATTTTCTCAAAACATAACTTCAAATACAACTTCAAAGTAAAAGCGCATCGGAGTTGCCTCAATTCGATCACGGTGACTCGGTTTCGCTTCGACACCTGTGGAGGAAATGGGGGTGAGCTCGGCGGCTCCGTGGGTAATAACTTAATAACGAGCAATAAGCGAAACCGTTATTCATCATTTTTTCATATTCAAACAATATCACATTTATTAAAAGTCATTTCATTTTACAACCATTTACATCGAATTACTATTCGAACAATTTACAAATTCAACATATCACAAAGACAACCTAGCCAACTACAAATTCACAACAAAATGGTTCGGTGGACCCGAAAGCAGAGCAAACGACACATTTCGCGATGCGGTCATGTGTTGTCGTGACGAATAGGAGTCCTTAAGGGGAACTCCACGGCCACTAACGGGCAGGCAAACGGGAGAAGCCTATAATAGACAGGTGCACCTGACTCAGATGGGACCACCACAAACCCAAAGAAACATATAATTCACACAATTCAAGAACAATTGCATCTCGGCATTTACCAATTCATTTCCATATAAATTGCCAAGCGGCGATCTTTTTCCGAAATCACAGTTTCTTATTATTTCCACTTAACAAATCAATGAACCAACTATTCCAACAAGAATTCATAACAAGAATATCACATACAAGTCCAATACATCATCAAACATAATTCCTACAAAGTTTCCAAGTTATTTTAACACCTTAATTCACATTTATTATAAAAACGGTAATATACTCATTAACTCAAATATTAAGGAATTACCCACCTCAATTCTTTTAGCTTTGTGACTGATCCAAAGGCCTTGTTCCTTCCTTCAATTGCCTTAATTCACCTTCATTAAACAAGAGTATCCCATAAGAACGTAGGATATCAAAATCTGACGATTTTAAGGATACGAAAGTGTAGAATTTAACCTATCTAACTTTACCCATAACCTTTCTAAGCTCTTTAAACTAAAACCTAACCAAATAACACAAAGAAATTCGAAAATCCTTACCTTAGGACAAAACCCACGAAATTCTCTTTGCTTCTATAGGGAGATTAAACCTTCCCCTCCACTTTCTTCTTACACAAAACTCTTAAACTTCTCTTTTCCAAGCATAAAAATCATATCTCTTACTTCCCTTCTTCTTCTTCTTCTTCTTCTTCAACCGAAAAACCCTCTCTCTTTCTCTATAATTTACGAAAACTCTCTTCCTTCTTAAAGTTTCGGAAGTTTGTAGATAAAAGCCTAAAGAACTAACTCTTTCTCACTTAAAACCCATACTAAAACGTTGTAGTTTCACTTAAAACACCATATACAAACCATTTTCATTTCCTTCTCCCATTCATACGACTCTCACTTGCCTTCTTTCTTTCTTTTTTCATTTTTAATTCTTTCTTTCTCATCTAATTTCAAGTAATATGGGCTAAAAGCCCACCTTGATAAACTTAAGGCCTTAAAACCTAAACAACTTCCTAATTTAATCCTACACTAACTTATTCTTTTAATTTCCAAGAATTTCTCAAAATTCTAATTTTAACTAGATCTTTTCAATTTTAATCAATAATTGAACACTAAAATCCCAAATTATCAAACTAAAAGGAATTTATCACTTTAAACCTCAAAAATAACGGAAACAAACTTAATGCAAATCGGGGCCCAACAACTGAGATTCCTATCATGTGCAATTATGTCAGTATCTAAATTATCCCTAGTCGTAGGATTCTTGGCCGAACATCGGTGTCTGGAAAGACTAGCACATCTCAAGCTCTTTGATTTGATCAAGCAGTGGATCTCAAAAGTTGTAAATATGAGATATTTAGGGTTGAGATGTGGATGCTTACTAGAGGTAGTAAGTACATTGGATGACTGCTATGAGATCATCACATGGATGTCCTATTCTAATGTCAGTGATAATCTCATCATAGCAATGGTGCAAGTATCCTTAGACTTGAGGTGCTCAAGGATATCTTGGATCTTGATTACGTGCTTTGACTCCATTCCTTGTTGCCTTACAGAGGTCGCTCATAGGGTGGTGATTGGGTGCACTTGAGGTATTCAAGATAATTGAGTAGCCAATAGAGGATTCACCACTTCGTGATAGCGAAGATGATACCCATGGCCTCTTGTCGTGGTCATTACTTGGAAGTCTTTGGTAGAGCATATATATCATGAAGAATGTCTTCATTGACATATTAAGTAATGAGTCCCGGGACAAGAACTGAAATCACTTGGACTAGATTTGGCGTAGTCGATCTAGTAAGTGGACACATTGCCCATACTCATAACCAAGTGGGGTATAGCATGGTGAAAGGACGAATTGCACGGTAATTATCTATGGAAAGGTTCGTGATATGGTTCATGATGAATACATGTTCATTCGTCAAACCAATTACTTTTCGGTCAATTGGGGGTCATGATGTGTTGCTAGATACTGCTCATGACTTGCTTGGATTAAGTGTTACTCTAAGTGGCCAACATAACCGGGAACCTAATGGGTCACACGCATAAGAGTGTCTCGGAGAATTCATAAAATAGTTTTGGACAGAGTTCTAATATATGAAGAGCAAAAGGATTAAATGGATCCCGATGAGATCGAGATATGTCCCGATGAGATCGCGACATCGATATTGCTGAAAAAGGTTTTCGGGAGTTTTTCCCATATCGGGACCCGGTAGGTCGGTAGGACCGACCCTAGTGTGACTGGACCACTTCAGCATTTATTTATATAATTAATTAATTAATTAATTAAAGAATTAATATATATATATATATATATATATGTGACCAACGTGTAGGATGAAGGAAGATAAAGCTTATCTTAACTATATATATATATATATGGTTAACGTGGAAAGTAGCATTTAATGTCTTTTAATGAGTAAAAGACAAATGGCATAGAAGGGTGTAGAAGAGTTGATGATCGTTGATGCTTAAATTAGGTTTTAAAAACCTAAGCTTGAAGTTTGGAAGAAAGAAGATCATCGTAGGAATCTTCATCTTCAAGCTCTTCTTCATCTTCTCTCCATCGTTATTCTCAAGCTCTCCAAGAACAAGGTAAGATCTAGCAATCTTCAACTTATTCTAGCTATTCCCGGGTAAAAGGGTTTGTCCCGGTTAGGTTCTCCGATCTCTGCGTGGATACCGTTAGAGACGGTCTCCTTTGGCCATTATGGTTTGAGTTTGTTGTATAGACACATGGATCCTGGCTTTCGGGAAGGTCCCGGAACAAAAATTTTTGTTTTCCGCACCGTGGGCATGTGATGCTCACACCGGGATTTTCCTACAAATCCCACATAAGATATAATACTCATCATAATCGTATTCCTCAAATAACCAATTATGTCAAATTTGAAGGATCGCAATACGCAGCGGAAATAAAAATTACAATCCTATATTCATTTATGGCGTTTAACAAACACACTAATAATTAGAACAGGCAAAATAAATACCAGGAATATGACGATTAGTTGATACGGAACTTCGAAAACACGAAGTCTGTATGTACTCCACACCGAAAAATATGTCTCGCTTTCAACACTTGATATAGCTATGGTAAAATTTGAAGAACCCTTTCTTCAAGAATAAAGAAAACAATTTTCTCAAACTTTTCTCTTGTTTATTTTTCAAGTACAAAAATGAAGAAAGATGAAAGATCAAATATCACTCCACTCTTTATTTTTCAAACACGTCAAGAAAAAGGAAAAAACGTTGAAAAGAGTATCACAATTCCTCTCCTTCACTTTTTTTCTTATCAACGTACATGACCATCATCTGCAAATGTTTTAATGTCTTTGTAACTTGAAAAATACAAACAATCACGTCATTTCATTTTGGTTAAATGTATGACCAAAACATAACCACCAAAGGTCTGACGCCTTTCTTTGCCTTTTCTTTTTTATTAAATATGAATAATTATTATTATGAAATAAAATAAAACTATTTTATTTTATTCATTTATTTTTATACAAGAGAATTTCCAATATTAATTATTTTTTATATACTAGAAAAAAATATAATAATGTGCCATATAGATTATTTAATAAATTATCTCATAATAAATTAAATAATCATAAACAGGAAATATTACATTCATAAGTTTGGGACCACATAGATTCATCACTAAGCCGGTAGTAATTAATCTAATTAATTACTAATCAAGGTTGGTGTCTAGTAACACTCTTCAACGACTGGATAATGTGAAGTAATAACCTTAACCTTAGTTTAAGGATAATGTATTATTATCTTTTATCATTACAATTCCAGATTATCCTAAGGTATGGTTTAACTGTCAAACCTTATTAGATAACTAACTATGCTATATGTCGATCATTAATAATTGGTGAATGAATTAGAAAACTCATTCTCTCACTCATTCAATCGCCCTGGTCAAGGTATTGAAACAACTATTAAGATCAATGACAACATAAAGGTCAAACTCATTACCTAGAATCGATGAATCCTATCTTGACTCACCGCTAATCAAATAGTTACTTAATTATATCTAATGATCATTCAACTAGCATTTTTACACACTAGGTGTCCGTCATCAAACATAATTAGTGACCTATTGATTACTATGATGATCTCAAGTCAAAGGAAAAATACAAATTTAAATCCTTATGATAATATCCCACTTGACAGTTCATAGGTAATATTAACCATTGGAAATTCTCATTTTGTCAGTTCAATGATCATATCTCTATATGCATCATCTATATATGTAACTTAGTAAATGAGATCTACTAATATCTATCCAATAGATACTATTATATATATATTGATCTAATCGGATCATTAAGTTAACTATCCATTCATTATGTATCACATTAATATTAATGTGACATTTTAATTGTTAGTGAAACTAATTTAATTAGTTAATTACAATTAACTTAATTATAATGTGTTTAATTTAAATTCTCTAAAAATTGAGAAGAATACTAATTTACAATTATCCTAGGTCATATGAACTTTGGAGTCTTCTCCTTTATGCACTTAATTTAATTCTATATAGTTAATTGTATGTTGATGAAGGGAAAATCCCAAATTCGACCATCCTCGATGCATGCAGTGGATCCCATCAAAATGTCTCCGTTTATGTACACTTGAGCCTCAAAGTAAGTTGAGTTGAGATTCCGCCTATGACTCAACGTAGAAACAATCCACCCTTATGATTTTGCCTCTGGCTCTCGGCAGTTAAGCTACTTATCTGCATATAGTAAAACCTCGATAAATGAATATTTGATAAATTAATAATCTCGATTAAATAATAATTTTTTTCGGTCCCGACTTGGGCCAATTGGATAAAATAATAACCTCGCTAAATGCATAAGATAATAATTTTAAAAAAAAATCCTTGAGGTCCACTGAAAATATAAAATAATAATTCATTAAATAAGTATGAAAATTACATATATAATTAATAAAATAAAGCACTTCCTAAATAATTTTTATTTCAAATTTTATGCTTTCCTAAAATATGAATCTATAGTCAATTGATTCTTCTTTTCATGTGAACTGAATCCAATTTCATCTTTAACTTTTTGGAGGGCATAAACTACATTTGGCACATTTTTCTCATTTTGAAACAAGTAACTTTTCAAAGTCTCTACAGCAAGAAAAGCTTCTTTTGGAGAAATATGTGGTATAGCGTTACTATCATCTGGATCTTGATTGTCATCATCTTCCATACCTATTGCTCCTTGAATAATTTCTTCATCTGTATGCGATTCCATTAAAGCTTCATTTTCACTAGGATAATTCAGAATCTGCTCTACATTCATGGCATTTCTATAATGTAAATTAGAAATAACTTCCTCTACTCTTTGAATGCCTTCAACATCACTAGTTTCTTCTTCTAGAAGCATACCTTACTCGGATCGAATTTTGCAATGTTGAAAACAATTTGCAATAGTTGTGGCCTTCACATTAATATTCCAAGCAGCATTAATAAAATAGATAGCATCCAGCACGTTAATTTTTTCAGGATTTATTGCTCCCATCTCATAGCCTTCCAATATGCTAGAATAAAAACGATGTCGATAATAAATCTTAAGTGATCGAATAATTCCAACATCACATGGTTGAATTTTTGATGTTGTATTTGGAGGCAAAAGAATAATTAAACATTTCTCAAGCCTTTAATAACCTTGGGATGGGATGGGCAATTGTCTACTATAAGCAGCACTTTTCTGCCTGTCATTCTATCATCAAACCAACGAACAAATTCTTGAAAGAGTAATCCAGTCATCCATTGTAGTGCCCCCTTACCGTAGAGTACACACCGGGATGCCCGTGGGTTGTACCGACGCGTATCCCACAGCAAGGAAGTGCTACTAACGAAAACAATCACTAACTACTCGCATGGCATCAATACAATTAAACTGAAATGTGTGAATCACTAAATTTTAAAGCCACAATACTCTTTCATTTCACATTACTAACGAAAATATAGACAAGTCTATCAATCCCCTACAGTCTCTATACAATATCCCAAAAAGGAAACTGATACAAAAGTCTATACTAAGTCATCCCAAAATAATTCGTTCTAGCTGACCGACCTGTGTGCCGTCGCTTCTCTTGCCCACGCTACTAACACGGCAGAAAAAGTCTATCCCGGGATCTTGGGATCTACTAATGCTGTCCTGAAAAATATTTGCAATGTTGGGTGAGTTTGCGAACTCAACGAGAAACCATCATCGATGGTTCACCCAACTCATGCATATACACAATATATATATCACATAATCATGCAATAATACATTCGGAACACTATAGAATAATCTACACATTTTCATCATAACAAAATCAGACATGTCACTGCACAATCGTCACATAATACACGCATTCTAAATTTATGCAATACATTCAGATGCATAATGCATGCCACTTCTCATTTTATGTCAGTGTTGTGACTGAGCGTCAATATTGTCCCTGATTCGGGCACATTACACAGTAATCGCATTTTTGTTTGGCAAGTAGGAGAGCCCTCAGGGTATGCACTACTGCCCGCTCACATTAGGGATAGGAGAGCCCTCTGAGTATGCACTATTCCCCTTTTTGGCCTTAGGCCCTTTCACTGATAATCGAGCTTAAAGCTCTGCTCACAATTTACTCCAGTCACAACTGTTAGTTACCGCTTTTAATCATGCCTAGCATGCACTCACACTTACACTATCAATAGCATACAAATTGATCAATTCTGTTTCTCGCGTTCAAATATTTGCTCATGATCTCAGGACATTTATTTCACAGTTGCAAACACTCACATTGGCAAACAATTCACACATTCATAGAGCATTTAACACACAAAGATTGAGGAACCAACTAGGTTACTCACCTGTAACTTCCGAGCTACGGCCTGGAAGTCCCAGCAATATCCGTGGACTGACGATCCAATGGTGCCTCTATAACAATTTAAACAAATCTCATCACTAGATGCTCAATCAAAGAAATTCGATAATGCACATGTCTAAACTCAAAACTGTACGATGCATGTTCATGATTTTCCGGTGCTATAACCCAATTATGCTATCTCTAGCCTCAAAATCAAAATTCACTATTTACTTGATCAATCGCATCCATCGATTTTGTAGATCTCCAATTTAAACCCTAATTATACTCTAATTTGTCAAAACATAACTCTTAGGTTGCATTAAGAACTGTAATTGACTCTCATTCGTTAATTGCTATCCCGCTAATCAAAATTCGAATTCTCGATCTTTACCATAATTGTAGACCTCTCTCTCTAGTTCACAACAAATCAAGAATCACCTCAATTGGAGGTCTACAATAAAAATTATGCCCTAAAAACCAAATTAATCTCATTCAGAAATCTGTCCCTCACCGCGGCGCCCCAAGGGACGCTCGTCGCGGTGTGGAAGGACGCTCGTCGCAACGAAGATCCACACCCTCGCCGCGGCGTCTCGCCCTGCTCGTCGCGGCGAATATACAATTACTCGTCGCGGCGAGACCACTTGCAGACGTCGCGACGTGCGGGCCACTACTTCTTCTCCGTTCGATTTCCTCTCATACTCTCTCTAAAAACAGGTATTAAACACACCCAACTACCCACATCTCTAGCATTTAAACTCATTAAAGCATCAAACAACAATAAATAACAACATTAAAGCCATAAAACTTACCAAATCGAAGCTCAGATCCTTAAACCCTAAAATCTCTGAAAATCCTTCTCTAGCCTCTAACAATCACGGTGAATCCCTCTAACACTCACCAATCTTCATTTTCTCAAGGATCAAGCTAGATCTTCAACCAAAATGAAGGAGAACAAACAAGAATCTCTAAGGGGAAAGGAACGAAATCGTCGATGGAAGAGGAAGGAGAAAGAAAGTTTGCCTAAGGTCTTCAAGGTTTGGTAAAGAGGAATTTAAACTTAGGACAATATAAAGGGTTGATCCTTAACCTATAGCTCATCCAACATAAGTCCTCAAATTCATTCAATTCCGATCTCTAAATTCCAATAGCTTGTCACACTAATTCCTAACTCAAAACTCTAAATTTTCCATTGCCATTGGGACCATTTTTTTTAGTACTGCACAATCAATCGGTCCGATACTCGGAAAATTCTGGTCCGGACACTTTCTCTCAATTTCTCAGAAATTTTCCTATGGGTCCCTATACACTGACAGTCACTCATAAGACAATCCAATCCAACTATACCATTCAAATTATCCCTTAATTCCCAAATAAATCATCTCTAACATAACCATCTCAAAAATTTACAATTAAAAAAATCACAATTAAATGCCAGAAAAATCATGAATGCATGTCCCTATGCATATGCATGTGCAAAACGATCTATTCCTCTAAAATCAGAGGTCAAAGAGTACACAATCACAATTTATGCAATAACATACCTACTCGTACCAATTTACCAAAATAACCCTCACATCAGTAACGAGATGCTACATCCATGCTTTCTTGTTGGCTCGATAATGACAATTAAGATTGTCAATATTCACTTTTTTAAAGCATCTAGGATTAACATACTTACAAATAATCCAAAGAGGTACTTTATCTGAACCATCCCTATTGCAACAAACAACAACAGTAAGTCTTTCCTTGTCCTTTTTTCTTCCCTCTAATTGCTTTGTAGCTAGTGAACGATCTGCTTGCAAACAATAAAATAAGTCTATTTCGTCCATATTATAGATATCCCTCCAATAAAATTTGTCCAATTTAGCTCAAATTTCAGGTATAACTTCTTCAATATTCTCTATGATAACTGAATCGCTTTCTTCAAACCTTCTATAAGACTTAATCCCATGTCTCACCTTGAACCATTCTAACTAACCACGTGAGAAGTTAAATTCTGGATTTGCATCATCATACATCTTCTGTAGAAACTCTCTTATTTTAGTTTGAATCATTTTTCCAGTCATGTTCACTTTCTCTTGATATTGGAGAAACTACTCATACAATATCTTTTCTAATCTAAGATATTTTGCTGATTTGTACCTTTTAACATTGCTATTTGTTATCTCTTTTGACAAATACTCTCCTGACCTTTTAAGAGTATTTGATATTGTTGATTGACTAATAGAGAGATCAAACTTTTGTTGAATCCACTGTTGCAAATCTTTTTGACTTGAAGAGGGATGCTGATTGTTGTACTCATATAATGTTTTTCTTATCTCATCAGTTAGCGTAGACTTTTTTACACTTTTCAAATGAGTAGCCATGGAAGAGAAGATATAATATATGAATTTTTATATTTTGGTATATGAAGTTAAAGTACATGTATCTATTTATAAACTCTATACAGTATACTGCGTACTTGAAACAATTCACAATACTTCATATTCGAATGCACTTACATGCACTCTATTTTGAATCACACTAACCTAAGATTAATAAACTTATTTTTGACAAGATTAATAAACATAGATACAATGCACCATCATTAATTAATTAATTAATTATTTATTTTTAGTTATGGAAAAATTAATTGTTTAATTAGACAAATATAATGTACAAAATAAAAATTATTCTATAAATTAATAAATATTAATTTATCGATAAATTAATAAAATATTCATTTATGGATAAATTAATAACTCCGTATAAGATAATAATTTTTCTGGTCCCAATAATATTCATTTATAGAGGTTTTACTGTATGAAGCATATGTCGTTCAGGAGATAAATGCTCCTGGTCTTATGGGAAGTAGTAAATTTGTATCCCAGGTTGTCTATGGCCCCCGGACAATGTGTACCGTCCCATTGATTGTCTGGTGGAATTGTGTTATGCAACTCTTCATTAATTCACTGCAATCGCATTTTTTTTATTTTCCCACAAAAGAGCTTTTAACTTTTTTCCCTCTTTTTCACACGCAAAAATTGAACTTAGATATCATATTCAAAAACACAAAGTCCAATTCTATTTCTTTCTTCTTGTCTTGTTCTTACAAATTTTCGTACAAACTTGAATTGTATCTTCCTTAAGACTATCTCTTGCAACATTTTAGACTCCACTTAATCCTTATTTCTCTGTTTCTTAGATCTGTAACCATAAAATTCTTATATGATGAATGGTATCGATTCTTAATAGGAGAGATTCAAAGTTCGTTCTTTTTTTAAGATAAACAATTCCTAGATGCTACAACTCATCCTACGATTAGCTCTGACTACTAGTCTCATCATTCTTGAACTTGTCATCTTTCTTGAGAATATAAGTCAAATGGAACCTCAACCATAAAAGCTATTGAGCACGAGCAGAAATGCAAGAAAAAAGCCAAGCGTGAAGTTATAAAAACTTTAAGCTAGCAGCTAATTATGGTTCACTCGTGAAAGAGACACAAAACACCTCCATAAAAAATCATCATCAATAATGTCCAACCACCTTTTTCAAACCTGGTATTGAATAGATCAATTGGTGCTACGCTGGATTATTCGTTCTATAACATAAAAATTTATCAAAATTTGTAGGTGATATATCAGTAAGAAAGGCTTCGGAAAAGCTTTTAGCCACTTATGCATCAGGTTCATGAGCTCATGTTTAAGCCATTAAATCTAAATTTTATCACTTGGAAAAAGAGAAAAATAAGACTATTACATAATACATTCAATTGGGTAAGGGAATGTTTGATCAACTTGTAGCTTTCCAACATAGGGTACCTAAAGATGATCTTATACAAGTGATAGTTAATGGCTTTGTTAAAATATATTGCCCTTTTGTACGGGGTTAGAACAAAAAATTAACCTTATTTCTTATTATGATTTGTTTAGGTTACTATTAAGTGAAAAATAAAATGTGTTTAATGATGTATCTTCAAAGAAATTTGTGCAAATTTGTGCAACCAATAACCCATTGTGCTAGTAATTAACAATATTTTTCTTTTAATTTTGGTGGTAGACAATAAAATTCTATACATTAGAGGTCATGGTGGTCAAAATCATAGTTACATAATATTCTCATCAAAGATTAACTTGTTCTTAAGGATCATCATCTAATTTCTCAACCTAGATCTGTCATACTTATGGTGGCCAAGGTCATTTTGTTGGACCAATGGTGGTTGACAAATTAAATCCTTTTATGTTTTGATAATAATAAAATGTATAAAATTGGTTAAGAAATTATGTCAGGTATTTTGGGATGATATTCAATAAAAGAATTGTGCAAATCAAGATAGCATTAATCTTTTATGGGCAAGAGATTAATCATTATGGAATCGAGATAGAAATTACCTTAAATGTGCTAGAGATATTCAAAGATGAAGATTATGGGAAGATCTTATTAAATCTATCCGTTGGAGTCATCACTAGTCGACTACAATGTGGCAATTCGACTAATAATATTTAGATATATAAGTGGGGCATGAAATAAGTCGACCAACTTGTTACAAGTCAACTATTAATCAAGTGAATAGGAGCACTAGTCGACTATGATCACATAAGTCGACTATTCGAAGAGCGGAGTTGAAACTTGCATGTAAAACGTAAGAGTTAGTCGACTGATGCTTTGGAGACAAGTTGACTATAACACCTCGACTAGTCGACTATAACATCTCGACTAGTCGACTATCAGGTATAGCTAAACAAAATCTAAGGAGTCAATCGACTACAAATGGAAAAGAAGAAATCAAGCAACGTCTATTAGCAATAGAGCAACGACTAGTAGGCTTCTCCAATGGCTACAATCATCCTAGAGTCTACAAATAAATTGAGGAACATCAATGGATCGAAAAGTGAAGTCCAAAAAGCAAAAGCATACTGCTATTGCTCTTAATTTGCTCTCATTCTACTCTTAGCTTGGTCTTAATTCCATTCATCTGTATTGAGAGTTATTATTTTAATTTTCTATCATTGTTATTGTGAGTTGAGTGATTAGAGAAAAATAACTTGTGAGGTAGGATTTGTGCCGGAAGATAAATCAATTGTAAAGGTAGCTTGAGCCGGAAATCAAGAGGTGCTATAAAAGTTCACACTGAACTAAAAAGTGTGTAGTAAAGTGATTTGCCAAATCCTAAGTGGGAGCTTAGGTAGAGGATGTAGGTCTTAGCACCGAACCTCTATAAAAACAGTGTTTGCCCTTCTTCCCTACTCCTTGCATTTAAATTTGTTTAAATTATTTTGTGTGAATTAACTTCAGATTTTTGTAGAACTTTACGAAAAAGTTTGAAGATCTATTCAACCCCCCTTCTAGATCGTTTACACATTTATCCCTGCAAGTCTAACTCTAAGTTTCAATTAATAACAATCATACACCTTTAGGCCAAATGCCAATTTGGCTACACCTAGCCCTTTATCGAAACATCAATGGATCATGGACAGTGGGGCAACACATCACCTTACACCTAATATTGAAAATCTTACATCACATCATAAGTATCAAGGCCCTGATAATGCCCAAGTTAGTAACGGTAAAACAATCCCAATCTTAAATATTGTATTTTCTAAATGTCACTCTTCTAATTATACTTTTTAATTGTGTGATATTTTATATGTTCCACAATCTTATAATAACTTGCTTGATGTTTATTCTTTACCAAAGCTAATAATGTGTCTATTGAATTTTTTCCCAGCCATTTTGGGATTAAGGATATCATCACAAAGGAACTGTTATATATCAGCCAGAAAGATTACGGATTATACATTATGTGGTTTAAACGCTTTCATCAACCGAGCTCTCCTATTCATGCTTATTCTTGCATTGTCTTTACCTAGCACTTAATACTTAGACATCCCCATATGTTCAGCATTCGTAATATTTTACATAATCAGAATTTTCAATTTGTTGACAATAAAGCCTCGAATTTGTGTCATGTTTGTTCTATCAGTAAGAGCCATAAGTTACCTTTTTCTATCTTTAATTATGTTACACAAAGCCCACTAGGATTAATTTGTTCAGATTTATGAGGACATCTCTTATAGTTTCTATTGATGAGTGTCATTATTATGTTATGCTTTTATGATCATTATAGCAAATACATTTAGATTTATTTTCTCAAATTTAAATATGAAGTTCTCAATCTTTATTAAATTTTGTCATTTGGTTGAAAAAAATTTCCAACGTTCCATAAAATCCTTTCAAGCTGTTTGGGATGGTGAATATCAAGTCTTGACTTCCTATTTCCTGAGAATGATATTGCTCAAATATTTTCATGTCCTAAAACCCATAAACAATATGGATGTATTGAAAATAAACACAGACAAATTATAGAGACTGATTTGCCCGTATCACATCATTCATCTACACCATATGAATATTGGAATTATATATTTGATTCAAAGGTTTATCTAATCAATAAAATGCATATTCCCACACTAAATAATGACAATCCCACAAATTATTTCCACAAAAGTCCTAATTATGATGCAATTCATGTGTTTGGCTATCTTTGTTATCCATGGTTACATCCTTACTCTCCTAATAAATTATCTTTGCAATCAAATTTTTTAATTTTTATAAGGTATAAGAAAATCTAAAGTTTATATTTGTTTGTATGTTCTCACTAAAAAAAATATCTCATAATGTTTGATGAATAGGCATTCCTTTTCAAACAAATTGAATATAGTGCTTCATATATTACTTTAGATTCATAGTCCTCCTCTAATAAAATCATTCCTGTAAATATTACATTCACATTTTTTCTATATATTTACGTACAAACACTTCCCAGTAAAATACAATCACATCGGTCAAATGACTTGAACTTGACACTCCTCCTTCAAATATATAGCAGTAGCTTCACCACATGAATCTAACATATCTAACTGCAACCTAACACCATCTAACGTGCTAAATAATCCAATACTCCTTAATAATCCCCCAATATAACTCGTTCAGCCTATGACTCATCTCCTTAAATTCCTACTCATCATATTATATGACTTGGACTTTCCTTGGTAGTTGAATTGCATGACTATAATATCAAGTGCCCAAAAGCCACAAAACTCACTTTAATGACTATGTTAAAAACAAGCCACTTCAAACCACGTATATTTTATGCCTTTACCATACATGTAAAAAAAATTCTTATAATTAATCAGTTAAAATCCCCAACCAAAGAAAGACAATGCAAGAAGAATTTAATGTCACACTTGCCAACGATACATGGACCACTATCCTCACCAAAATTTAATTAGCAATAAATATATTTTTCGAATTAAATTCGATAGGAATGGTAATATTGATCAGCATAAGGCACTTTTAGTTATAAGAATGGTAATATTGATCAGCATAAGGCACTTTTAGTTGTCAAAGGGTTTCATCAATGATCTAACGTCGCTTATAAAAGAGAACATTAATCTTGTGATAAAACTAGTAGTGGTCCAATTAATTCTTTCCTTAACTATTTCCAACAATTGGGATGTTAATCAATATCATGTATCCAATGGTTTTTTAAATGACACACTTAATGAAGATGTATTTATGAAGCAATTACAAGGTTTCGAGCATCCTAATTACCACATTATGTTTGTAAGTTAAACAAGTCTATCTACGGCTTTCAACAAGCTCTAAGGCAATTGTATAAATGTTTCTCCATAATGACTTATTATACACCTATGAGGGGTTTTTAAGGCAATATTCGTCACATAACTAGCAAAGGGAGTTACGTTTTGTTTAAATGTAAAAGAACCAAAGAATGAATGATATAAAAAAGATCAGCGTATGTTTCTTCTTGGGGTGATGGTCTTTTACACGAAGAACGAAAAAAGAAGAAAAAGATTCTCTGCAGTGAAACGTTTAAACAAAGTTCTTTAATCGATAGAATTACAACAAAAATTCAAGTATGTGATTTTTATTTTATATGCATATGAAACGATCCTATGTTTAACATGATCTCTATGATTATGTTTTATCATGTTTATTTTTTCTAACATTAGTATCAGAGTCATGGTTTTGTTTTTGCTTATATGCATGCTGACAAATCTATGTTAAACTTTGGCTATTAATTGAATATTTGTGAATAATTATACGAATCTGTCATCAAGTTTTCCCCTGTTATAATGAACTTTTCTTTTTTCTTTCGAAATATACAAAAAAAAATTGCTTTGTTCTTCTTTCCTCTTGTTTATTAGACCTCGTTTCCGTAGCCCAGCATCGGACATGGGATCATGAAGATTGAGCATAGAGGAAGGCTTAGAATTTGGAAATTTAAAAGAAAAATCATTTGGAAGCAAATTTGCTTCGGCGAACATAAGGGAAAATCCCATATGTTCCCTTCGGGAATTTTGCGCCTCGGCGAACCCTGGGAATTTATCTTCTTTGTCGCGCACCCACTAAAAAAAATACCTTCGGGTCAACTATGCCGCAACGAACTCTTGGTTTTGCCGCGGTGAAACCTGCAGGACAAACCCAACAATCCCAACTTCCTATCATACTAAATGCAAACATAAATTCTTTCAACCACCCTTATCAAATCCACCCACAGACAAAATAAACTTGGACATAAATACAAACAACTTCCCAACTTCTTACTCTCATTACAAATCAATTATAATGTGAAAAGTTTGAAAGCTAAAAACAATATCAACCATATTTCATTAATAACCAAAAGAAGAGTTTTACAAAGCTTTAATGGCATTTCAAGCCATCATTTGCTTCAGAATCCAAAAACATAAAAATATACTTAAAATGTAGCTAAAGCCTTAAATTCCCAAAAGTCTAACTTAAAAATACAAAAGTATACCAATTGGAAGTGATGCCATAACTCTTGACCTACTCGATCTCTTGCTCCTCACCTGAAGATGGGACGGAATAGGAGGGGGTGAGCTTAAAGCTCGTGGGTAACAATTTTATAACCAGTAATAAGCAAAACCATTGAAATACTTATTTCCATTGTAACAAAATTTTCATTGAAATCACAAGCACATAAATCTCAATTTCTCAACCAAATTCACAATAGTGCAAAACAAGTACGCATCAATCTTGTCAACTTAGCATGGGCACAAAAACACATCAAAATGGTCTGGAAGGTCTATAAACAGAACGAAATAACACATTTCTATATAATGGTCCTTTGTAGTCGTGAACAGAACGAACTAACACATCCCACATAGTGGTTTTGTGTCATCGTAAACATGAGGGATTCTATGAAGGAGCTCCATGCCACTAGCGGGCAGGCGGGAGATGCCTTTAGTCAAAGTCCATTGGACAATAGAATGGACTGAACTAAACTCAAATAACATGTATTTCATAATCTTGTAAATTGTTGTCCAAAATGGCACATTTTTTAAACTTGATTTTATAAACATAGTATCCTTTGAAAAATAATTTTCATATTCTTTTCATAATTCTTCAACACAATATGCTCATACCAAACACATAACATTTTCTCAAAGCATTCAAAGAGTTATAATATGCATTAATAAAATTGTTGAAATCATTTTCTTCCATTATTTGAAAGAAAACATTAATGGCCTATACTAAGTATAAAACTATAGCCCACCTTGAAATCCTTGGTTAAACCTTGTTCAAAGATGCCTCTCCTCTTGATCCTCTTGCATTCCTTGATTCCCTTCTTGATTTCCTATAACAATAACAAAATCTCAATTCAATAGGAATTTTAATTTGAGAACCCTATATTGCAAATTTACTAAGATAAATTCTAAATGCTCGAACTCTTCCAAAAATCCCAACCTTCGGGTTAATTTTCCGCGATCATTCCGATTAGGTAAATGAAGAACTCTGATAACACTTCTATCTAAAAAATGTTTCTAATTGTCTTAAGTTTCTAATTACACCAAAATCATTCAATTTGATTCAGTAATCTAAAAGTTATGCCCCGATCATTTTTGGGTTGTTCCTATACTAACACAACATTCTATGTTCAACTTCCCTTCAAAGCTGTAGATCCTTAGAGACTTAATTTAGACTCTATTTCTTTATTAAATATGTATCTCTATGTCTCTAGTTTACACCAAATAAAAAATCACTCCATTTGAATAACTACACAAAAAGTTATGCCTAAACTATTAAAGCATTCTTGTCCAGAAACATGCTTCGAGAACATGTTTTGCCACCTTTTTCCAACTTTTTACTTCCCAATTTTCACATATAACCCATCATAAACCTAACCCATCTCTTCTACTTCATTTTTAACCTAAAATCATTCACAAACCAATTCATAATCTAAATTTGATCATTAACAAAAAATTTAAAACATTAACTCATACTATTCATCAACAACTTCCCACACATATTCAACCTTGTTTTCACTTCTAAGTAACCCTAACTATGCTTCATTATAAAATCAAGAAGGATTAATGCTTATACTTACTTGTTTTAACCTTAAAGTCTTCAAGCTCTTCAAGATCTCCTAAAAAACCATAGCTTTCTTTCTCTTCCACGTTTTCTCCTCTTTCATTCATGATTTTACTTCTCTAAAATACAAGACTACACTTATTTTTTTTTGTTTATACCCTAAATGAATGAGCAAAGTCCACTATGCCCTTCCATGTAGTGCCTTAGCCTTTTAACATTTAGTGATCTTCCAAAAATGCCCTTATACAATCTTACAATAATAATACTTTAATTCCATCAATCTATGCAATAAATCCTCCTAACATTGACATGCTAATTACACCAAAATTAATCTATTAAGTGTTAGGCCCTGTTTTCAGAACCCAACTCTTGATTGGAATCATATAGCCTGAGCGTATTATCCTATGGGGTTATTTCCAGCCCTTATTAGTCATCATCCCACAAGAGTGGCATGCCCATGACGATCAAACATCAAGCAAACTTATAACTTTAACTCAACCCTACTACGAGGAAATCCATATAAACATATATAAATAACTGAACTACTTCAATCTGTCATTTTATTACTAAAACAACAGAGTTGGTAAACTTTATTTACTTATCCAAAAGCCACACCATTGGCTTATTACAAAAATACAAATAACAAAAATTGTAGAAGTTCCCTTGTAAACTTAAGGGATCACCACAAACCCACATAATACATATATCATGATTTGTAAACTTGTGTTACCCAAAATGGCACTTCTTAAAAACTTGAGTTTCATGAGCATACAATATTTCATATGTGCTTTCAAAACTTGATTTCATAAATTTGCATCTTTTCAAAGAGAAACATTTTCAAAGTCTTTTCATAGATTTTCAATATAAGTCATGTAGCAAATATATATAACAATTTCTCAATAAAAATCAAGAAACAAATAAATGCAACATCTATGATGCAATTGAAATCATTAAATTTTCTTGATTCAAAGAAAACATTTAACGGCTTATTTAGTCTATCATAAACATGAAACCCACCTTGATTTCCTTGCTTATAGACCTGCTCAGAATGTCTCTTCTCTTTGCAAACTACATGAGGTATGTAAGGCTCTTTCCTGTTGTATCTTTAATGTGTACTCCGTGAGTTAATATAACTGAAATAGGTCTCTTTGATTCCCTTGGTTCTTCACTAAATGAAGAGATCCTTGGCTCAAATGGAAGCTCTTCTCTTCCTCTATATTTTTCTTTTCTTGAACAACCTCAAAATCTCTCTTATAGGCTAGGAAAATTGAAACCCTAGCTTGTTTTCTCTTCTTTTTCTCCTTCTCTTCTTCTCTTTGTATTTCTCTCTCTTTTTCATGACATTCTCTCACTTTTCTCTTAAATTTTTGTTCTCCTTTTCTGCTTATCCTTCCATTCTCGTTTTTCTCCTTCATTTATAAGCAAGACAACACTTCTTCTTCCACTTATGTCCTTAATGATTGAGAAATGTCCCATTTACCCTTCCACTTATGCCTTATGTCTTTTATAATTAAGCATCTTACCAAAAGTACCCTTGAATATTTTGACATAACTCTTTCTTCTAAAAAAGTGTTCCCCCTTGTCTTAAGTTTCCAATTACACCAAAATCAATCCATTTGGTCCAGTACTTCGAAAGATACACTTCAAAAAATTTTGGACTGCTCTTGTCCAAATCAGTATACTATGCACAACTTCTATCCGAAATTTAAACATCTTAGAAACTGAATTAGATTCCAATTTCTTCATACCATTTGTAGCTTCATGTCTCTAGTTTACCAAAAATTAGAAATCATCTCATTTGGAGCTCTACCCATCCAAAAATCATCAAAATACTAAAGTATGTTCAGTAGAACAATACCAGGTCATAGTATTTAAAAAAAAACACACTGTACCTGTCCCACGTTTTCACCAAATCTCTCTCAATTCATTTCAGATGGCTACAATTTTTGGTTTATATGTATAGAAATTTCTTACGACTCCAATGGTTCAATAATAAAGTCATTTGAGTGTCTAGAGAAGAAGTTATGGCCAAAAGAATCCAATCTGGTTTTATCCTCAATTGTATTGAACCTATTGTGGGAACAATTAATATATCTTTCTCTAGAGATATCAGATTTATGTGTTCTTTAGAAAGTTCGAAAGAAGACTTCAAGAGTTAAAACTTTCATGAAGACCTTGAAGACAAATTCTATCTTCTAAAGGATCAAAAAATGGAACAGAACATATAAGATGAATAGTAACTAAGAAGAAGTTCATGAACAGTCACTAAGAAGAAGTTCATGACTAAGAAGAAGTTCATGAATAAGAAGAAGTTCATGAGTAGTCACTAAGAAGAAGTTCATGACTAAGAAGAAGTTCATAAACAGTCACTAAGAAGAAGTTCATGAACAGTAACTAAGAAGAAATTCATGAACAGTCACTATGAAGAAGTCCATAACTAAGAAGAAGTTCATAAACAGTCACTAAAAAGAAGTTCATGACTAAGAATAAGTTCATGAATAGTCACTAAGAAGAAGTTCATGACTAAGAAGAAGTTCATGAACAATCACTAAGAAGTTCGTGACTAAGAAGAAGTTCATGAACAGTCACTAAGAAGAAGTTCATGAACAGTAGAAGAAGTTCATGACTAAGAAGAAGTTCATGAACAGTAACTAAGAAGAAGTTCATAAATAGTAACTAAGAAGAAGTGAAACTGAGAAGAAACAAAACTAAGAAGAAGCAGAAGGTTAACATAAAAAGAAGCAAAAATCAACCTAAGAAGAAGCAAAATGTTAACATAAGAAGAAGTGGATTATACTCCTGAACATCTCCACTTATAAGGGTCCTAACATTTGACTCCTATGTTCAAAGATTTCATACTATATACTGTTTGAAAGATAACAAAAAGATATACAACTCTCAAGAAGGCAACTTTCTCTAATTTAGCCTAGATAAATCCAGAATTTCCATTGAATTCAGAATACGAACTTTACATTCATCCACTAATGTACTGCACTCCGTTCTCACTTCATGACAAATTTTGAGACTCTTAGAGATAGAATTGAGATTCAATATCTTCAAAAGAAATGTAGCCATATGTTTCTAGTTTAATCCAAATAAAGAATGTTCTTATTTGGATAACTAGAGAAAAAGTTGTGGCTAAAAGACTGAAACATACTCCATAAACATTTTTCAAATCAATCATCCATTTTGTTTCACGATCTTTCCTTAACACAAATCATACTAAGATCACCTTTTCTACTTCATTTACTCCTCATTCTCAACTTCATCTCAAATCAATATCATCCAACGAAAATATATAGTCCATGATTAATCATGAACACCAACAACAGAATATACACATGTGTACATATTCTTCATGAACTTACTACACAAATGCAACTTCATTTTTGGCTTTCATTCTACTTCTAACTTTCACCTTAATTTTTCTCACTTCAAAATCTCTTATCCAACAGAAACACCAAGGCAGAATTTGGACATATCCACATTTCTCATTTGCTACTTTACCCTTGCCTATCATTTCTTGGTTAAATAATTTTCATTCATTTTCTCTTTACTCATGACTACTTGCCAAAATTTCTCCTTCAAATAGTTCTAACTTTTATGAAACGTTCGGGATCCAACATTAAGACCTCATAATTAACTTCAATCATGCTTGATAAAATAAATAAAAAATGATTCTAGGCTCAACATTTCTCCCCCTCTTAAAAGAATTTTGCCCTCGAAATTCTTACGTGAATCATCGAAGAGCTGTTGATACTTCTCCCTCATGGGCTCCAAGGGCTCTCACGTGGCCTCTTTTATATAATGATTTCTCCACAAGACTTTGACTAACTGAACTATCTTATTTCTGAGGACCTTTTCCTTGGTGTCTAAGATCTCAACTGGAGCCTCCTCATAACTCAGATCGTCTCTCAACTAAACCTCAGTGGTCTGAATGATGTGAGAAGGATTCGATCTATATCTCCTCAACATGGAAACATGAAAAACACAAGTATCAGGGACAATTCCTGTGGCAGTGCCAACCTATAGGCTAACAATCCAATTAATTTCATAAAGACCCACATATCTCAGGCTCAACTTGTCCTTCTTTCCAAACCTCATTACTCCTTTTCAAGGGTATGTTTTAAGGAAAACTTTCTCACCCACTTCGTACTCCATCTCCTTTCGGTGTGCATCAGTGTTGCTCTTCATTCCATCCTAAGCTCCCTTAAGCAACTGCTTGACTAAATTTACCTTGTCAACTATCATCTGCAGTAACTCTAGCCCGATCAATTTCCTTTCTCCTTCTTCATCCCAGTATATTGGAGTTTTACACCTCCTTCCATATAGTGTTTCATAAGGAGCCATCTGAATGCTCGAATGGTATGAATTATTGTAAGCAAATTCGACTAATGGAAAATGCTCATCCCAAGCTCCTTTAAAATCCATCACACATGCCCTAAACATTCCCTCAAGGATCCGAATGGTCCTCTTAGATTGACCATCTATCTGGGGATGAAAAATAGTGCTAAAATTCAGCTTGGTTCCTAAAGCTTCTTACAAGCTTCCCCAGAATATTGAAGTGAATTGAGGATTCCTGTCAGAAACTATGGAATCTGGAATCCCATGTAATCTTACTATCTCATCAATATACTTCATTGCTAGCATATGCAAAAAATCAGTCTATTTGATTGCCAAAAAATGGACTAACTTCGCAAACGATCAATAATAACCCATATGACATCATGCTTCCTACTGGTCTTGGACAAACCCATAAGAAAATCCATGGTTACTCTTTGCCACTTCCACTCAGGTATAGACAATGACCTTAACTTGCCTGAAGGTTCCTGGTGTTTAGCCTTGACTTGCTGACATACTAGAAACTTACTTGCACATTCTGCTACATCCCTTTTCGTGCCTTTCCACTAGAAATGCTCTCTCAAATCCTTGTACATCCTGATGCTACCTGAGTGCATGGCATAAGGTGCATTGTATGCCTCATCCAATATCTCATCTCTCACCTCCTTGAAATTCGGAATACAAAGTCTTCTTCCTACAACCATGAGTCCATCATCCCTCACTATTACTTCAGACTTCTTGCCATTCTGAATTTTTTTTCAGAGCTTGTTTAATTCTACATCCTGTGCTTATAACTCCTTAACTTTCTCTCTGAGTATCGGCCTCACTATGAAAGTAGCAATAATACACTCAGGTTCCTCCTGTTTCAAACTTATTCTAAGCTTAGCTATTTCTTCCAATAAAGGCAGATAAACTATTTGAACATGGGTTATTGATGATGTTGTGACCCGATCCGGGAACCGGATCCCAACCGAAAAATGAAGAACGAAAGAAACGAAAGTGAATGTAAAAGGAAATTTCGCATCGAAATTTCGAATCGGAAACAAAGCAATAGATGATGCGAAACGAAAAATGAAGCGGAATCGAATCTCAACATACGAAAACAGAATCAAACGAAAGCGAAAGCAGTATCTACTCGAATAAGCGAATCGGATACGCATCGCAAACGGATACGCAATATATCGAACCAAAGCAAACAAATCCGACATTCAAAAATACAGAATAGAGAAAAGCGTCGCGTTGGAATTCCTTAGACTCAAATTGTCCCAAAATCCGGTATAATTTTTTTTCTTTTTTTTTCATTTCTTTTTCATTCTTTCTTATACCAGTCACATCCATATAATTTCCCATAGGAAATTCATTCTTATATCCAGAATTCCACAGTCATACATAATCTTATATAAATCCATACAAATCTCAAAATTACACTTTTATCCCAAATTTTATCGAAAATTGGCAAAGATAGCGGTATATTTATTCTAACCCAAACCTGCAAAGTATCGAAAAACACACTTCTAAATCCCCAACCAATCACACAATCAATCAAAATCTACCGGACTCTCCGTCCGGGATCTCAGCAAATAAACACACTCCTATATCTAAACCACTTCAAAACATTAATCATGTCCAATTCCAATACACATTTCAATCTTAAATTCCATACACAAATTCCTAAATCAAAATCATTATCATACACAATTTCATATACAAATTCAAGACCATTCACAATACTCAACTTTATATGCAATTACACTTTCCCAAACTTATCTTAAGCCATAAACATATCCATACTAAAATCCAAACTTATAAAAATATCGAAATTGATGTCTTGACCATCTTTCATCCGATCTCCTGCTCGAATACCTGGAGATGGGGATGAAAGGGGAGGTGAGCTCGAAAGCTCGTGGATAACACATTTATAAATTGACAAATAAGCAGAAATCAATTTTTCATAAGCTTTTTGCCAAAAGGGCTAATTTTTCAAACTTTGTAACTTTTCAAAACGGTTTCCTCAAACCTTTCAATTTTTCAAACTTTTCATAACAAAAGTCACCTTTTTTCCCTTCTCAAATTTTTTTTAAAACATGAATGCAGCACACAGAAACAAATCAAAACACGTAACATATCAAAATGGTCTGTTCGTCCGAAATGAGCGTCTTGCACATTCCGTTTAGCGGTCATATGCGTGAATGTAACGTACTACACTTTCCCGTATTGCGGTCCAGTGTAGCCATGAAAGGAGTCCGAATTCGGAGCTCCGTGCGACTAGCGGGTAGCCGGGAGAAGGCTACAACGAATAGATACAGTGCACTGACTCACAAGGACCTGACCAAACCCACTTAACACATAAGCGAAAATGAAAGGTCGGAATGCCCGAAGGCACTTTTCAAAAACTTGCTTTTCTTCAAATTTTTCATATTTTCACATAATGTCAAACTTGACACACTCACATTCACAAATCACATCAAGACATACAACAATTCACATTCACTAATTTAATCACGTATCAATTCAAATCATAAATATGAATGCAATGTATTTCTTTAAAACATAACTCAAACAGATACATATTCATAATGCACATTTTTCAAAATTTATCTAACAATTCAAAAATCATGAATTTCTTCAATCTTGTAATTTATGAAAATCATTTATAAAATAAGGCATTTAATCCTTCTTTCAATCATTTACATAAATATATACAATAATTTATCAAAAATCTATTTTCGCCTTCTTTAAAATTTCAAAACTTGCTTTCTTTAATTTTTCAAACTTTCATGCAGAGCTTACAAATCAAAATATAAATATGCTACCCACCTCGAATTAACACCCGAAACTTGATTTCAAGCTCCAATTGATCTTTGCTTCTTTCCTTCTTTCAATTAAAATTGCCCTAAGCCATAATAATCCAAATTCACATCATAAATATCATAATCTTCAAAATTAACTTAGGAATTCACCAATTTACCATAATTCCAAGCAATCTAACTCACCAATTTACAAAAACCCCAATTCACCAATTTGGCCTAAACCAGTTTATCCAAATTCAAAACCATAAATCACAATTTTTTTTCCAAAATTGATTTCATAATTCACAAACTCATCATATTTCAAGCCATCTTAATCCAACAATTTCTAAAAATCCCAAAATTCCCAAAATTTGACATAAGTCCTAAACACAATTATTCAAAATTAAACATCATAGATCATATAATCTTCCAAAATGACTTAAGAAATCTCAAATTCATCATCAATCCAAGCTATCTAAAGCATCAATTTCAAAAACCCCCAATTTCAAACTTTGACATAATCCTAATCACTCAATTAACCAAAATTAAATTTCACTTAGGGCATGTTCATCACAATTGACTTCATAAACTACAAACCCATATCATTTTTCATGATTCTACATCAAAATTTTATCAAAAACACAAAGTTCAAAAGATTGCTCTTACTTTCTCTCTCTTGATTTTCGAATTTCTTCTTGCCCAAGATGAAGCTTTCATCATCTTCCTCATGTTTCCCTATTGATATCATCGAAAATCTCTTGAAATGCCATGAAAAAAAAAACAAACTTTGCTTACCTTTCAACCTCTCCTCCATAACCGAAATCATCCCTCCTTCTCTCTTCTCTCCCTCTTCGTTTATTTCTCTTCTCTTTTTCTTCTATTTTCTTCTCTTATTTCGTGGACCAGAAGCCTTATACGACAGCCATAGGTGAGTTTTGCCAAGTCATTAAAAATGGAGGGTAAATGACCATTTTGCCCTCATTTATTGGCCTATTTCCAAGTTTGCCCCTGCACAGGATTTTCAAAATCTGATAGCTTGCGTCCTGTTTTCAAGCATCTAAACGAAATAATTTGGACAAACTTTCTTGTTGAGAATTGTTCCTCTAGATCATACGAATCCAACGCCACCGACTGCGCTCAATTCGGATCAGACACAAAGAAGTTATAGCCGAAATACTATCGGACCTGCAAAAAATCCGAGACTGAACATTACGCTAATTTAATTCTAGAAATTTGACAATCTTAGGGATGCAATTAAATTTCGATCCCTTCACAAGAGTTGTAGCCCTATATCTTAAATTTATTTAGCCTCAAGAATCAACTCAATCGGAGTTGTACAGCTCCCGAATTTCGCAAAATACTGAACCATGTTCAGAAAATTATCTAACCTATAACCTATAACCAATTCTCCTACTTTGGTTCAATCAATCTCTTTCCATTTAGTCTCCTAAAAATCATATTTCTTATTATCTTAGGAATCCAACGCTTCAAGAATCAAATCAATCGGATGTCGGACGAAGGAATTATAAGCAAAAGATTACAAAAGGGATCGGATTAAAAACAAAGTAATGGAACTTCAAAACCGAACTTTTCAAAAATCATATCTCTCGATTCCAAACTGAAAATTTGACAAATTTGGTGTCAATAAAAAGATCAAAGGAAGCTCTACAACTTCTCTGAAGTACTCAGAATCAAATTAGGTCTCGAAAGAGGTCAAAAACTCAATCAAAGATTATGTCCAAAACAGCTTCCAATTTTTAATCGCTCATAACTCCTAGCCCCGATATCGAAAAATTGCAAACTTTATATCAATGGAAAGATAAAAACATCATATAAAACTTTCATGAAGACTACTTACTCCAATTCAGACTAAATCCATACGACGAGTGGCCTCGAAGCATAGAACACACAAATCTATACTTAATAGCATTTTCAAAACAAAGCATATCTTTAGAAAATCATATCTCTCAATCCCGACATTAAAAAATAGCAAACTTTATGTCCAAAAAAAGCTCTCGACAGAGGCTACAATTTTCATGTTGATCATTTTCTCGAATTTTGCCAAAATCAAATAGTCAACTTTTTCCTCAAAAAGTCAAACTTCACGCGAACTTTGACTGATCATAACTCTCACTTCCGATATCGAAAAATATCAAACTTTATGGCTACAGAAAGTTCTTGATATAAACTACAAGTTTCCAGAAGACAATTTTCTCAAATTTTGCCTCAAACAAAAAGTCAACTCTCTCAAGTCAAACTTTCTATTTCCAAAAGTCAACTTTTTTTAATTTTTTTCAAATTCTCTCATAATCCATATAAATTCATTCAAATATCAAAGTCCTCAAAACTAAACAATTCTTTTCTCATAAATTTTTCTTAATTTCAGCAAATTTTCTTAAATTCATAAATTGTCTCACCAATTTCTTTCTCATTAATATTCATTTTAATATTTCTAATTATCATAAAAAATTTGGGGTCCAACATTTCTCCCCTCTTAAAAGAATTTCGTTCTCGAAATTCATACTTAGTCATCAAGTAACACATCTGCCTACCCATAGTCAAATTACTTTCTTATCCATTTCCCATCACATACATTCTTATCTTAATCACTATTTCTGAATCTTAATGAACCTTAAGGGACCATCCATCATTTGTCTCATCTTGCAAGGATTCACTTCCGCTTTCTTTAAAGCATAAGCATAGTCAAAATCAATTTATCTCCAGTCTCATTTGTATTATCACATTCCTAAAATCGATCATGATTCTCGTCACTTTAATCAACAATCAATTTAATTCTCCAAATATTTCAGATATACCTTCATATCATTTAATCCTATTCTTCAAGTATTTCTTATTTCATCTCATAAATGTGCAAAGTCGAATCATCCAAATTCATCTTAAAATTATCATCGCATAATGCCATCATGAACTTCAAATCTCAAGTTCATTAACACGCACCTAAAATTAATCAAAGTTCTTAACCTCACTCAGACAATCACTAAATTCATTCTTCATAACCATATTGCCCAAGTATGATCATAATACTGGGCTCTGATACCATCTATGTTGGGACCCGATCTGAAAACCGGATCCCAACCGGAAAAGCAGAACGGAAAACGGAATCGAATGGAAACGGAAATTTCGCAACGAAATTTTGAATCAAAAAACAAAGCAATCGATAAAGCAAAACGAATATGAGAAATCGGAATACGAATAACAAATCGGATAACAAAGCAATAGATGACGCGAAACGAAAAACGAAGCGAAATCGAATCTCAACATACGGAAACAGAATCAAACGAAAGCGGAAGCAGTATCTACTCGAATAAGCGAATCGGATACGCATCGCAAACGGATACGCAACAGATCGAACCAAAGCAAACAAATTCGACATCCGGAAATACAGAACAGAGAAAAGCGACGCGTTGGAATTCCTTAGACTCAAACTGTCCCAAAATCTGGTATAATTTTTTTTCTTTTTTTTTCATTTCTTTTTCATTCATCACATCCATATAATTTCCCATAGAAAATTCATTCTTATATCCAGAATTCCACAGTCATACATAATCTTATATAAATCTATACAAATCTCAAAATTACACTTTTATCCCAAATTTTATCGAAAATTCGGCAGCATAGCGGCTGCATTTATTCTAACCCAACCTGCAAAGTATCGAAAAACACACTTCTAAATCCCCAACCAATCACACAATCAATCAAAATCTACCGGACTCTCTGTCCGAGATCTCAGCAAATAAACACACTCCTATATCTAAACCACTTCAAAACATTAATCATGTCCAATTCCAATACACATTTCAATCTTAAATTCCATACACAAATTCCTAAATCAAAATCATTATCATACATAATTTCATATACAAATTCAAGACCATTCACAATACTCAACTTTATATGCAAGTACACTTTCCCAAACTTATCTTAAGCCATATACATATACATACTAAAATCCAAACTTAGACAAATATCGAAATTGACGTCTTGACCATCTTTCATCCGATCTCCTGATCGAATACCTGGAGATGGGGATGAAAGAGGGGGTGAGCTCGAAAGCTCGTGGATAACACATTTATAAATTCACAAATAAGCATAAATCAATTTTTCATAAGCTTTTTGCCAAAAGGGCTAATTTTTCAAACTTTGTAACTTTTCAAAACGGTTTCCTCAAACCTTTCAATTTTTCAAACTTTTCAGAACAAAATTCACCTTTTTTCCTTTCTCAAATTTTTTTAAAAAACATGAATGCAGCACACAGAAACAAATAAAAAACGTAACATATCAGAATGGTCTGTTCGTCCGAAAGAACGTCTCGCACATTCTGCTTCGGTCATGTATGTAGCTCAAGAACGTACTACACTTTCCCGCATTGCGGTCCAGTGTAGCCGTGAAGGGAGTCTGAATTCGGAGCTCCGTGCCACTAGCGGGCAGCCGGGAGAAGGCTATAACGAATAGAGATAGTGCACTGACTCACAAGGACCTGACCAAACCCACTTAACACATAAGCGAAAACGAAAGGTCGGAATGCCCGAAGGCACTTTTCGAAAACTTACTTTTCTTCAAATTTTTCATATTTTCACATAATGTCAAACTTGACACACTCACATTCACAAATCAAATCAAGACATACAACAATTCACATTCACTAATTTAATCACGTATCAATTCAAATCATAAATATGAATGCAATGTATTTCTTTAAAACATAACTCAAACAGATACATATTCAGAAATTACAAGATTGAAGAAATTGCAAACTTTATATCAATGGAAAGATAAAAACATCATATAAAACTTTCATGAAGACTACTTACTCCAATTCAGACTAAATCTATACGACGAGTGGCCTCGAAGCATAGAACACACAAATCTATACTTAATAGCATTTTCAAAACAAAGCATATCTTCAAAAAATTATATCTCTCAATCTCGACATTGAAAAATAACAAACTTTATGTCCAAAAAAAGCTCTCGACAGAGGTTACAATTTTCATGTTGATCATTTTCTCGAATTTTGCCTAAATCAAAGAGTCAACTTTTTCTTCAAAAAGTCAAACTTCACGCGAACTTTGACTGATCATAACTCTCACTTCCGATATCGAAAAATATCAAACTTTATGGCTACAGAAAGCTCTTGACATAAACTACAAGTTTCCAGAAGACAATTTTCTCAAATTTTGCCTCAAACAAAAAGTCAACTCTCTCAAGTCAAACTTTCTATTTCCAAAAGTCAACTTTTTTAATTTTTTTCAAATTCTCTCATAATCCATATAAATTCCTTCAAATATCAAAATCCTCAAAACTAAACAATTCTTTTCACATAAATTTTAAAGTCCTCAAAACTAAACAATTCTTTTCTCATAAATTTTTCTTAATTTCAGCAAATTTTCTTAAATTCATAAATTGTCTCACCAATTTCTTTCTCATTAATATTCATTTTAATATTTCTAATTATCATCAAAAGTTCGGGGTCCAACATTTCTCCCCCTCTTAAAAGAATTTCGTTCTCGAAATTCATACTTAGTCATCAAGTAACACATCTGCCTACCCATAGTCAAATTACTTTCTTATCCATTTCCCATCACATACATTCTTATCTTAATCACTATTTCTGAATCTTAATGAACCTTAAGAGACCATCCATCATTTGTCTCATCTTGCAAGGATTCACTTCCTCTTTCTTTAAAGCATAAGCATAGTCAAAATCAATTTATCTCCAGTCTCATTTGTATTATCACATTCCTAAAATCGATCATGATTCTCGTCACTTTAATCAACAATCAATTTAATTCTCCAAATATTTCAGATATACCTTCATATCATTTAATCATATTCTTCAAGTATTTCTTATTTCATCTCATAAATGTGCAAAGTCGAATCATCCAAATTCATCTTAAAATTCTCATCGCATAATGCCATCATGAACTTCAAATCTCAAGTTTATTAACACGCACCTAAAATCAATCAAAGTTCTTAACCTCACTCAGACAATCACTAAATTCATTCTTCATAACCATATTGCCCAAGTATGATCATAATACTGGGCTCTGATACCATCTATGTTGGGACCCGATCCGAAAATCAGATCCCAACTGGAAAAGCAGAACGGAAAACGGAATCGAATGGAAACGAAAATTTCGCAACGAAATTTCGAATCAAAAAACAAAGCAATCGATAAAGCAAAACGAATATGAGAAATCGGAATACGAATAAAAAATCGGATAACAAAGCAATAGATGACACGAAACAAAAAATGAAGCGGAATCAAAACTCAACATACGGAAACAGAATCAAACGAAAGCGGAAGCAGTATCTACTCGAATAAGCGAATTAGATACGCATCGCAAACGGATACGCAACAGATCGAACCAAAGCAAACAAATCCGACATCCGGAAATACAAAACAGAGAAAAGCGTCGCGTTGGAATTCCTTAGACTCAAATTGTCTCAAAATTTGGTATAAATTTTTTTTCTTTTTTTTCATTTCTTTTTCATTCTTTCTTATACCAATCACATCCATATAATTTCCCATAGGAAATTCATTCTTATATCCAGAATTCCATAGTCATACATAATCTTATATAAATCCATACAAATCTCAAAATTACACTTTTATCCCAAATTTTATCGAAAATTCGGCAGCATAGCGGCTGCATTTATTCTAACCCAACCTGTAAAGTATCGAAAAACACACTTCTAAATCCCCAACCAATCACACAATCAATCAAAATCTACCGGACTCTCCATCCGGGATCTCAGCAAATAAACACACTCCTATATCTAAACCACTTCAAAACATTAATCATGTCCAATTCCAATACACATTTCAATCTTAAATTCCATACACAAATTCCTAAATCAAAATCATTATCATACATAACTTCATATACAAATTCAAGACCATTCACAATACTCAACTTTATATGCAAGTACACTTTCCCAAACTTATCTTAAGCCATATACATATCCATACTAAAATCCAAACTTACACAAATATCGAAATTGACGTCTTGACCATCTTTCATCTGATCTCCTGACCGAATACCTGGAGATGGGGATGAAAGGGGGGGTGAGCTCGAAAGCTCGTGGATAACACATTTATAAATTGACAAATAAGCATAAATCAATTTTTCATAAGCTTTTTGCCAAAAGGGCTAATTTTTCAAACTTTGTAACTTTTCAAAACGGTTTCCTCAAACCTTTCAATTTTTCAAACTTTTCATAACAAAAGTCACCTTTTTTCCCTTCTCAAAATTTTTTTTAAAACATGAATGCAGCACACAGAAACAAATCAAAACACGTAACATATCAGAATGGTCTGGTTCGGTCCGAAGCGAACGTCATCGCACATTCCGCTTAGCGGTCATGCGGTAGTGAATGTAACGTACTACACTTTCCCGTATTGCGGTCCAGTGTAGCCATGAAAGGAGTCCGAATTCGGAGCTCCGTGCGACTAGCGGGTAGCTGGGAGAAGGCTACAATGAATAGATACAGTGCACTGACTCACAAGGACCTGACCAAACCCACTTAACACATAAGCGAAAATGAAAGGTCGGAATGCCCGAAGGCACTTTTCAAAAACTTGCTTTTCTTCAAATTTTTCATATTTTCACATAATGTCAAACTTGACACACTCACATTCACAAATCACATCAAGACATACAACAATTCACATTCACTAATTTAATCACGTATCAATTCAAATCATAAATATGAATGCAATGTATTTCTTTAAAACATAACTCAAACAGATACATATTCATAATGCACATTTTTCAAAATTTATCTAACAATTCAAAAATCATGAATTTCTTCAATCTTGTAATTTCTGAAAATCATTTCTAAAATATGGCATTTAATCCTTCTTTCAATCATTTACATAAATATAAACAATAATTTATCAAAAAATTCATTTTCTCCTTCTTTAAATTTTCAAAACTTGCTTTCTTTAATTTTTCAAGCTTTCATGCATAGCTTACAAATCAAAATATAAATATGCTACCAACCTCGAATTAACGCCCGAAGCTTGATTTCAAGCTCCAATTGATCCTTGCTTCTTTCCTTCTTTCAATTAAAATTGTCCTAAGCCATAATCATCCAAATTCACATCATAAATATCATAATCTTCAAAATTAACTTAGGAATTCACCAATTTACCATAATTCCAAGCGATCTAACTCACCAATTTACAAAAACCCCAATTCACCAATTTGACCTAAACCAGTTTATCCAAATTCAATACCATAAATCACAATTTTTTTCCAAAATTGATTTCATAATTCACAAACTCATCATATTTCAAGCCATCTTAATCCAACAATTTCTAAAAATCCCAAAATCCCCAAAATTTGACATAAATCCTAAACACAATTATTCAAAATTAAACATCATAAATCATATAATCTTCCAAAATGACTTAAGAAATCTCAAATTCATCATCAATCCAAGCTATCTAAAGCATCAATTTCAAAAACCCCCAATTTCAAACTTTGACATAATCCTAAATACTCAATTAACCAAAATTAAATTTCACTTAAGGCATATTCATCACAATTGACTTCATAAACTACAAACCCATATCATTTTCCATGATTCTAAACCAAAATTTCATCAAAAACACAAAGTTCAAAAGATTGCTCTTACTTTCTCTCTCTTGATTTTCGAATTTCTTCTTGCCCAAGATGAAGCTTTCATCATCTTCCTCATGTTTCCCTCTTGATAGCATCGAAAATCTCTTGAAAAACCATGAAAAAAAAACCAAACTTTGCTTACTTTTCAACCTCTCCTCCATAACCGAAATCATCCCTCCTTCTCTCTTCTCTCCCTCTTCGTTTATTTCTCTTCTCTTTTTCTTCTATTTTTTTCTCTTATTTCGTGGACCAGAAGCCTTATACGACAGCCATAGGTGAGTTTTGCCATGTCATTAAAAATGGAGGATAAATGACCATTTTTCCCTCACTTATTGACCTATTTCCAAGTTTGCCCCTGCACAGGATTTTCAAAATCTGATAGCTTACGTCCTGTTTTCAAGAATCTAAACGAAATAATTTGGACAAACTTTCTGCTTTAAAATTTTTCCTCTAGATCATAAGAATCCAACGCCACCGTCCGCGCTCAATTCGGATCAGAAACGAAGAAGTTATAGCTAAAATACTATCGGACCTGCGAAAAATCCGAGACTGAACATTACGTTAATTTAATTCCAGAAATTTGACAATATTAGGGATGAAATTAAATTTCGATCCCTTCACAAGAGCTGTAGCCCTATATCTTAAATTTATTTGGCCTCAAGAATCAACTCAATCGGAGTTGTACAGCTTTCGAATTTCGCAAAATACTGAACCATGTTCAAAAAATTATCCAACCTATAACCTATAACCAATTCTCCTACTTTGGTTCAATCAATCTCTTTCCATTTAATCCCCTAAAAATCATATTTCTTATTGTCTTAGGAATCCAACGCTTCGAGAATCAAATCAATCGGATGTCGGACGAAGGAATTATAAGCAAAAGATTACAAATGGGATCGGATTAAAAACAAAGTAATGGAACTTCAAAACCAAACTTTTCAAAAATCATATCTCTCGATCCCGAACTGAGAATTTGACAAATTTGGTGTCAATAAAAAGTTCAAAGGAAGCTCTACAACTTCCCTGAAGTACTCAGAATCAAATTAGGTCTCGAAAGAGGTCAAAAACTCAATCAAAGATTCTGTCCAAAACAGCTTTTCCTAAACGACTTCAAATTTTTAATCGCTCATAACTCCTAGCCCCGATATCAAAAAATTGGAAACTTTATATCAATGGAAAGATAAAAACATCATCTAAAACTTTCATGAAGACTACTTACTCCAATTCAGACTAAATCTATACGACGAGTGGCCTCGAAGCATAGAACACACAAATCTATACTTAATATCATTTTCAAAACAAAACATATCTTCAGAAAATCATATCTCTCAATCCCGACATCAAAAAATAGCAAAATTTATGTCTACAAAAAGCTCTCGACAGAGGCTACAATTTTCATGTTGATCATTTTCTCGAATTTTGCCTAAATCAAAGAGTCAACTTTTTCTTCAAAAAGTCAAACTCCACGCGAACTTTGACTGATCATAACTCTCACTTCCAATATCGAAAAATATCAAACTTTATGGCTACAGAAAGCTCTTGACATAAACTACAAGTTTCCAGAAGACAATTTTCTCAAATTTTGCCTCAAACAAAAAATCAACTCTCTCAAGTCAAACTTTCTATTTCCAAAAGTCAACTTTGTTAATTTTTTTCAAATTCTCTCATAATCCATATAAATTCATTCAAATATCAAAAGTCCTCAAAACTAAACAATTCTTTTCTCATAAATTTTTCTTAATTTCAGTAAATTTTCTTAAATTCATAAATTGTCTCACCAATTTCTTTCTCATTAATATTCATTTTAATATTTCTAATTATCATCAAAAGTTCGGGGTCCAACAGATGATTTCCTACTCAAGGCATCCACCACTACATTTGTCTTTCCTAGATGATACTCAATTAACAAATTATAATCCTTAAGCAACTCAATCTACATTCTCTGTCTCAAATTTAGCTTTTTTTAGCTCAGTAAGTACTTGAGACTTTTATGGTTAGTAAAGATCCTCGTCTGAATCCCTTACAAATAATGTCTCCAGATCTTCAAGGTAAAACTCACTACTTCCAATTCTAAATCATGGGTTGTATAATTCAACTCATAGGGCTTCAATTTCCATAAATTATAAGCTATCACCCTATCTCTCTGCATCAACACACAACCCAAAACCTTTCTTAAAGCATCACTGTACATTGTATAACCCTCCTCTCCAGTAGGAAAAATCAAAACTGGAGCACTTGTTAATCTGCGCTTGAGCTACTCAAAGCTTTTCTAACATTCCTCACTCTAGATGAATTTATGATTCTTCCTTAATAACTTAGTCATCGGAGCAGCTATCATAGAAAATCCTTCAACGAATCTCCTATAATAAAAACTCCTCACTTCTGCCACTGTCTTTGGTGCATGTTAATTCACCACTGCTTCAATCTTGTTTGGATCAACGTGTACCCCATCCTTCGAAATTACATGTCCAAGGAATACTACCTTATAGAGCCAAAACTCACACTTGTTGAACTTAGCATAAAGCTCCTTCTCCATCAATGTCTGCAATATTATTTTGATATGTTCCTCATGTTCTTCTTCACTCTTGGAATACACCAGAGTGCCATCGATAAACACTATGAAAAACTGATCTAGATACTCCTTGAAGACCCTATTCATAAGATCCATGAAAGAAACTGGAGCATTGGTCAAACCAAATAGCATGACTATGAACTCGTAATGCCCATAACGGGTCCTAAAGACTATCTCACTCACATTAGACTCCTTGATTATGAGCTAATGATAGCCCGACCTGAGATCAATCTTAGAAAAGACCCTTGCTCCCTACAACTGATCAAACAGATCATGAATTCAAGGTAGAGGATACTTATTCTTAATAGCCACCCTATTAAGTCTCCGGTAATCAATACACATCTTCCATGTCCCATCTTTTTTCTTAACAAATAGAACCGATGCTCCCGATGGTGACGAACTCGGCCTTATGTACCTCTTCTCTAACAGTTCTTCCAACTGTTCCTTAAGCACCCTCAGCTTAGTTCGAGCCATTCTATAAGGTGGTATCGAAATAGACGCGATATCAGGAATCAAGTCGATGGTAACTCGATTTCCCTCACCGGTGGCAAACCAGGTAAGTCCTCTAGGAACACATTAGGAAATTCCCTTACAGCTAGAAAATCCTCTAACCTCCCTTCATTCACATCAATGTCCACAACATGCATCAATAAGACTTCACACCCCTTTCCTATCATTCTATTAGCTAGCAAGGTCGAAATAATTCTTGGTGATGGTGTTTTCCTATCCCCCCTAAAAAACACCTTCTCACTGTTGCCCCTATCAAATTCTACCTCCTTAAGACCACAATCCAACTTCACATGATACTTCTCCATAACATTCATTCCAAGTATAACATCTAAGCCTTTTAGGTCTAGAGGTAGTAAGTCCACTACCAGTCTAGTACCATCAATAAAGAGCTCACAACTTTTATATACTTGATTGATTATCACATTCCTCCTTAGAGGTGTACTAACAAGCAAAGGACTATTCAAAGGCACTGAATTCACACCATGCAAAATCATACTTGCATAAACAAAAGAATGCGTGGAACTAAAATCAATTAGTAAATATACTGTTGAATCAAATAACTGGGCTATACCCGTGACAACCTCTGGTGCAGCTGCTGCTTCCTCTCTAGTTATGGCAAACACCCTTGCTTGCGCTTGACCCCTTAGCCTTCCTGGAGGAATAGCCTTCTTTGCAGCTCCAGAGCTACCCACCTTAGTGGCTGGCCTGGTTCCCACTGTTTTTGTTCCCCTTAGGGTGTGCAACTATGACCCCTTTTGCCTTAGTACTTAGGGACAGTCTCTGATCATATTCCCCTTCTCTCCATATCGAAAACGTGCTCCAAATAACCTGAAGCAGTCTCCTTTGTGAAACTTCCCACAATGCTCACATTGGGGGTTTGTGTACTTGTTCCTCTACACCCTATTATTTCCTCCCACAGTTAAGGCTTGTACTGAAACTACCCTTAATTGCTTATTCTTACCAGAGGCACTACTCCTTACCTTACTTTATGTGTGGAAGCTCTTCATACCCCTCTTAGGCATTAGAGCACTCATCCCTTTCTTGGAAGATTGCTCCCTGTTCTTCCTCTTCTTATTCACTTCATACTTGATATTCTCCAGTTTTTCAGCTTACAGTGCAGCATCTACCAAATGCTGGTAGTCATAGAAATTATGGGTTAAAACTTTATCCTTGATCCCCAAATAAAGCCCTCCCTTAAACTTACGACCCTTATCCTCCTCATTCGCCACAATGCTAGCCGCATATCTGGAAAGCTATGTGAACTTCAGTTTATACTCACTCACACTCATGTCCCTCTGTGTGAGATTTAGAAACTCCCTGGCCTTCTCTTATACATAAACTCCAGAGAGGTACTTATTCCTGAACACTTCCACAAAGTCTCTCCATGAAAACACAGGAGGTATAACCTGACTATGGGGCATTGATTCCCACCAATGAAGTGCACCCCCTACAGCAAGCTAACTGCATAATCTAGCTTCTCTTCATCTGAATACTTTATTTGGAGTAGGACTCTTTCGGTCCTCTTCAACCATGTTTCAGCCTCTTTCAGATTTGTTATACCATTCAAATCTACAACTCCGTACTTGAGCAGCTTATCGTACTGCCCACTCCTATCCACTGGAGGTTACATCAGCCCTTGTGACCCCTGGCCCATAGCATATGAGAAAGCCTGAACAAAGGCTTGGAAGAATCGGGGATCCATGGGATTTGTTTGAGGCATCGGTGGAGTTAGTGAAGGCACTTCCTATTGCATACTAGGTGCCTCAGAATTTGAAACAGAATGTGTCTCCACATCTTGCGGGACATAGGATTCATCCGTGCTCCCTTAGAGAGAGTGAGATCAAGTCATAACTCCTCGAGTTCTCTTTCGAGGTGGAATTTTCACTCCTTCAATATAAAACTATTGAAAATCTTTAGTTCATGCAAAACAAATTTCAAAGTATGCAAAGCAGTTCAAATCATATAAAATAATTTCAAATCATGTGAAACAATTTAAACCAATGCAAGTTATTCATTTAAAACAATGCATAATCATTTCATGTCTTAACCTACCCATTTCATGCCTAAACCTAGTCCTACACCTGGACCTAAACCTAGTTGCTCTGATACCACAACATGTTGGATCCTGTTTCTGGAGCCCAACATCAGACATGGGATCATGAAGCTTAAGCGTGGAGGAAGGCTTAGAATTTGGAAATTTAAAAGAAAAATCCTTCGAAAGCAAAAGCGGACTTCGTCGCGGTGAAACATACATATGTTCCCTTTAGGAATTTTGTGCCACGGAGAGCGATTTGAACTTCACCATGGTGAACCTTGGGGAATTTATCTTCACCACGGCGAAGTTGTCGTACCCACTAAAAAAATAGCATCGGATCAATTACACCGCGACAAACACTTGACTTTGCTGCAACAAAACCTACGGGACAAACCCAACAATCCCAACTTCCTATTATACTAAATGCAAACATAAATTCTTTCAACCACCCTTATCAAATCCACCCAAAGAAAAAATAAACTTGGATATAAATGGGAAGTTACTCTCATTGCAAATCAATTGTGATGCTAAAAGTTTGAAAACTAAAAGCAATATCAACCATATTTCATTAATAACCAAAAGAAGAGTTTCACAAAGTTTTAATGACATTTCAAGCCACAAATACATCATTTGTTTCATAATCCAAAAATACAAAAATATACTTGAAATGCAGCTAAAGCCTTAAATTCCTAAAAATCTAACTTAAAAATACAAAAGTATGTCAATTGGTAGTGATGTCGTAACTCTTGACCTACTCGATCTCTTGCTCCTCACTTGAAGATGGGACAAAATGGGACGAGGTGATTTTAAAGCTCGTGGGTAACAATTTTATAACCAGTAAAAAGCAAAACCATTGAAATACTTATTTCCATTGTAACAAAATTTTCATTGAAATCACAAGCACAAATATCTCAATTTCTTAACCAGATTCACAATAGTGAAAAACAAGTATGCATCAATCTTTTTAATTTATTATAGGCACATAAGCACATCAAAATGGTATAGAAGGTCCATAAATAGAATGAACTAATATATTCCCATATAATGGTTCTGTGTAGTTATGAACAGAACGAACTAACACAATCCCACATAGTGGTTTTGTGTAGTCGTAAACATGAGGGAGTCCATGAAGGAACTCCATGTTACTAATGGGCAGGTGAGAGAAGTCTTTATTCAAAGTGTGCTTGATAACAGAATGGACAAAACCAAACCCACATAACATATATTACATAATCTTGTAAACTTGTTGCCCAAAATGGCACATTTTCGAAACTTGATTTTATAAATATAATATCCTTTGAAAAATCATTTTCATATTCTTTTCAAAATTAATCAACACAATATGTTCATACCAAACACATAACATTTTATCAAAGCATTCAAAGAGTTATAATGTGAATTCATAAAATAGTTGAAATCATTTACTTCAATCATTTGAAAGAAAACATTAATGGCCTATTACTAATTATAAAACTGTAACCCACCTTGAAATCCTTGGTTAAACCTTGTTCAAAGATGCTTCTACTCTTAATCCTCTTGCATTCCTTGATTCCCTTCTACATTTCCTTTAACAATAACAAAATCCCAATTCAATAGGAATTCTAATTTGAGAACCCTATATTGCATATTTACTAAGATAAATTCTAAATACCCAAACTCTTCCAAAAGTCCCAACCTTTAGTTCAATTTTTTGTGATCTTTTAAATTAGCTAAATGAAGAAATTTGATAACACTTCCTTCTAGATAAATTTTCCTCATTGTCTTAAGTTTCTAATAACACTAAAATCATTCAATTTGGTTCAATAATCTAAAAGTTATGCCCCAATCATTTTTAGTTGTTCCTATACTAGCACAACATTCTATGTTCACATTCCCTTCAAAAATTGAGATCATTAGGGACTTAATTTAGACTCTATTTGCATATAAAATTTGTATCTCTATGTCTCTAGTTTACACCAAATCAAAAATCACTCCATTTGTATAACTACACAAAAATTTATGCTTAAAATACTAAAGCATGTTTTGTGTAGGAAAGTTGAGTTCGTCGCGGTAAACTTGAGCAGAAACATGCTCCAAGAACATGTTTTTCCACTTTTTCCAACTTTTTACTTCCCACTTTTCACATATAACCCATCATAAACCTAACCCATCTCTTATACTTCATTTTAAACCTAAAATCATTCACAAACAAATTCATAATCTAGATTTGATCATTAACCAAAAATTTAAAACATTAGCTCATACTATTCATCAACAACTTCCTACACTTATTCAACCTTGTTTTCGCTTCTAACTAACACTAACTATGCTTCATCCTACAATCAAGAAGGGTTAATGCTTATACTTATCTGTTTTAGCCTCAAAGTCTGTAAGGTCTTCAGGATCTCCCCAAAGCCCTAACTTTCTATCTCTTCCACATTTTCTCCTTTTTCATTCACGATTTTGCTTCTCTAAAATACCAGACTACAATTACTTCTTTCACTTATACCATAAATGAATGAGCAAAGTCCACTATGCCCTTCCATGTAATGCCTTAGCCTTTTAACCTTTAGTGATCTTCCAAAAATGCCCTTATACAATCTTACAACATTAATACTTTAATTCCATCAATCCATGCAATAAATCCTCCTAATATTGACATGCTAATTACTCCAAAATTAATCTATTGAGACCCCAAAATTAATTTCAATCATGCTTAATAAAGTCAATAAAAATGATTTGGGGCTTAACATTGTTACTTCTCTCTCTAAACATTATCCACGAAAGCATGACTTATAAGTGTTTGTCAAGTGGTCAACGTCATTGTTAGAGAATGCATGAAAAATGAAAATGTTCGTACTACATTGGTAATATTTCATTCATCTAAATTCTACAAAGTGTGGTTGTTGGATTTTCTAGATTCAAAGTTTTATTTGTTATAGTTTTTTAACGTTGTTCCTTAAACAAGAATCCAAAGAGAGTAGTAACGAGAAGGAAGAAAAGAAGAAGAAAGAAGAAGTAACGAAAAAGACACAAAACAAATGCAGATAAAAGAAATGTAGCAGAGAAGAAGAAGAGACTTCTTCTTGAATAACCATTGAATAATACGTGTGCACAGTAGAGGCACGTGCTTCTTCTTGCATATAAAATAGCTTTGCACAATATTAATATAAGAAAACTAATTTGTTTAGTTAAAATTAGAAGAGGGGTTTCATTAGAAATTAGTTTCTAATTAAACCAAGATAAATTGATTAGTTCAATTATAATTTAAATTAGATATAAGTTTCTAATTCTATTTAAATTATTCATATTTTGAATGTTAGAAATAAGTTTATAGTTGATTAGAAATAAATAGCATAATTTGAATAGTTCAAGGAATTGTTAATAGAATTAAATTATTTCCATAATATGAGCATTAGTTCGGTAAGTGTTAGACAAAATAATTTGTTTATTTTATGCACTCTTCTGATTCCTGAAAATTTATTTTTCAAAAAAAAGCCTATTATTAAGCAAACGCCTAAGCTTATTCGATGTGAGGCACAAAAAAAAAAGAATTGGCAGAATGTATGTACAGTTAGTCAATATGCGTTTAATTCCTGGAGATGGTCTAACACAACATTTTATTTCAATTAATAACATGATGCAAGAGTTATATTTTGGAGGTTGCGTAGCTTACGCAGATGTTGAAGTAAAGTACATGACTTTGCTTGCGACATTACCTCAATCTCAAGACGAACTGTTACGAATGCTCTGGAATAATATGCCTAACAAGAAGACTTATAATTTGTTAATGATTACATTTATTAAAGAGATGAATAGAAAAAAATTGATTAGGACTTTATATCATTTAGGGCTTTCAATGGAAATACTAAGAGCTATTGTATCAAGCTTCGCAAACTATGTCACGCGAACTTGTGCACTCATTTCCATGTAGGGTTCATTACTTATAGAATGTTAGTGGATTGTAAAGTTGTAATACAATATGTTGTTTTATAAAAACAAAGTCTTAATATTTATGTAATATGTTTACATGAATTTTATATAGGAATTCGTCTAAAGTAAAGTAATTAGGATTTGATTGTTAATGAATGATGATTGAACACATTTGTGGACTTTTGATTTCATAAGCAATTGTGATCGAATTATTTACTCTATAAACGATTAATGTGACATTAACGTGCATATTTTTTTCTTATTATAGAAACTTAGTGTTTCAAAATGGCTACTGCTTTGAAGAATATTGTTGCGGAACTTAATAGGGGTGAGAAACTCAATGGAAATCTGGAGTATGAAAATCCAATATATACTGGAAGAACAAGAGGCCCTTGAGCCATTAAACCTAACCATGGACGTTCTTGAGGAAGGCACTATAACCCAACATAGAAGGGACCATGATGCATATGAATTATGGAAAAAAAGAACTCTTTAGCTCGAATCACGATGTTGAGTAGCATGGATAATGATATCATGCGTGAGTTCTATAAATTTGAAACTGCAAAGGACATGTGGTCCTCATTAGCTGCTCGTTTTGGAGGTGTTTTAGTGAGCAAAGTGAGTTCACTTACAATTAAGTTTGATATTTATAAGAAGTGCCCAGATGATACAATACAAAAGCATCTGAGGAAAATGTCCAACATGGTAAGTGAGTTACGTGATGTTGGTCATGAGCTGTCTGATGAACAACAAGTGCAAGCTGTGATTCGTTCACTGCCTCACAGTTGGGAGCATATGAAGATGTACCTAACTCATAATGAAAAAATCAAGATAATGGAAGATGCTATGAGGCATCTTATCTTAGAGGAAGAGCGTCTTGAAGCCTCAAAGATGTCTTCTGAGGCATATGTAGTTAGTTATAGCTCACATGGAGCTATAAATAAGAAATATAAGCATCATGGTGGATATAAGTAGAAGAAGAATAAGAAATTCAACCACTCTCCTCAGGAATTCAAGAAGGAAAAATGGAACCAACATGGAAAGGGAAAACATCCCTTAAAACAGAAGAACATGAAACATGTAAAGTGCTATAATTATGGTAATAAGGGTCACTTTGCTTGAGATTGTATCGAGCCTAAGAAGGTACAGCTTTATAGTACAAACATTTATTTTAAGAATGTTTCTTGTTCTATTTTTCTAACAGAATCACATTCTTTGTGGATTGCAGACTCAGGAGCAACCAACCATATAGCGAAGGATCGTGATGCCTTCATTGAGTTTCGTAAACTCCCATATGGTAGTTGATGGCTTTATGTAGGTGATAATTTCAAAGTTGATGTACAAGGAATTGACACAAAAAATTAGATATGTGTGGAGGGCAACCCCTCATCCTATATGAAGTATTATTCATTCTACAGATTCATAGGAATCTTTTATCTGTGTTGATGTTAGTTAAACTTGGTTTCAATATCAGCTTCCACAGTGGTGGAATGGATTTGTATCTTGGATCTATTAATTATGTTCATGGTTTTTTATTGGATGATTTTATTGTACTGAATGTGTTAAAGGAAAACAATAATAATAGTTATTCATTATTTACATCTATTAATCCTAACAATGATGAAACTTTGTGGCATGCTAGACTATGTCATATGGGTCAAAATCTAATTAGTCGATGAGCTAAAGAAGGGCTTTTAGGTAATCTCAGTCAAGTAGATCTACCTACATGTGACCATTGTTTAACTGGTAAAATAGCAAGAAAGCCATTTGGAAAGGGAACACGAGCTTTATATCTATTGCAATTAATTCATTCTGACATCTGTGGTCTAATGAATGTAAGGACTAGATGTGGGGTAATTCATTTCATCACTTTCATAGATGGCTATACTCAGTATGTTCATGTCTATTTGATTTCTCATAAATCAAAAGCATTCGATTGTTTCATAAAATACATGAATTTGGTTGAGAATCAATTAGATAAGAAAATAAAATCATTATGAACTGATCGTGACAAGAATACTTGTCAAAAAAGTTCAAGGATTTATGTGATGAGAAAGGAATAAAAAGCAATTTAACAATTCCTAGAACCACACAACAAAATTGCATCGCTGAAAGACGAAATAGGACGTTATTAGAAATGATTAGGCCCATAATGGCATAAGCAAATTTACCAATCACTTTTTAGGGTGATGCATTGTTAACAACCACCTTTGTACTTTATCGTGTGCCCATGAAATTAATTTCTAGCTCACCATATGAGTTGTGGACTAGTAGGAGACCTGATATGTTAATTCTCAGACCTTGGGGGTGTGCAGTCTATGTTCATGATCTCTCTCATAGACATGGAAAATTAAGATCAAGAGGGAGAAAAGGTATTTTTATTAGATACTTAGAACACTCAAAAGGATATGTGTTCATTAGTGAACAAGGTAATGGAGGTGTAATTGAATTTGAATCACGAAATGTAACATTCTTAGAGAATGATTTTCCCAAGTAAGGCAAAATAGGTAAAGACCTATTGTTATATGAGTCGTTTGATCAAAATGATTCAATTATGAAGAATATGTAGGAAAATCCCGGGAGGTACATCACATGTACCGACAGCGGAAAACAAAAATTTTTGTTCCCGGGACTTTCCCGAAACCTAGGATCCAGGTGTCGGTATGAAGACATCAACCTAAATAGCCAAAAGAGACTATCTCTAAAGGTGATCCACGCAGAGATCAGAAAACCTAACCGAGTCAAACCCTTTGACCCGGAATAGCTAGAACAGATTAAAGCTCGCTAGAGCCTACCTCATCCCGGAGAGCTTGAGAAAACGTTGGTCTTTGTGCTTGGAGAAGAGAAACTATGACACTTGAGGAAGAAGAAGACTTGAAATCACCATTCAAACTTTCCTTAACACTTAAGGAAATATTCTTCTCTTCAAAACCTTAGCATCATCGACGGCAACTCATCAAGACAAGCTTCTTATATATATTTTTAACAATTAAAAAGAATCCATAAGAGTTTGCCAAGTGTAAGCTTCATTACCATCCATTTATTTAACTAATTAAATAAACAAACTTTGAAAAGTCAATGGCTTTATCTCTTCTCCCTAAAACCAACGAGATCATGTTATATATATATATATTAATTAATCTTAATTAATTAATTAACATATATATAATTGCTAAAGAGGTCCAATCAAATTGGGTTCGTCCTACTGGCCTCTACGGCCCCGACGTCAAACTTGACTCCTAAACTTTTCTTAGCAATATTGATGTCACGATCTCATCAGAAATATCCCAATCCCATTGGGATCCATTTAATCTAATGCTCTCCATAATTGGAACTCGTCCAATTACTATTTTACTGATTCTCCGAGTCACTCTTATCGTGTGACCCTTTAGGCTCCCGGTTATGTTGGCCACTTAGATTAACACTTAATCTAAGCAAGTCATGAGTGGTATCTAGCAACACATCATGACCCCCAATTGACCGAAAAGTAATCGGTTTGATGTATTTATTACGAACCAGATCACAAACCCTTCCATAGACAATTACTGTGCAATTCGTCCTTTCACCATCCTATACCCCACTTGGTTATGAGTATGGTCAAAGTGTCAACCCTCACTAGACCAAGTCCAGCCCAAGTGATAACAGTTCTCGTCTTGGGACTCATTACTCTATATGTCAATGAAGACACTCTTCATGACATATATGCTAGCCAGCCTTAGTAATGATCCTGACAAGAGGCCATGGGTATCTCTTCTGCTAATCCAGAAATGGTGAATCCTTTATTGGCTACTCAATTATCTTCGAATACCTCAAGCGCACCCAAGCACCACCCTATGAGTTACCTCCGAAGGCAACAAGGAATGGAGTCAAAGCACGGATCAAGATTCAAGATATCCTCGAGTACCTCAAGTCTAAGGATACTTGCACCATTGCTATGATGAGATTATCACCGACACTTAGATAAGATATCCATGTGATGATCTCATGGCAGTCATCCAATAAACTTACTACCACTAGTAAGCATCCACATGTCAATTCTAAATATCTCATATTTACGCTTTACGAGATCCACCGCTTGATCCAATCAAGGAATATGACATGTGTTAGTCTATCCGGATTAATGATGTCGGTCTCATTAATCCTATGACTAGGGAGAATTTAGATACTGACATAATTGCACATGATAGGAATCTCAGGAGTATGAGCACATCATAATTTCCTTCATGCTATGTCATATATCATGGACTTCATTAATTCGATTAAAGATCCAATCAATTCATAAACAATGTTCATGAACATCAAATTAATGAAGTATGCCTTTCTTTATTTATTCATAAAGTCTGCACACGACTTTGAACAAAACGCTAAAGGGATTGCCTTTAGGGCACAATATAAACGATCGTTTCCTTGCATAAGTCGACTTACCCCATGTACAAGTCGACTTATCGGTCCTGAATACGTGTAAGTCGACTTACCCCATGTACAAGTCGACTTGCACTTACAAATCTCCCACTTGACCTAAAGCCAATCGCCTTAGTATCTAATACCAAAAGCGAGTACATAAGAATCACAATTCTCGTGTGAGACAATGGCTTTGTCATCGGATCAGCAACACTTTGCTCTGTGGGAATTCTCTCTATAAGGACATCATCTCAACCGATGATTTCCCGAATCAAATGGAATCGGCGGAGTACGTGTCTGGATCAGTGATGAGACATTGGTTCCTTTCCCTGCGCACTAGCCCCATTGTATCACAATACAATCCTATGGGCTCATCACATTAGGAACCATACCAAGTTCAAGAATGAACTGTTTGATCCAAACCGCTTCTCTGCGCATCTCATGCGGCAATGTACTCTGCCTCGGTTGTTGAATCAGCAGTTGTCACTGATTGAACTCTTTCAAACCGACCGCCAGCCGTTCGGTGTGAATGTATATAACCCGATCGTGATTCAAAATCATCCTTATCGATTAAAGCGGCATTTGTATGCCCGCCACTGGAGATTTTCATCTCCATGTGTCAAGAAAACATCCTTAGTGCTTCGCAATTACTTGAGGATATTCTTGACACCACCCAAAGGACCCTCACCAGATCCGATTAATATCTACTCGTAACACTTAGAGCATATAATACATCGGGTCTCGACATAGCATTGTTCCATGCTAAACCTCTTTAGCATCTTACCTATGTACGTTGATTGTGAAAGACCAAGCAACTTCTTTGATCTATCTCTATAAATCTTTTCCCAAGGATATAAGTTGCTTTACCAAGGTCTTTCATCGCAAAAGGGTTTGACAACCAAATCTTAACGATTGATAGCATAGAGACATCGCTTTCCTAGTATTAATATGTCATCTACTTATAACACAAGGAATACGATTGCAGTTCCATGAACCTTCTTATACACACAATGTACATCCGAATTTTGTGAGAAACCAAACTCTTTGAGTACCTCATCAAAACGGATATTCCAACTCCTGGATGCTTGCTTCAATCCATACATGGAATTCTGAAGCTTGCATACCATTTCGCCATTATAGGAGGTGAAGTCCTCTGGTTGTGTCATATACACATCCTCGGGAAGATTTCCATTCAGGAAAGCTGTCTTCACATCCATTTGCCATATCTCATAATAATAATGAGTGACAATGGCTAGGAGTATCCGAATGGATTTAAGCATTGCTACGGGGCTGAAGGTCTCGTCATAGTCAACTCCTTGTCTCTGACGAAATCCTTTGGCCACAAGCCTTGCTTTATAAGCAATCACATTACCATCCATGTCGGTTTTCTTCTTGAAAACCCATGTGCACCCTTTGGGCTTTATTCCTTCGGGTGCAACAACCAAAGTCCAAACTTGGTTTTCTTACATGGAATCCATTCAGATTTCATGGCACAAAGCCATTTTTCAGACTCTGAACTTTTCAGAACCTCTTCATAGGTAGTAAGCTCATCATCTCGTATGAGCAATACGCCATTCTGCTCCTCACGAAATCCATATCTCTCGTGAACAGAGCGTATCCTACATGACCTCTGAAATTCTTGTGTAATAGAAGGTTGAACTGTTACCTCATGTACATGAGTTACGATTCTGCGAGTTCGAGCGATTGATCTGCGTTTGTTCGAGCATCTTGAACTTCCTCAAGTTCAACTTTGCTCCCATCGTCCTCTTGTAAAAGAAACTCTTTCTCTAAGAAAATAGCATGCTTTAAAACAAACAACTTTTGTTCCTCAAAGAAGGTAGAATTGATATCCCACGATATCGATGAACAAACACTTGTCGATTTTGCATCGTTAATCTAATCGTGTCCGCTTCACATAAGCAGGACAACCCCAAACTTTCAGCTGAGAAAGATAGGGCTTTCAGTTAGTCCACATCTCATATGGAGTAACATCAACTGTCTTTAATGGAACTCTGTTTAACAAGTAAACAATGTCTCGAAAGATACCCCAAAAATTGTGCAAAACCTATCATTAATCGCACCATGTCTAACAAGGTTCGATATCTCCTTTCAGCCACACTATTATGCTGCGGCGTGCAAGATGGAGTGTACTGAGATAAAATTCCATTATCTTTGAGATAATCCAAAACTGTTGGTCTAAGCATTTTCCACCACGATCAGATCGTAATGTATTCATACTTTTACCAAGTTAGTTTTCTACTTCATTTCTGAATTATTTGAACTTTTCAAACGCTTGATTTGTATCTCATCGACATCTGGTACCCATATCGTGAATAATCACCGATAAAAGTAATGAAGTAAAGACAACCACTTCTGGCATGGATGGACATCGGATCACATACTTCGAATGTATTAGGTCTAATACTCCAATCACTGCTCACCCTTTCCCTTGAAGGGTAACTTAGTCATCTTGCCTAATAAACAAGATTCGCATGTGTCATATGATTCATAATCAAATGACCCTAAACCGCCACTCTTATGGAGCTCAACGATGCGTGTCTCATTTATATGGCCGTTCGACAATGCCATAAGTAAGTTGATTTTAAATTATCTCGATTATGTCTTTTCGCGTCATTGACATTCAAAATTAGATATGACATATCTAATATGTCAATTCCATTGCATAATGTACCAATAGCATAGAGCATTCCATTCGAACTAATAGAACAACCATTGCTACTAAAAGTCCAATGGAAACCAAATCTATTGAAACAAGAAATGCATAATATGTTCTTTGTTAAAACAGTACAAAATGACAATCATCCAATTTGAATACAAGCCCACTAGGGAGTGACAAGACATAAGTGTCTCACGGCTAATGTAGCAACTCTTGCTGCATTACCTATACGAAGGTCTAGTTCTCCTTTTATGAGTCATCTCATCGTCCCCGAGGCCCCGTGATATCATTTCATATGTATGAGCCACAACCGTATCAAATACCCATATGTTTTGATCGAAATAAGATTAACCTCAATGACAAACATATTTGAAGGAGTAGAGGCATCGATGCCTTCTTCGCTTCAGAACTCGAATAGACTTTACGGTTTAGCCTCCGGTGGCGGTCTTGCCACAATGAAAGCAAAATCCTTTTGGGGCGGATCTTTGGTTTTCCTTGATGGCACTTCCATTTGGTTTCTTGGCCCTTTTCTTCTTTGGACCGGAAGAAGAAGCATCCACCACTAAAGACTTGCTTGCTATCTTCCTTGATAGCTCGCTTTCAATTGTCTTGAAAGCGATTGATCACTCAGAATTGTTGTGGATATTTGGTTCATCGATAGTTTATCACAAACCGTGAATAACCGTCGACAATCCAACCGAATTAAGTCTCTACTTAACTCATAATCCATTACAAATCCTAAGACACTAATCTCTCCATATAGCCATTCATCTTCGGGAAACTCGGACAGCAGATGTCCCCGAGCCATCTTTAATGGTGAAGAGAAGCCTCGAGGTCTCGAATCTTTCGCATCGAGCTTACTCATCGACTCCTAAGATGAAATACTATAGTGTGAGCATCCATGGACTCGTCTTTGCTTCGCACTCTCCGTGACATCGAGGCAAGCATAATGCAAGTAGTCATGTCATCGTCCTTTAGATGCTTACGATATGCTTTCGATCCTCATCGAAGCATCGACAAGAGTGCATCTGGAAGTGGAACATCTAGACGTATCCAGGTTCCTCGATCCGAGAACAATTCTCGATTCCTCGACCAATCAAGAAAATTCGGTCCAAAATAGAGGCGAAAATTCACATCGAAAACTTCTTCAATCAACCTAAACGCGATAGAGAGAAGGAATGATAGAATAGAAATGCCTGCATGATCATAAGGACTTGCATGACATGCATATGGCTCCCACTAGTTTCCTAGAATCCATAACCCTCTTTACTAATCCAGAAACAAAGTGACATAATGTCCTAGTGGGTCGATATCCGACATTGCTAAGAGTGACCTTGGGTTTGCCAACAAGCCACAACTTAGGTCAATCGGTAGGTATCGGACATACCAATTGCATCATCGATAACCAACATTGAGAATGACCTTGGGTTTGCCCAACAAGCCACCTTATGTCTCGGAGGTATCGGATATACCAATTACATCTAAGACATAACTATCGATCGCTCTATCAACTTGTTGATGTGTGCACTTACATTAGGTTATCAACTCCTTGATGCGTGTACATCCCAATGTACACTACCCAACTTCGCCTCTGTCCACGTTGACCTTGAGTTTGCTCAACAAACCAACGCTTCCAGTGAAAACTAACCCATTAATCAGAAAATCTTATTTTCATGGTTCGAACATATCCGTATAGAGTGAGCTTGAGTTTGCCCAACAACCCAGCCCTATAAGAACTCTGGTTCTTACCATATTAATGGAAGGCGTTAGTTTTCATATTCCGAGGAGGGATTTCGAATTCTAGACTCCAAGCTGAAGGATTATAGTCGCCAGGACTATATGGAATGATTTAGGTTTCATCAATCACATTGAATCAATCCTTTTAATCATCCATCATCCAACCTGAGCATGCCACAAGTCGACTTACAACGAATGCAAGTCGCCTTATGCCCCTGCCCATACACAAGTCGCCTTGTCTTCTGCCCTCGCATAATTCGACTTATCTGATATAAGTCGCCTTATGCACCTACCCGCGCACAAGTCGCCTTGTACACTGCAAGTCGACTTATGCACAGACCCTGAACAAGTCGCCTTATCTTCTAAATAAGTCGACTTGTCCAACAGAATTTGCTATAATTCTTTAATCGACTAATTCCTCAATCCTTGCAATTCCAATTCACAATACCAAAGGTAATATCTGCTACTTTGATGTCTCAATGAACACTTCATTAAACTATGAAAGCCTTATATAGTCAAACCATATGAAAAGCTTGAAATGAGTCAAAACTCATTAATTTCCAAATAATTTAGGAACACCCAAATTATCATCCTAAGCATCTCTAGCTAGCACATACATTATCAAATTTACTTCAGCACATGCCATAAAAAATATGACGGTCAAAACAAACAAGATAATGCAATATACTAACGAGACACTAATGTGATCACTTAGGCATCCGAAAATTCTTGGAAATGAAACTTCAAGCAATTCAGTTTGGCAATCATAATACATCAAGATAACACATTTTTAATCACATTAAAAATGGTGCAAGACATTGGAACTGAAAAGGCACACTCAATCAAGCCAAGCAAAACAGTCCCAACAATTTTTCACAAAACGGTCCAGTTCTGTACATTGCTCTAAATGATCAATGAAAAAATTTCAATAAATTCTGAGAAAATTTCATAGGTTAGTAAATGTTCAGAACATGCTACCTGAATTGTTTCAGGATTTTTATCCATCAAAAACTCAGTCAACCTAAATAACAAAACCGATTCAAAATCTGTGTTCATCAGCACAGCAATTCCCAACAGCATAGAATAAAATCGAAAATAAATATCCAATCACCTTGAAATCCAATTTCCATGCTCATAGACATTTACCAACATCTTAGAGACATGTAGGTGAAGGAAAATCTGAAAAAACATTTTTCTAGAATTTATTATCGAATTTATACTACTGCCAGTTCCAGAATCGTTTCACAAAACAACATCCGAAACTTAGGGAATTAAATTAGCAAAACTATATCAAATCAAATCGATAAATTCTCAAATTTCATAGACATATTCTCTAACATGTTATGAACAATCCTGGGCAGAAAAATTTCGAAAAACATATCACAATATAAATTCGAAAATTGGACAGCAAGCATGCATCAACAAAAAATTCCATTAGGGTTTCTGATCTCGCTTAGGTTCTAGCTTCATACGGGACACCAGACGCTCTGATACCACTGTAGGAAAATCCCGGGAGGTACATCACATGTACCGGCAGCGGAAAACAAAAATTTTTGTTCCCGGGACTTTCTCGAAACCCAGGATCTAGGTGTCGGTATGAAGACATCAACCTAAATAGCCAAAAGAGACTATCTCTAAAGGTGATCCACGCAAAGATCAGAAAACCTAACCGAGTCAAACCCCTTTGACCCGAGAATAGCTAGAACAGATTAAAGCCTGCTAGAGCCTACCTCTGTCCTGGAGAGCTTGAGAAAACGTTGGTCTTTGTGCTTGGAGAAGAGAAACTATGACACTTGAGGAAGAAGAAGACTTGAAATCACCATTCAAACTTTCCTTAACACTTAAGGAAATATTCTTCTCTTCAAAACCTTAGCATCATCGACGGCAACTCATCAAGACAAGCTTCTTATATATATTTTTAACAATTAAAAAGAATCCATAAGAGTTTGCCAAGTGTAAGCTTCATTACCATCCATTTGTTTAACTAATTAAATAAACAAACTTTGAAAAGTCAATGGCTTTATCTCTTCTCCCTAAAACCAACGCAGATCATGTTATATATATATATAATTAATTAATCTTAATTAATTAATTAACATATATATAATTGCTAAAGAGGTCCAGTCAAATTGGGGTCGGTCCTACTGCCTCATCGGCCCCGATCTTTGAAAAACTCTAAACCTTTCTTAGCAATATTGATGTCACGATCTCATCGGGACATATCCCAATCCCATTGGGATCCATTTAATCCTAATGCTCTCCATAATTGGAACTCTGTCCAATTACTATTTTACAGATTCTCTGAGTCACCCTTATACGTGTGACCCTTTAGGCTCCCGGTTATGTTGGCCACTTAGATTAACACTTAATCTAAGCAAGACATGAGCGGTATCTAGCAACACATCATGACCCCCAATTGACCGGAAAGTAATCGGTTTGATGTATTTATTACGAACCAGATCACAAACCCTTCCATAGACAATTACTGTGCAATTCGTCCTTTCACCATCCTATACCCCACTTGGTTATGAGTATGGTCAAAGTGTCAACCCTCACTAGACCAAGTCCAGCCCAAGTGATAACAGTTCTCGTCCTGGGACTCATTACTCTATATGTCAATGAAGACACTCTTCATGACATATATGCTGGCCAGCCTTAGTAATGATCCCGACAAGAGGCCATGGGTATCTCTTCGCTAATCCGAAGTGGTGAATCCTTTATTGGCTACTCAATTATCTTGAATACCTCAAGTCGCACCCAAGCACCACCCTATGAGTTACCTCCGAAGGCAACAAGGAATGGAGTCAAAGCACGGATCAAGAATCAAGATATCCTTGAGTACCTCAAGTCTAAGGATACTTGCACCATTGCTATGATGAGATTATCAACGACACTTAGATAAGATATCCATGTGATGATCTCATGGCAGTCATCCAATGAACTTACTACCACTAGTAAGCATCCACATGTCAATTCTAAATATCTCATATTTACAGCTACGAGATCCACTGCTTGATCCAATCAAGGAATATGACATGTGCTAGTCTATCCGGATTAATGATGTCCAGTCTCATTAATCCTATGACTAGGGAGAATTTAGATACTAACATAATTGCACATGATAGGAATCTCAGGAGTATGAGCACATCATAATTTCCTTCATGCTATGTCATATATCATGGACTTCATTAATTCGATTAAAGATCCAATCAATTCATAAACAATGTTCATGAACATCAAATTAATGAAGTATGCCTTTCTTTATTTATTCATAAAGTCTGCACACGACTTTGAACAAAACGCGCTAAAGGAGATTGCCTTTAGGGCACAATATAAACAGTACCGTCCTTGCATAAGTCGACTTACCCCATGTACAAGTCGACTTATTGGTACTGAATACGTGTAAGTCGACTTACCCCATGTACAAGTCGACTTGCACTTACAGAATAAAGATGGGTAACTTCAATCAAGTGGGAGCAATTCCACAAAAAGGTTCTCTATGATGCCTGATCTAAGTAGGAGCAATCAGACTAATCAAGAATTTGTTTATGATGAATCTCAGTTAAGACAAAGTACTCGAGTAATAATTCCCTAACGTCGTTTTGAGATTAAAGGGGAAATTAATATGATTGTTCCACAAGAGGAAGAAGAGCCAAGGAATGTAAATAAGGCTCTTACTAGTCCTGCTAAAGAAAAATGGATGAAAGCAATGATAAAAGAAATGGCTTCTTTAAGCTCAAATCAAGTATGGGACTTAGTTGACCTCCCTGAAGGGCGTAAAGCAATTGGGAACAAGTGGGTTCTCAAAGTTAATCAAAAATCTGATGGTAATATTGAAAGATATACAACACGACTTGTAGCAAAAGGATACACACAATAGGAGGGAATTGATTGCGAGCAAATTTTTTCACTTATTATGAAGTTTGTTTCAATCCGTCTTATTCTGGCTATAGTAGCCAGTATTGTAGTGCTCCCTTACCACAGGATACACACCGGGACCCCGGAAGGTCATTCTAGTATATATCCTACGATAAGGACGTTCGATCATTACATTCTGTTCATATGACATCATATCAATCTTCCCTTAAAAACATCGTAAGAAAATCACAATATTTTTAAACCAACATTTTCCTCATATCATTTCATAAAAACCTTATTGTTTACATTATGACTCTCAACAATTTCCATATGTACATCATCAAAACCTAACACATTAATACTACATGAGTGAGGAAAATGTGTACAATCTAACTAATCTATCAAAAAATCCCAGCTGACTGACCTTTAAGCCATGACTTCTCTGGTCAAATCACAATCTACATGGCAATAAAGCCTCTCAATGAGGTAACCATCATCGATGGTTCACCCAATTCATGCAACAAGTCAATTCATATCACAATTATTTCACAATTTTGCATTTCACATGAGTAACACACTTTCATTTAAGCATAAACAATTTTGCATTTCACTCTATCAAACATACTTAACAAGATGCATATGAAATGTTCATGATATATTTTTCAATTGTTACATTGTTGTGACTGGGCGCTTGAACTGTCCCGTATCTATTTTGGATACTGGGCTCATTTATACTGTCCCTTCTCCGATGAGGATACAGGGCATGTTCATGACAATCCCGGGTATCACTTCATAAATTTTTCACAAACTATCCCCATACCCTACTCATCTAAGTATAACTTATACCTAGGTTTATGCCTTACTAAACCCATTAAACTCGTAATTAATTTCTCATTGAATCACTTTAGATTTTTCCAAGACACCTCTTTCGAGTCTACTGTTCATCTACAATCAGAAGGTGAAAATGAGTAATTTGGTCAAACTCTCTTATATAAAAATATTCCTCTATGTCTTATCTTTCCATTGACACCAAAATCACTCAATTTGGTTCAATAATGTTAAAATTATACTCCAAATATTTTCGAACTGCTCTTATTTTGAGACAGTACCCCTTACTCAACTTCCATCCAAAAATTGAAACTCTTAGTCCAATTTAGAATTGTATTCCTTCTCATAAGTTGTATAACTATGTCTCTAGTTTACTTAGAATAAAAAATCACTCAATTTGGATAACTATAAAAAAGGATATGCCCAAAATACTGGGGTATGTTTAATGGAAAAACACAAGTTCATAAAATTTAAGAGTACACACACTGTATCTGTTCCATGTTTTTCACTCAATCTTTCTCAATTAATTTTGTATGGCTATGATTTTTGGTTTAAATGTATATCAATGTCTTGAGAATCCAATGGTTCAAGAATTAGGTCATTTGGATGTCTAGAGGAGAAGTTATAACCAAAAGAATCCAGTCTGTTTTTGCTTCCGTCTTAGTTTTTCCATCGTCTTAGTTTCCCATCGTCTTCTTACTTTCTATCGTCTTATTTCCCATCATCTTAGTTTCCATCATCTTAGTTTCCATCGTCTTAGTTTCCCATCGTCTTACTTTCTATCGTCTTAGTTTCCCATCGTCTTACTTTCTATTTTCTTAGTTTCCATCGTCTTACTTTCTATTGTCTTAGTTTCCCATCATCTTACTTTATATCATCTTAGTTTCCATCGTCTTAGTTCCTATCGTCTTAGTTTTCCATCGTCTTACTTTCTATCGTCTTAGTTTCCTATTGTCTTACTTTCTATCGTCTTAATTTTCATTTCCACATAAAAAGACCATAACTTTCGACTCAGATGTCCAAAAATTCCATACTATATACAGTTGGAAAGATAAAAGAAATATCTACAACTCTCAAAATGAAACTTTGCCAAAATCTATGTGGATTACTCCATATTTTCTCCCAAAATCAGAACATGAATTTTTATATTACGCTCTCAATGTACTACACCCAGTTCTCAACTTCATGAAATTTTGAGACTCTTAGAGATAGAATTGAAATTCTATGTCTTCATACAAAATGTAGCCCTATATCTCTAGTTTAATCCAAATTAAGAATCATTTCGTTTGGACAACTAGAGAAAACTTTATGGCTAAAAGACTGAAGCATATTCAGTGAGCATTTTTCTAGATTTTCAAACTTTCAATATTTTTCATCACCATAACACTAAAAATCTTTCAAAAGCTAATTTTACACTATAACCAAAATTTATTTCCCCTCGACCACCCAGTATTTATGAATATACACTTAAATGTCACTTTCCATGCAAACGACAGTAACTCCTTAATTTTCTTTCATAAATCACCAACTCTAAAGGATTTATTCACTACTTACCTGTTGAAAACTCCAAAATCTTCAAGCCATAAACTCTATGCAATTTATGTATTTCACTGTGTACAATGACCAGCTTCTGGTTTTTCTTATGATAGAAGGCACAAATAACAAAGTGGGTTTGGTGTAGGAAGGAAAACAGAGAAATCTCTTAGAAGAGGTTAGATGAAAAACTCTGTGTGTGTGAAGGAAACTTAAAGAAGATAACCATCAAGAATGAACCTAGACATATAACTTAACTTTTTAACTCTCAGAAATAGTAACCTACATCTAGCAAAGTACCAAGCCTAAGTGACACTTGTCACTTTCCTCATATCTAAAATCTAACTTAGTTTCTTTTGAAACTAACTCCTTTAACTCTCATATTTACAATTCAACTATCTCCAAAACTCAATTTGATGTCTTTTTCCTATTTTCCAAAATTTACCAAAAATTTATGCCTAAATTCACCAAAATTCACAAATACAATATTCTTACTAACCAATAAAATTTTCCATATAAATAAATTCAAAATTCTAAAAACACCCAAAAATCATAACTCAATCTAATTATACCCAGAATTATTCATGAATGCATGTAGAATTATTTTCATATGCCATGACTTCACTATTCATATGTATGTGTATAACATAATATGCATGAACATGGAGATGCTTTTCTAACTCTCATTAATCACCCATATTTACCATTTTAACCTTCCCACAAGAATTGGATGTTACAAGTATGGATCTTGAATTACATCAAATGGATGTAAAAACTGCTTTTCTCAATGGAGAATTAGATGAAGAAATCTATATGGAACAACCTAAAGGTTTCATCAAGGCAGGTAAAAAAAATAATATATGTCAATTATTAAAATCAATTTATGGCCTGAAGCAATCTTCAAGGCAATGGCATATTTGTTTTCATAATGTAATCATTTCGTATGATTTTTAAATGATCGATGAAGACCATTATGTGTATGTTAAGAGATCAAGAGATAAATTTGCACTTTTATCTTTATACGTGGATGATATATTGATTGCTTGTAATAACCGTGTGTTTCTTATGTAAATCAAACATTAGTTATCATTTGAATTTGAAATGAAAGACATGGGTGAAGCGGTATACATTCTTAGAGTCAAGATTTCTAGAGATCATTCGTAGAGATTCTTATCGTTTTCACAAGCGATGTACATTCAATGAATTCTTGAACGATTCTGTATGTAAGATTGCAAATCAATTGATAATCCTATTGTTAAAAATGAAGGCCTTAGTAAGAGAAATTGCCTGTCAATGGCACAAGAAAGGGAACAAATGAAGAATGTTCCCTACTCTAGTGCAGTTAGAAGTCTTATGTACACAATGATATGTACAAGACTAGATATTTGTTACACTGTTGGGATGGTAAGCAAATATCAATCAAATCTAGGCCAAGCATATTGGAAAGTAGTAAAGAGAATATTGAGGTATCTAAAGGGAACTGTAGACTATGCAATATGTTATCAAGGAAATGAATTATGAATACAAGGTTATACAAATGAAAACTGGGAAGGAGATTTAGATGAAAGAAAATCTACCTCAAGATATGTATTCTTACTAAATCATAGAGCAATATCATGAAAAAGTAAGAAACAATCTTTCGTTGCATTATCCACAATGGAAGCTAAATTTATAGCATTCTCAACTACAGTGCAAGAGGTTATGTGGCTTCATCGATTCTTAGTGCATTTGGGAGTCACTAAAAGCAAAATTAATCTAGTGACCATCAACTGTGATAGTTAAATTGCAATCGTTTATACTAAAGACCCCAAATTTCATTGCAAGACAAAGCAAATAGATACCAAGTATAATTGTGTGAAATATATAGTTGCACGAGGAGAAGTGAACATGAGATATATATCTACACAAGATATGATAGTAGACTCAATGAAAAAGTCAATTTTTAAAGATGTACACATTGGGCATGTAAAGTCACTAGGACTACGTAGATGTTGAAATGTATTGATAAACATTTCTCTGTGTATATTCACTTATTATAATGTCATATTTTGGATATAATATATGATGAAGATTATACATTGTGTATCATTTAATTCATGAATATACATGTTTTGCACAAACATGTTTTGGGATGAATCACAAGTATATGAGACAGAATATAGATTGGCTCTCTCACACGAGAAATCACCTCTAGTGTTTATGCTCGCTAGAGATGAGGCATGTTTAAAGTTTATTATCTAGGTAATAATTGAGAGCTAGAAACTTAAACCACAAATGCTGTAAAAAAATTAGTTCAACATGATTTGTTAATCACTATATCTATCTTACATTGCTAGATTTGAGTTCGGAACAAGTTTTGAGTAGATAAGTGAACTCAAGTTAGACATTGAGTATGTTTGAACTATTATCTGTACGGTATTTCTTGAATGACAGATGTTCAAGCTAAATGAAAAGGGTAAACACCGTAGCACATGACTCGTACTATGTGTGCACAACTAATCAAAGAAAGGGATTAATGTAAGTTACATGATCTCAACTTACGTTGTGTGAGACCCTTGATATTGAGAAGAACCTCATCATATACCCTTATGTCCCTTGTTTTCATTCTTGAGAATTAAATTTAAGATTTGCTACTTTAGGTTATTGTCAAAAGATCATGCAAGATGCGATCCTATGTAATTATTCTAGGAAAGCAAATTAAATTTAATTCAAAAGAAAATTAAGAACAGAGGAAGGTCATTTATTTTAGATCATTGACTAGCATGAAAAGTATTCATAGATGGCCATCGTCTCTTTAGTAGAGAATTTGAATACATTCACGACTCAAGAAACAAAATGAGATAAAAAAAAAGTGCAAATGCAAGATATAACCTAGGGTATAGCATACAATGTCTACTCAAGGAAACTTAAGTCCAAAGATCAATTTGTTAATCGAGATGTCATATACTCCTAATAGATATATGAAAATATGCTCTCATCGTATACTGGTCACACCGATTATTGAACTAGTATGAACACTGCAGATTTTTTTTAAAATTAGAATAAAACTCATCATGTGTGAGTGGGAGATAATGACTTTTTTAAAACTCATCAACTTGATTATTCAACTGTGAATCAACCAATTCAAATTCTTATAATATACATGTTTCCCATACATCTCTAAGTATATGTATATTACTTACAAAATAATCTTAGTAACTTTTGACTAGATATATAATTCTCACAGATAGAAAAACCAAACTCTTTTGTTTTATTAATAATAAATATTTTCATTACAAAGCGTAACTAAAGAAGATAAAGTTATATATAAATAAATTTTCTTTATATAAATATAGTGTCCTGGATAGCAAGTGTATTTCCATGTAACTTTATCTTCTTGCCATTCTTTGTAATGAAAATATTTATTATTAATAAAACAAAGAGTTTGGATTTATTTGTGTGAGCATTATATATCTAGTCAAAAGTTACCAAGATTCTTTGTAAGTAATATACATATACATAGAGATGTATGGGAAACATGTATATTATTAGAATCAATTAATTGATTCACAGCTTGAATAATCAAGTTGGTCGCTGATTATGGTTTAGCTTTGTAATGTTGCGATTTATCTCCATATAAGTAAAGGAGTTTACTTAAAGGGAATGATGAGTTTCATATCGATAGTAGTAGACTATCGATAATGGCACTATTAAATAAATCTGAATCAAATATGTTTTCAAGAATAAAGTGGGCGTTACTTTAATCTTAAAACATACAAACAAGCATTCGCTTATTATGAATCATAATCTTGATGAGTGGTGAACTCATATATGTTTCATTATAATTCTTGATATGATCGAATGGATTTTACAGAGTATTTATCCGAAGGTTCGCATGTTGGAATTACTAATTGAAACATGTATCAGGGAACATTCACTCAAATAAAGAGTTTATAGTGCTATCATCACTTCTAGATGTTTTAAGGAAATTTGGTGATTAAACTGGCGCCAGTAGTTTGATGGACTAGCTACCCACCAAGTCTTGACACCAAGATGAGATCTTGTGTGTTAATCACCGTATAATGTAAAACGGGAGATCTAGAAGAAAAAACTAACATAAGGACAAAACGGTAATTTTACCCTTTGTTATGCGGATGGTTATAATAAGGCTCTAAATAGGGTTTGCAATTAGACATAAAATATGTATTCTATTGGGACCCAATCTTGGAACCGAACCCCAACCGAAAAAGCAAAAAACAGAAATGAAAACGAAAGGAAATCAAATCATAACAAAGCGAAACGAAAGGCGAATCACAAATTGAAACGAATCGAAGGAACGGGTCACAAACAAAGCGAAACAAATGAACAGATGAAAACAAAAGCGAAAGAATCCAAAACGAATCGAATTGGTTCGGAATCAAAAGCGAATCGAAACAAAGCAAACATACCAAACGGTTCAATCGAACTGAATCAAATTTTTCTGACATCCATAAACTCATACTTTAGAAAAATGCGCATTGGAAACCCTAGACTAAACTAATCCGAAACCGGTATAAATTTTTTTCTTTTTCATTTTTTTATTCAATCTCATAAAAAGTAATTCAATTTCCCATTTGGAAATTCCATAAATTCAAAAATTCAATCTTTCACACTCATACATATCTCATAATTCTTCTTTTTAACCAAAACTTAATTTTTCTTTTTCCAAAAGGCATTAATACACATATCCCTAAATCCACAATTCATACACAAAAAGCACTTCAATATCTCAATTCCAGCAACACAATTCATCGGACCTCTTGTTCGGAATCTCAGCATAAACAAACACATTTCTATACCTATAACACTTCAATAAGTCTCAATCAATAAGCAGAATCATCGGACCCCCCGTCCGGTATCCATCTCATAATCAATCCCATTCATATACAGTCACATTCATATCTCAATCATTCATAACTTACACAAATTCATAATTTATCTCAATTCAATACACCAATTTCATAATTCTACATAATTCATACTCCTCATGAAAAAATTGCTTACAAAAATATTAATGGCATTCCAAGCCATGTACAAAACCAATACCAAAATCCCAAATACATAAAACATAGGACAAACAAAATCGAACAAAAGCTTTGACTTTCTTTCATCCAATCTCCTGGTCGAAACCTGGAGATGGGGATGAAAGGGGGTGAGCTAGACAGCTCGTGGATAACATGTTTATAAATCGAACAATAAGCAAAAACATTTTCAAAACTCATTTTTCCACTTATAAACATTTCACAGTAGCAAAAGTTATCAAAAGCTTATTTTTCAAGCTTTTCAAATTTCTCACAATTCATAAACAAATTCAAAACAAGAATGCATCACAAATATAAACAAATCAGAAAACACATATCACATCAAAATGGTTTGGGTCGGTCCAAAATGGAACGTACTGTACATTCTCGCATAGCGATCCTGTGCAGCCGTGAACAGAACGTACTACACATTCCCGCATAGCGGTCCAGTGTAGCCGTGAACTTATGGGAGTCCAAAATCAGAGCTCCAATGCCACTAGCGGGCAGGCGAGCGAAGCCGATAAAAACAAGACAAGTGCACTTGACTCAACTTATGGGACCTAACCAAACTCACTTAACACATAATTCATAATTGAAAATCGGACTGCCCGAAGGCACATTTCAAAAACTTAATATCCATATCATGTCATATCAACAAATTCCCATTCATAAATTTCCACAATTGCAAAAATTCACATAGCAATTACTGTAACATCCTGTTACCCATGCTAGGGCTAGAATTGTGAATTTTGAGAATTTATGAGAAATTAGGAAAAATGCACATCATGCATTATTAATTGTGACATGCACATTTTTGCACATTTATATGATTGTACATGCATTCCTTGACATTTTCGGGTACAATTGAATTATTAAATTGTGATTAAAATGTGTTTTGGCGATTTTGATATTATTTAAGACATTTTTTAATTTTTAGTGAATTTTGTGAATTTTGTGAAAATATTGATTTATGGGCCAATTATATAGTGACATGTGGCAACATATAATTGGGACAAGTGGCTAGTATAAGCAGATGAAAAATGGCAAACTAATGGTGTCAAATGGTTATTTGATTGTTACATATGGCTTTATAGAGTTAGGAAACTTGTAAGGCATGCAAAGTGTACGGATGCTTGGAGTTAAAATTGAACTAGTGTAAATGTTCTTCTCAGTGAAGAAGCACTTGCCATCCGAACACTAGTTCTGAAACTTTTGATGCTTTGATCTGCTCTCCTTGCGGGATATTATAGCCAAATCAAGTAAGTTATTATTGTAAATGATGTTTTATTGTGGGAATGTATACATGCATGCGAGGTTAGAGAAGTTGATTTCGGTGTTGAATAGAGTAGATGATTGATTGAGAGTAGGAAATTGTTAGTACGGTGTTGAATGAACTCTAGTTTGGAAGATGTATATACTATGTTTGGGTTTTGAAAAAAAAGCCGAAATGGTACATGCATGCATTGTGTCCGTTGTTTATCAGTAGAAGTGAAGTTGATGTTTAAGAATGAATCTTGAGTTTGATCTTATGTAAATGTTTTGAAATGGATTAGGAGTTAATTGGAGTGAAGTTTTAGAGATTATTTTGGGTTTAGAAGTGAAAAATTTGGAAAAAGAAATCGGGGAAGCCGAGTTGCAGAACCAGACGTCGCGACGTGTTTTTATTTATTCGTCGCGACGTGTAGTTTATTTTGTTTATTCGTCGCGACGTCCATTTTCTTCCTCGCCGCAATGTAGGCAACCCCCCCTTGAACTCATCACGGAAAACGTTGTAAAAATCCCGAGAAAATTGATTTTTTGGGTTGTTCGTCGCGACCTCATATTTTCCCCTCGTCGCGAAGAGCGCCCATCCTTTGACTGCTCGAACATGCTTTGGTATTTTGACCATAACTTTCTCTATACTGATCAAATTTGGGTGATTCTTGATTCCCTCTAAACTAGAGACATAGGGCTAAAACTTTTATGAAGAAATGTAGTTTTAATTCTGTCTCTAAGAGTTTCAAATTTTGGTTGGAAATTGAGGTATAAATTTTGCTGGAACTTATGAACCATTTGGAATATTTTGAGAATATCTCTTGGTATACTGATCCAAATTAAATGATTTTGGTGTCCTTAGAAAGATAAGAAATGGGAGAACAACTTTAGAGAAGGAAGTTTTGTCTAATTTGGTCTTTTACCTGATCTAATTTAGTATGGAAAGTTGACCCGAATATGTTCTATAGGAAAAATCTGAAGTGGTCAATGAAGCTATGAAATTATTTGACATTGTTTGGTCCAATTCAATTATAAGAATACATGGTATTAATGAGGGCTTTGATTCCTAAATTATTTTTGATAAGGATCTCATTATTGCACCCCGGAATTGTCATTGAACATGCATTGTGAATACATTCTATACATTGATATTTTTATGAAAGAACATTTGTGCAATTGTGCAAAGTGTGATATTTGTGAATGTGTTTTGCCTATTTTAGAGGAGCATATCGGACGCCAATCGGACATTGCCGGACCATCCAGGCAATAGCTTATTGGAGCGTACTATGAGTCAACCTAGATGTTTTCCTAGGATTGATTTAATCTGATTTGTTTAAGCTTCCAATATTGTTTTATTGCTTGCGATTTAATTATGAATTCCGGACTTCAATTGTCCGAGGAGATCAATATTTGGGAATGTATTAGAAGTGCTCTGATTGTGAATTTGTTTGCTATGGAATTCTGAACGTGATTATGAATGTTATGTGAATCCTCAACGAAAGTTGAATGCCAGATTTAGATCCGATGAATATGAGTTCTGTTGAATATGTGATTGTGATACATGCCATATTCAGATTGATGCATTTCATAAAATGCATGCTCAAATAAAGGCGTTGTGACTTGAATTGCCCATATGAAGTGCTTCCACGTAGAGCTTTGCTCCGTGATATATATGTGTGCACGTAGAGCTATGCTCCGTGATTCTGTTCTGATTGAGCCCTACGGGCCAGCAATTGTATAAGTATGTGATAGGCATTCAGTCACAACAATAAGAACGAATGTGAGTCTTATATGCATATGTAATTGTTCATATATGATCTGTTTGGCAATGATTGAATGTTATACTCTATTGTATGAGTTTTGAATCATAAATGTATCTGTATATGAATGTTTGTGTAATATGTGATGTGTGCTTATGATCCGGTGAATTCATCGATGATGGTTCACTCATGGAGTTTGCAAAACTCATCAAAATTTACAATGTGGCTTTTCAGGTACGAGTCAAGAGACCTAGTTCCTTAGTCAGGACTTAAGGAATCTTTTGGTTAGAGATATGGCTCAGAGGTCTGTCAGCTGACACCAGAAGTGTTCTAGCCTTTTTTTGTCGTTTTGTTGGATATTGTATAAGCTTTTATGCTTAGTCTTTTGGTGGTATCAGTGTAAGCTATATGAATGAATGGATTTGAATGGTTTTAAAACATTTAGTGACTTTGAGTGTGTTAGATGATGCCATGTGTAGGTTGGATTGCCATGTGTAAGTCGGATATGTTTTGCTCCAACATACCATTATTATAAGGTATGTACTTGAATGTCCTTCGGGTGTTCAGGTATTTGCCTTATAGTAGTGGGATATTGCATTTTTGGTATCAGAGCATGGTTTGACATCTTTAGGGAAATAATATGATTCATAGTGAAGGTGTTGGGACCCGATCCGGAAATCAGATATCAATCGGAAAAGCAGAACTGAAAACGGAATCGAATGGAAACGGAAATTTCGCATCGAAATTTCGAATCAGAAAACAAAGCATAAGAATCGAAAGCGAAGCGCATACTCGAAGCAAATGCAAATCAGAATCGAATACCAAATCGACAGAAATCAATAGAATCGAATCATAAGGTGGGGATAAACGAAATAATCAATTAAACTGAAACATATCCGACATTCGAGAATAATAATCAAAGAAAACGATCGAATAAACATAATCGCGTTGGAAACCCTAAGACGTACCATTCCGAAATCCGATATAAATTTTTTTTTCTTTCTTATTCCTTGTCTTTTCTTTCTTAATCACTTTATTTCATTACATACAAAATCATCATATGCTTGAATACTCATACAAATCCCAAATCGCACTCAAATCATAATAAACTTCTTAATATTAATACCAATCTCATAAATCCATCTTTCATACATCTAAATTTTATTTTTTTCTTTTTCAATTTATTTTCTAACGAAAATTCGGCAGCATAATGGCTGCATTTATCCTATCCCAAAAATTCCTGCAAAGCCAAAATACACTTCTAATATCACAAAATCCAGAATCATCGGACTCTCCGTCCTAATCCAAACACCAAAGAACAAACACAATCTTAGTTCTAAACACTTCAATCAAATTCCCATATCAATTAACAATATATTTTCCCAAAATCATACACAATTTCATATACAATTTCCAAAATTATTTACAATTCTGATTTTAAATCCGTACATCAACCTCTTCATTCTTTTGCATCAACCCAATATACACAATTACATACAAACTTCATAAATCATATACTTACATGGCAATTTAAGCCATATCCAATTTTAATACCAAAATCTCAATTTACACAAAATCCAAATACTACAAAATCGAATCGAATGTCTTGACACTCTTTCATCCGATCTCCCGCATCGAAACACGGAGATGGGGATGAAAGGGGTAAGCTTCAAAGCTCGTGGGTAACATATTTATAAACCTGAATAATAAGCGAAATCAATTTTCATAAACTTTTGCCAAAGGCTTAGTTTTCAAACTTTTCAACTTTCAAATATTTTCTCAAACCCTTTTCAATTTTCCAAACTTTTCATATCAAATTTCTATAATTTCATGGTTGAAAACCCTTTTCTCATTTTCAACATTTCTCATAAACATGAATGCAATCACATCGAGAAATTTCACGCACATAAACAAAATCAAAATCACATAACATAACAAAATGGTTTGGTTTCGGTCTAACAGACGTCTTGCACATTCCAAGATAGCGGTCATATGCGGCAAAGTGAACAGAGGGGAGTCCAAATCGAACTCCTAAGCCACTTACTGAGCGTGGAGAAGGCTATCGAGGGAGACAAGGTAATCGACTCTACGGAGGGACTGACCAAACCCATACAATTCACATATTCATGCTTAAAACAAACAGTTGCCGAAGGCACTTTTGAAATTTCACATTGTCATGTCGTGTCTTACTAGACACGGTCACATTCACTAAGCACATAATTTCATATGTCATATTGCAAAATACAAATACACCAATCAAATTCTTACAAATTCACAATCATTCATCAAACAAGTATGCAACACAAAATAGATAACAACTTTATCAATTCCTTTGAAACATAATTCTTACACCTTTAAAATCACAATACACATTTCTCATCCAAAATTTAAACCACGATTTTCACCTTTTATTCAAAACAATAAAAATCACTAATTATTTTAATTTTTAAATCGATTTCCAAAAGCATTTCTCTCTTGATTTTCTAAAACATAAATAACAATTTCTTAAAATTTGAATATCTTGAATAACAAATTTTCTTAAATCAATTTCCAAAATCGTTTAAAACAATAAATCTAACTTTTGTAATAATTTTAGTAATTCGGACATGCTCAAAATCTATCAATATTTAAAACCTTTGAAAACTTTCAAATTGAAAGTTTCAATTTCTCATATCATTGCACATATAACAAAATTTCTAAAGTTATTCAGAAAGTAAAGAATTTCATCAAACGAAAATCAAACAATTACATAAACGATATTTTATAATTAATTCCCAAAAGCATTCGAAAATCATAGTTTTCCCTACTTTCCAAAACAGTCAGAAATCATGATTTTCCAAACATTTTTTTTTCAAAAACAACATTTTTATACCTATTTCAAAAACATTTAGAAATCATAATTTTCCAATCATTTTCATAAGAAATATTTTTATAACAAATTCGAAACATTCAAAAATCTTACAAAACCAATCTTTTATCACTAATTCCAAAACTATCCGGAAATCATAAATGTTTCCAAACGTTTTTGTAAACAATATGTTATAAACGATTTCAAAAACAATCACTTTCCAAACCTTTATTTAAACACGATTTTAAAATCAATTCCAAAATATTTGGAAATCCAAATTTTCAAACACTTAGAACTTGGAGCAATTTTCCAAACCATTTGAAAACAATACCAAAATTCGATACTTTCTTTCTTCCACCTTCTCGAAATCATTCGGAAATCCAAATTTCAAACCTTTACATAAATAATTTCAAAAATCATAATTTTTTTAAACACTTTTATAAACAATTTCGAAAATCATAAACTTTTTAAACACTTTCAGAAATCATAAACTTAGATAAACCATATTTTATAAATAACGTCAAGAATGTTCGAAATCGTCATTTTCAATTACTTTTATAAACAACATTTTGTGTTATTCCATAAACATTCGGAAATCATAAGCTTTCAAATCTTTACATAACTATATTCAATAAATATTTTCACAAATATTTGGAATTTATAATTTTCAAACATTTTCTTAATAAAATCGAAATACTTTCCTTCTAGGTTTACCAAAGTATACACATAAACTTTCAAAGCATTCATCTTCTAAATTTTGTTTTTTAAAACTCAAACAAACAATCTTTCAATTGTATCAAAGTATTCAAAGCAATAAATTTACAATATCCAAACAACACATTTTCAAACACTTTCACTTTCGGATTTTTTTAAGAACACTTACAAAGCTCATAATTTAAGTAAATAAATATGACACCCACCTTATTTCCATGCAAGCATCTTGTCCAATGCTTCACTTTGACCTTTCTTTCTCTCTTCCAATTTAACAAAACCTAAACCATAATCATCCAAATTCACATCATAAATAACAAAACTTCAAAATTAACTTAGAATTCACCAATTCCATATAAATTCAAGTTATTTAAATCTCCAATTTTGAAAATCCCCAATTTTCAAAATTGGCCTAAACCAATTTACACAAATTCCATATCATAAATCACAATTTCCTAAAATTGATTTCATATTTCACCAATTCATACTAGTATTGATGATTCTACACCATTAATTCACAAAATTCCCAAATTTCAAATTAAACCTAAACCCCCAATTTATAATTTTTCAAATTAAACTTCACCTAAAACATAAACATCAAAATTAACTTAGGATATCTCAAATTCACCACTAATTCAAGCAATCTAAAGCATCAATTCCAAAAACCCCCAATTTCAAACTTTGACATAATCCCCAATTCACAATTAATCCAAAATTAAACATAATCATAACCTATTCTCTTCAATTAGCCTTAGGAAAACTCAATCCATAACCTTTCCAAACTATCTAAACCAATAAACTCATCAAATATTCAAAATCAAAACTTTCTCTCTCTTACCTTTTTCTCCTCCATTTTCGTATTTCTTGGTTTTGCAAGCAAGCTTTCTCCTTCTTCCTTCTTTTCTATCTACAAATCACGAAAATCTCATGGTAGAAACTCTATAAAATTCGAAAATTCCAAGCTTTTTCCCTCCTCTCTTCCTCCTTCTTCCCCAAGTTTCTTCTCTCTTCTTTTCTTTTCATTTTCTTTCTTACTTTTCAGCAAAATCGTGAACTCTAGATGCTTCATACGACAGCTATGGGCTGTGTTTCATGCCAGGTCATTAAATGGGGGGTAAATGACTTAAATGCCCCTTCATTTAAGCAATATTCCACCATTGCCCCTGCACAGGATTTTGAAAAACTGACTACTTGCGTCCTGTTTTCCAGCATTTAAACGAAATAATTTGGACAAACTTTCTTCTTAAAAATTGTTCCTCTAGATCTTACGAATCTAACACCACCGACCCGCTCAATTCGGATCAGAAACGAAGAAGTTATAGCTGAAATACTATCGGACCTTCACAAAATTCGAGGCTAAACATTAACATAACTTCAGTCCAGAAATTAACAATCTTAGGGATGAAATTAAATTTCAATCCCTTCACAAGAGTTGTAGCCCTATATCTTAACTTTATTTCCCCTCAAGAATCAACTCAATCGGAGTTGTACAGCTCCCGAAAATCGCAAAATGCTGAACCATGTTCAGAAAATTATCCAACTTATAACCTATAACCAAATCTCTTACTTTGGTTCAATCAATCTCTTTCCATTTAATCTCCTAAAAATCATAATTCTTCAAGAAAATGAAATTAATCGTCTTAGGAATCCAACGCTTTGAAAATCAAATCAATCAGATGTCGGACGAAGGAATTATAAGCAAAAGATTACAAAAGGGATATGATAAAGAAACAGAGTAACGAAACTTCAAAACTGAACTTTTCAAAAATCATATCTCTCGATCCCAAACTCGAAATTTGACAAATTTGATGTCAATAGAAAGATCAAAGGAAGCTCTACAACTTCCCTGAAGAACTCAAAATCAAATTAGGTCTCGAAAGAGGTCGGAAACTTAATCAAAGATTCCGTTCAAAAAAGTTTTTCCTAAACGACTTCTAATTTTTAAATCGCTCATAACTCTTAGCCCCGATATCAAAAAATTGCAAACTTTATATCAATGGAAAGATAAAAATATCATTTAAAACTTTCATGAAGATCACGTACTCTAATTCAAACTAAATCTATACGACAAGTGGCCTTGAAGTATAGAATACACAAATCTATACTTAATAGCATTTTCAAAACAAAGCATATCTTCAGAAATTCATATCTTTCAATCCCGACATCAAAAAATAACAAACTTTATGTCCACAAAAAGCTCTCGACAGGGGCTACAATTTTCATGTTGATCATTTTCTCGAATTTTGCTTAAATCAAAAAGTCGACTTTTTTCTCAAAAAGTCAAACTTCAAGCGAACTTTGACTGATCATAACTCTCACTCCCGATATCGAAAAATATCAAACTTTATGGCTACAGAAAGCTCTTGACATAAACTACAAGTTTCCAGAAGATAATTTTCTCAAATTCTCCCAAAATCAAAAAGTCAACTCCCAAGTCAAACATTTTTTTACTATTCATCCCCAAAGTCAAACTTTCTAAATTCTTCAAATTTTCACACTTTTTTTTTAATTCTTGCTATTTAACTTCATTTCAATCAACTCATCCACTTGAACTTTTATAAACCATACCAATCTCCACAATTATCAAATACATCAACATCCAATAATGCTTTTCTCATAAGTTTCCTTAAAGCATACATACAACATATATATATATATATAACACTTATTTTATATCATTTCTTATTTCTAAATTTCACTTAAAATCGGGGTCCAATGTAGGATTCTGACGAAGAATTGTAGTTTTTGTTTGTTATAGGTCGACTTCCTTGGGGATCAAATTGGTGAGTCGGTGACATGGAGTCTATAGGAGCCAATTTAGGGTCTCATGTACTGAATTTTCTGAAATGCCTCAGAAATTCCGTGAACCGAAAGGAGATATGATAAGTTGAGAAAGTAAGGGTGTGGACTTCTACGAATCTGATCCATTGAAGCGAAGGATGGCTCGAGAGAACTGAAAGAGTGTTCGATCGGATGAATCAGATATAGCAGAGGAGAAATATGATTATGCGATCTCACTCTGCAAGGTCCCGTGATACCGGTGGTGGAAGACCGTGCCGGGTAGTACCACCAGACCTTGTAGCTTGACCTGGGAGGATTTTCTGATAGCATTTCGAGAGAATTACATGCCAAAGATTTACATGGATCGGAAAATGAAAGAATTCTTAGATTTGAAGCAAGGCAAGCTCTCAGTGGCAGACTATGAGATAAGGTTCAATGAGTTAATGGGGTATGCGACCGCACTGATTTCGACTGAGCAAGATAAATGTAGGCGGTTTGAGGATGGTCTGAATATGGAAATCAAAACGAGGCTTGCCATCTCTAACTCGAGCGCTTTCTGAGTAACTCCCGGCAGCCTCGATCAGAATAGAGCAATTATTGAAGGATAGTCAGAGAGAGCTCAGGTAGGAGGATAGAGGAAAGAGGTAGAATGAACCTCATGTTGATTCTGGCAGAAGCTTCAGAAAGCCCCAGAACAGATCGTCTCGATTCCAGTCTTGATCGAGAAAATCTGGGTTCCATGGAAGAGGTAGATTTGTTCAATCTGGAGGAAGTAGAGGACAAATGTCGGCCAGTCAGTCACAACAATTTCCTGAATGTGAGCATTGTGGTAAAAGACATGGTGGTGAGTGCTGGAGGATATCAGGAGCATGTTTTCGATGTGGCTCTTATGAGCATCAGATTAGGGATTGCCCTGAGTTGTTGGAATCACAGTCTAGAGCTAGAGGACGAACTATGGTGAGGTCTCGATTCAGTGAGAAGAGCGGCGGATCTGCATAAAGAGGCAGAGGTAGAGGTCGGACTCGGTCGGCGGGGCCCAAAGGTCGGGGAGTGCGGAGCAATCGATCGCAAACTCAAGCTGTGGTCTTTGCCATCATCGACAGAGGCACAAGACTCCCGGATGTGGTAGCAGTGTGTTGAATGTTTTAATTTTGAAGCTTATACCTTTGGTAGATCCAGGATCTACCCATTCATTCATCACCCGCATCCGCATCTAAATTGCATTGTGCGAGAGGTATTGAAATGTGGGTTAGTAGTGAGCACTCCAGTGGGTAGCACAATAGTGATCGGTGAGGTATGTAAGAGGTGTATAATTCGGATTGATCAGGCAGAATTAGTAGCTGATTTGATCATATTGCAGTTGAGAGAGATAGACCTCATCTTAGGCATGGATTGGCTCACTGCTCATAGGGCAATGATTAATTGTTATACTAAAGAGGTAGTGCTTGAATCTCCCAATCAGCCGAGAGTGGTGTTTCGAGGAGTTAGTCAGGCAATGCCAGCCCGACTAATTTCTTTTCTAAGTGCTTTGAGATTGATCCGAGGTGGATGTGAGGCTTATCTGGCCCACATAGTTGACACTCAGAATGAGCAAACCATTCGGAATATTCCAGTTGTCAGAGAAATTTTGGATGTGTTTCCGACTGAACTACCAGGATTACCCCCAGATAGGGAGACGGAGTTTGCTATTGACATTATCCTAGGTACTGCTCCTATATCAGTTCCTCCATATAGGATGGCACCTGTAGAACTGAAGGAATTGAAAACTCAGCTACAAGAATTGTTAGATAAGGGGTTCATCAGGCCTAGTGTGTCACCTTGGGGAGCTCCGGTTTTATTTGTAAAGAAGAAGGATGGAACTCTGAGATTATGCATTGATTACCGGCAGTTGAATCGGATAACAGTTAAGAATAAATATCCATTATCGAGGATTGATGATTTGTTTGATCAGTTACAAGGAGCTCAGGTGTTCACAAAGTTAGACTTGAGATCGGGATATTACTAGCTGAAGATAGCTGAGGCGGATGTTCCCAAGAGTGCATTTAGAACTAGATAGGGGCACTTCGAGTTTTTGGTGATGCCATTTGGTTTGACTAATGCTCCGGCAACATTTATGGCTTTGATGAATAAGGTTTTCAAACCTTATTTAGATTAGTTTGTAATTGTCTTTATTGATCACATTTTGGTGTACTCAAAGTGTAGAGAAGATCATGTGGCACATTTGAGAATGGTTCTTCAGTTGATGAGGGAGAAACAGTTATATGCCAAGTTCACTAAGTGTGAATTTTGGCTTGATCAAGTAATATTTTTGGGTCACATAGTGTCTGGACAAGGCATTCAGGTGGACCAAAAGAAAATTGAAGCAGTAATGAAGTGGGAGGCTCCGAAGAATGTGTCTGAGATCCGGAGTTTTCTTGGATTAGCTGGGTATTACAAAAGGTTTGTCGAGGGGTTTTCACTGATTTCGGCCCCTTAGACAAAACTTCTGAGAAAGAATGTGCCGTTCAGATGGATTGATGATTGTCAGAGGAGTTTTGAGGAGCTTCAGCATCGGTTGATAGCGGCACTAGTGTTAGCTATTCCGTCTGGCTCGGGAGGTTATGTTGTATACAACGATGCATCACATCAGGGTCTAGGATGTGTTATAATGCAGCATAGTAAAGTAATAGCTTATGCATCGAGACAGTTGAGGTCTCATGAACTTAATTATCCAGTTCATGATCTGGAACTTGCTGCAGTTGTTTTTGCTTTAAAAATTTGGAGACACTATCTATATGGAGAGACATTTCAGGTGTTCACTGATCACACAAGTTTGAAGTACCTGTTGAGCCAGAAGGATTTAAATATGAGACAGAGGAGATGGTTAGAATTGTTGAAAGATTATGATTGCACGATTGAGTATCATCCTGAAAAAGCTAATGTTGTAGCTGATGCTTTGAGTAGGAAATCATATAGCAGTGTGGCACAAGTGCAAGTATCGAGGTTACCTAGCTTAGTTCAGTTGAGGGAACTGAATGTTGATTTGAGTTTGGAGCAGAATGATACATTGATAACTACTTTGAAGTTGAGACCTGTTTTGGTTGAACGTATCAAAGAGGCTCAGAGCAGAGATCCAGATTTAGTGAAGTTAATTGAGAAGCTAAAAGTGAATCTAGATTCTGAGTTTGAAGTGAGAGATGATATCTTGAGGTTAAAGCAGAGATTATGTGTGCCAAATGTTGATAATCTGAGGAAAGAGATTTTAGAGGAAGCTCATTTAGCAGCTTATGCTATGCATCCTGGTACTACCAGGATGTATAACACGCTGAAACAGCATTACTGGTGGCCTGGTATGAAAAAGAAAGTAACAGAATTTGTGTCTAAGTGTTTAACTTATCAGCAGGTCAAGGCTGAGCATCAGGCTCCGGCAGGAAAATTACATTCGTTACCCATTCCGGAGTGGAAATGGAAACACATCACGATGGATTTCATTATGGGTTTGCCTAGGACTCCGAGGCAATGTGATGCCATTTGGGCCGTTGTGGATAGACTAACCAAATCGGCTCATTTCTTACCAGTGAGGGAGAATTATTCTTTGGGTCAGTTGGCTCAGCGATATGTGGATGAAGTTGTGAGGTTACACGGGGTTCCAGTGTCCATAGTATCGGACAGGGATCCTAGATTTATCTCGAGATTTTGGGGTAGTCTACAGACAGCTTTGGGTACCAAATTGAGTTTCAGTATAGCCTTTCATCCTCAGACAGATGGTCAGAGCGAGAGAATGATCAAGACTGTTGAGGATATGCTCAGAGCTTGTGTTTTGGAGTTTCAGGGAGCATGGGATAAGTATATAGCTTTGATTGAATTCGCCTACTATAATCAGTATCACAGGAGTATTGGTATGGTTCCATATGAGGCGTTGTACGGCAGAAAGTGCCGTTCGCCTATATATTGGGATGAAGAGGGTCTACGAATTATCGAGGGCCCAGAATTGATTCAAGATACAGTTGATAAGGTGAAATTGATCCGTAGCAGAATTAAAATGGCACAAGATAGACAGAAAAGCTATGTGGATCAACACAGGCGAGATATGGAGTATCAGGTTGGTGACAAGGTATTTCTGAAAGTATCACCTTGGCGAGGTGTCTTGAGATTTGGCAAGAAGGGTAAGTTAAGTCCGAGGTATATTGGTCCATTTGAGATCATTGAGAGAATTGGACCATTGGCTTATAGGTTAGCCTTACCTTCAGAAATGGCTCAGATTCATAATGTGTTCCATGTGAGTATGCTTAGGAGATATCGGTCGGATCCAACTTATGTGATACCGACTCAGGAGATTGAAGTCTCTAATAATCTGAGTTATGTTGAGGAACCTGTGAAGATCATTGACTATCAGAATAAGCAATTGAGGAACCGAGTGATCCCAATGGAGAAAGTCCTTTGGAAGAATCATTCGAGTGAAGAAGCCACATGGGAAACGGAGGAGCTCATGAGGAGTCAGTACCCCTACCTATTTGATCATTTAGGTAAGAATTTAGAGGACGAAATTTTTGTTAGGAGGCGAGAGTTGTAACATCCCGTTACCCATGCTAGGGCAAGAATTGTGAATTTTGAGAATTTGTGAGAAATTAGGAAAAATGCACATCATGCATTATTAATTGTGACATGCACATTTTTGCACATTTATATGATTGTACATGCATTCCTTGACATTTTCGCGTACAATTGAATTATTAAATTGTGATTTGTTGAAGGCATTTTTATCATTAGAATTAATGGCATTTTTCCTTAATTTATGGATTAATGATTGGGTTATATATATATTTTTCTTGCTAAATTGCTTTGTTCGCCTGAATTTGTATTTATAATTGTCATGTTTAATTTATAGGAAATGCACTTGATTATAGTTGTAAAAGACCACGACTCACCATGACCCCACGCAAGAGCAGAAAATGGCGAGCTAACAGTGAGCAAATAAAATTTGTCAAAGAAAGAAGCATGCATGGACAGGAGCTTAGGCGTGAACTTTGGAAAAGAAGAAAACAAAAATCACCATGAAAGAGAGGAGCTGCGTGCGTGAGCAACAGGAGAAAATTAAAGAAGAAACAAGGAGGCAGCTACATAACACCAAGAGCTTGAGGCGTGACTAGCTACAGTGGAGAACGTTAGAAGATAGCTGGAGGCGTGGAGCTGAAAAAAAACAAAAACAAAACATCAACTGGAGGAGCTTAAAAAAACGACACACACAACATTCATTTGGAAACTCTCCACCACGCATGCTAGGAGGACAGCTCCAAGATACATCGAAAATCATGCAAACAAAGAGACAACTCATTGGACAAAACCACCACTCACGCAGCAAAAAGGGGGCCACTCAATACTCACTTTTCATTGATTGGAAACTCTCCACACACATCGTGATACACACATTAGAAGGGAGACTATCTACGTGACACATAAAAAAAGAGAAGGGCACACACATTAAGGAGAGGGGGTCTGCATTTGTTTTGATCACTCATTTATTTTATTCACTCCACTCACTCTCTCAATGACACACACAAGCTCAAACTAAGGGGGACCACTCTCCATTAAACCAAGGCTCCACTTTTCCTTACAAGATTACTCTCCACTCACCAGGAAGAAAAAAAAAGAACGTAACACCATCTAAATACACCAAGAGGGGGGCTCCATTCACTCAACAACCAAGCACTAACGCTACAACAAGGGGAGAGCATTCACGCACATCCAAGAGAGGCTCCACCTTGGTGAACAGCAAGTGCAGAAGAAAGCCTCCATCATCTGAAGAATGACGCTCCACGCAGTGCCACAACATTAGAGGGAGATCTGAAATGCTGAAGCAAAACGGGGTACCTGAGGATGCTATAAGGCTTCGGTTGTTTCCTTTTTCTGTGAGAGATCGAGCTAAGGATTGGCTCCATTCATTACCACCTGGTTCGATCAACAATTGGCAAGAGTTATCCAGGGCTTTTATGGCTCAGTATTTTACACCCGGGAAGACAGCAAAGCTTAGAAGTGAGCTTACCTCATTTCAACCCAAAGAAGATGAGTCGTTGTACAAAGCATGGGAGAGGTACAAGGAGCTTCAACGCAAATGTCCACATCACGGTGTTCCGAAGTGGATGATTGTTCAAATATTCTATAACGGAGTTTCTCCGGTTATGCGAAGTACGATCGATGCTGAGGTTGGAGGCGATTTAATGGACAAGAATGAAGACGAGGCCTTTATGTTATTGGAAAAGATCGCGTACAACAACTATCAGTGGAATACTGATCGGAAAGAGATTAAGCAAGAAGGGAAGAAACCTCAAGGAGTCTTCGAATTAGATGCTTTTACCTTGTTGAATTCGAAATTTGAAGCTCTTTCAAGGAAAGTCGATAAGTTTGCTACAGCTGCTGCTAGCAATGTGAATGCCTTACAGGATCAGGATTTTGGGTCGAGTATGGGTACAAAATTTCATAACATTGGGCAAGAATTTGGGGTTGAACATACGAATTTTGTAGGAAATTATGGACAGAAGAATCCAGGTGGAGCTTTCTCGAACACATATAATCCTGAATGGCGAAACCACCCAAATTTCTCATGGTCTCAACAACCTAAGCCACCCCAAAGTTTTCCTAACCAGACCCATTACCCACAAAATCAACAGCACTACCAACAGAGCCAGCAACAACAAAACCGTGGACCCCCAGGTTTCCCAAGCTTGAGACAACAACCCCAGTCATCTAAACCCAAGTCTAACCTTGAATCAATGATGGAAACTTTCATGCAAAAGCAAGGAGACTTGATCCAGCAACTTACTACCCGAATGGACCAATTGACGGTCCATAATAAGATGCTTGATACTCAAATTACGCAGCAAGCTGCATCGCTAAGGTATGACAAGGGGAAGCTACCAGCGCAATCAGAAGCTCCCAAGGAGACCAAAGCAGTGGTACTAAGGAGTGGAAAGGTTTTGGAACCTATGGCGCAGAAGAACAAAGTTGAAAAAGAATCCGAAGGAACAGGCCAAGATGCATAACCTATGCAATCCGACGCACCACCAGTGCAACAATCACCTGAGTCGGAAAAATACATACTACCACCGCCATATAAGCCACCAATCCCATTCCCTCAAAGATTTCATAGAGCTAAGCTAGACCAGCAATTTGGAAAATTTGTTGACATTCTAAAGAAGCTCTATGTTAACATCCCCTTCACGGAAGCCCTTACCCAAATGCCTACTTATGCCAAGTTCTTGAAGGAAATCTTATCCAACAAAAGAAGGCTAGAAGAATATGCGACAGTGGCTCTTACAGAGGAATCAAGTGCTATTCTTCAAAACAAACTCCCTCCTAAGCTTCAAGATCTGGGAAGTTTCTCGATACCTTGCCAAATTGGAGCTACAACAATTGGGAGAGCATTATGTGATTTGGGGGCAAGTGTGAGCTTATTGCCATTATCTGTTTGTCAGAAATTGGACATCGGAGAGCTTAAACCAACCACTATATCGTTGCAGTTAGCCGATAGGTCCATAAAATTTCCCATTGGGATATTGGAAAATGTGCCTCTCAAGGTTGGAAGTCTTTTTATCCCGGTAGACTTCGTTGTGCTTGAAATGGAGGAGGATATTAACATACCCATTATCCTTGGAAGACCCATTTTAGCCACAGCTGGAGCGATCATCGATGTTAAGAATGGAAAAATGACTCTGAGAGTGGGGGAGGAAGAAATTGAGTTTAATTTGGGAAAGGCAATGAAGGCTATGGATGACAAGGATTCTTGTTTAATGGTGGATCTTATTGATGGGCTAGTTGGTGTTGAGTTCAGAAAATCCCATCCAAAGGATTCGTTGGAAAACTGCTTAGTGAAGGCTGTAGCAACTGCAAGAGGTAATACAGAATTTACAGAGAAGGAATCAGAAATCTTTGAATTCGCGCAGATGCTTGATGCACAACCTGTGCAAAAATCTACGCAACCTGTGCAAGAACTGAACTCATCACTCGATTCGAACAAAGAAGAACCTCCGAATGTGGAATTGAAACCGTTGCCTTCTAATCTTAGGTATGAATTTTTGGGCCCTAATTCGACTTATCCAGTCATTGTTAATGCTCTTTTAAGCCCCATAAAGGTCGATAAACTTTTAAGAGTGCTTAGAGAACATAAGCAAGCAATTGGGTACAAAATTTCAGACCTGAAGGGAATCAGCCCATCTTTCTGCACATATATAATTCATTTAGTGGATGATGCAAAACCTGTGATTGAACATCAAAGGAAGCTAAATCCAAACATGAAGGACGTGGTCAAGCAAGAGGTCTTAAAGCTGTTAGCTGCGGGTATTATATATCCCATTTCTGACAGTAATTGGGTAAGTCCTGTCCATTGTGTGCCCAAGAAGGGAGGTCTAACAGTTGTGAAAAATGAAGGTAACGATCTAATACCAACTAGGACAGTTACGGGATGGCGAATGTGTATTGATTACAGAAAATTGAACAAGGCCACCTGTAAAGACCATTTCCCCTTGCCATTCATTGATCAAATTTTGGAAAGACTCGCTAAATATGATTATTTATGCTATTTGGATGGTTTCTCTGGTTTCTTTCAAAGTCCCATTCACCCTAATGACCAAGAGAAAACCACTTTCACATGCCCCTATGGTACCTTCGCATATCGAAGAATGCCATTTGGGTTGTGTAATGCACCAGCTACGTTTCAGCGTTGCATGACAGCGATCTTTTCAGATTTTATTGAGGAAATTATGGAAGTCTTCATGGACGACTTTTCTGTTTATGGGCTAACGTTTGACTCTTGTTTAGCCAATCTTGCAAAAGTTTTAAGCAGGTGTGAAGAGGTTGATCTAGTGCTGAATTGGGAGAAGTGCCATTTCATGGTACAAGAAGGGATAGTCCTAGGCCACTTGGTCTCTAATCGTGGAATAGAAGTGGATAAAGCTAAAACTGAAGTGATAACGAATCTGCCTCCACCAACTTCAGTCAAGGAGATCAGAAGCTTTTTGGGACATGCAGGCTTTTATAGGCGTTTCATTAAAGATTTTTCCTATATAGCAAAGCCTTTGACTAATTTGTTGAGCAATGATGTGCCATTCAATTTCGACCAATCTTGTCTTGATGCTTTTTGTAGGATTAAGCAAGCCTTAACCTTGCCGCCTATTCTTCAACCCCCGGATTGGTCCCTTCCCTTTGAAATCATGTGTGATGCTTCGGATTTTACTGTGGGAGCTGTTTTACACCAACGAAGGAACAAGGTGGCACATGTGATCTATTATGCGAGCAAGACATTGGATGATGCTCAAGTCAATTATGCCACGACTGAAAAGGAATTGTTAGTTGTAGTCTTTACAGTGGACAAATTTAGGTCTTATATCGTGGGCTCGAAAGTGATAGTCTACTCGGATCATGCAGCCATTCGTTATCTACTTACGAAAAAGGAGGTTAAACCAAGGCTTATAAGATGGGTCCTTCTCCTTCAAGAATTCGACCTTGAGATTCGTGACAAAAAGGGAGATGAGAATTGGGTCGCGGATCACCTCTCGAGGCTCACTACAGATCAGAAGGAACCCCTTCGAGAAGAACCACCGATTAATGACTCTTTCGGATGTAGCATTTTTTCTGCTGTGCAGATTTGCCAGAATTGTGTTATTCATTACACAAAATTACTGCAGCAACATTACAAGTTCCATGGTATGCTGACTATGTGAATTATCTTGTTTCAGGAGTCTTGCCACCTGAATTTACTTTCCAGCAGAAAAAAAAGTTCTTTTCGGAGCTCAAGCATTATATGTGGGAGGAGCCCTTTCTTTTCAAGCGTTGTGGTGATGGAGTGATCCGAAGATGCTTACCAAGTGAAGAAGTAGAAGCTGTCCTAGATCACTGCCATGCATCCCCCTATGGAGGCCATTTCAATTTTGAAAAGACGACAACAAAAGTTCTCCAAGAAGGATTCCATTGGCCTACACTTTTTAAGGATGCAAGAAGTTTTGTGCAAGCATGTGACAAATGCCAGAGAGCTGGAAATATTTCTCGGAAACATGAGATGCCCCTTAAAGGAATTTTGGAAGTTGAACTCTTTGATGTTTGGGGGATAGATTTCATGGGGCCACTACCGTCTTCTCTTGGCAACAAATATATTCTTGTGGGGGTCGACTATGTCTCCAAATGGGTAGAAGCAATCGCTGCACCAACCTGTGATGCCAAGGTGGTGATTAGATTCCTCAAGAGAAACATTTTCACCAGGTTTGGCATTCCTTGGGCAATTATCAGTGATAGGGGAAGTCATTTTGTCAACAGCTCATTTGCCAACCTTTTGAAGAAATATGGGGTGCACCACAAGTTAGCATTGGCCTACCACCCTCAATCTAATGGGCAAGCTGAAATTTCAAATAGGGAGATTAAGAGCATCTTGGAGAAAACGGTTAACATTTCAAGAAAAGATTGGTCTTTGAGGTTAGATGATGCTCTTTGGGCATATAGAACAGCATACAAGACTCCAATTGGGACTACTCCATTTAGACTTGTGTATGGAAAATCGTGTCACCTTCCTGTCGAGCTAGAACACAAAGCATATTGGGCTGTTCAGAAGCTTAATTTGGATTTCAAGGCAGCTGGAGAACGGCGCTTGTTTCAGTTGAATGAGTTGGAGGAGCTTCGCTTGAATGCTTATGAGAATGCCCGAATCTACAAGGAAAGAACGAAGAGATGGCATGATCAACATATTATCTAGAGAGAGTTCAAAGAAGGAGACTTGGTCTTGCTATTTAATTCATGACTCAAGTTATTTCCAGGAAAGCTGAAGTCGAGGTGGTCGGGACCGTTCAAAATTGTTAAGGTTTATCCTCATGGTGCAGTAGAAGTTGAGGATCCCAAAACCGGAGTATTTAAGGTTAATGGGCAGAGGTTAAAGCCTTATGTTGCTGGATTTCTAATAGAAAAAGGGGTCACTCAATCCCTCTCCAACCCTGACCCTTGAGCAAACATTTGGCAAAATCAAGCTAAGGACTTTAAATTAGCGCTTCTTGGGAGGCAACCCAAGTTTCACACCTTAGTTGTTTTCATTTCTTTTCTTTTATTTTATTTACCCAAAATTCATGTTTCTTTTGTTTTAATTGCAGAAAATTGGACCTTACGAGCGAATTTCGATGGGAAGAATTACATTTATGAAGAAAATGATCCAAGCTCATTACAGGGAAATCTTTGTGCCTCTTACTCATGACTTAGCATATTGTTGAATTGTGTGGCTGTTTGTGTTTGAGTATGATCTGCAGCATTTCTTAATTTGCATGCATCATTGCCGACATTCTTTTTGTCCTTAACTGTGCATTTATATGTTTACTTACCCACTTCAAATTGTGCCTATGCATCTTGACATTGAGGACAATGTCCTATTTGAGTTTGGGGGGTAAGCGTCAATTTCATCAATTTTGCAAAAAAAACAAAAAAACAAAAAAAAAAACTTATGCATCACTTTCATCAATTTCTAAAAAAAAAATTCAAAAAAAATATATAATACAAAAAAAAACAAACAAAAAAATTTCATTACTTTTCATTTTTTTTCTTCTTGCATAGTCAAACCTCATTAAGAAATGTTGATCTTTAAAGGTTTTGATTTTGGCCTCACATTTGGAAAATTGAGAATTGCTTGGACCTAATTGGGTTTACCTTTAGAAGGTTTGTGGATGGAATGTTCCAAATTAGTGCTTGGTTTCCAATTATTTAATCATACTCATATTCTTTGATTTGATTCTTTCCATCCATTTTATTTGAGTTTTGATTATCCATTAAATTTTTTGGCAAGTTGGAACCTAGTGAGATCTCGTCAATCCTAGAACAAGTTCTCTAGGCCTATCGAGACGAAGTATTAGCACAAATTTGATAAGGAAGTGATTAAGGCATTTTCTTTGAATTATGAACCACAATCCAATTTTGGCTAAAAATAACCCTATATTTCCTTTGGAGCCAAGTTGAGCCTAAATAAAATCTCTATTTCTTTGGCACCCTCATTTAACCAAGCCATAAGCCAAGTATTCCCTACCTTTCATGTGGAAATGATTATTTAGGAGTAGGTTATATGGGGGGTTGAAAAAAAAACAACGAAAAAAACAAAAGAGCAAGCAAGTATTTTGCAAGTTATCGTCCCTAGTATACAAGAAACTGAGTGTAGCATCCCAACCCCGCAGGACCCGAACCCGATATCGTGGGTGATATCCGAGTCCACACCACACGAGAATGGTAGGCTACAACAGTCAATTTCAGTACAAAACTCAATACACAATTTATTTAACGCTTTAGAATCAATCAGAAATGCACAATTCAATAAACAGTTGGGTCCCCTTTAAAACGAATACATTCACTCAAAACACAATTTCAGTAATCACATTTCAGTTATACAATTATCACTCTGGGGCCCTATAAACTAGCAGTTCAATTTAGTAGAAAACGCAGAATTATTCATTTACAAACACAACTCGGAAAGACACTTATGCAGACGCGAACTGATCCCGACCCTAGTCTCCGACTCCAATGCAAAGAGATATACTCCTGCTCATCGGACGGGTACTCTTTAATCCACGAAAATAGTTGCAATGTTGGGTGAGTTTGCGAACTCAATGAGAAACCATCATCGATGGTTCACTCAAATCATGCATTACGCGTATCGCGTATAGCACAATCTGATAAGTAGTCAATTAACGATGATCGTATAACATTGTACAACACTATATAACAGTTTACGATGATAAATAATTCTGATATTATATACAATTCACAGTGATAACCAATTACAGTACCATACCGTAGATTACTGTATGGCCTCACAGTTCACAGTAGTCTATTAACAGCCTATGGTAATCGTACATAACAATTGACAGTGTTACATCACGGTTCGCAGTATCATGCAGCAGTTTACAGTAAATCATGTCAACACGCAATCAGTCATTGCCACAATTCAGTCATTCATTCACAATAATTTGCAGTAGACAATCAAAGTCATTCACAGTAATCATACAGTCATTTCAGACATTCAATATAGTATGCAATGCATATGAGACTCTTTTCCAGTTATTCAGTGTTGTGCCCAAGTGCTCAGTCAGTGTTAAGTGAATGCGTCTTAGGAAGTAGGAGAGCCCTCTGGGTATGCACTACTTTCCACGCGTCAGTAGGGATAGGAGAGCCCTCTGGGTATGCACTAGTCCCTTTCCAATTGTAGGACCCCACACCCCATCCGTAGGTGTTTGCAGGTGTTACTGCGGCGTGTGTTTGCGGGTGTTATTGCGGCATCCTCAATTCAGTAACAGTATTCGAGCTTAAAGCTCTTTTACAGACGATGCGGTGTTCAGGGACAACTCCCCTCGGGCTCGAGGCCCGGTCAGTAATAATCGCAACTTGGGTCACATTCCATTATCTGATCATGCATTTATGCATGCCATGCAGTGTTCAGTGGTTCAGTAATGTGGCTATAAAAGCCCAGTAGTGTTCAGTTCTCAGTGTCATTCAGTAATCCAATTCAATATAGTAAACGCACACACTTCAATCGTACTCTTTTCAGTAATAATACAGTTCACTCATACATTTCAGTGGTCATACAGTAGTCCAGTTCAATACAGTGAGAACATACAGTTTGATCATGTATATTTCAATAATCATGCAATTTCCAGTGTCATGTAGCAGTCCCGTTCAGTACAGTAAAAGCATACAATTCAATCACATTCATTTCAGTAATTCATACAGTGAGCATTTAGACAATCAAGAATTTGAGAAACCAACTAGGTTACTCACCTGTAACTTCCGAGCTATTGCACGAAGTCCCAAAGAATGTCCGTGGAACGATGATCTAACGGCGCCACTATAACAGTAAAGTACAACCCATTACTAATTGCCCAATAAAACAGTACAGTAATGCATATGTCTCCGTGCAAATGATGTACAATGCGTGTTCACGATTTTCCGGTGCTAAATCCCAATTTCGATACCTTAAGCCCAATTCCACTTTCTTACTCAATTGCTCGACAATAATTGATCTAGTCCTATTTCCTATATTCATACTTCCTATAACAATTTCCTATCCATTGGGTCAAAACCTTTATTGCAATCTCCAATTAAAACTCCAATAGTCTCAATTTGTGACACTTAGGTTACACTATGAATCACAATTGACCTCAATCTCTATAATTCAGTACCAATTAAATCAAATCTAATTCCCATAATTATTCTCAGCTGTAGACCTCTTTTCCTATTTCATAACGAATCTGGAATTACCTCAATGGGAGGTCCACAACAAAAGATATGCCTAATAACCCAGCAATCATCCAATCAGAAAATCCATCCTCGTCGCGACTCCACGTCCTTCGCCATGACGTCTGACGATGATCGTCGCATGACGATAAATCGTTCTCCACGAAACACTCCCACTCAACATCGCAAGACGCCAAAGGCTCACGCGACGTACCAATTTTCCACTCGTCGCGTCGTCTACACAAGCTCGCCATGCGACTAACACATTTATTTAAATTCAATTTATTCGTCATGACGAAGCCCTACCACTCCTATGCTCGTCATGACGCATAAGACTAGATCGTCTTCTCCTAACGATTTTCCGCCATTAGAGCTATTAATAACCTCCATTAAACACCCTAACCACTCAATCTAACCCCATAAATGCCATAACTACTCAAATAACCAAGAATAACAACATTAAAGCCAATAAAACTTACCAATCGATGAATCGATCCACAACTTCCGTAAACCTAAAATCTTCCCCAATCACCGATTAACACTCTCAAACCTCTCAATCCTTCATCAATCACAATAAATCGCTTAGCTTAGCACAATGAGATGAAAACCAGAGAAAGATCAAAAATCCTCACCTATGGAGGAATCGAAGATCACCATCGAAGGAGAGAAGAAGAAGAAACGATAATGCCTTAGGTTATTTTCCCCGATTTCCAACCCTACTATTTATAGGCTTAAGTCTCGTAATCACCCAATTTTCGCCTCAAATTTTCCATGGCTCAACATATTTATTTCCTATCAAGAACTTCTAGTTTTTCCATTACCATTGGACAGTTCTTTCAAGAATATACTGGTCAATCGATCATCACTCCAAAATTTCCTATCCGGCATTTTCTCCCGAATTTCCCAAAATTTTCTATAAGCCTCTATAAATTTCCAATCACTCATAAGCAGTTCTAAATCAGTCATTTGAACCCAAGAACTCCTAATTTCTCACTCAATCATATTTTCATCGGCCGATCGGTTCCACAAGTCGATCAATTCACATACCAATCAATTCATTAATTCCAATTTATAATGAAATACCGAAAATCATAAATGCATGTACCTATGAATAAATGACTATGCATATGCAGTAGACCTATTCCTCTATAATTAGAGGCCAATAGTATGCTCGATCGGTAAATCTGATCTGACTATCGATCGGTCCTAATATTACCATAATACCCTTCTTGTGATAGAAGGATGTTACAATTCACCCTCCTTATAAAAATTTAGTCCTCGAAATTTCATATCTGACGAATCAAGAGGACGGAGAATTGATCCACTCTTTTCTATTCTGATTCTCACTCATATTCTTATCAATATTCGCAAATCCTTACATTCAGTACCAGAAACACATTTATCATTTCATAACTCTGTTTCCCAATCCAGTCCATAAAACATTTTATCAATCAGGACCATCTTTAGGTTTTAAACCACTCTACCAATCTAGTTTCACGATGGTCACGCAGAGGCCATTTAATAACGATTTTAGTTTCCTTAACGATTTGACTCATAGTCATGACTGGGATCACTCAACCCCTATTACAGATTCACGTCACTGTCATCATTTACTCAATTCAATTATAGTCTTTAACTATATTCAGACAATCACAACGAACTCCAAGGATATCAGTCTCACGATTGCCTCAGCAGTCACATTCATTAATCATTCCCACAATTTACTATTCAATTTCTCACTCTAGACCTTTGATTTCTCTTTCATTACACTCTTGTTGAAACACAATACTTCATCGATTCCTTAAAATTCTCTAACAGTCTCTTTGGCGGGTAAAACACACACTTCACAATCTGATCATAAATATCATTTTCTCATAAGTTGACTCCATTTGAATTTCCAATCTGCTTTGCGCTTTCAATCACCGATTGTTTTGCCAAGACCTTTTATACACAATTTATTTAGAATTTCGATAACTCATATTACTTTCTTTTTACCATTTGACAATTATCCATCAACAAGAATACTCTTATACGCTATTGAATTTCGCTCATTCCATTTAATCTCTTTTAATCATTCAAATTCCCAAAATATCTCGATCATCATTGATTTGCATATCCATGGATATATCCATAAACTTTCTATACAGTTAATGCCCCCACACTTTTTAAGGCGCCACAATTTCAGAAAATTGATCACAGTACAGTATACAACGTTATCCTTGTCCCTAGAGACGTTTAATCACATTGCACTATAGTAACTAATTACCTCATAACCTTTACTGGGACATTTCACTATATATTGCCACATCACTAATTTAAAATAATATAATTAACACTTAAGCTGAACAGTTCTCCAAATGTCTCTTTCACAATCATCAATCATACTTTTCACACATTTCCTCAAACATTTTGTCACTTCTGGATAGGTCCCGCACTCAGTTAATTCTCAATAATTCCGAATACATATATTCCGACACATGTTCCTTTACACTAACTTCTCCACATAAGCCGCTATAAATCACTCCCTGGGTTGAATAAACATTCATCACTTTCCGAACAGTTTTACTCAATTATTTGTGAATCAATATTCTCCTCAATGAGCAAAATCGTATTACACATTCAGATCCCTTACATTAGTATAATACATATTTTCTCAATAACAGATTTTATCTCTGACACTTGAGTCTCAACTCATATTAGAATCCCTCATTTCAAATTTAACTCTCTATTTTCCTTTCATTAATCACCATTTACTTTCATTCATCGATTTTACTCATGACATTCTTCAACATCACAGTTGTCACATGTCTTATCGGTCATTCTAAATACCTAGAAACTCAATTCCAACTATGCACAATATCCCATATAGATCAATCACACATCCATATAATCAGAGCAATTAAACCGGAACATCTGTTTCATTTCTCCGTATCATTATCTTACCTTTCAATCTTTTTGTTATTACATCATACCCTTGAATTTTCACACTAAAAAAAAAATCAACATCATAGATTTATCATCATTCTAAATTTCTCACTAACGTAATCGATCTTCAGTCATAAATCATTATTTATAACACTTATCACAAGAATCAATCCCAATTGTAACATTTCATTTCATTCCCTTTTCACACTGGAACTCGGTCATTTCTATCATATTTCTATTTCCTCTATAAATCCACAAGTCTATATTCATATCACATATTTCAAGATGACTCTCTTTTGCATATCATCGTATATCCATCAATATCGATACACTAAATGTTCATTTGTCGATCGGACCATATACTTTTCTTATCCTTCGATAATCGCCACTTCCTTTTATCACACTCTACCGTCTTATCATTTCCTCTCTATCTCGACCGCTTATCAAGCGATACACTCGTGCATCGCGACTCATACGCTAGATCGGGATCGATTGTCCTTTATCTGTCGTGACGACTTTACGACTTTAATGCATGTAACTCAGTACAAATTTCAGAACGCCCATGTACAATCGTACTTCTGGGCTCTGATACCACAAATGTAGCATCCCAACCCCGCAGGACCCGAACCCGATATCGTGGGTGATATCCGAGTCCACGCCACACGAGAATGGTAGGCTACAAGAATCAATTTCAGATCAAAAACTCAATACACAATTTATTTAACGCTTTAGAATCAATCAGAAATGCACAATTCAATAAACAGTTGGGTCCCCTTTAAAACGAATACATTCACTCAAAACACAATTTTAGTAATCACATTTCAGTTATACAATTATCACTCTGGGGCCCTATAAAATAGCAGTTCAATTTAGTAGAAAATGCGGAATTATTCATTTACAAACACAACTCGGAAAGACACTTATGCAGACGCGAACTGATCCCGACCCTAGTCTCCGACTCCAATGCAGCAGACATACTCCCGTTCTTCTGACGGGGTACTCTTCAATCCCTAAAAAATAGTTGCAATGTTGGGTGAGTTTGCGAACTCAATGAGAAACCATCATCGATGGTTCACTCAAATCATGCATTACGCGTATCGCGTATAGCACAGTACAGTAGTAGTCAATTAATAGTATCGTATAACATTACAAAGACTATATAACAGTTCTGATGATAAACGATTCTGATATATATACAATTCACGGTGATAACCAATTCTGATACCATACCGTAGATTACAAGATGGCCTCACATTCACGATAGTCTATTAATGACTATGGTAATCGTACATAACAATTTACAGTGTTACATCACGGTTCGCAGTATCATGCAGTAGTTTACAGTAAATCATGTCAACACGCAATCAGTCATTTCCATAATTCAGTCATTCATTCACAATAATTTGCAGTAGACAATCACAGTCATTCACAGTAATCATACAGTCATTTCAGACATTCAATATAGTATGCAATGCATATGAGACTCTTTTCCAGTTATTCAGTGTTGTGCCCAAGTGCTCAGTCAGTGTTAAGTGAATGCGTCTTAGGAAGTAGGAGAGCCCTCTGGGTGTGCACTACTTTCCACGCGTCAGTAGGGATAGGAGAGCCCTCTGGGTATGCACTAGTCCCTTTCCAATTGTAGGACCCCACACCCCACCCGTAGGTGTTTGCAGGTGTTACTGCGGCGTGTGTTTGCGGGTGTTACCGCGGCATCCTCAATTTAGTAACAGTATTCGAGCTTAAAGCCCTTTTCAGTATCAGTACAGTGTTCAAGGACAACTCCCCTCGGGCTCGAGGCCCGGTCAATAATAATCGCAACTTGGGTCACATTCCATTATCTGATCATGCATTTATGCATGCCATGCGATGTTCGATGGTTCATGAATGCGCTATAAAAGCCCGAAGAGTGTTCGATTCTCGGTGTCATTCAGTAATCCAATTCAATATAGTAAACGCACACACTTCAATCGTACTCTTTTCAGTAATAATACAGTTCACTCATACATTTCAGTGGTCATACAGTAGTCCAGTTCAATACAGTGAGAACATACAGTTTGATCATGTATATTTCAATAATCATGCAATTTCCAAAGGTGTCATGTAGCGGTCCGTTCGATCGAAAGAAAAGCATACAATTCAATCACATTCATTTCATAAATTCATACGGTGAGCATTTAGACAATCAAGAATTTGAGAAACCAACTAGGTTACTCACTTTGTAACTCCGAGCTATTGCACAGAAGTCCCAAAGAATGTCCGTGGAGCGATGATCCAACGGCGCCACTATAACAAAGAAAGTACAACCCATTACTAATTGCCCGATAAAGCGATGCAAGAATGCATATGTCTCCGTGCAAATGATGTACAATGCGTGTTCACGATTTTCCGGTGCTAAATCCCAATTTCGATACCTTAAGCCCAATTCCACTTTCTTACTCAATTGCTTGACAATAATTGATCCAGTCCTATTTCCTATATTCATACTTCCTATAACAATTTCCTATCTATTGGGTCAAAACCTCTATTGCAATCTCCAATTAAAACTCCAATAGTCTCAATTTGTGACACTTAGGTCACACTATGAATCACAATTGACCTCAATCTCTATAATTCGTTACCAATTAAATCAAATCTAATTCCCATAATTATTCTCAGTTGTAGACCTCTTTTCCTATTTCATAACGAACTGGAATTACCTCGATGGAGGTCCACAACAAAAGATATGCCCAATAACCCAAAGAATCATCCAATCGGAAAATCCATCCTCGTCGCGACCCACGTCCTTCGCCATGATGTCAAATGATCGCTTCGCCATGACGTATAAATCGTTCGCCAAGAACACTCCCCTTCACTCACATGCGGCAAGCACGCCAAAGGCTCGCCATGATGTACCAATTTTCCACTCGTCGTCGTCTACACAAGCTCGCCATGACTAACACATTTATTTAAATTCAATTTATTCGTCGTGACGAAGCCCTACCACTCTATGCTCGTCATGACGTGTGAAGACCAGATCGTCTTCTCCTAACGATTTTCCGCCATTAGAGCTATTAATAACCTCCATTAAACACCCTAACCACTCAATCTAACCCCATAAATGCCATAACTACTCAAATAACCAAGAATAACAACATTAAAGCCAATAAAAACTTACCAATCGATTAATCGATCCACAACTTCCGTAAACCCTAAAATCTTCCCCAATCACCGATTAACACTCTCAAACCTCTCAATCCTTCATCAATCACAATAAATCAGTTAGCTTAGCACAATGAGATGAAAACCATAGAGAAAGATCAAAGAATCCTCACCTATGGAGGAATCGAAGATCACCGTCGAAGGAGAGAAGAAGAAGAAACGATAATGCCTTAGGTTATTTTCCCCCAATTTCCAACCCTACTATTTATAGGCTTAAGTCTCAGAATCAGTCCAATTTTCAGTCTCAAATTTTCCATGGCTCAACATATTTATTTCCTATCAATAAACTTCTAGTTTTTCCATTACCATTGGACAGTTCTTTCAGTAATATACGGTCAATCAGTCTGTCACTCCAAAATTTCCGGTCCGGGCATTTTCTCCCGAATTTTCTAAAAATTTTCTATAAGCCTCTATAAATTTCCAATCACTCGCAAACAGTTCTAAATCAATCATTTGAAGCCAGTAACTCCTAATTTCTCACTCAATCATATTTCCAGTTAGTTCCAGTCAGTTCACAAGTCGATCAATTCACATACCAGTCAATTCAGCCAATTCCAATTCATAATGAAATATCGGAAAATCATAAATGCATATACCTATGAATAAATGACTATGCATATGCAGTAGACCTGTTCCTCTATAATTAGAGGCCAATAGCATGCTCGATTAGTAAATACTGATCTGACCTATCAATCGGTCCAGTATTACCATAATACCCTTCTTGACAAGATAGCGGATGTTACTCGAGTTTGGGGAGAGTCAATTATTTGAAATTTAGGAATTCATTGAAATTAAGTTTAGTCTTGTAATTGTTATCGTTTTCAATAACATGTTGTCATGTTGAGTTTTGTCATTTAAAAAAAAATCTTGTGTATCACGGTTTTACTTGCTTGTAAAAAAAAAGAGAAAAAAAGAAAAAAAATGCAAAAGAAAAAAAAAAGATTCCTTACATTTTCCTGTTTCTTGAATAATTGTTTCCATTTCATTTGAGCTTTTATTTTCCTTTTCCTTCGTCTAAGCCAAATTTAAACCCCAACGACCCCATTACAACCCTAATAAGACCTTTTGATCCTTTGAGAAGGAGTGCTAAAATTAGTGGAGATGGGATAGAGAATTTTTCTTATAGGATTGGTTAATTTGATGATACCTTTAGAGTCTCTTAGGTTGTAAATTGCCTTTGAATTTATTTGGCTTTTCTCTACTCTTGTGAGTTGGTTGGTTTTTAATTAGACTTGAATCAAAAAGTGTGCGTTTGAGCGAGCATTGGTATCCTTGCACTATGAAGGTGGGTATGGTTTGAAAGTGGCTAAAGGTAAATTTTGATTAGTTACTGCAATTCTGAAAATTCCAATTGTTGAGTGTTCCTTAATTTATTTCGAACAATTTTTCTTAATTTTGCTTAGGGACAAGCAAAAGTTTGAGTTTGGGCGCATTTGTTGAAGGCATTTTTATCATTAGAATTAATGGCATTTTTTCTTAATTTATGGATTAATTATTGGGTTATATATATATTTTTCTTACTAAATTGCTTTGTTCGCCTGAATTTGTATTTATAATTGTCATGTTTAATTTATAGGAAATGCACTTGATTATAATTGTAAAAGACCACGACTCACCATGACCCCACGCAAGAGCAGAAAATGGCGAGTTAACAGTGAGCAAATAAAATTTGTCAAAGAAAGAAGCATGCATGGACAGGAGCTTAGGCGTGAACTTTGGAAAAGAAGAAAACAAAAATCACCATGAAAGAGAGGAGCTGCGTGCGTGAGCAACAGGAGAAAATTAAAGAAGAAACAAGGAGGCAGCTACATAACACCAAGAGCTTGAGGCGTGACTAGCTACAGTGGAGAACGTTAGAAGATAGCTGGAGGCGTGGAGCTGAAAAAAAAACAAAAACTAAACATCAACTGGAGGAGCTTAAAAAAACGACACACACAACATTCATTTGGAAACTCTCCACCACGCATGCTAGGAGGACAGCTCCAAGATACATCGAAAATCATGCAAACAAAGAGACAACTCATTGGACAAAACCACCACTCACGCAGCAAAAAGGGGGCCACTCAATACTCACTTTTCATTGATTGGAAACTCTCCACACACATCGTGATACACACATTAGAAGGGAGACTATCTACGTGACACATAAAAAAAGAGAAGGGCACACACATTAAGGAGAGGGGGTCTGCATTTGTTTTGATCACTCATTTATTTTATTCACTTCACTCACTCTCTCAACGACACACACAAGCTCAAACCAAGGGGGACCACTCTCCATTAAACCAAGGCTCCACTTTTCCTTACAAGATTACTCTCCACTCACCAGGAAGAAAAAAAAAAGAACGTAACACCATCTAGATACACCAAGAGGGGGGCTCCATTCACTCAACAACCAAACACCAACGCTACAGCAAGGGGAGAGCATTCACGCACATCCAAGAGAGGCTCCACCTTGGTGAACAGCAAGTGCAGAAGAAAGCCACCATCAGCTGAAGAATGACGCTCCACGCAGTGCCACAACATTAGAGGGAGATCTGAAACTCATTCAATTTCTGTTCTAATATTTAATTTCTCTTATTGTTGTCTGCTGAGCATAGTTTATATGGTTTTTATCCTATCATGAGTGAGTAGTTTCCTTAAAGTTTCAAGGTTGGGCTAAAGCTTTTAGTTAATTTTATGGACTAAATTTCGGTTGATTTATTTGTATGGATTTTTGGTTTTGATTTCTCTGTTTTGAAATTGATTTTTCTGGTATTGTGTTTGGCCAACCATTACTTGACGTTAGTTGTTAATTGAAGAACCGATAGGTGAAAATTAATAACGGAACTCCAAACAAAGAACTTATAAATTTCAGATTTAGACATAAACTGAATTTATGAGAGAAAAATCCAGGTTAGCAAAGAACTTAATGGGTTATGCTTGATTGCTAGTTTACGATAGTAAATTAGGATTATTGCGTAACACTCCTTTGATATCTTGAAAAAGGATCTAGGAAACTCTAGGCTCAACCTTCTATCAACCAAAAATTTGCCTAATAAATTGACCCAGGTAAAGTCCATAGAAAGCGCTAAAAGTGGAACCATCCTTGAAGCTTACCATTTTCCATTCGAATCAACCCCCAGAATTATTCACAATTTTCTTTAGCTTTGATTTTTTTATTTTTGTTAGTTAAATTTCTTATCTTAAATTCCCCATTCTTACAAAATCGCTAGTCCAATTAATTGAATGATCCAAGCCTAGTACTTACACAATTACTCCCTGTGGGACGATATTATACTGTACTACTTGAGACCCGTGAACTTGCGAAATGACATCATGATTAAAATGTGTTTTGGCGATTTTGATATTATTTAAGACATTTTGGAATTTTTAGTGAATTTTGTGAAAATATTGATTTATGGGCCAATTATATAGTGACATGTGGCAACATATAATTGGGACAAGTGGCTAGTATAGGCAGATGACAAATGGCAAACTAATGGTGTCAAATGATTATTTGATTGTTACATATGGCTTTATAGAGTTAGGAAACTTGTAAGGCATGCAAAGTGTACGGATGCTTGGAGTTAAAATTGAACTAGTGTAAATGTTCTTCTCAGTGAAGAAGCACTTGCCATCCGAACACTAGTTCTGAAACTTTTGATGCTTTGATCTGCTCTCCTTGCGGGATATTATAGCCAAATCAAGTAAGTTATTATTGTAAATGATGTTTTATTGTGGGAATGTATGCATGCATGCGAGATTAGAGAAGTTGGTTTCAGTGTTGAATAGAGTAGATGATTGATTGAGAGTAGGAAATTGTTAGTACGGTGTTGAATGAACTCTAGTTTGGAAGATGTATATAATATGTTCGAGTTTTGAAAAAAAAGCCGAAATGGTACATGCATGCCTTGTGTCCGTTGTATATCAGTAGAAGTGAAGTTGATGTTTAAGAATGAATCTTGAGTTTGATCTTATGTAAATGTTTCGAACTGGATTAGGAGTTAATTGGAGTGAAGTTTTAGAGATTATTTTGGGTTTAGAAGTGAAAAATCTGGAAAAAGAAATCGGGGAAGACGAGTTGCAGAACTAGATGTCGCAACGTGTTTTTATTTATTCGTCGCGACGTGTTGTTTATTTTGTTTATTCGCCGCGACGCCCATTTTCTTCCTCTCTATGATGTAGGCGACCCCCCCCCCCTTGAACTTGTCGCGGCGAACGTTGTAAAAATCCCAAGAAAATTGATTTTTTGGGTTGTTCGTCGCGACCTTATATTTTCCCCTCGTCGCGACGAACACCCATCCTTTGACTACTCGAACATGCTTTCGTATTTTGACCATAAATTTATCTATACTGATCCAATTTGGGTGATTTTTGATTCCCTGTAAACTATAGACATAGGGATACAACTTTTATGAAGAAATGGAGTTTTAATTCTGTTTATAAGAGTTGCAAATTTTTGTTGGAAGTTGAGGTATAAATTTTGCTGGAACTTATGAACCGTCTGGAATATTTTGTGGATATCTCTTGGTATACTGATCCAAATTAAATGATTTTGGTGTCCTTAGAAAGCTAAGAAATGGGAGAACAACTTTACAGAAGGAAGTTTTGTCTAATTTGGTATTTTACCTGATCTAATTTAGTATGGAAAGTTGACCCGAATATGTTCTATAGGAAAAATCTGAAGTGGTCAATGAAGCTATGAAATTATTTGACATTGTTTGGTCCAATTCAATTGTAAGAATACATGGTATTAATGAGGTCTTTGATTCCTAAATGATTTTTTATAAGGATCACATTATTGTACCACGGAATTGTCATTGAACATGCATTGTGCATACATTCTATACATTGATATTTTTATGAAAGAACATTTGTGCAATTGTGCAAAGTGTGATATTTGTGAATATGTTTTGCCTATTTTAGTGGAGCATATCATACGCCAATCGGACATTGCCGGACTATCCAGGCAATAGCTTATTGGAGCGTACTGTGAGTCATCTTAGATGTTTTCCTAGGATTGATTTAATCTAATTTGTTTAAGCTTCCAATATTGTTTTATTGCTTGTGATTTAATTATGAAATCTGGACTTCAATTGTCCAAGGATATCAATATTTGGGAATGTATTAGAAGTGCTCTGATTGTGACTTTGTTTGCTATGGAATTCTGAACGTGATTATGAATGTTATGTGAATCCTCAACGAAAGTTGAATTCCAGATTTAGATCCGATGAATATGAGTTCTGTTGAATATGTGATTGTGATACATGCCATATTCAGATTAATGCATTTCATAAAATGCATGCTTAGATAAAGGCGTTGTGACTTGAATTGCCCGCATGAAGTGTTTCCACGTAGAGCTTTGCTCCGTGATATATATGTGTGCACGTAGAGCTATGTTCCGTGATTCTGTTCTGATTGAGCCTTACGGGCCAGCAATTGTATAAGTATGTGATAGGCATTCAGTCACAACAATAAGAACGAATGTGAGTCTCATATGCATATGTAATTGTTCATATATGATCTGTTTGGCAATGATTGAATGTTATACTCTATTGTATGAGTTTTGAATCATAAATGTATCTGTATATGAATGTTTGTGTAATATGTGATGTGTGCTTATGATCCGGTGAATTCATCGATGATGGTTCACTCATGGAGTTTGCAAAACTCATCAAAATTTACAATGTGGCTTTTCATGTATGAGTCAGGAGACCTAGTTCCTTAGTCAGGACTTAAGGAATCTTTTGGTTAGAGATATGGCTCAGAGGTCTTTCAGCTGACACCAGAAGTGTTCTAGCCTTTTTTTGTCGTTTTGTTGGATATTGTATAAGCTTTTATGCTTAGTCTTTTGGTGGTATCAGTGTAAGCTATATGAATGAATAGATTTGAATGGTTTTAAAAAATTTAGTGACTTTGAGTGTGTTAGATGATGCCATGTGTAAGTTGGATTGCCATGTGTAAATTGGATATGTTTTGCTCCAACATACCATTATCATAAGGTATGTACTTGAATGTCCTTCGGGTGTTCAGGTATTTGCCTTATGGTAGTGGGATGTTGCAATTATTCAGTCATTCACAACCAAGGATTCTCAAACATCATAGTCAAATGAATGCATAAATTTTCATAATTAACAAATCATTCAAGCATAATGAAATTTAAAATTTTTATCAATTAACCAAAATCATTTGAAACAATAAATCTATCCTTTGTAACAATTTTCATAATTTATCAATTCAATCATAAATAATGAATTTCAGAAATATCCTTACTTTATCAAAACATTTAAGACTTGGAACAATTTTTCAAAAACATTCAGAATTAATAAAAATCCGTTACTTCTTTCTTTCACTTTCTTGATTTTTCAAGAACACAAATTTACCTTATAATTCAAAATATAAACATATTACCCACCTCATTTCCATGCTTGAAACTTGCCCAAAGCATCATTTTCTCCAAAGCCTCACTTAAATTTCCTAATTCATGACATAAACCCTAATTAATAATCATCCAAAATTGAACAATATAAATCAAGCAATCACCAAAATTGAGCTTGGAAATCACAAACCCATACCATTTTCAAGGTATCTAAACCAAAAAAACTTCCAAAATTTACAAATTAAAATTTTGAGTCTTACCTTCATCTCCAACAAATTTGAAATTTCTTTGTTCCTTAGGAAGCTTTCATGCTCTTCCACCTTTTTCCTTGGACAAACATAAAAAATCCTCTTAAAAATTATAGAAAAATTGAACCCTGAGCCTTCTCTTTCTTGTTTCTTCTTCTCCCTTTTCTTTCCATCGGAAACTCTCCTCTCTTTTCTCTTCTTCCTTTCATTTTCCTCTTAAGTGTCGTGGTTCTCCTTCTAAAAAAATGACAGCCACATGCCATGTCAATTAATGACTGCTAAAAAGACCAAAATGCCCCTCCATGTAAGCCTTCTAACTTAACACTTTAAGTGATCTTCCAAATTTGCCCCTAAAATTCATTTTCATTCATGTTTACTTTAGGACATTTTTCTAACCATAAAAATGAAGGAATTTGCTAAAACTTCCTTCTAGATAAATGTTCCTCATTGTCTCAATTTCATAACACCACCAAAATCATTTAATTTGCATCACTATGCCAAAAGTTATACTCCAAACATTTCGGACTATACTTATGCTAAAATATTTTCCAGTGATTTAATTCCATTCGAAAATTGACGCTCTTAAAGACTAAATTGAAACTCAAATCCTTCATAAAATTTGTAGCTCAATTTCCCTAGTTTAATCCAAATCAAGAATCACCTCATGTGGATGACTAGAGCAAAAGTTATGGCCAAAATACTTCAAGATCTTACTAATCCAAGACTGCATACTAAACCCGAATTCAAGTCAGAAATTGAAAATCTTAGGGGCTTAATTCAAATTTAATTCCTGCATATGACTTATATCCCCATGTCTATATTTTATTTTGAAATAAGAATCAGATCAATCGGATCTCTACAGATCGACATAACATCAAAATACTGAAACATGTTCAGAAAAATATACAACTTATACTCTTTTAACCAATCCCCTCACTTTGATTCAATCAATTTATTTTAAAATAATCTTTAAAAAATCCACAATTTTCATGTAGAGGTAGACGAATGTCTTAGGAATCCAACGCTTTAAAAATAAGATCCATCGGATGTCAGACGGAAAAGTTACAAGCAAAAGAGTGAGAGAGGGTCGTCAGTCGGGTTGGGTGGCCCCGTGTCGAACTGGTCAAATCGAGCACAGTCGCCCTCATGACCCGATCTGAGCGACCAGTTCGCGATCGCGAGCTAGTCGCGATCGCGAAATGCGATCTTTTTTTTTCAAATATATACATATATATATATATATATCCGAATTTTCCAAAAATCATATCTTTTGACTCAAGAGTTCAAAATATACAAACTTAGTATCAAAAGAAAGCTGAACGGAAGCTCTACATCTTCCATGAGAACTCGAAAACTAATTCAGCCTCTAAAGGGGGTCAAAATCCAATCAAAGTTACTGCCCACTATTTTATATCAATGCAAAGATTAAAAAGAAACCTACCACTTTCATCAAGGACAGAAAAATCAATTTAGCCTCTAAGGGAGCAAAAAACCACTTCAAAGTTTCTGTCCACTAATGATCATGCCACAATAGTAACAGAAACTTGTAAAAATTCATAACTTCTTATTCCATGATCCAAAAATTCCAAACTTTATATCAATGGAAAGATCAAAACGTAATCTAAAACTTTCATGCAGACTTTAAGAATAGATTCAGCCTCTATATACATCAAAAATTCAATCAAATTTACTGTTCAATTACTATCATCCTGAACAGTAACACAAATTTCTAAAATTCATAACCTCTCATCCCTTTGTCCAAAAATTCTATACTTTATATCAAAGTAAAGATCAAAACACAAGCTAAAACTTTCATGAAGCACTTAAAGGCAAAAACAACCTCTAACTAGGTCAATTTTTCAGTCAAATCTTCTGCCAGATAATTTATCATCGTATACCACATCCAAACTTCAAAATTTCGTACCTTCCAATATCCACAACCAAAAATAACATATTATACATCAATGAAAATATTAAAACCTCTACAATCTTCAAGAAGACTTTTTAGTCAAATTCTATCTCTAAGAGGGTAAAAAACTCAGTCAAAGTTTCTTCCCATAAGTAAAATTTTGACAGCATTTCCTCTAAATTTTCACTAGACAATTTCTTTAACCTACACGACACTTCATGTAACATCCTGTTACCGATGCGAGGGGCATATTGGTAATTGGGACAGGACAGGAATTTATACTACATTTATTCATTGAGTATTATTTTGGCCTCTGATTTTAGAGGGATAAATCATTTTGCACATGTATATGCATAGTAACTTGCATTCATGATTTTTCCAGCATTTAATTGTGATCGTGAATTGGTTTGTGAATTTTTGAGGTAATTAGGCCTGATTGGGATTTGATTAAGAAATTGGGAATTAAGGGATAATTTGAATGGAATAGTTGAATTGGTGTGTCTTAAGAGTGACTACCAGTGTATAGTGATCCATAAGAAAATTTCTGAGAAATTTGAGAGAAAATGTCCGAACCGGAATTTTTCGAGTATCGGACCGATTGATTATGCAGTACTGAAAAATGGTCCAATGGCAATGGAAAATTTAGATTTATGAGTTTAGAAATTATTGTGATGAGCCATTGGAATTTAAAGACTGAAATTAAATGAAATTGAGGACTTAAGTCTTAAGAACTATAGGTTGGAAATTAACCCTTATATTGTTCTAAGTTCAAATTCCTCCTTGTCTCACTTTGCAAAACCTAAGACTTTTTCTCCTTCCTCTTCTCTTCGACGATCTGATCTTTTCCCCTTGGAGAATCTTGCTTTTTCTCTTTCATTGTGGTTGAAGCTCAGTTGGAAAACCTTAGAGATGTTGATGGTTAGCTGGCCTATGGAGGATCACCGTGGCTGTTAGAGGTTGGAGTGATTTTCGGAGATTTTAGGGTTTAAGGATTTGAGAGTTCGATTGGTAAGTTTAATGGCTTTAATGTTGTTATTTATTGTTGTTTGATGCATTTATGGCATTATTGTGTAAGTTTGGGTAGTTAGAGTGATTTATGAGTGGTTTTTAGAGAGAGAAGTGAGATGTCTCGTCGGAGAAGACGATCGGAACTTCACAAGTCGCGACGTGCGCTGAGGGCGAGGTCCCGACGAATAAAGAATTATGCACCGCGACGAGCTTAGTTGGACGTCGCGATGAGTGTGGAGTTATGCGTCGCGACGAGCGATTTCCACGTCGCGATGAACGACTCTTTCTATGTCGCGACGAGCGTCTATACGTCGCGGCGAGCTCCAATTTTCTGATGATAGGTGCTTTAGTTTTTAGGGCATAACTTATAGTGTAGACCTCCAATTGAGGTGATTCTTGATTCGTTATGAACTAGAGAAAGAGGTCTACCATTAAGGAAATGAATGAAAGTCAGAATTGTATTTAGTGTGATTTCAATCATAGAAAGAAGGTCGATTATAGTTTCCTATTGTTACCTAAGGATAGTTTCTTAAAAATTGGAGATTTAAATTAGAGACTTATGAAATCAATGAATACTGTTGATCTAGTGAATAGTGGATTTTGGTTATGAGGCAAGAGATAGCGGAATTGGATTTTAGCGCCAGAAAATCATGAACATGTATCGTACATATTTCCAATTAAGACATATGCACTATTGAATTGTTTTGACTGAGCATCTAGTAATGAGAAATTATTTAACTGTTATAGAGGCACCGTTGGATCGTCAGTCCACGGATATTGTTGGGACTTCCAGACAGTAGCTCGAAAGTTACAGGTGAGTAACCTAGTTGGTTCCTCAATCTTTGTGTGTTAAATGTTCTATGAAAATGTGTAAATTGTCTTATAGTGTTCCGAATGTGTTATGGTGTGACTATGTGATATATTGTGTGTATATGCATGAGTTGGGTGAACCATCGATGATGGTTTCTTATTGAGTTCGTAAACTCACCCAATATTGCAAATATTTTTTTCAGGACAGCGTTAGTAGATTACTAGCTCCCGTGATAGATTTTTCCTGCCGTGTTAGTTATGTGGGCAAGAGAAGCAATGGCACACAAGTCGGTCAGCTGGGGTGATTTTTGGGGATGGCTTAGTATAAACTTTTGTATCAGTTTCCTTTTTGGGATATTGTGTTGTGACTATAGGGGACTGATAGACTTGTCTATATTTCCATTAGTAGTGTGAAATGAGAGATTATTGTGGTTTTAAAATTTAGTGATTTGCATAATTCGGTTTAATTGTATTGATGCCATGCGAGTATATAGTGATTGATTTTGATAGTAGCACTTCCTTACTGTGGGATATGCGTCGGAACGACCCACGGGCGTCCCGGTGCGTACCCCTACGGTAAGGGGGCGCTACATTAGGTGGTATCAGAGTCAGGTTCGGCATCTTTTGGGCATAGTGTATTTTAGGCTTGAATTTTAGTGAGAAAAAGCAGAAATTGATCAGATTCTCGTTTGTTATAGGTCATCCGTTCTTGGAGATTAAGTGGATCAACCAGCTGACCTAGGATCAGTGGGAGCTAGTAGAGAGTCCTCTGTGCCTCATTCTGAGGAGTTACCTCCTAGAGTTCCTATGAGACGGGAGAGGAAGTATGATAGATTGCGCAAGGCGGAGTCGTTGACTTCTATGGCGGCCTGAGACCTCGCCGAGGCGAGGATGGCTAGAGAGGACAGAAAGAGTCCTTGATCAGATGGACTGTGACTCTGAGGAGCGCTTTGACTATGCAGTTTCTCTGCTTCAGGGTCCGGCTTATCAGTGGTGGAAGATTGTTTCGGGCAGTACCACCAGGCCCTGCATGCTGACATGGGATGATTTTCTGAGGGAATTCAGAGATAACTTAATGCCCAAGGTTTATTTAGAGATGAAGATGCAGGAGTTCCTTGAGTTGAGACAGGGGTCGATGACAGTAGCTGAATATGAGGTGCGGTATAATGAGCTGATGGGGTATGCTTCTGTCTTGATTGCTTCAGAGTCTGATAGGTGCCGGAGATTTGAGGGAGGGCTTAATCTAGAGATTCGTACTAGGTTAGCCCGATCTGATAAGGGCACCTTTGTTGAGCTGAGAGCTGCAGCAGTGAGAGTCGAGCAGCTTCTGAGACAGAGCCAAGCAGAGTCTGGTCAGGGCCCCAGGGGCAAGAGACCGAGTGACAGCCAGGGTAGTGAGAGCAGAGGATTCAGTAAGCGCCAGATCAGGACCTTCAGGTCGTCTGGAGGAGGTAGACAGTCCAGATTTGGGCAGAGAGGCAGAAATGCTCATACTGGTAGTGGCCGTAGCGGTGCTAGAGGTTTAGGCCAGATTCTCCTGCTGTGTGAGTATTGTGAGAGGCGACACGGTGGGGAGTGCTGGAGATTTATCGGAGCGTGTCTCAAGTGTGGCTCCATGGACCATCAGATCCGGGAGTGTCCTTATACTGTGGAGGCCCAGTCCACTATGACTGGTAGATCAGGTAGTAATACCACGGTGCAGCAGAGCCGTGCGGGTGGATCTGGATGGAGGGGCCGAGTTCGAGGCCGAGGCCGAGCTGAGGGGTCCGCAGTGAGGACTGAGGGACTGAGTAGCATACAGCAGTCCCAGGCTAGAGTATATGCCATGACTCGGCAGGAGGCTCAGGATTCCCCAGACATTGTTGTGGGTATGCTTCTGATTTCTGGTTTTGAGGCATATGCATTGTTGGATCCTGGATCCACTCATTCATTCATTGCACCGCCTGTGGCATGTAGACTGCATTGTGATAGGAAGAGATTACAGTGTGGGCTAGAGGTGAGTACACCTCTAGGGAGTACGACTGTGTTGGGAGAGGTCTACAAAGGATGCTCGATTCAGATAGATCAAGCAGTTTTGAGTGTAGATCTCATAGTGTTGCCTCTGAGAGAGATAGACGTGATTTTGGGAATGGACTGGCTTACTGCCCATAGGGCTGTTATGGATTGTTATACCAAGGAGGTTGTGTTAGAGTCTCCTAGTCAGCCTAGAGCTGTATTTCGAGGTGTTAGTCAGGCAGTGCCAGCCAGGATGATTTCATTTCTGAGTGCTCTGAGGTTGATGCAGGGAGGTTGTGAGGCGTATTTGGCTCATGTAGTGGATTCCAGAGTTGAGCAGAGGTTGCAGGATATTTCCGTGATCAGAAAATTTCCAGATGTGTTTCCCAAGGAGTTACCGAGTTTACCGCCGGATCGAGAAATAGAGTTTTCAATTGACCTCGTTCCAGGTACCGCTCCTATATCCATACCTCCATATAGGATGACACCGGTGGAACTGAGGGAGTTTAAGGCTCAGTTGCAGGAGCTTCTGGATAAGGGGTTTATTAGGCCCAGTGTATCGCCGTGGGGAGCTCCAGTGTTGTTTGTGAAGAAGAAGGATGGGATTTTGAGATTGTGCATCGATTATAGGCAGTTGAATCGGGTGACAGTGAAGAATAAGTATCCACTGCCTAGGATCGACGATTTATTTGATCAGTTGCAGGGGGCTCAGGTGTTCACTAAGTTGGATATGAGGTCAGGATATTATCAGTTGAGGATAGCAGAGGCCGATGTGCCTAATAGTGCTTTCAGGAGTCGGTATGGGCATTACGAGTTCCTAGTGATGCCATTTGGGTTGACTAATGCCCCGATAGTTTTCATGGCCTTGATAAATAAGATTTTTCAGCCCTACCTGGATCGGTTTGTGATAGTATTCATTGATGACGTTCTGGTGTACTCGAGGAGTAGACAGGAGCATGCTGAGCACCTGAGGATTGTATTGCAGAGTATGAGAGAGAGACAGTTGTTTGCCAAATTCACTAAATGTGAATTCTGGCTCGATGAGGTAGTGTTTCTGGGGCACATTCTGTCTGATGAGGGTATCCAGGTGGATCCTCGCAAGACAGAGGCAGTGAGGAATTGGGAGGCTCCGAAGAATGTTTCAGAGATGCGGAGTTTCCTTGGATTAGCAGGATATTATCGGAGGTTTGTCGAGGGGTTTTCAGTGATCTCAACCCTTTTGACAAAACTTCTGAAGAAGAATGTGACTTTCAGATGGACTGATGAGTGTTAGAGGAGCTGAAACATCGGTTGACGACAGCACCGGTGTTAGCTTTGCCATCAGGATCTGGAGGTTTTGAGGTTTTCAGTGATGTTTCGCAGTAGGGACTGGGTTGTGTTTTGATGCAGCGTGGTAGAGTGATAGCGTATGCCTCGAGACAGTTGAGGTCTCACGAGGCTAATTACCCAGTTCACGAGGCTAGTTAGCCGCAGTCGTGTTTGCTCTGAAGATCTAGAGACACTATTTGTATAGGGAGACGTTCCAGATCTTCACTGATCATAAGAGTTTGCGGTATTTGCTGAGTCAAAGAGAGCTGAATCTGAGACAGAGGAGATGGATTGAGTTGTTGAAGGATTATGATTGCACGATTGAGTATCATCCAGGGAAGGTCAATGTGGTGGCAGATGCTTTGAGTGGGAGATCTCATATCAGTGCAGCTCAGATACAGATTGGGAGATTGCCTAGTTTGATTCAGCTGAGAGCTCTTAATGTGCAGATGGACTTGGCTCAGGATGGAGCTCTGATTGCTACTCTGAGGCTTAGGTCGATGTTACAGGACAGGATCAGGATTCGATGATAGTGAGACTGATGGAGAGAGCGAGATCTGATCAAGATTCAGAGTTTGAGCTGAGAGATGGGACTTTATAGATGGGACAGAGATTATGTGTTCCAGGTGTGGATGATTTGAGGCGAGAGATTTTGGAGGAGGCGCATGTGGCTACCTATGCTATGCATCCTGGTACTACCAAGATGTATAATACCCTTAAGTTGCATTTCTGGTGGCCAGGCATGAAGAGGCAAGAGGCAGAGTTTGTTTCTAGATGTTTGATGTGTCAGCAAGTTAAGGCTGAGCACCAGGCCCCAGTGGGGAAGTTGCATTCGTTGCCCATTTCGGAGTGGAAATGGGAACGAATTACGATGGATTTCATTATGGGGTTGCCTAGGACGCCGAGACAGCATGATGCGATCTGGGTCATAGTGGACCGGTTGACTAAATCTGCTCACTTCTTGCCAGTGAGAGAGAACAATACTCTCGATCAGGTGGCCCAGAAGTATGTGGCAGAGATTGTGCGACTACATGGGGTCCTGGTATCTATAGTTTCAGACAGGGATCCCAGATTTACTTCAAGGTTCTGGAAGAGTTTACAGTCTGCTATAGTTACTCGGTTGAACTTCAGCACAGCATTTCATGCTCAGACAGATGGGCAGAGTGAGAGGACGATTAAGACTGTCGAGGATATGTTGCGGGCTTGTGTATTGGAGTTCAGAGGTGCTTCGGATCAGTATTTGGCTCTGATAGAGTTTGCTTACAATAATCAGTACCAGAGCAGCAGTGGGATGGCACCGTTTGATGCCTTATATGGGAGGCAGTGTAGATCGCCTCTTTATTGGGATGAAGAGGGTATGAGGATGCTCGAGGGTCCCGAGCTGATCCAAGACACTGTGGATAAGGTTAGATTGATCCGGAGTCGCATTAAGGTGGCTCAAAATAGACAGAAGAGTTATGTGGATCAGCATCGGCGAGAGATGGAGTACAATGTGAGCGACAGAGTGTTCCTCCGAGTGTCACCTTAGAGAGGAGTGCTGAGATTTGGCCGTAAGGGCAAGTTGAGCTCTCGGTATATCAGTCCGTATGAGATTACTGAGAGATTGGACCATTGGCCTATAGATTAGCATTAACGAGTGAGATGTCCCAGTTGCACGATGTCTTTCATGTGAGTATGCTCCGGAGATATCGATCAGACCCGACTCATGTGATTCCAGCTCATGAGATTGAGATAGCGAGCGATCTGAGTTATGTTGAGGAGCCGATGCAAATTATCGGATCGCGGGTCAAGCATTTGAGGAGCCGGGTGATTCCATTGGTGAAAGTCCTATGGAAGAATCATTCGTCAGAGGAGGCAACTTGGGAGGCTGAAGAGCACATGAGGGGGCAGTACCCTCATCTGTTCGACCAGTCAGGTAAGAAATTTCGGAACGAAATTTTTATTAGGAGGGGAGAATTGTAGCATCCCGTTACCGATGTGAGGGGCATATTGGTAATTGGGACAGGATAGGAATTTATACTGCATTTATTCATTGAGTATTATTTTGGCCTCTGATTTTAGAGGGACAAATCACTTTGCACATGTATATGCATAGTGACTTGCATTCATGATTTTTCCGGCATTTAATTGTGATCGTGAATTGGTTTGTGAATTTTTGAGGTAATTAGGCCTGATTGGGATTTGATTAAGAAATTGGGAATTAAGGGATAATTTGAATGGAATAGTTGAATTGGAGTGTCTTAAGAGTGACTGCCAGTTTATAGTGACCCATAAGAAAATTTCTGAGAAATTTGAGAGAAAATGTCCGGACTGGAATTTTCTGAGTATCGGACCGATTGATTGTGCAGTACTGAAAAATGGTCCAATGGTAATGGAAAATTTAGATTTATGAGTTTAGGAATTATTGTGATGAGCCATTGGAATTTTAAAACTGAAATTAAATGAAATTGAGGACTTAAGTCTTAAGAACTATAGGTTGGAAATTAACCCTAATATTGTTCTAAGTTCAAATTCCTCCTTGTCTCACTTTGCAAAACCTAAGACATTTTCTCCTTCCTCTTCTCTTCGACGATCTAATCTTTTCCCCTTGGAGAATCTTGCTTGTTTTCTTTCAATGTGGTCGAAGTTCAGTTGTAAAACCTTAGAGATGTTGATGGTTAGTTGGCCTATGGAGGATCACCGTGGCTGTTAGAGGTTGGAGTGATTTTCGGAGATTTTAGGGTTTAAGGATTTGAGAGTTCGATTGGTAAGTTTAATGGCTTTAATGTTGTTATTTATTGTTGTTTGATGCATTTATGACATTATTGTGTAAGTTTGGGTAGTTAGAGTGATTTATGAGTGGTTTTTAGAGAGAGAAGTGAGATGTCTCGTCGGAGAAGACGATCGGAACTTCGCACGTCGCGACGTGCACTGAGGGCCTCGTCGCGACGAATAAAGAATTATGCGCCGCGACGAGCGTGGAGTTATGCGTCGCGAACGAGCGATTTCCACGTCGCGACGAACGACTCTTTCTACGTCGCGACGGGCATCTATACGTCGCGGCGAGCTCCAATTTTCTGATGATAGGTGCTTTAGTTTTTGGGGCATAACTTATAGTGTAGACCTCCAATTGAGGTGATTCTTGATTCATTATGAACTAGAGAAAGAGGTCTACCATTAAGGAAATGAATGAAAGTCAGAATTGTATTTAGTGTGATTTCAATCATAGAAAGAAGGTCGATTATAGTTTCCTATTGTTACCTAAGGATAGTTTCTTAAAAATTGGAGATTTAAATTAGAGACTTATGAAATCAATGAATACTGTTGATCTAGTGAATAGTGGATTTTGGTTATGAGGCAAGAGATAGCGAAATTGGGTTTTAACGTCGGAAAATCATGAACATGTATCGTACATATTTCCAATTAAGACATATGCACTGTTGAATTGTTTTGACTGAGCATCTAGTAATGAGAAATTATTTAACTGTTATAGAGGCACCGTTGGATCATCAGTCCACGGATATTGCTGGGACTTCCAGGCAGTAGCTCGGAAGTTACAAGTGAGTAACCTAGTTGGTTCCTCAATCTTTGTGTGTTAAATGTTCTATGAAAATGTGTAAAATGTCTTATAGTGTTCCGAATGTGTTATGGTGTGACTGTGTGATATATTGTGTATATATGCATGAGTTGGGTGAACCATCGATGATGGTTTCTCATTGAGTTCGCAAACTCACCCAACATTGCAAATATTTCTTTCAGGACAGCGTTAGTAGATTCCTAGCTCCCGTGATAGATTTTTCCTGCCGTGTGAGTTACGTGGGCAAGAGAAGCGATGGCACACAAGTCGATCAGCTGGGGCGATTTTTGGGGATGGCTTAGTATAGAATTTTGTATCAGATTCCTTTTCGGGATATTGTATTTTGACTGTAGAGGACTGATAGACTTGTCTATATTTCCGTTAGTAGTGTGAAATGAGAGATTATTGTGGTTTTAAAATTTAGTGATTTGCATAATTTGGTTTAATTGTATTGATGCCATGTGAGTATATAGTGATTGATTTTGATAGTAGCACTTCCTTGCTGTGGGATATGCGTCGGAACGACCCACGGGGGTCCCGGTGCGTACCCTACGGTAAGGGGGCGATACACTTCACTTATCCACAATCTCAAATTCCCACATACAAACACAATACACAATACCTCATCTTTTTATCAAACATATGCAAACACAAAGAAACCCAATTGTCTTTCAGTTCATTAAAAGCTCATAAATTCATTTATACTGTTCATTTATTTCAAAGAATCATACTATATTTCCTCATTTAATTTCATTTTATAATTTCTAATTTTCACTAAAAGTTCGAGGGCCAACATATTCTCATAATATTTAATAATTCAAGAGTTCAATTAATTGTCTTTAGTGGAATGACATTTAGTTAATAAGCTAGAATTAATTCTAATGAGATTGAATTGATTACGGGCTTATTGGAGCTTGAATTATCAAACATCAAAGTCAAATGAATGCATAAATTATCATAATTAACAAATCATTCAAGCATAATGAAATTCAAAATTTTATCAATTAATCAAAATAATTTGAAACAATTAATCTAGCCTTTGTAACAATTTTCATAATTTATCAATTCAATCATAAATAATGAATTTCAGAAATATCATTACTTTATCAAAACATCTAAGACTTGGAACAATTTTTCAAAAACATTCAAAATTAATAAAAATCAGTTACGTCTTTCTTTCACTTTCTTGATTTTTCAAGAACACAAATTTAACTTATAATTCAAAATATAAACATATTACCCACCTCATTTCTATGCTTGAAACTTGCCCAAAGCATCATTTTCTCCAAAGCCTCACTTAAATTCCCTAATTTATGACATAAACCCTAATTAATAATCATCCAAAATTGAATAATATAAATCAAGCAATCACCCAAATTGAGCTTGGAAATCACAAACCCATACCATTTCCAAGGTATCTAACCAAAAAAACTTCCAAAATTTACAAATTTTAATTTCGAGTCTTACCTTCATCTCCACCAAATTCGAAATTTCTTTGTTCCTTAGGAAGCTTTCATGCTCTTCCACCTTTTTCCTTGGACAAACATCAAAAACCCTCTTAAAAACTGTAGAAAAATTGAACCCTAAGCCATCTCTTTCTTCTTTCTTCTTCTCCCTTTTCTTTCCATTCGAAACTCTCCTCTCTTTTCCCTTCTTCTTTTCATTTTCTTCTTAAGTGTCGTGGTTATCCTTCTAAAAAAATGACAGCCACATGCCATGTCATTTAATGACTGCTAAAAAGACGCAAATGCCCCTCCATATAAGCCTTCTAACTTAACACTTTAAGTGATCTTCCAAATTTGCCCCTAAAATTCATTTTCATTCATGTTTACTTGAGGACATTTTTCTAACCATCAAAATGAAGGAATTTGCTAAAACTTCTTTCTATAGAAATGTTCCTCATTGTCTCAATTTCATAACGCCACCAAAATCATCTAATTTGGATCACTACACCAAAAGTTATACTCCAAACATTTCGGACTATACTTATGCTAAAACATTTTCCAGTGATTTACTTCCATCCAAAAATTGACACTCTTAAAGACTAAATTGAAACTCGAATCCTTCATAAGATTTGTAGCTCAATTTCTCTAGTTTAATCCAAATTAAGAATAACCTCATTTAGATGACTAGACCAAAAGTTATGGCCAAAATACTTCCAGATCTTACTAATCCAAGACTGCACACTAAACCCGACTTCAAGTCAGAAATTGAAAATATTAGGGGCTTAATTCAAATTTAATTCCTGCATATGACTTGTAGCCCCACATCTCTATTTTATTTTGCAACAATAATCAAATCAATCGGATCTCTACAGATCGAGATAACGCCAAAATACTGAAACATGTTCAGAAAAATATCCAACTCATACTCTTTTAACCTATTCCCTCACTTTGATTCAATCAATTTATTTTAAAATAATCTCAACAAAAATCTACAATTTTCATGGAGAGGCAGACGAATGTCTTAGGAATCCAACGCTTCAAAAATCAGATCAATCAAATGTCGGATGAAAAAGTTTGAAGCAAAAGAGTGAGAGAGGGTCGGGTTGGGTCAGCCGCCCCGTTTCGAATCTGGCAGGTTAGGCCAGGTCGCCTCGAGCTAGTCGCGATCACGAAATGCGATCTTTTTTTTTCAAATATATATATATATATCCGAATTTTCCAAAAATCATATCTTTTGACTCAAGAGTCCAAATTTTACAAACTTAGTGTCAAAAGAAAATTGAACGGAATCTCTACAACTTCCATACAAAACTTGAAAACTAATTCAGCCTCTAAAGGGGGTCAAAATCTAATCAAAGTTACTGCCCAATATCATATTACCCTAAATAGTCACATAACTTCTAAAATTTCTATCTTTCAACTCCAAGGTCCAAACATGTCATATTTTATATCAATGCAAAGATAAAAAAGAAACCTACCACTTTCATGAAGGACAGAAAAATCAATTTAGCCTCTAAGGGAGTAAAAAACCACTTCAAAGTTTCTGTCCACTAATGATCATGCCAAAATAGTAATAGAAACTTGTAAAAATTCATAACTTCTTATTCCATGATCCAAAAATTCCAAACTTTATATCATGGAAAGATCAAAACATAATCTAAAACTTTCATGAAGACTTTAAGAACAGATTCAGCCTCTATATAGATAAAAAATTCAATCAAATTTACTGTTCAATTACTATCATCCTGAACAGTAACAAAAATTGCTAAAATTCATAACCTCTCATCCCCTTGTCTAAAAATTCTATACTTTATATCAAAGTAAGATCGAAACACAAGCTAAAACTTTCATGAAGCACTTAAAGGCAAAAGCAACCTTTAACTAGGTCAATTTTCAGTCAAATCTTCTGCTAGATAATTTGTCATCCTATACCACATCCAAACTTCCAAATTTCATGTCTTCCAATATCCACAACCAAAAATAACATATTATACATAAATGAAAAGATCAAAACCTAAGCTATATTCTTCAAGAAGACTTTTTAGTCAAATTCTATCTTTAAAAGGGTCAAAAACTCAGTCAAAGTTTCTGTCCATAAGTAAAATTTTGACAGCATTTCCCCTAAATTTTCACTAGACAAATTCTTTAACCTGCACGACACTTCACTTATCCACAATCTCAAATTCCCACATCCAAACACAATACATAATACCTCATCTTTTTATCAAACATATGCAAACAAAAAGAAACCCAATTGTCTTTCAGTTCATCAAAAGCTCATAAATTCATTTATACTGTTCATTTATTTCAAAGAATCATACTATATTTCCTCATTTAATTTCATTTTATAATTTCTAATTTTCACGAAAAGTTCGGGGTCCAACATATTCTTATAATATTTAATAATTCAAGAGTTTAACTAATTGTCTTTAGTGGAATGACATTTAGTTAATAAGCTAGAATTAATTCAAGAATTAATTCTAATGAGATTGAATTGATTCTGGGCTTATTGGAGCTTGAATTATCAAACATCAAAGTCAAATGAATGCATAAATTTTCATAATTAACAAATCATTCAAACATAATGAAATTCAAAATTTTATCAATGAATCAAAATCATTTGAAACAATTAATGTAACATCCCGTCATCGATCGGATGGGTACAGTTCACTGCATACGTATTTGGCATGTGCATGCATTATAGAATTTTATATAATTGGCAATTATTGTACTGGCATTCGTACGTACATACATGTATGACATACTTCTGATTTGATTTGGATAGTGTGGATTTGGAAATGATTAGGGCAAGTGTGATAATCAGGTTACAGTAGGTTCGAGAATTGAATTTGAGTTAGAAATGAAAGTTAGGAAATTGAATTATGAAATTGGAGTATATGATTATGAGCTTTCTATTTTTGTGGATTTATAGAAATTTTCTAGAATTTTCGGGGCAATAGGCCCGGAATAAAAAATTGATCAATGACTAGTTAATTGGATTTTCGGTTCCGAAATTGATTATCCAATGGCACGAACAGGTTAGAAAATCTGATTTGAGAAATTAGGGTTTAGCCATTAAAATTCGGGAGAAATTAGAATTAGAAACTGTCTTGAGGTGGTTCGGATTCGGACTTGCGGCAATTAAAAATTAGCCAAACAAGCCTTAATCCTTTTGTATATAAGCCTTACTCTTTGAAATTGCCTTCCACGATATCTCCCTCTTGTCTTTGAAAAATAAATCTCTCCTTGCTTTCTCTTCTCCATTGTGGATCTTCTTTGTGATTTCTCCTTGCTTTTGGTTTCCTCTTCCATCCTTGAATCTTTCTCTTTGGATTGGGTAAAGAAGAGTTGAAGATGGGTTTGAGTTTGGTGATTGCCGTGGGTGTCGTTGAGCTTTGATTTGGTGTGATCCTTGGAGAGTTGAGGTTATTAATCAAGTAAGTTCCTTCTTTCTTACCTTATATAGTTTGATTGGTTGATTTATAGAGTTATTTGGATGATTTAGTTTGTATATTAGAGGATTTAGCATTTAGGGTTTTCGATGATTATATTGGGTGGTTTTGATTTAGGTATTTATGGAATAATGTTTATTTGGTGGATATAAACTTAGGAATGAGTTGTGTTAAGTGTAGAATATTGTTTAGGAGTGTTGGTTTGGATGGATTTGTAACAGAAGATCTGAGAAATTTCTAGGTTTCAGACGAATATCTGGGTTTGCACGTCGCGACGTGTGATGAACACGCCGCAGCGAGCCCCCTTTCCTTGCACGTCGTGATGAAGATTTAATTTATACGTCGCGATGAGCTGAAATCTAGCGCACGCCACGACGAGGGGATGGGTACGCCGCGACGAGGAACCAGACGTCGCGGCGAGGAAGGTCAATTTCAGAAAGTTGAAGTTTTGAGGTTTTTGAATTTGGGGAATTAGGAATTTGACAATTCAATTAGTTATGGATGGATTTCAATTTAGAGAATATGAATTCAGGATTTAGAATTTGAGATCGGGAAATTCGAATTTGTGTCGGAAATGTCATAACATGTATAGTACGTACATTATTCGATTCATATGCATCATTGAACATTGAAATGGATACAATTAGTAATGTTATTATGTTTTGATTGTTATAGAGGTGCCAGTAGACCGCCGATTGTCCGACGTAGGCGAGACTTCCCGACAGTAGCTCGGAAGTTCTCAGGTGAGTAACCTAGTTGGTTTTTCAACCTATATGTGTTTAATTCTATGCAATATGCCATGTGGAGTTAAGGATGGATTCTATGTGTTTGATTTGATTGATTTCGGACCACAGGTGTTCGAAATAATTGGACTGTGCTATAGAAGTGTTAATTGTGTATAAATTGCTATAATTGGTTTCTATTGGTGAGAATTAGGCATATATAGATTTAGTGTGATGCATGTATGGTAATTGGACATGTGCATACATGCATAACAGTATGATCAGATAAAGGCAGTTGTGACCGGTGTAGCCACCGTATTCAGAGCTTTAAGCTCAACGCACAGGGCTTCGTGCCCAACGATTTGCAAAGCTTTATCTTCAACGTATTAGGGCTTTTGAGCCCAATATTTTCAGAGCCAATGGCTCAACGTATATGAGCTCAGGTGCACGGTCACAACAACGAAAGAAAAATGAAAGAGTCACATGCACATTGCATATATGAATGTTTACATGTGAATTGTGTGAAAGCCATATCGCCTTATAAATGTGAAATTGACTACATGTGATTTCTTGTTTATGATATATATACGATATTGTGTGCTTGTTTGGTTACGCATGAGTTGGGTGAACCATCGATGATGGTTTCTCACTGAGTTCGCAAACTCACCCAACATTGCATCTAATTTTTTTTCAGGACAGTGAGAGAGTGACTCCTAGCTCCGATCAGTGAGACTTTTCCTGCTGAGTGCTGGCGAGAGGAGCATGGCCCACAGGTCTGTCAGCTGGAGATCTTTTGGGATATTTTGTGGATGACTTATCTAGGAGTTGTATTAGTTCTTTTGGGCTTGTACAGTGTATGTATATGTTTGAGGATGTACTTACGGTTTTATGAAATGAATGAAAAGGGATCTTTGAGGTTTTAAAATTTAGTGAATGTGATATTACTGCTTTCTTATATTGATGCCATGAGGTGTATAGAAATGATCGAATCGTAGTGCACCCTCGTCGTAGGTTATGCATCGATACGACCTACGGGCGTCCCGGTGTATACTCTACGGTGAGGGGGCGCTACAATTAATCTAGCCTTTGTAACAATTTTCATAATTTATCAATTCAATCATAAATAATGAATTTCATAAATATCCTTACTTTATCAAAACATTTAAGACTTGGAACAATTTTTCAAAAACATTCGGAATTAATAAAAATCCGTTACTTCTTTCTTTCACTTTCTTAATTTTTCGAGAACACAAATTTAGCTTATAATTCAAAATATAAACATATTACCCACCTCATTTCCATGCTTGAAACTTGCCCAAAGCATCATTTTCTCCAAAGCCTCACTTAAATTCCCTAATTTATGACATAAACCCTAATTAATAATCATCCAAAATTGAACAATATAAATCAAGCAATCTGTAAACGATCTAGAAGGGGGGTTGAATATATCTTTGAGCTTTTTGTAATTTTCTACAACAAAATCAGAAGTTAATTCACACAAAAACAATTTATTCAAAATTAAATGTAAAGAGTAGGGAAGAAGAGCAAACACTGTTTTTATAGAGGTTTGGTGCTAAGACCTACGTCCTCTATCTAAGCTCCCACTTAGGATTTTGCAAACCACTTTATTGCACACTTTTTAGTTGAGTGTGAACTTCTTACAATTCCACTTGATTTCCGGCTCAAGTAACCTTTACAACCGATTTGTTTTTCGGCATAAATCCTACCTAACACGTGACCTTCCACTAGTCACTGAGAAATAAGATAAAGTTTGAAGAACAAATGCTCAAAAAAATTGTGTAACAAGATAAGAACAATAATGAGCAATTTTGAAGCAATAGAAAAGTATTTTCACTTGTAGAACTTCTGTAGTCTCTTCATCAATCATCCACTCTTTATACTTGAAGAAAAATAGCTGTTGGAAGCCATTCTAGCCGTTGTACGATTGTTATGACCGTTCCTTAACAATCTCCTTTCCATTTGTGGCTAATTGGACCGTTGGAATTAATTTGCTGTACTCATAAGTCGACTTGTCGAGTGTATAAGTCGACTTGTGTCAACTATTTACGTAAAATTTCATCTCCGCTCTTTAATAAGTCGACTTGTGCTGTGTAAGTCGACTTGTGCTCCTCGATAAGTCGACTTATGTACTGTTAGTCGACTTGTGTTGACATATATTCATATGTTAGTCGACTTATGCTTTTCTAGTCGACTTATGTTGTTCAGATCTTGATGTATAAGTCGACTTATGCTGTGCAAGTCGACTTATGTTGGCTTCAACGGTAACATCCAACCAAATCTTCAATAATCCTCATTATTAATGTCTCTTTCACTTATAAGGAAACTCTCATCTTGATTCTTCAATGATTAATCACTTGCCCATCTTGATTTGCACAATTCTTTCATTGAATAATAATCCCAAAATACCTGAAATAATTTCTTAACTAATTCTAGATATTTTATTATTATCAAAACATAAAGGGATTTAATTTGTCAACCACCATTGGTCCAACACAATCACCAAAATTGAGCTTAGAAATCACAAACACATACCATTTCCAAGGTATCTAAACCAAAAAAACTTCCAAAATTTACAAATTAAAATTTTGAGTCTTACCTTCATCTCCACCAAATTCGAAATTTCTTTGTTCCTTAGGAAGCTTTCATGCTCTTCCACCTTTTTCCTTGGACAAACATCAAAAACCCTCTTAAAACTTGTAGAAAAATTGAACCCTAAGCCTTCTCTTTCTTCTTTCTTCTTCTCCCTTTTCTTTCCATCCGAAACTCTCCTCTCTTTTCCCTTCTTCCTTTCATTTTCCTCTTAAGTGTCGTGGTTATCCTTCTAAAACAATGACAACCACATGCCATGTCAATTAATGACTACTAAAAAGACCCAAATGCCCCTCCATGTAAGCCTTCTAACTTAACACTTTAGGTGATCTTTCAAATTTGCCCCTAAAATTCATTTTCATTCATGTTTACTTTAGGACATTTTTCTAGCCATCAAAATGAAGGAATTTGCTAAAACTTCCTTCTAGAGAATTGTTCCTTGTTGTTTCAATTTCATAATGCCACCAAAATCATTTAATTTGGATCGCTACACTAAAAGTTATACTCCAAACATTTCGGACTATCCTTATGCTAAAATATTTTCTAGCGATTTACTTCCATCCGAAAATTGACACTCTTAAAGACTAAATTGAAACTCAAATCCTTCATAAAATTTGTAGCTCAATTTCTCTAGTTTAATTCAAATTAAGAATCACCTCATTTGGATGACTAGCGCAAATTTATGGCCAAAATACTTCAAGATCTTACTATTCCAAGACTGCACACTAAACCCGACTTCAAGTCAAAAATTGAAAATCTTAGGTGCTTAACTGAAATTTAATTCCTTCATATGCCTTGTATCCCTAAGTCTCTATTTTATTTTGCAACAAGAATCAGATCAATCAGATCAGACCAGGCTGGGTCGGGCTTGGTCGCCCTCGCGACCCAGTCGCAAGGCGACCAGTTCGCAATCGCGAGCTGGTCGCGATCGCGAAATGCAATCTTTATATATATATATATATATATATATATATCTAAATTTTTCAAAAATCATATCTTTTGACTCAAGAGTCCAAAATTTATAAACTTGGTATCAAACAAAAGCTGAAAGGAAGCTCTACAACTTCCATGAAGAACTCGAAAACTAATTCAGCCTCTAAAGGGGTCAAAACCCAATCAATGTTACTGCCCAATATCATATCACCCTAAATAGTCACATAACTTCTAAAATTTCTATCTTTCAACTCCAAATTCCAAACATGTCATATTTTATATCAATGAAAAAATAAAAAAGAAACCTACCACTTTCATGAAGGACATAAAAATCAATTTAGCCTCTAAGGGATCCAAAAACCACTTCAAAATTTCTGTCCACTAACGATCATGCCAAAATCGTAATAGAAACTTGTAAAAATTCATAACTTCTTATTCCATGATCCAAAAATTCCAAACTTTATATCAATGGAAAGATCAAAACATAATCTAAAACTTTCATGAAGAATTTAAGAGCAGATTCATCCTCTATATAGATCCAAAATTCAATAAAGGTTACTGTTCAATTACTATCATCCTGAACAGTAACACAAATTGCTAAAATTCATAACCTCTCATACCCTTGTCCAAAAATTCTATACTTTATATCAAATTAAAGATCAAAACACAAACTAAAACTTTCATGAAGCACTTAAAGGCAAAAGCAACCTCTAAATAGGTCAATTTTTTAGTCAAATCTTCTGCCAGATAATTTGTCATCCTATACCACATCCAAACTTCCGAATTTCATATATTCCAATATCCACAACCAAAAATAACATATTATACATAAATGAAAAGATCAAAACCTAAGATACAATCTTCAAGAAGACTTTTTAGTCAAATTCTATCTCTAAGAGGGTCAAAAACTTAGTCAAAGTTTCTACCCATAAGTAAAATTTTGACAGCATTTCCCCTAAATTTTCACTAGCCAAATTCTTTAACCTGCACGACACTTCACTTATCCACAATCTCAAATTCCCACATCCAAACACAATACACAATACCTCATCTTTTTATCAAACATATGCAAACACAAAGAAACCCAATTGTCTTTCAGTTCATCAAAAGCTCATAAATTCATTTATACTGTTCATTTATTTCAAAAAATCATACTATATTTCCTCATTTAATTTCATTTTATAATTTCTAATTTTCACGAAAAGTTCAGGGTCCAACATATTCTCATAATATTTAATAATTCAAGAGTTCAACTAATTGTCTTTAGTGGAATGACACTTAGTTAATAAGCTAGAATTAATTCAAGAATTAATTCTAATGAGATTGAATTAATTCTGGGCTTATTGGAGCTTGAATTATAAAAGTCCAATAAGATTCCCCACTTGGCTTTAAGAAAGGTTATCAAGTTAAGTAAGAAATATAAATATGTTAGTAGTGTGCCCTAGGCCAATGGATAGTTGTGATTCATGTATTAACATTATGACTTGTAAATAATATATTATGAGGTATTCCTTTTATATATACATGTATGTCGTTTATATAACGTGATTTACATTCCATAAATAGTATTAGGCTTATGTCATCAAGTATGTGACTTGATAGTAAAACCATAAGCATTATAAACACTATTCTAAACTGTCCCTAGCTGTTCGTTATTGGTGGAACAATAAAGAATCAAGGCTAGTATGTGTTCTGATTGATGATCACGTTTTACTGATCATGGATATGAGTTATCAAATCAGAAACATAGATATATGTTAGAGAACATATATTGGACCGACCCACAAAGAGAACAATACATGGTTTTATGTAACATCCCATCACCGATGGGAGGGGTAAAATATTAATTTGGGACGGGTTTTGAGTGTGTAAACGTATCTCGGCATGATCATGCATCATATGGCCCCTATATATACATATATTGTAATTTTTGTATATGCACATGACTGTACATGCATTCATGACATTTCCCGGTATATGTGTTTATTTGAAAAATGTGATTGTTGTGCTTGAAACTTGAATTGGAGTAGATTTTTGTGTGCTTTACATTTTTGGAAAATTTTAGAAATTTTTCTGGAAATTTTTCGAGATATCTTTCTGAACCGAAAAAATTGGCAAGTGGCGGACTGATTGGATTTTCGATACTGGAAATGACTGTCCAATGGCACTAAAATTAAAGACATGATTTTAGGAATTTTTAATATAAGCCATTGGAATTTGGAGAGAAATTGGACTAGAAATTGAATTGTGATTGGAAAGAAAATAAATGAATCTTTAAAAACAAGACAAGTGGCAAGTGACACATGTCACTTGCCTACTATATCTTAGACTTAGGTTTAACATAAATAACCTAATGTATGAGTGCTTCCACGACACTTCAAGTTGGAAGGTGAGAAAGGTGAGTTTTTAAAAGCTTTCTTTCTTCTCATCCGTGGGTGCTCTTCTCTTCTCCTTCTTCGTTGGTTCTTCATCCTCCATGCAAAAGGCTCTTCCTTGTTACTTGCTTGCTCCTCCTTATTCACACATAAGTGAAAACCTAAGCCTTTCTGTAACATCCCGATTCCATCCAAAAGGGTTAGAACCCTACAAATTTAGTACATGTGAGATTAATTGGAGAAATTGAGACAACACATCTCATGCTCATGCATTACATAAGGTGCGCATGCACATAAATAGTGAATCGTTGCACATAAATATAATGTACATGCATTCACTGACAGTTCGGGTATAATTGCTAATATATGTGATTGTTTTGAGACTTGTGGATTATTGGTATTGAAAATTGTTTTAGAGAGTGGCTTTATTGATTTAGTAATTTTGGAGAATTTTAGGAAATTTTTTTGAAAGTTTTGGGAGTCAATTTTGGACTAGGAAAACTGCCGAGTGGCAGACCAATTACTAAATGGTAGTAGAATAACATTGGGATTTTTAATGCATGACTATGGGAATTATTGACAAGTGTCATTCATTGGAAATTAGGTTTGAATGGACTAGTTTGCCAAGAGTAGTTTAATTGAATGCATGGGAGTTGGACAATTGGCAAGTGACAAGTGTCACTTGCCAAGCCATGTATTATATTTAGTGGTTTAAGTGTATAAAAATCCACTTTTTACTCCCTCTCACGATACTTCTATTTTAAGTAACCTTTGGAGCTTTGTTTTGGGTTCTTTTCTCTCCATTGTCGTGGCTCTTCTCCCTCTCTTCATCTCCTTTTTGATTTGGTGATTTACTTACTTAAAACCTTGCTCCATCTTTCACTCTCTACTTCCATCTTGTTGTTCCTTCAAGTTGCCCTAAAAAAAACCTAGCTTGACCTCGTTGAAGATGAAGAACATGGGATGCTTGGGACTAGGGTTTTGTGAGAATTGAAGAGTTTGAAGCTTAATCAAGTAAGTTTTGCTTTACATGTCGTAGGCATGGTTAATTGAAGTTAAAATGATGATTAACTTGAGTTATGATGCTTTGATATTGCAAGGTTAGTGGTTGTCTCATGAATGATGAGAAATAGGTTCATATGTTGTTTTTGTATGTGGAGGATGAATGATCATGTATGTAAGGGTATATAGAGGTTAAAAGATTGAATGATGTTCAAAGAGATGAATGGATGAGTGTAAACTTGATTATGTAGAGAGCTATATGTATATGCCCTGTTTTTTATTTGTGATAAATGACAAATTATGGCTTGTTTGTGAGTGGTTTATTGAGTGAAAGTAGGTAGAGAATGATGAGGAAAGAAATGGAAAAGATGATCTATGTATAGAAGGTGTAAGATGAGTTTGATGGTTAGAATGAATATTTGGAAATCTGGAAATTTTGCAACAAAATGCTCTTGAGGATATATCAATGTATGATTCATAACCTCCTTTATAGTTGTCCAAATGAATTGATTTTTGTTTTGGATGAAACTAGATGCATTTGGCTACATTTCTTATGAAGATGATGATTGTAAATTTTGTCTTTAAGAGTCCCAAATATTGACATGAATTTAGTTCAGCAAAAGTGTAAATGAATGTGTGTGCTGGTGTTTTATTTTGGGTGTTTATGACCAATAGGGGCTATGAATTTGATATGAATGCATTTGAGTTAAATCTGAGGTGTTTATGAAGTAGTTATTAACTTGCAATGATGAATTTTGAGTATGAAGTGTTGAGTACTTCTGAACAAGGTATGGTATGCGGAAAAGGATAGAAAGTTGGGAAGAATAAGAGGAAGTTGAGTTGGATGAATGAAATGAGATGAGAGTTGTGAGGAATTTATGAAATGTAATTGATGTTTGAGTTGTTATGAGGTGGTTTGATGTTAGAAGAGGTGAATTTGAGAGATTTATGGGGATATATGATGATAGAATGAGTGTAGGAACCTTGGATGAAGCATTGGAGGGTGTTTTGGAGATATATGTCCGTTAAACGGATATTAGGTCTGTTAAACGGACCTTCTCAGGTGTAAAAACACCCTTGGGGCAGTGTATGTCCGTTAAACAGATGCATGTCCGTTTAACGGACATTCACGGGACAACTTGGGAAATCGTGATTTTTGACAATTTTAGAGGCCTAATCTCGCTTTGAGGCCTCTAATAAGAGTTGTAGATATAGATGTCTTCTTTCCAATGGAATAAAAATAGAAGAAATCTAAGTTTTCTAGCAAGAGTTATGGAATTCGCGCCAAACTAAGTTCAACTGGAAACCAATCATAAACTTGGTTGTTTCTTTTGACCATAACTCCTTCTATAGAGCTCCAAATGACTTGGTTTTTGAAGCAACAAGTTCCTAACACATTTTAATACATCTCCATGAAAATTGGTATTAATTGATGTTAAATTGAAAGAGATTGATCAAAGGAAAGTATGGGAGTCTATAGGGGCAATGTAAATGGGATTAGTTTTACTGAGCATACTTCAATGTTTTACTTATAATTGGATCTATAGGATTCCAAATGAAGTCATTTTTAAATGGGAGTAACCTAGAGATATGGGTCTACAAATGGTCTCAAGAAGTCAAATTCTGATTCAGTGTCTAAAATATTGAATTTCTAGATTGAAGATGGATATAGTACACTGTTTTGGATAAGAGCAGCCTAAAAGTGATTGAGGCATATCTTCCAAAGTACTAAATCGAATTGAGTGATTTTGGTGTCCATAGAAACATAAGACATAGCGGAACACTTTTCTCAAAAAGAGTATGATCAAATCATATCAGTTTCGCTTTCTAATTTGATGTGAAAGATAGACCCAAAAATATGATTTGGAAATTTCTGAAGTGAATCAATGAGAAAGAAATGGAGATTTTAATGGGTTTAGTGAAGCATAAACCTAAGTATAATTTATACTTAGTCAAGTTTTCATATAAGAATGACTTTGAGATGTATTAGAGGGAAGATACCCGAGATTGTCAAGAATATGCATTGTCATACACATGTGTGCATTATACAAATGGTTATAATTGTGCAAGTATTAATGTATGTGCATTGTATGTACGACATAATGTCAATGTGCAGGATACGCACCCATATTAAGGAGTTTCTAGATCTTGGAAGAAATTGTTATATTGGAGCGTACTGTGAGTAGACCTAGATGGTCTTATTTCATTATTTGAATTTGTGTATAAATTGCCTATTGATTGATTTTCTGAATGTGATTGACTATGATGGTTGCCGGACAGAAGGTCCGAAGATGTGATTTTTGAATGGGGTATTGAAGTACTACTTGTATGTGAATGAGCTGAACTAAGTGTATTTAATGTGATTGTTAATGTGATCTGAATGCACATTTGCATATGACTGAAAGTATGATTTCTCAACCTTAATGTTGAATGCCGGACTAAGGTCCGATGACATGGGAAAATGATTGAATGTGTTTATGCAAATCTGAGTGATGCATTTCATACCATGATTGCATGAAATATAATGGTAGTTGTGACCAGAGTAGCCAACGATTAGAGCTTAAAGCTCAACGTGTGAAAATGAGCTTCGAGCTCAAAAGTGATCAGAGCCTCAGGCTCAACGTTTAATGAGCCCTATATGGGACAGTTATTAATGAGCCCTACAACGGACAGTTTAGGCACTCGGTCACAACAAAATAACAAATGGAAAGTTTGTCTCATGTGCACTGCATCTGCATAAAATAAGGGATTATATTATATTGAACGAGAGGTGCAAAATATGTAATGTTGTGATATGTATTATGTGATTGGGTGAGCCATCGATGATGGTCACTCACTGAGTTTGCAAAACTCACCCAAAATTTGCAATTATTTTTCAGGACTCAGAAGAATACCCCGTTAGGCAACGGGCGTATAGCATCTATTGATGAGTGAAAGATAGAAGTCGGGATCAGTTGCGTCTGCATTCAGTATTTTAGTATTTTGTGTAAATTTGTATTTCGCAATTTCTGAAAAATAGTGTTTTGTAATTATAGTGGGCCCCAAATGGGCTATTGAAATTTTATTGATTGTAGTGTGTGATTGAAGATGTTCTGAATGAAAATGGGCCACTCTAATTGATTTCTGATTTTGGCATATTATAATTTTGATCATAGTCTAAAGAAAAAAAATTATACTGAGTTTTGACTAAGTGAGTGCAGTAGCATGCCACTCTCATGGGTTACGGACTCGGATATCACCATCGATGTCGGGTTCGGGTCTTGCGGGAGTGGGGTTTTACACTTTCCCTCTTTAGATGATGATGGTTGCCTTGAGTATGAAAAGTGGAGTAGGAAAGTTGGTGAGTTGATGAGTTGGTGAAGCTTGGAAGATTGGAGCTTAAATAGGTAAGTTTTGTGTTTTATGGTAGTTAGAAGCATTCATTATGATGACTTGTACATTAATTACTTGAACTTGTGGTTAGTGTAAATGGGTAGGTTATTTTCTTGGTGAATTTTGTTAAGTCAGAATGACTTTACATAAAAATGATTTTGATGTATAACAAAGAGAGATCTTATACAAGATAAACAAAAGCAGACGATTTAACTCGAGACTGACGCATACGTGAGACGAAGTCCGAGACAGACGAAGTTGCAAGAAAACAATCAGACACAGACGAATTCATAGACAGACGAAGACACAGATGAAGTTTATAAAAGTCAAACACAGACGAAGTTGAAAAAAAAAGTCAAACACAGACGCAGACACACAAGCAAAGAAGACACAGACGCAAAAGCAAAGCAGACGTAGAAAAGAAACAGACGCAAGAGTCAGTTCGAGTTAGTTACAGAACTCGACTGATTAACCGTTTCTTTAAAGATTAAAGATTCAAGATTCAAGAATCAAAGAAGTAGTTAGAGACGAAGGCTATAAATACAAGTCGAAGTCGAAAACTGAAGAGCTGGCTGATGTTAGAAAAATTACAAAAAGTGAAAAAGCGATCAAGTGCGAATTAGCTAAGCCCTATCTTACTGTAACAAAGTGTTCAAATATTTTTCTGAAAAGAAAAATTGTACAGATAGCCTGCAGAGGCTAAGTGTGAAAGAATACTAGTTGTAGAGACCTGAAGAGGCTCATGAAAGAATACTGTAACGCTTGAAGAGATAGTGAAATCTCAGAAGAAACTCTGAGGACTGGACGTAGCCCACGGTTTGGGGTGAGCCAGGATAAATCCGCGTGTCTATTACTCTTACTCTTTATCTTTATCTTGCCTCAAAGTTGATCATTACTTACTATTCATATACTTAGCATTGAAAAGTTTGATCAATCAGGATTAATAAAGATTCTGTAAAGAATTTTATTTCTAACAAGTAATTCTGAAAAAGATATTAAAAAAAGGGAATACATAATTCAACCCCCCCTTCTCGTGCATTCTACTGTATTTCTAAGTGCTGCATTAACGTGTGATTCACTTCAATTGGTATCAGAGCCTGGTATCCAAGAATCACTTTGGCGAAGTATGGATTAAAGATAATGGCGGAGTCACATGTATACATCGCTGAAGGTGCCTCAGTCACTAGACCTCCAGCATTCAACGGAGAAGACTATCATTACTGGAAAGATAGGATGCGGTTATTCATCGAATCTACACATGTAGACCTTTGGGACGTAATAGAGAACGGACCCTATATACCTGTAGATGAAGAAGGCAGTTCTATTCCACGAAACAGATGGACGGCTGATCAGAAAGCAAGAATACAACTGAATTCAAAGGCAAAATTTTTCTTAACGTGTGCCCTAAGCAAAAGCGAGTACGAAAAAGTGCATGGTTACGACACTGCAAAAGAGATGTGGGACACATTATCCATTGCTCATGAAGGCACAAGTCAAGTTAAGGAATCTAAGATAAGTATTCTTGTACATCAATATGAACTTTTCATGATGGAAGATGAAGAATCTATTGATCAAATGTTTGGAAGATTTCAAACAATTGTCAATGGATTAAAAGCTCTTGGAAGGACATACAATAACCAAGACCATGTTCGAAAGATCCTAAGAATTCTTCCTAAGAGATGGAGACCTAAAGTTACTGCAGTGCAAGAAGCCAAAGACTTGAGCGTGTTGAAACTAGATGAGTTCTTTGGGATCCTGAAGATTCATGAAGTAGAACTCAACGTCGAAGACAAGCCCAAGCGAGACAAGTCAATAGCATCAAGGCGGACGGAAGAATCATAAGACTCGGAGAAGGAGGAAGTCATCGAAAGCATTGAAGATTGAAGAATCAAAGGATGATAACTCAAATCAATCAGAATCAGAGTCAAGTGATGAAGATGACGGATTATCTTTCATTTCGAGAAAGATAAGGCGTATGTGGAAGAAGAAGCCCAGAGGTAACGGACATTCGGAAAGAATGGAAAGATGAAGCTAAGCGGAGAAGTCTTCTATCATTTGCTACGAGTGCAACCAGCCCGACACTACTAAGTCCGAATGCCTACTCTCGAAGAAACCCAAGAAGAGTAGAGAAGGCAAGAAAAGCATGATGGCAACATGGGAGGACCTAGATTCATCTGAATCGAATCTGAGCTCCGAGTCATCGAACATGCAAACATTTGCCTAATGGTGAGGAAGATAGTGATGAGGAGGTAAAATCAGATTATGATAATTTGCATGATGATTATTCGAATTGTTAGAAGATTCTCATGCTATTCGAAGCAAAGACAAGATCTTAAAGAAAAGTATGTAGAAAATATTAAACATCTTGAGATAATAGAGAGAAAATAGTTGTTTAAAGAAACAATTAGAAGATAAAAGAAAGATTGTAGATGGATCGGAAGAAATTAATCGACAAGCTAAGGATTAAGAATTTATCAACTGATTTAGCTACTTTCACAGAAAGTACAAAGAGAATGAATGAAATGCTTGGAAAATGTAGACATCCGAGTGATAAAATGGATTAGGGTTTACTAGAAACAATACTCGGTCTAGTAGCAAATCATCATTCAAAAGAAAGATATAGGATAACACATTTTAATCAACGTCCGAGTAATATGCATTATAGATCATATCATAAGCATACTACTAACCATAAAGGACCCAAGAAAATTTGGGTACCAAGAAATAAAATAGTTTCTCCTGCAGATATCCTTCCTTGGAAGATATGGCAAGCACCATTAGTATTTAGACAGTGGATGCTCGCGACACATGACGGGAAGAAGGTCTATGTTCCTAGATCTTCAGTATAAGAAGGAGGATCGGTAACTTTGGAGACAACCAACAGGAAAAATTATTGGAATCGGGAAAATAGGTAAAAATTCCTTTGCATGCATAAATAATGTACTGCTTGTTGATGGTCTAAAACATAACTTGATTAGTGTGAGTCAGTTGTGTGATTCTGGTTTCACAGTTACATTCAATCAAAATCTTTGCGAAGTCAGAAACAAAGATGGGTCTATACTTTTCTCTACCAAGAGAAGAAACAACCTTTACAAAATCAATTTAGAAGATTTTCAAAATCAAAATATTTCATGTTTTCTATCTTCTGAAGAAGAAAGACTAATCTGGCATAAAAAGCTAGGTCATGTCTCTTTGAAACATATTTCAAAATTAGTAAAACATGATTTAGTAAGAGGTTTGCCAAAAATAAGTTTTGACAAAGAACTTTTCTGTGAAAATTTCCTGAAAGGAAAACAAGTTAAAACCTTTTTTCTTTCTAAAAATTTTGTAACCTCATCAAGACCTTTAGAACTGTTACATATGGATTTGTTTGGTCCTACAAGGACATTAAGTCTTGACAGAAAGAAATATGAACTTGTCATTGTTGATGACTTTACTCAATTTTGTTGGATATTATTCTTATCACACAAAGACGAGTCTTTTAAGTGCTTTAGAACTCTATCCGAAAGTTCTGAGCGAAAAGGAATGTCCATTACTAGTATCCGGAGTGATCATGGTGGAGAGTTTGAAAATGAGAAGTTTAGAGTATTCTGTGAAGAGAATGGAATTTCCCACAACATCTCAGCCCCTAGAACTCCTCAACAAAATGGAGTTGTTGAAAGAAAGAATAGGACGATTCAAGAAATGGCAAGGACCATGCTATGTGAGACGAATCTTTCTAAGTATTTACAAGCGAAGGCGTGAATCTGACATGTTATATTCGAGCACGGATCTTATTGCGACCTATGTTGAAGAAGACTCCTTATGAGTTATGGAATGGAAGAAGACCAAGCATATCGTACTTTCATATATTTGGGTGCAAATGTTCCATTACGAATCTGAAAGAGCTGTTGGATAAATTGATTCAAGACTATCCAGAATTTTTCTAGGCTACTCATCATCGCCTAAGGCTTTTCGAGTTTACAACTTGATTTCAAAGACTTGAAGAGACGATCCATGTCAAGTTTGATGATAGTTCTCAACCCCATAAGGAAGATGACATGGAGAAAGAAGGTCCTTCAAAGAACTTAGATGATACCTTAGAAACTCCCTGCTGGACACTCATGAGAACAAAACGAAGATATTTGAAACTATAGAACTAAGGCGAGATTGGAAGTACAAAGTTCTCATCGGAAGAGTTAATTATCGGTGAGACCTCGTAAGGAGTTAGGACTAGGTCCAGATTCGCACAAGAAGCTAATGTAGCTTTTATCTCGAAGTAGAGCCTAAGAAGGTTGAGGAAGCTCTTGAGACGAAGCTTAGGTGTTAGCCATGCAAGAAGAGCTGAATCAATTCACTAGGAATAACGTCTGGTCCTTAGTTCCAAAACCTCCTAAGAAATCCATTATAGGAACCAGATGGGTTTTTAAGAATAAGTTAGACGAATCAGGAAGAGTGAGTCGTAACAAGGCCAGATTAGTAGCACAAGGCTACAATCAGCAAGAAGGAATAGACTACAATAAAACATATGCTCCAGTAGCGAGACTTGAAGCTATAAGGATTTTGTTAGCATATGCAATCTGTCATGATATAAAGTTGTTTCAGATGGACGTAAAGAGTGCATTTCTGAATGACTTTATAGACGAAGAAGTGTATGTAAAACAACCACCTAGCTTCGAAGATGTTAAAAACCCAGATTATGTCTATAGACTTCACAAAGCCTTATACGGCCTGAAGCAAGCTCCTAGAGCTTGGTATGATCGTCTGAGTACCTTCTTGATTGAAAATGGTTTGATGAGAGTCAAGTTGATAAGGCGCTCTTTAGGAAAGGTTTTCAAAATGATTTTATCTTAAATACTGATTCGTTGATGATATCATATTTGGTGCTACTTCAAAAAAATTGTGTTTGAACTTTGAGAGTCTAATGAAAAGAGAATTTGAAATGAGTATGATGGGTGAATTAAAGTTCTTTCTTGGGTTGCAAGTTAAACAGACCGAAGAAAAGATCTTCATTCATCAACAAAAGTATGTGAAAGAATTGCTGAATAAGTTTGACATGAATAATGTGAAGCCTATGGCAACTCCGATGCATCCTTCAAATCTTTTGTCGAAAGACGAACTTGGTAAGAAGGAGGAACAAACCCTATATAGAGGGATGATCGGTTCTTTCTTCAGATCTTACGACAAGTAGATCGATATTTTGTTCGGTGTATGCTTGTGTGCAAGATTTCAAGCCGATCCTGAGAGTCTCATCTTATTCTTTGTTAAAAGAATTTTGAGATATCTCGCAGGTACTACTGATCTTTGCTTAATGTTTGAGAAAGGTAAAGATTTCAGGTTAATTGGATATTGCGATGCGGACTATGCTAGAGATAGAATTGAAAGGAAGAGCACAAGTGGAGGATGTCACTTTCTTGAAGGAAATCTTGTCTCCTGGTCAAGCAAGAGACAAAGTTCAATTGCCTTATCAACCACTGAAGCAGAATATATGTCTGCCGCAAGTTGCTGCTCACAGACGCTGTGGATCAAATACCATCTTGAAGACTATTCAGTCAAAAAGGAGGAGATTCCAATTTATTGCGACAACACCAGTGCGATAAATCTATCAAAGAATCCAATTCAGCATTCCAGAGTGAAGCATATAGAAGTCAGACATCATTTCCTGAGAGATTATGTTCAGAGGAAAGTGGTGATTCTATAGTTTGTTGAAACAGAACTTCAATGGGAAGATATCTTCACTAAACCACTAAGTGAAGAACGTTTTCAGAAGATAAGATGCAATCTTAACATGGTGATGCTAAATGAGCAGTCAGGCTAAAATAACATGAGAAACTAACGGCGTTATATACAGTGAGTTACAGCTGGTAGCTTTTCTCACAAAGAAGATTTTTGGAGGGAAAAATCTGATAAACTCAAGGTTCTTAATGATTCGAGAACCCATCAGTCCATAACCCTATAAGTAGACTGAAGATGAGATTATAGCAGTCTTTTCATCATCTCCTGACGATTCATTTCTACTTTACCAATTCTCTCAAAATCTTCTCACTCAAAAATTTCTCCGAAGATAATTTTTTGCTCTATCTGATAAAGCGACCATGGTTTATGGAAGACTTGTGGACTTTGAGTCACTAAGGAGTGACGGCATGGATGTAGAACCGGAGATCACAAGAGTCGGTGGAAGAACTTCTTTCGAATCGAGAACTTGTCTATCTGGATGAGGTATAAGCGTTACGGAAGAACGCCGTCTGGTAGAAGACACTATTGTATCCTCTGTGGAAAGAATATCCATTCTTGTCACAAAGGATTTAATAAGGAAGGTGTTGATTGCCCATCGGTTGGTGAAAGCTGTCTACCAAGGCCGGATGGATGTCCTCGGTTGGAATGAAAGAAGAAGATGTCAAGAGACATTTCTATAGCACAAATGATTCCAGGAGAGGAAGACATCAAATCGATTCCAAAGGCTCGGGTTCTTCATGCAATCTGTTTAATTGCATTCTTCCCGAGTTGGTTCAAGGCATTTGGTGACTACTCTAGATGAATAATGCCTGTTCTTTCTTCCGAATAGAAATCCATAGATCTACCATTCTTAATCTTTCCTATATGGTTAAGGGTTAAAGGAAACTACAAGTTATCCTTATGGTATGATTTTGACGAGGATCTTTATGGAATCCGATGTTAAATCCACTGCGGTATCGAATTTAACTGTTCTATGAAGAGCAAAATCGATGCACATACGATTCGGCAAATGGGTCTGAACATAGTAGAAAGAAACCAAGCCGACTCTTCAAGGAAGCCAAGAACTGAGGGGGTGCGTGTATTGAAGAAGACTCCTGTCTCAAGTTCTCAATCGCCAGTAAGTATCAAATCGCCTACTGTCGAACTAAGGAGAGTGCTAGGAAGACCTCTCATGAAAATGGCGAGTCCTCTTTTCGGAGAAAGCCAATCTCAGAGGTAAAGCAAAGTGCGCCAAAGAGACAAGGAGAAAGTCTCTTGAGCGAGGTTGTGAAGAAAGCCAAGAGATCTCCAAGAATCGGGACTCGAGGCAGGAAGAGAAGATTGCCAGAGAACAAAGCGAGAAGAAACTTCTAAATCTTGTGCATCCAAAGCCACAAGATCCTTAGTCTCTATACGGAAGAGGATCGGCGGAAAATCCAAAGAGACCGAGAGGAAGAAAAAGCAACATCGATAAAAGAAAATCTCCTGCAAAGAAATCGGTGAAACTAATCAAGCGAAAAAAAGACTAAGAAGGTTAGTGAAGAAGAACATCTCAACTATCGAGGGCGTTAGTCAACGAAAGACATCAACGATCTTTGTTCAAATAGAAGCGAAGTGAAGCGTTATACTGATTCAGAAACCCACGTGGTTCAACAAGAAGAACCAATTGAAGAAAACACGGTTAAGGAAACACCTAATGATCAAGAAAAGGAGCTAGTAGAGGAACCAACACTGGAAACACCTTTTGGTCTAAAGAAGGAGCCAGAAGATGGAAGTCCAGTTCAGGTGACGTATTGTTGGGACCCGATCCGGGAACCGGATCCCAATCAAAAGACGGAACGGAAAAATAGAAAATCAAAAAGCGAGAAATCGCTAATCGGAATGCAAATCGAATCATCGGAGCGAAACAAATACTCGGAAAGTTTTGAATCAGACCGAATCAGATCAAACCGAAGGTAGCGAAGCGGATCGAATCGGAAAATACAAAGCGAAAGCGGAGACAAACACTTAGCAAAGCGGATCCGACATCCGAGAACCAAAACCAGAGAAAAATGATCGAACGAACATAATCGCGTTGGAAACCTTATGACATTTCAAATCCGGTATAACTTTTTTTTTTCTTATTCTTTCCTTTTCTCTTTAATCAAACTCATTCAACATATAAACAATCCCTACATTTCTATTCTTTCTCACTTCATCCATCTTAATCATTTCTTATACATTCATATAAATCCTCAAACTCATTTCTTTAAACCCATTTTACCGAAATTTTACTGAAATTTCGGCAGCATAACGACTGTATTTTGACAGCCCAAAAATTTAAAACAAAGCAAACGCACTTCTAATATCGTAATCCATCCAATAACACAAAGCAACATCGGACCTCCGTCCGGCATCCAAACATCAATGAAACACAATCTTAATTCTAAACACTTCATAAATTCAATCCATAACCATCTCAACTCAAAATTTTAATCAATCCCAACCACATTCAAAATCCAATTTCATACATAAAGTATAATCATACTTATAACTCATTCCGAACACAATACAATCTTATACATTTACTGGCCACAAGCAAAACCATTCATATACAATCGGACTAAAATACACTTTACTAGCTTTCTAACTATCCATAAAGATCTAATACCACATCAAACTTTAAACATAATACGAACATGCACAAATCGGATTTGTGATCATACTCGCCTTCCATCCGATCTCTGCGTAAAACACGAAGATTTGGAGATGAAAGGGGGTGAGCTCGGAAGCTCGTGGATAATACATTTATAAACCGAACAATAAGCGAAAAATATTTTCTTTTAAACTTTTCAAACTTTTCAAAATTTCCTATTTAAGCATTTATCCAAAATCTCCTTTCAAACTTTTAAAACTTACATAAACCTTCCAAATTTCATGATTATAAATTCTTGTCTTATTTCTCAAAATCTCAAACCTTTTCAAATCATGCGACTTTAAATATGAGTGCATCACATTATAAACACATCAAAACACATAACACATCGAATTGGTTTGGTTAGGTCCTAACAGACGTCGCACATTCCCGATAACGGCCATGTGGCAGTGAGCAGGACGTACTACACTTTCTCGCATAACGGTCCAAAGGTACCGTGAAAGGAGTCCGTGTCGGATCTCCATTGCCTATTGCAGCAAAGGCGAAGGCTTAAACAGTAGAGACAATGACACTCACAAAGGACATGACCAAACCCACTTAACACATAACGAAAACGGAATTCAGATTGCCCGAAGGCACCTTTTTAAAATCTCTTGATTTTTCATATTTTTCAACTCATAACATCAAATTGTGTCATAAATGACACAAGCATAAAATCACATAATCATCTAATGCAATTCATAGCATCAAATTAATCACATAATAATCACATTCATGACAAAATATGCACTAATTTCTTTAAATCATAAATCAAATAATTTGAAACCCATGAAGTTCATAAGTCTTGTATTTCTTAAACTCATTTTCATCCTTTGAAATCATAATTTCAACTATTTACATTTTTTTCAAACATTTTTTTCAACAATTACTTTCTTTAATTTTTAAAAGTCACATTTAGCTTATAATTCAATAAATAAATATACTACCCACCTTATTTCCATGCAAGCAACTTGTCCATGCTTCATTTGACTTTTGCTTCTCTCTCTTCAATTTAACAAAACCTAAACCATAATAATCCAAATTCACATCATAAATAGCATAATTTTCAAAATTAACTTACGAATTCACCAATTTACCATAATTCCAAGCTATTTCAATCTCCAATTTTGAAAATTCCCAATTTTCAAAATTGGCCTAAACCAATACACCCAAATTCAATCTCATAAAACATAATTTCTTTAAAATTGATTTCACATTTCATCAATTCCCACTCTTAATTATGATTCTACACCATTAATTCACAAAAACCCCAATAATTCACAAAAACCCCAATAATTCCTAATTTGGCCTAAACTCCAAATTTACAAATTTTCAAATTAAACTTCACCTAAAGCATAAACATCAAAATTAACTTAGGATATCTCAAATTCATCACTAATTCAATCTATCTAAATCATCAATTTCAAAATCCCCAAATTTCACTATTCATCATCTTCTTCACTAAGCTTTCTCTCTCTAAAATTTTCCATAACCAAAATTAAATATAACCATAGTCTAATCTCTTCAAATAATCAAAGGAAACTTCAATTCATAACCATATTAAGCTAAATCAACCAATAACCCATCAAAATTCAAACATAAAATTTTCTCTCTTACCTTCTCTCTCTAAGATTTCGGCCATGAGAGCTCCAAAGACAAGTTTCCATGTTCTTCTTCCCCTTTCCTCTTAGAAACAAAGAAAATCTCTAAGAAAACTAAAAAAAAATCACACCTTGCTTCATCTTTCTTCTCCTTCCACCATAGCCGATTCCTTCCCTTCTCTCTTCTCCAATGTTTCTTCTTCTTTCTTCCTCTTCTTCTTCTTCTTCTTCACCTAGCCAAACTCTCTCTCTTTTCTTGGAAGAATCGACACTCTTCTTTTCTCCTTTGGCTAGCCGAATCTCCTTCCTTTTCTTCTTCTTCTTATTTTCTTCTTTCTTCTCCTCTCTTCTTCTTTTGTTCTGGAAAATTCGTGACTGTTGGAACCAAAAACGACAGCAGCTAGTGTGTTTCATTTAGTGACACACAATTTACCATCTTGCCCCTCCAATTAAGCTTATTTCCAAGTTTGCCCCTGTGCAGGATTTTGAAAAACTGATACATTGCGACCTGAATTCGAGCAACTAAACGAAATAATTTGAACAAACTTTCTTCTTAAAAATTGTTCCTATCGATCTTACGAATCCAACGCCACCAATGGCGCTCAATTCGGATCTAAAACGAAGAAGTTATGGCCGAATTACTAACTGACCTGCACAAAATCCGAAACTGAACTTTAACATAACTTCAGTCCAGAATTTGACAATCTTAGGGATGGAATTAAATTTTGATCCCTTACATGATTTGTAGCCCCGTATCTTAACTTTATTCTCCAAAAAGAATCAACTCAATCGGAGTTGTACATCTCCCGAAAATCGCAAAATACTGGACCATGTTCAGAAAATTATCCAACTTATAACCTATAACTCATCGCTTACTTTGGTTCAATCAATCTCTTTCCATTTAATCTCCTAAAAATCATAATTCTTCATAAAAATGAACGTAATTGTCTTAGAAATCCAACGCTTCAAGAATCGAATCAATCGGATGTCAGACGAAGGAATTATAACAAAAGATTGCAAAAGGGTCGGAGTTCAAGCAAAAATTTTCAAAACCTTAAATACCCACTTATAACTGAATTTTTCAAAAATCATATCTCCTAATTATGAACTCAAAATTTGACAAATTTGGTGTCTATGGAAAGGTAAAAGGAAGCTCTACAACTTCACTGAAGTACTCAAAATCAAATTAGGTCTCGAAAGAGGTCAAAACCTCAATCACAGATTCTGTCCAAAACAGCTTTTCCTAAACGACTTCCAATTTTTCATCGCTCATAACTCCTAACCCCGATATCGAAAAATTACAAACTTTATGGCGTCGGAAAGATCAACATACAAGCTACAATTTTCATTAAAACCACTTTTTCCAATTCCGACTAAATTCATAAGACGAGTGGCCTCGAAGTACAGCACATGCAAATCTATACTTAATAACATTTTCAAAACAAAGCATATCTTCCGAAATTCATATCTCTCAATCCCGACATCGAAAAATAGCAAACTTTATGTCCACGAAAAGCTCTCGACAGAGGCTACAATTTTCATGTTGATCATTTTCTCGGATTTTGCCTCAATTAAAAAGTCAACTTTTTTCTCAAAGTCAAACTTCAAACGAACTTTGACTGATCATAACTCTCACTCTCGATATCGAAAAATATCAAATTTTATATCTACGAAAAGCTCTTGACATAAACTACAAGTTTCCAGAAGACCATTTTATCAAATTTTACCTCAAACAAAAGTCAACTATCAAGTCAAACATTCTCTCTCCAAAAAGTCAAACTTTCTAAATTCTTCAAATTTTCACACTTTTTCTCTTTAATTCTTGCTATTTAAATTCATTTCAATCAACTCATCTACTTTCCTCTCATAATCCATATAAGTTCACTCAAATATCAAAGTCCTCAAAATTAAACAATTCATTTCTCATAAATTTTTCTTAATTTCATCAAATTTCCTTAAATTCATTCTCATTCTCACCAATTCTTTCTCACTTTAAATTCATTTTAATATTTCTAATTTTTATCAAAAGTTCGGGGTCCAACACGTCTACTGCAGCACATCAAGGAGCAACAGCAATTTCAGACTCGGATGTTGGACCAGGTCTGAAGGTACACAACTACCATAAATTTATGAGAAAACAAAAGCTGAAAATCAAAATGGTGGAAGTTGTTACCAGATAAAGGACTGCTATTGCAATTGGTGTTCAACCAGTGAAGAAAATAGTGGCTATAGTGAAACCTATGGTGATTAATCACAACACATGGCAGTTACTCAAAGAAGACGAAAGGATCTTCTATGACTCCTTGGGATTTCTTTGCTTCTGATGCCATATCCTACAAATCGTCCACCGCCATCCATGTACCATTTTCCCAATCACAAAGAACACAAATCATGGTTGCACAGACATACAACCAAGATTTCCAAAAGATTTCACAAGGGGAAAAGCAAAGTTGTATCCTGAAGATGATGCTAGTGATGATCTATCCGCAGATCAAATTGCAGAAGAAGTGCGGAAAATTGATGAAGCATGCACTCCTGCACAGAATCCAGATCAAGCGAGCTGCAGCTATACTAATCGGAGGGAACACTATCCAGTGGGGGGAAATATAAGAACAGGAACATTTATAGAGTTCCTCGTTGAGACAGTTCTTCGTATTAGGCCTCTAACTAGTACACTGTCTATAGAAGCACAAGCCTTACCCCTACATGGAAGACAGTTGCTGATGCTGCCAGTTCCGTTTGATTTAGATCTTCCTGAAGCTGAAACGTTTATTCGTCCACCGACTTTTGAGATCAATGAAGACTACACTCTATCCTCTGATGCCTACACTACTTCAATTCCTTTCGCTCCTCCATCAGCAGAAGTAAATCAAGCCTCTTCGTCAGTTGATCCACTAGATGAAGTCAGTAGATTATGTGGTGAACTCAATGACATGAAGGAGACGGTGAATGATCTAAGAAAGATGATAGCGAATCATTGAAGTGCGTAATCGTTAAATCATTTTGATTATAACAAATAGGGGAGAGCAGGAAAAGAAGATAATCAATGAAGAGGAGAGAATGTTCGATGAAGAAGGTGTGACCACAATGCAGACGAAGAAAGGAAGAAGATAAGTTTTTTATTTTGCAACATCTCAGAAATTTTGTTTTGTTTTCTTTTCTTGTATGTAATTTGTTATATTCAAAAGGGGAGATTGTTAAGTCGAATGATTTTACATAAAATGATTTTGATGTATAACAAAGAGAGATCATATACAAGATAAACAAAAGAACCTGATTTAACTTCGAAACAGACGCATACGATTTAAGTCCGAGATGCATTTGTTGCAAGAAAACAATCGGAACATTTAATTCATAGGCGCAGCGAAGACATGCAGAAGTTTATAAAAGTCAAACATGAGGCGAATTCATAGATGCATCGAAGACACGCATTTAAGTTTATAAAAGTCAAACACAGACGAAGTTGAAAAAAAAAAGTCAGACGCAGACGCAGACACAAAAGCAAAGAAGACACAGACGCAAAAGCAAAGCAGACACAAAAGCAAAGCAGACGCAGAAAAGAAACAGACGCAAGAGTCAGTTCGAGTTAGTTACAGAACTCAACTGATTAATCGTTTTTTTAAAGATTAAAGATTAAAGATTCAAGAATCAAAGAAGCAGTTAGAGACGAAGGCTATAAATACAAGTCGAAGTTGAAAACTGAAGAGCTAGCTGATGTTAGAAAAATTACAAAAAGTGAAAAAGCGATCAAGTGTGAATTAGCTGAGCGCTATCTTACTGTAATAAAGTGTTCAAATATTTTTCTGAGAAGAAAAGTTGTACAGATAGCCTACAGAGGCTAAGTGTGAAAGAATACTGGTTGTAGAGACCTGAAGAGGCTCGTGAAAGAATACTGTAACGCTTGAAGAGATAGTAAAATCTCAGAAGAAACTCTGAGGACTGGACGTAGCCCACGGTTTGGGGTGAACCAGGATAAATCCGTTTGTCTACTACTCTTACTCTTTATCTTTATCTTGCCTCAAAGTTGATCATTACTTACTATTCATATACTTAGCATTGAAAAGTTTGATCAATCAGGATTAATAAAGATTATGTAAAGAATTTTATTTCTAACAAGTAATTCTGAAAAAGATATTAAAAAAGGGGAATACACAATTCAACCCCCCCTTCTCGTGCATTCTACTGTATTTCTAAGTGCTGTATTAACGTGTGATTCACTTCAAATTTATGGTTGATTGAGGATGAATGTGTTAACCTGTGTAGTGTGTGAATTAGTGTGTGACTTAAGTGTTGGAGTGCTTTTCATGATGTTAGATGATTGGTAATTAAAGTAATAACATTTTGTATGTGTGCTGCCATTTTATGGTTAAGTGTTCAAGTGAAGATCTAGATGAAATTGTGGCTGAATTAGTGACTAAATTGGATGTTTATTGATGTAGAAATGGTGTTGGAATGAAAGGAGTAGAGCTAGGTGTAAAATATGGAAAAGTTACTTTGAGTAGGTTTCAATGTTTGGGTTATAACTTTTAATATGGTGATGCTATTGAGTTAAAGTTTGGCTTGAATTAAAATTGAGAAGTTTGGCTAGAATTCTTATGAAGAAAGTTCTGTCCAATTGTGGCTTGAAGGGTTTTGAATTTTGCTTGAAAGTGAGATATATGTGCAGGGTGAATAGTGGTGATTCTAGCATTGAATGATTTGTGACCTAAAACTGTTGGACCCTGATCTTTGAGTGAAAATTTGAATTATGAAAATGAAATTTAAGGAGTGCTTTGTATATGTCTTGTATAAGAGATGACTTAAAATTTAAAGAATATTGAGAAGAAAAAAAATGATCTGATTTTGATATCTTTGAGGTTTCGAGTGGATTGGTATGGTTTATGAAATTAAGTAGATGAGTTGATTGAAATTAAGTTGAAAAAAAAAAGTGTGAAAATATGAAAAAAAAATTGTGAAATAGTTGACTTTTGGCCTTTAGAAGTTGACTTTTGATTTAGGCAAATTTTGAGAAAATATTCTACATGAAACTTGTAGGTTATGTTAAGAGCTTTCTGTAGCCATAAAGTTTGCAATTTTTCGATATCGGGAGTGAAAGTTATGATCAGTCAAAGTTCATGTTTTATAAGAATGACTTTTGACTTTAAGTATGACTGAATCTTTGACTGAGAAATTAACCTAGTTAGAGGTTAATTTAGCTTCGATGTTCTTCATAAAAATTGAAGATTGTGATTTGATCTTTATTTCGATATAAAGTATAGAATTTTTTGATCTCGGAATAATAAGTTATGATTTTTACAAGTTTATGTTATTGTTTTAGCATGAATATTAGAGGATAGTATCTTTGACCGGAAAATGGACTCCCGTAGGAGTCAAGTTGATTTTTATGTCCTTCGTGGAAGATGTAGAGCTTCCTTCAAGCTTTCTATAGAGACTAAGTTTGTCAAAATTGGAGTTCGGGATTAAGAGTTATGAATTTTGGAAGTTTTAGATTTTATGTGGAAAAAAAAGAGGAAAATTGTTTTATCTCCGTCACTAGGGCGACACATCGCCCTAGCGATGGTGAGCGTTTAGCTCGCGTCGCTAGGGCGACGCGTCGTCATAGCGATGGCGAGCGTCCGGCTCGCGTCGCTAGGGCGACGCGTTGCCAGGGCGACCACGCCTGCGTCCCGCCCAAAACGTGGGTGTTTCCGCTTTGTGCGACGCCGTTTTGGCTTCTCCAATACGACGCCATTTTGATTTTTCTTGTTTGTTATTCCCTCCAATCCGACCTTTGTTCACTATTTTGCTCATATCTTTTCCGTCCGACATCCGATTGAGTTGATTCTTACGGCGTTGGATTCCTAAGACAATTCCCTACATCCTCATGGAAAATTATGAATTTTTTAGATTAAATTAATGGTGATTAATTTAATCAAAGTGAGTCGGGAAATTTTTCAAACCTAGTTCAGTATTTTGAGAAATTCGAGATCTACAGAGATCCGATTGAAGTGATTCTTAAGGCGAAATAAAGATAAGACAAGGGGCTACAAATCATATGAAGAAATGAAATGTCAATTTTGCCCTTAAGACCTTCGAATTATGAATGTAAGTTCGGATTAGAGTGTAATTTTTGGATTAGGAACATCTGAGAGTATTTTGAGTATAACTTTTGATCTGGGAATCGAAATGAGGCGATTCTTGTTTTGAATTAAACTAGAGACATAAGGCTACAATTTTTATGAAGACATCGAGTTTCAATTCTGGGTTTAATAATGTAAACTTTTGGACGGAAATAATCGTACATGGAAAATGTGTTAGAATATGGATATACCGAATTGGTGTAGTGATCCGAATTGAGCGCGGTCAGTGGCGTTGGATTCGTATGATTGAGAGGAACATTTCTCTAGGAGGAAGTTTGGACAAATTCCTTCAAATTGATAGTGCGAATCAGATCCGAAATAAATCATGTCATAAAGTAACATGTGAGGGGCATTTTGGGCTTTTTCTCAAATTTTAAATGACATGGCCCTTAAAAATCAGATGATGTCATGGGAGAATAGAAGAGCCACGATTATTCTAGAGAAAAGAAGGAAAATAAGAAGAGAAGAGAAGATTGATGTTTCGGATGAGAGAAAAAAAAGGGAGAAAAGAGAGAGAAAGCTAGATTTTGAAATTTAAGAGTCTTAAAGCTTGTTTTGAGTAGATTTCAAGGAAGAAGGATGAAAGAAGGTGGAAGCTCCCTCTAAATCTCCATAAATCCGAAGTTTGAAGGAGAAAGAGGTAAGGAAAAAAATTTGGATTTTGAGTTTTTGATAAGTTTTTGGTTTAGAATCATTAGAAATGATTTGGGTTTACTAATTCCATGATCAATTTTAGAGAATACATGTTGAAATTGATTTAATTTTGGATGAAAATTTAATTAGGATTATGCCCAAATTTTAAAATTTGGGGTTTTTGGAAATTGTTAGTGTAGAATCATGAAAAATACTATGGATTGATGATATGTGAAGTTAATTTTGAAGAAATTGTATTTTATGGTATTGAATTTGGATAAATTGGTTTAGGCCAATTTTAAGATTTGGGGATTTTTGAAATTGAGGATGTAGATATGTTGGAATTAATGTGAATTGATGAATTGTGACATTAATTTTGAAAATTAAGTTATTTATGAGATTAAATTTGAGTGTATTGTTTAGGTCAAAGTTTGAATTTGGGGATTTTAGAAAGTCAGGCTTTAGAAAGCTTGGAATTATGATGATTATGAATTTCCGATAGTTAATTTTGGGAATTTCGCAATTTATGATGTGGAATTTGGATTTTATGGCTTAGGTCAATTTTAAATTGGAAGAATAAAGGAAGCGTTGGTCAAATTGATGATCGGGACGAATTCCTAGTATCATTTCGAGGTGGGTAGCATATTTATATTTTGATTTGTAAGTTATATATAATTTTTTGAAAATTCAAGAAAGTGAAAGAAAAGATTTTCGCACTTTGTTCGTTTCCGAATGATTTTTGAAAAATTATTACAAGCTTAAATTCATTGTTTGAAATGATTTGATAAATTGATAGAAATTTCTGAAAATGCATTTGTTGTGTATGCATTGACAAATTATTCAAATTGTTGCATTGATTAAGTGAATAAATTGAATTGTATGAAGTACTTGAATTGTGAGTTTGTTTGTGTTCGATGAAAAAAAAAACAAGATTTTTGAAAAGTGCCTTCGGGCAATCTAAAAGTTTCAATTCTGAAATATGTGTTATGTGGGTTTGGTAGGTCCCTTGTGAGTCAGTGCACTGTCTCTTTTCGTTATAGCCTTCGCCCGACTGCCCACTAGTGGCACGGAGCTCCGATTTCGGACTCCCTTCACGGCTGCACATGACCGCTATGCGGAAATGTGCAGTACGTCTTGTTACGGACCAAACCAGAGCATTTAATATGTTATTGTGATTTGTGTTGGATGTCGCGGTATAACCCACAAACACACGCCGCAGTATAATCTGCAAATACCTACGGGTGGGGTGTGGGGTCCAACATCAGACCATTTTGATATGTTATGTGTTTTTCACTTGTTTCTGTGTTCTGCATTCATGCTTAAAATTGAGAAATGAAAAAGTGAATTTTGTTATGAAAAGTTTGAAAAATTGAAAGGTTTGAGGAAACCGTTTTGAAAAGTTACAAAGTTTGAAAAATAAGCCCTTTTGGCAAAAAGCTTATGAAAAAAAATGATTTCTGCTTATTTGTCGATTTATAAATGTGTTATCCACGAGCTTTGAGCTCACCCCTTTCATCCCCATCTTCGTATTTAAGCAGAGATCGATGAAAGGTCGAGACACCAATTCGATTCGTGTATGTTTTTGAGTAATGTGGATCTTTGTATAAGTTTGTAATGGCTTGAAAAGCCATTAAGGATTTGTAAGAAATTAAATTATGATGTGTATGAAATTATTGAAATTGTATAAGAAATTGTGTTATGGAAATGGATCTATATGTTGAGTTGCGTTTCAAGTTTGCGTATGATAATGAGATTTGGCTTTGATGAAAGATTGAGGTGTTATTTGAAATGTTAGATATAGGAGTGTGTTTGCTTCTGCTGAAATCCCGGATGGAGGGTCCGGTTGATTTTGATGATTGTGTGATTGTTTGAGCTTTTAGAAGTGTATTTTTGCCTTTGCAGGAATTTTTGGGTTAGGATAAACACAGCCGTTATGCTGTCGAAATTTCGACAAAAAAATTAGGATGAATATGAATTTTGGGATTAATACCAATGTATAAGAATATGGTTAAGAGTTGAGATTTGGAATGAGAAAGCATTTCCAAGAAAAAGGTTATAAGATTGCTTTGTATGAGTTTGATAAATGAGTATAAGCAAAAGAAAAAAAATATACATATATAGCGGATTTGGATAGTCTAGGTTTTCCAACGCGATTGTGTTCCTGTGTTCCTTCTTGTTCTCGGATGTCGAACATTTGTTAAGTATATATTCCGCTTCGTTTCGTTTTGCTTCAGTACATTTTTTATGCTTCCGTTTCGATTCTGTATTCGATTCGCATTTGCTTTGCTTCTGCTTGCTTTATGATTCGAGTTCGTTTTTACTATTCGCTTCCGCATTTTGTTTCCGATTCGAAATTTCGATCTGAAATTTCCGTTTCCATTCACTTCCGTCTCCTTCGTTCTTTGTTTTTCGGTTGGGATCCGGTTTTCGGATCGGGTCCCAACAGAAACTTTGGGGGATTTTTCTAGGCAAAAGTAGATAGAGTTTGCGAAATTGGTCTTCATGAAAGTTGAATAGTTTCTTATTAACTTTTTATTGCCACTAAGTATGACATTTTTCGATTTTTAGATTGAAAGTTATGACTTGCTAAATTTCAGATGGTTTTCAAAGAATGAATGTGTTTTGTGTGTCAAGGTCTCTAAGTTTGTAGGTTTTGTAGTTACTGAGGTTTGAAGGCAATTCTGGGCTATTATGGTCTGATTTAGCTCAAGTGGTCTTATAGAAAGTTGTAGAGGAACATCTTAGCTTTGAAATGATGTATAATATGCAAATTGTGGATGTAAGAATTATAAGTTATGGATTGTTAAAGTTTGGATATGGTTTAGGTGAAATGGTTGATTTAACACTCTTTAATAGGGTAGCCACAATAATGGGGGAATTTGATCTAGTTAGAGATGGAATTTGGTTCTAAGTCCTTCATGAGAATTGTATCATGTTTTCTTATCTTTTCAGTGATATAGAGTATGTAATCTTTCGATGATGGGATAGGAAGTTATGCTTTTTGGAAGATTGTGTTACTGTTGAGAATGACATATATAGGCAGAAACTTTGATTGAGAATTTGATTTGTTTAGAGGTTGAGTTTGCTTCCAAGTTGTTCATGAAAGTTGTAACATATATTCTGATCTTTCTTTTGATATAAAGTTTGGAACTTTAGGCAAAGGGAATGGGAAGTTAGGAATTTTCAAATTTTTTGTTACTGTTGGTATGCTCATCGTTATTGGACAGAAACTTCAAAGTGGTTTTTGATTTCCTTAAAGGTCTAATTGATTTTTTTATCCTCCATGAAAGTGGTAGGTGGCATTTGGATCTTTCCATTGGTATAAAATATAGAATTTTTGGCTAAGGGGATAAGAAAACATGATTTTTAAAAGAATGTTGCATGGTTTTGCAAATGTGTGATTTGACAGAAACTTTGATGGCATTTTTGACACCCTTAGTGTTAGCCCCAAATTTTTTTTTTAAAGTTAAGCATGATTAGACTAATTGAGTAAGTTAAGTTAGCATTAATTGAGTTGATATTAATTAATATGTGATAGCATTGAAGAGTTAGGTGGTGAGTTAATGAAATTAAATGTATTAGTTGGGCCTTGATGAGGTAGGAAAGGAAGAGAGAATATGATGGGCTTAAAGAATTAGTGGGCTTGAGTAAGTTTAAGGAGGATGTAAGAAGAAAGGAAGAATAAATGAGTGGGCTTTGGGCTTATGGGCTTAAGTGAGTTAGGAAGGAGTATAAAAGAGGAATGAGTTAAGTGATTTAGTAGGAAAAAGGAGAAGAATTTCGAAATTTTAGAGGGAGAAGAGGGAAGATGTCGTGGAAGGAGAAAGAAGAAGGAGAAAAGAAGAAAAGCTTGGTTAGGGTTTGAGATTCCAAGAGTTCAAGTGAGAGTTTGAAGAAAGTTCTAGAAGGAAAAGTGTAGAGGAAGAGCTAAGCTACATTTTGAACTAAGAAACTTTTTGGTTGAGTCAAGAACCAAGGTAAGTTATGTTTTCAAGTGTTATCTTTTAGTTGGGTTTTGGTGTAGAAAGCTTAGAAAGGAAGTGGGTTTAGTGATTCTTGAATCAATTTCATGAAAGAGGTTATGTAGAATTTTAATTAAAGTTATGTTGAAATGGGTTTTGTTTCTCTTGAAGTAGAGCAAGAGAGAGGAGAAGAGCAAGGAGAAGAGCACTCCTAAGCAAGGATTAAGCAAGTTATAAGGTGGGTTTCATTTTTATCTTTATGTTAGTAAGTTCTAAATACTATCTTAACTAAGGAAATTAATGTTTTTCAATTACCTTGGGATGAGCATTGATTGAGCTTTGGTTGTGTATTAATTGATTTATGATTGCCATTATGTGAGAGTTTGATTAGTATATGACATTGCTTGATATTGCTTGACAAGTTCATGAATTGAATAAGCATGAATATTAGTGAAATCATGAAAGGTGATTTAAGCATGAAATACAATTTTCAAGAATCAGCTATTTGGATGCATGAAAAATCCAATTTCAGAAATCAGCCAACGGACAAGAACAGTCCAGCTTTTAATGCATGAATTTGTGTTATGTGGGTACTTAAGTCCACCCAGCAAAGTCACGTGCACGTTGACCAGTATAGGCTTCTCCCACCTGCCCGATTGTGACATAGGATGTTCCTTTTTGGACTTCTCAGCATACGACTACACTCGTGTAGTTCGTCAGTTATTGTGGACTTATGAGCCATCAGCTATGTGTCTATGTGTAGCATGTATGTGCCAGAATGAAAGATGCATGAATCATGAAAGTTATGCTTTTAGCTTGATGAAATTATGAGAATGCAAGTTTTATGATTGTTTGATGAGAAAATTGCTAATAGTATGAATAATGAATAGATTCAGCTTATTTGCATAAATATAAACATGTTACTCACGAGCGAAAGCTCACCCCCTCCAATCCCGTCCCATCTTCAGGTGAGGAGCACGAGATCGACCACCGAGCTTAAAGGCATTACTCCAGAAATGATGATTTTGTATTTTCAAGATAGCTTTTGTAAATCAATGCTTTAGATGCAATTTGGGCAAGTTTACTTTTGCAAGTTGTATTTTGGATTTTGGATGCAAGTGGCTTAAAATGCCTCTAAAGCCTTGTAATAACTCATATTTTTCATATGAAAGCAAGAATGTTAAGTTTTAATGTATGTTGTGAAATCCATGTATGTTTTGAAACAATTGCATCATTGTATAGTTTGGATATGGTTAGAATGCTAAAAGTGTGGTTGTTGCCTTGAATTGCATTTGGAGATGCTTTTGGGATTAAGTTATGTTATATGAGGTTGCATGTTGAGTTTTATGCAGGTGGTGAAGTTAGGATTGCAAATTGGTTAGTTGCATTTTCAAGGGAAGTGCTGTCAAATTTTCCTAAAATTTGACAGAACTTCGCTTCAGTTTTAGACCCTCTTAGGGCTTGATTTAGATAGGGAAGTCTTCATGAAGATTGTAGTAGAAGTTCAGAAATTTCTAAGGGTGTATCATTTGTCTCATTTGGACTTAGGGTTAAAAAGTTATGAGGTGAAGAACACATTCGATCCTTTGCTCATTTAGCTATATTCTTGTTACATTGGTCTTTAATGAGCGGTGTCCTTTGAGTGGCTTTTTGCCTTGATTAATGATGGAATTAGCTTTTGTATCCTTCATGAGAGTTGTAGAGAATCTTGTTATCTTTTCATAAGAAGTTACGAGTTTTGAAAGATGCTAGTGTCAAGTGGTTTGAAGTTGGGTTGAAGATGAGAGGTTTTGAAGTTTTGAAGAATGGCATGTCCGTTAAACGGACACGAATGTCCTTTAAATGGACAGCCTCGAGTGCCAAAACACCCCTTACCCTGCCCATGTCCGTTAAACGGACTTGCATATCCGTTTAACAGATATTTGCGAACCATTTAGGACACTTTCACCCGAACGTGTCCGTTAAACGGACATGTGTGTCCGTTTAACGGACAGCTACGGGAAAAAGTGAAAATTGGACAATGTTAGAGGCCGAATATCATTTTGTAGTCTTCATAAAAGTTGTAGATCTAGATGTCTAATTTCAAATAGTGAAATAACGAACACAATCCGACATCTAGATAAAAAGTTATGGCAATCGCGCAAAAAGAGTTTCAATTTGATTTTGGAAGTGAGCATAGTCTATTGTTTTGGGTATAAATCCCTCATCCGACCTCCAATTGAGGTGAGGTTGAACCATTGGATTTATAAGACATATATATTTCTTTCTACAAAAATTGGTATCATTTGGAGTTAAATTGAGGAAGTTCACATTAAAGGAAGTGAGAGGCCGGTTAAGAGAGCATGTTTCAGGTGTGAACTCTTTTAGGTTTTTGGAGTGTATCTTGAGTTATATAACTCCGATTAAGGTGATTCTTACCTCCATACGAACGTGAGGCTTTAAGATATATTTGATATGAACAAGTCAATATTTGATTACGATGTTTAGGTAGTGTGCGCTCATCACCTTTTTGGAGCAACAACAAATAGCACTGCAATGTAATAAGCGCAAGGTTTCAGGAATACGGAAGTTGGGGTCCGACATCTTGTAGTATCAGAGCAAGAGCAAGAGTGTTAAGTTATAAGCAGTTGGGTCCTGGATCCAACAAATGTGGTATCAAAGCAAGTGTGACAGTGGTAAGTCTAAGCAGTTGCAGTCCGGTCTACGAATCGGGTTCCAACATCTTGTGGTATCAGAGCAAAAGCAAGAGTGTTAAGTTATAAGCAGTTGGGTCCTGGATCCAACAACTGTGGTATCAGAGCAGCTCTAGGTTTATGATTTCCTAGGAACCCTAGTGGGTAGCCTCAGGGGTAGAGTCAGCATGCATCATGTTACATGAACCTATGTATTGTTTTAAATCTGATCATGCACTATTGGTTTTGAATTGTTTTACATGATTTGAACTGGTTTCACAAAGCATGAGTTAAAGATTTGAAATGGTTTTCATTTAAAGGAGTAATATATAGCCTCGAAGGAGAACTCGAGGAGCTCAATCTCGATCAGGCTCTCGGCGGGAAGTGCGGATGAATCCCATATTCCCGGATGCGGGACCATCCTCATTTTAGATTGAGGGCACCAAGTGTGCAAAGATGAAGTGCCTCTCCAGCCCCTCCTATACCTCAAGTAAATCCAGTAGATCCCCAGTTCTTTCAAAGCTTTCGCCTGGCTTTCACTTACGCCATGGGCCAAGGAATGCAAGCTCAGATGCCAACTCCAGCAGATCGGAGCAGGCAGTATGACAAGCTCCGGAAGTATGGAGCTGTCGATTTCAGGGGGACTACTAATCCCAAGGAAGCTAAAGCATGGCTGAAGCGGACCGAGAGGGTCCTGAATCAAATGAAGTGCTTAGATGAGGAGAGGTTAGAATATGCAGCTAGTTTATTGCAAGGGGATCTGTTGCCTTGGTGGGAGTCGGTGCCATGATCGAGTAGTACCTCCAGTCTTGACATGGAGGAGTTTACGAAGTAATCCTAAGAAGTACTTCTCGAGGGTTTACGTCCAAGAGAAGGCCAGGGAGTTTCTGAGCCTCATGCAGAGGGAGCTGAGTGTGAGTGAATATGAGCTGAAGTTCACTCAGCTGTCATGGTATGCAACAAACATTGTGGCGACTGAAGAGGATAAGTGCCGCCAGTTTGAGAGTGGATTGCACTTAGGGATCAAGGAGAAGGTGCTAATCCATAATTTCCATAACTACCAACAGTTGGTAGATGCTGCTCTCCAGGCAGAAAAGTTGGAGAACATCAAGTCAGAGGTAAACAGAAAGAGGAAGACCAGGGAGCAGTCTTCCAGGAATGGAGTGAGTGCTCCAAAGACCGAAGGAGCACCAGGACTTTTCATTCTCAGGGTGGTATGGGCAATAGTGGTCCTGCCAAGAGCCAGCAGTCAAGGGTAGTTTCCGAGCAGGTCTCTAGTGTGGGAGGCCCAGGGAAGACATGGAAAGGCAAGTATGCAAACCCTCAGTGTGGTCAATGTGGGAAGTTTCATCCGGGGAAGTGTCTCAGGGGGTTTGGTGGTTGTTTCCAATGTGGAGAGAAGGGGCACATGATGAGAGATTGTCCTCAGAGGTCAAGGCAAGAGGGCTCTCAATTTCAAGTCCAGAGGCAGATGGAAACAGTAGGAACCAGACCAGTTACAGAAGTAGGCAGTTTAGGAGCTGTGAGGAAGGCAAATCCTGCAGGGAGGCCAAGGGCACAGGGTCAGGCACCAGCTAGAGTATTTGCCATGACCAGGGAAGAAGCCGCAGCTGCTCCTGAAGTTGTGACTGGTATGGCTCAATTATTTAATTCAGCAGTTTATGTTCTGATTGATACTAGCTCTACACATTCATTTGTGTCCTCAAGTCTGAATATGCATGCTGTGAATCCTGAGATTATAGATAATTTTCTGGTTATTAGTACTCCTTTAGGGAGTAAAGTGGTGATCAGTCTAGTCTACAAGGAGTGCGAGCTCAGTATCGATGGTGCTAGATTGGTAGTAGACTTGTTACCTCTAGACCTAAAGGGACTAGATGTCATACTAGGTATGGATGCCATGGAAAAGTACCTGGCAAAGTTAGATTGTAGCCATAAGGAAGTAGAGTTTGACCTGGGAAATGGAGAGAAAGTGGTCTTCAAGGGGGACAGGAAGATGCTAGCACCGAGGATCATTTTAGCTTTGCTAGCTGACAGGATGATGGGCCAGGGGGCCGAGGCCTTTTTGGCACATGTGGTGGATCCAGAGGTGAAAGTAGGAAGGTTGGAGGATTACCCTATAGTGAGGGAGTTCCTGAGTATTTCGGAAGAGTTACGGGTTTGCCACGGTGAGGAATTGAGTTTGCAATTGACTTAATTCCCGGAACCGCAGCCATTTCAATACCACCATACAGGATGGCTCCAGCTGAGTTGAGGGAGCTTAAGGAACAATTGCAGGAATTATTGGAAAAGCAGTTTATCAGGCCAAGTTCATCACCTTGGGGAGTTTTATTTGTTAAGAAGAAGGATGAAACGTGGCGGATGTGTATTGATTACAGGAAACTCAACAAGGTGACGATTAAGAACAAGTATCCTCTGCCCAGGATAGATGATCTGTTTGATCAGCTACAGGGAGCAAGGGTCTTTTCGAAGATAGATCTCAGGTCAGGTTATCATCAACTCCGAATCAGGGAGTTTGATGTTAGTAAGACGGCTTTCAGGACCCGTTACGGGCACTATGAGTTCAGGGTCATGCCATTCGGACTGACCAATGCTCCAGCTGCATTCATGGACCTTATAAACAGGGTTTTTTAGGAGTTTTTAGATCAGTTTGTCATAGTATTTATCGATGACATTCTGGTCTATTCCAAGATGAAGGGAACATCGAGCATCTCAAAATAGTGTTGCAAAGATTAAGGAAAGAGAGTTATATGCCAAATTCAGCAAGTGTGAATTTTGGTGCATGAAATGGTTTTCCTTGGACATGTGATCTCCATGAGAGGATCCATGTTGATCCGAGAAAAGTAGAAGCGATGGTTAATTGGCAAGAGCCTAAGGCAAAAAAGAGGTACGGAGTTTCCTAGGCTGGCGAGTTATTGCAGGAGGTTTGTGGAGGATTCTCCATGATAGCATGTCTTAGATAACTAAATTGTTGAGGAAGAATCAGCAGCTTATTTGGAGCAAAGAATGTCGAAGGGTTTTGAGGAACTCAAGCATAGATTAACGAGCGCTCAATCCTAATCACCCTGATGGAGATCGAGGTACACACGATGTACAAAGGATGCTTGAGAAAAGGTTTAGGTTGTGTGTTAATGCAGAACGACAGAGTAATAGCCTATGTTTCACGGCAGTTGAAGCCATATGAGTTAAATTATCCTACTCATGATTTAGAGCTAGCAGCAGTAATTTTTGCCCTGAAAATTTGGAGACATTATTTGTATGGGGTGCTGACTAGGATCTTCACGGATCACAAGAGTCTTAAGTATTTACTGAGCCAGAAAGAGCTAAATTTAAGACAGAGAAGGTAGATTGAGTTACTTAAGGACTACGATTTGATGATTGAGTACCATCCAAGCAAGGCAAATGTAGTAGCGGATGCATTGAGTAGGAAGTCATCCATAGCTCATGTCTAGGCAGTTTACTTGCCTTTGTTGGAACAGATGGCTAAGCTTAAGATAAGCTTGAAGCAGGATAAGTCAGAATGCATTCTTGCTCAATTCAGGGTGAGGCCGATACGTAGAGAGAAAGTCAAGGAGTTGTAGGAGCAGGATGCAAAATTGAGTAAGCTTCGTGAGGAAATCCAGAATGGCAAGCAGTCTGAAGTGGTAGTGAGAGATGACGGACTTATGGCAGTCGGAAGCAGATTGTGTATTCCGAATGTTAAGGAAGTCAAGGATGAGATCTTGGATGAGGCACATAACGCACCTTATTCCATGCACCCAGGTAGCACCAGGATGTACAGGGATTTAAAGGAGCATTTCTGGTGGAAAGACATGAAAAGGGATGTAACAGAGTATGTGAGCAGATGTCTAGTGTGTCAGCAAGTCAAGGCTGAACACCAGGCACCTTTAGGCTTTTTAAGGCCATTGTCCATTCCTGAATGGAAGTGGCAAAGGATCACTATGGATTTTCTGATGGGTTTACCCAGAACTAGTAGGAAGCATGATGCCATATGGGTTATTGTCGATCGGTTAACCAAGTCAGCCCATTTTCTGGCAATTAAGCACACAGATTCGTTGCAGGTGTTAGCAAGGAAATACATTGATGAGGTAGTAAGGTTACATGGAGTTCCAGATTCCATAGTATCCGACAGGGATCCTCGATTTACGTCGAGATTCTGGAGTAGTTTGCAGGAAGCTCTAGGGACTAAGTTGAGTTTCAGCACAGCATTTCATCCTCAGACGGATGGTCAGTCTGAGAGGACCATTCAGACCCTAGAGGGAATGCTCAGAGCGTGTGTCATAGACTTCAAAGGAGCATGGGATGAACATTTGCCGTTGGTCGAATTTGCCTATAACAATTCATACCATTCGAGCATTCAGATGGCTCCTTATGAAACGTTGTATGACAGGAGATGCAGGACTCCAATATGTTGGGATGAAGAAGGTGAAAGGAAGGTGGTAGGACCAGAATTGGTTCAGATGACAATGGATAAGGTTAGTTTGATCAAGCAGTGGCTTAAGGCAGCTCAGGATAGAATGAAGAGTTATGCAGATGCTCACAGGAAGGAGATGGAGTATGCAATAGGTGACAAAGTATTCCTGAAGACGTCTCCATGGAAGGGAGTCATGAGGTTTGGCAAGAAAGGCAAGTTAAGTCCTCGGTATGTGGGTCCGTATGAGATTCTAAAGAGGATCGGGCCGTTAGCTTACAGATTGGCATTGCCTTCAGAGTTGTCTCAGATCCATGATGTTTTTCATGTTTCCATGTTGAGAAGGTACAGATCAGATCCTTCTCACATTATTCAGACCTCAGAGGTTCAGCTGAGTGATGATCTGAGCTATGAGGAGATGCCAGTGGCAATTCTGGATAGCAAGGAGAAAGTTCTCAGGAATAAGACAATTCAACTAGTTAAAGTCCTTTGGAGAAATCATACAGTGGAAGAGGCGACGTGGGAACCTTTGGATGCAATGAAGGAGAAGTATCCACACCTCTTCAATGAACCAGGTAACAATTTCGAGGACGAAATTTTTTAAAGGGGGGAGAAATGTTAGCCCCAATTTTTTTTTTAAAGTTAAGCATGATTAGACTAATTGAGTAAGTTAAGTTAGCATTAATTGAGTTGATATTAATTAATATGTGATAGCATTGAAGAGTTAGGTGGTGAGTTAATGAAATTAAATGTATTAGTTGGGCCTTGATGAGGTAAGAAAGGAAGAGAGAATATGATGGGCTTAAAGAATTAGTGGGCTTGAGTAAGTTTAAGGAGGATGTAAGAAGAAAGGAAGAATAAATGAGTGGGCTTTAGGCTTATGGGCTTAAGTGAGTTAGGAAGGAGTATAAAAGAGGAAGGAGTTAAGTGATTTAGTAGGAAAAAGGAGAAGAATTTCGAAATTTTAGAGGGAGAAGAGAGAAGATGTCGTGGAAGGAGAAAAGAAGAAAAGCTTGGTTAGGGTTTGAGATTCCAAGAGTTCAAGTGAGAGTTTGAAGAAAGTTCAAGAAGGAAAAGTGTAGAGGAAGAGCTAAGCTACATTTTGAACCAAGAAACTCTTTGGTTGAGTCAAGAACCAAGTTAAGTTATGTTTTCAAGTGTTATCTTTTAGTTGGGTTTTGGTGTAGAAAGCTTAGAAAGGAAGTGGGTTTAGTGATTCTTGAGTCAATTTCATGAAAGAGGTTATGTAGAATTTTAATTAAAGTTATGTTGAAATGGGTTTTGTTTCTCTTGAAGTAGAGCAAGAGAGAGGAGAAGAGCAAGGAGAAGAGCACTCCTAAGCAAGGATTAAGCAAGTTATAAGGTGGGTTTCATTTTTATCTTTATGTTAGTAAGTTCTAAATACTATCTTAACTAAGGAAATTAATTTTTTTCAATTACCTTGGGATGAGCATTGATTGAGCTTTGGTTGTGTATTAATTGATTTATGATTGCCATTATGTGAGAGTTTGATTAGTATATGACATTGCTTGATATTGCTTGACAAGTTCATGAATTGAATGAGCATGAATATTAGTGAAATCATGAAAGGTGATTTAAGCATGAAATACAATTTTCAAGAATCAGCTATTTGGATGCATGAAAAATTCAATTTAGAATCAACCAATGGACAAGAAACGTCCAGATTTTAATGCATGAATTTGTGTTATGTGGGTACTTAAGTCCACCCAAAGAAAGTCACGTGCACGTTGACCAAGATATAAACTTCTCCCTTTGCCCGATTGTGACATAGGATGTTCCTTTTGGACTCCTCGATATCGACTACACTCGTGTAGTTAAATCGATTATTGTGGACTTATGAACCATCAGCTATGTGTCTATGTGTAGCATGTATGTGCTGAATGAAAGATGCATGAATCATGAAAGTTATGCTTTTAGCTTGATGAAATTATGAGAATGCAAGTTGTATGATTGTTTGATGAGAAAATTGCTAACAGTATGAATAATGAATAGATTCAGCGTATTTGCATAAATATAAACATGTTACCCACGAGCGAAAGCTCACCCCCTCCAATCCCGTCCCATGTAACATCCCGACCCTAATGGGAAGGGTATATGGGTCAATTTGGTCAGGCAAGTAATTTGCATTTCATATTTCTGATGTGAACATTTATTTGGCCTCTGATTGTAGAGGACTGAGTCATTTGGCTCATGCATATTTTAGGTACATGCATTCATGATTTTTCCTGGCATTTGATTTTGTAAATGATTTGAATTGTAAATTTGTGAGATAATTATATTGGATTATGATATATTGTGAATTATGGAATAATTGGGTGTGAATGGTGGAATTAGAACTGTATTAGAGTGATCGCCAATTGATTGTGAACTTTAGAAAAGTTTCTGGAATAATTAGGAGAAATTTTTCGGACTGGAAATTCTCCGAGTGTCGGACCGATTGACTGAATAGGAAAGAAATAATTGTCCAATGGCTACGAAAATTTAGAAATATGATTTTAAGAATTAATGTGACGAGCCATTGAAATTTGGAGATGAATTGGACCGGAAATGAAAGTGAAAAGAGAAAGAGATTTGAGGATAAAGACTAGAGGTTTAAGTGATTAACCTATAAATGCTTTAGGCTTCAATTGAATAAGAGAAAATCCTCTTTTCCTTCCTCCTAGGGCACGACCGTTTCGTTTCTCTTCCATCGATCGATCCTCCGTTCTTCCTCCTTGTGCGATTGATCGTTGGCTTGTTGTTTGCTTCCTCTTCCTTGTGCAAATCCCAGCCTAAACCCTAAGGAAGACGATGTTTTGGTATGGCTATAGGAGTTAAACCGTTGATGTTAAAGTTTAGGGATTTTCTGAGATTCAAAGGTTTTGAGTTTGATTTGGTAAGTATATGATTTCATGTTGTTTCTTATTATGTTTAAAGCATGCATAGGGGTTAATTGTTAAGGATTTGAGTGTTTAAGTTGAGTTAATACTGGATTTTAGAGAGAGAAAGAGGAAGAAGGAAATCGGGGAAGACGAACCACGGTCGCACGTCGCGACAAATAAATGTTTAGACGTCGCGACGTGGAAATTGCTTAGACGTCGCGACGAGCAAAGTGGGGATGTCGTGGCGAGCATGAGACCTTGACGCCGCGGCAAGCCATCTCCCTCACGTCGCGGCGAGCCTGAAGGAAGCGTTCGCCACGGCGAGTGACTCCCGCACGTCGCGACGAGCGTTTGTGCGTCGCAGCAAGGAACAGTTTTTGATGTGTTTTAATTGGGTTTTTGAGGCATAACTAATTGTGTGGACCTCCAATTGAGGTGAGGTTTGATTCGTTATGATCTAGAGAACGAGGTCTATAATTGAGGAAAAGAATGAGGGTTTGAATTTGGGTTTTAGAGATCTCAATTAGTGAAAGAAAGTTATGAATGTGATTGTATTGCAACCTAAGGATAGTTTCCTAATAATTGGGTTATAATTATGAGAATTTCGAATATGAATTCAGTGTAATTGGAGTCTTTAATAGTGAATTTGATTAAAAGTGGTTTTGAGATCTTGTGAGCTTAGTTTAGCGTATATGAATTGGCAAATGGAACTGATTGGTATACATGAAATTGGTGAATTCTACGACATGTTATTGAATCGAAATGAGCTGATATTGATTAAGTGAGTGAAAGTTAGTTACTGAGAAAAAAGAAAGTGGAAAGTGGGAAATGGTACCGGGAAAATCATGAATAGGCATAGTACATCTGTTATTCAAGGCATGTGCATCATTAATTATTTTTGACTGTGCATTTTGTAATGAATGGAATGAATTGATTGTTTTAGTGCCGATGGATCGATATTCCACGGACAGTGCTGGAGCTTCCAGGCAACAGCTAGGAAGTTCAGGTGAGTAACCTAGTTGGTTTATCAACCTTATGTGTTTAATAGCATGCTTCTATGCCATGTGGAGACAAAAGGATGGACATATGTGTTTGCCTTGATTGATTTCAGACCATGGGTGTCCGAAGTATTTGAATGTGATATGGAAGTGCAAATTGTGAATGCTGTTGTGAAATGATTGGAAATGTGATTTGATATATGTGTATCGTATAGAGATATATGACTGAACGTGTGAAATCCATAATTGGTTAATAAATAATGGTTGTGACTGGAGCATATTCTGATCGGAGCTATAAGCTCATCTATTGTGAAAAGGGAATAGTGCATACCCAGAGGGGTCTCCTATCCCTAATGTGAGCGGGCAGTAGTGCATACCCAATAGGCTCTCCTACTTGCCTAAAAATGTGATTACTATGAATGAACGGAGCTTTGAGCTCGAGGGGAGTCAGTGTATACCCAGAGGGCTCTCCTACTCCCTAAGTGTATCTGAATTCTGTTCTGTTAAGCGCCCAGTCACAACTTAGAGTAAAACAATGGAAATTATAGGAAAAGATTTGTGTGCAGTGTCGATATGTATATGAATAGTGTGAAAGGCGATACGCCTTATATGTGTACAAATTGGCAATGCCTGAGTTGTATTTGAAATGTGATAATATGTGATAAGATGTGAATTGTTTGATTCTGCATGTGTTGAGTGAACCATCGATGATGGTTTCTCACTGAGTTCGCAAACTCACCTAACATTGCAACTATTTTTCAGGAATCGAAGAGTACCCCATTAGTAAAACGGGAGTATGTTTGCAGGATTCAAGAGAAGGTCAGAAGTCAGGATCAGTTCGTGTCTGCATTGCATGTCTTTATTTTTTTGTAATAAAGTGTTTATTTGTATTTGTGAAATTGACCCCAGTGGATTTTGAAAATGTGTGTATTGAAATTGGATGTGATTGAATGAGTACCCAATTTGGGCATGGAATTCCGTACATATGTTTTAAAAAGAATAATGTACCGATTTCTGAGTGAGAGGTTAGGACGCCACCCTCGCGGGGCACGGACTCGGATATCACTGTGAATGTCGGGTTCGGGTCTTGCGGGTGCGGGATGCTACATTTGTGATATCAGAGCCCAGAAGTACAATCTTACATGGGCGTTTTGAAAAATGTGTCAAGTTACATGCATTTAAGTCATGTCATGGCAGACAGTGACAACTGATCCCCAGTCTAGTATATGAGTCACATGTATGAGCCTGTACCAATTGTTTCAGTCATTAGAATTTGTGAGGAAATTGCTGATATATCAGAATGGGATAAATGCCAGTGGTGGATATCATGAAATCGGAAAAAGGTATATGATTCGATTTGACAAATGAATATTGAGTGTATTGGTATTAGTGGATACCGTATGGACTGCGATATCCGGGTTATATCCTCGGTATATCCTTGAATGTGAGATAGATATGAATATGTTCTGAATTGATAGAGAAAATTAGAGCTATGATAGAAATGAAAAGAGTATAAGTGTATAATGTGGATGAAATGAAATGTTATAATTGAGATTGATTTCTGTGACGAGTGTTATGAATAATGATTTATGACTGTGAATCGATTACATTAGAGAGAAATCAAGAATGATGGTATATCTATGATGTTGATTTTGAGTGTGAAAATATAAGGGTGCGATGTAATAATGAAAAGATTGAAAGGTAAGACAATGATACTGATAAGTGAAATAGATGTTCTGGTTTAGTTGATTTGCCTAAGTGAATACACACCTGATTATGGGAGCCCCATGGTAAGTGAAAAATATTAACCGAAATTGTCTTGTGTATGTGGAGATGGCATGAGAAGTAAATTAAAGGATGATTGTATTGTATAAAGTTCAATATGAGTTCGAATGAGAAAGGAAAGTGCTTATGATAAATCAATTGGAACGGGGGGAAACTGTTAATGTGGTACCCAAAAAAAAAGAGAAAGGTTATCTCGATTAAATGTGGTTAAAGAGTTCTTAGTAGTATTTGATGAGAATACATTTTCAAATAAGATGTGATGATTATAGTGATTTATTGGAAATGAATTGAAATTGTTACATGTTGAGGACTTGATCATGATATAATCATCACGAGTGAGGATAGGTGCAAAAAAGAGAGTATTGTGTATCCTTAGTGTAAGTGACTAATTGGTATATCGATGCAATGATTTTTGCTGGTACAGACCTCAATGAATAGTATTAAAAAGGATGTTCTGATTATATGACTTATGGCATAGATTGATCTGCATGGGATATTGTGTATGGTTGGAAACTGAGTCCCTGTGGCATAGAGAATGACTGACAAGAAATGTGATGACTGTGATATTGAGGAATTTCATAAGTAGTATTGATGAAAATAATAAGAAATCTACTTGCAAAGAAGAATTTACCTGAATTGGATTAAGTTGCTCGAATGATTCAATTAAATAGTGATCAATACAAGGACAGTATAGAGATAAATTTGAAATGAATTACAAGTTAAATTTGGAGTCTTAATTCTAAAAGAGACTCGAGCGTAAGAGGTAGAAAATACTTTTATTATGATGATGAGATGAATCCAATTATGTAAGAGAATTACTGAACATTAAGAAAATAGTAATTGCGAATATGAGGAGAAAATAGATTCGTGTATGGTTTGTGTAATTATGTGCTGAAAATACGAAATTGATTTGATGAATGTTTATTTAACGCAGGCAGTGACCTATTGCAAATAAATTGGGTTGTGTAGAGACACTAGGGTAAATTGTTCCTCATTGGAGACTTTTGATATTTAAAGAGTTATACAAATTGATCACGGGTATAAGGAATTTTGGATTGTAATTGTCCGAGATGACAATGCCCTAATAATACTGTGCTACTGAAAAGTAAAGTGTCTTGAGTGCATTCAGATTGGGAAATGATGAAAATCATTGATGATTGATTAAATGCATTTGAAAAGTAAAGAAGATAAATCGGCACAGATGAGGAAATTGTATCCTATGCGAACTTCATAAGAGTGAATTTGACCTTGATTGAATAAATAGTGGATGAATTATTATTCGAAAATGGCATTGGGAGACTTAATGACGATAGGGGTATGGATACAATGCGAAATTGTTAGGGACTTATATATGTATACGGGATTTGGAGATTTTGCATTATATACTGAAATGTCCCAGTAAAGGTTATACTGTAATCTGATGAAAGTGTGTAAAGTGATTTTTGTACCTTGGGACAAGTAAAACTTCATGGGCTGTATTGTGATTGATGATTTAAGATCTGTTGTAATGAGTGTTGCTCTAAAAGCTTGGAGGCAAAAATTGTACAGAAACAATTGAAGATGTCTACGAATGTGCAAATCAATAGTGATAGAGGTATTTTGTGAATTCGAAAGATTTGAAAAGAATTAAGCGATTGAATAATTCAAATTATGCTAGTCATGAAATTAAATGGATTGAATAGGAAATTCAAATGAGATGATCGCAATTTGAGCGATAAGGTTTTGATTGTATGACTGAGTAAAAATCGTCGAGCTAGCAAATGGGGCAAAAAGAAAGTATTATTTGTTATTGGAATTCCGAAACTGGTGTGTATATTTAAAAAGATCGGCAAAGACCAAATTAAGGTGTTGACATTTGCGAATGTTATCGAGAAACTGTTAGAGAAATCGCGAGAAGCGATTAGAGTATTATGGTTTAGTACGAGCAAATCGAAAGAGGAATTGATAGTTTAGCGTGTTAAATCGAATGATTATAGGTGTGAGTAACCAACAGATTTGACTGTTGGAGATAAATGTGAGATTGATATTTTGGAGTTCCTAGGGACATGAGATTGATGTACAGTTCAAATTGATTGAGTGTATATCAATTGTATATTGGTGACACCATTTGGATTTTGTATGAGGGGTTAAGAAATTAAAGTTAATGTCAATAAGTCAAATTGATTATATTGAGGTTATTGGAACCTTACAAGATTAGTGTTTTAAACGCTATAGAGATGTAGTCTGCTAAGCGATAAATGAAGTGTTTCGAAGTGTATCGCCTCGGCCAAGATACACTAAGATGAGATAAAGGTGAATTGGGGAAAGCTAAATTCGTTATAAGTGGCCTCTCTGTGACTGTGGTGTAAATAGAATTAAGGATTGGTAAGTCAGTTGAAAACCTAAAAGATGATTCGGTTTCGTAAAAAGTTACATGGTCAGAATTTGGAAATATTGTTATGATCTGACATATGTATTATCGATATCGAAAGTAAAGAATTGTGAGTGATCTTGAAGAAAATATAAGACTGTGTAAAGTTAAAGAAAAGATAAAGAGTGATTGTTAGTATTGATTTCAGTTATTTGGCAAAAAATTGGCTATATAGTGAAATAAGTGGGAAACAGTATATAGTGATCGGAACAATTCCCCTGCCTTTCTGATCAATCGTACATGAAATTTCAAGGACGAAATTTTTGTAAGGAGGGGAGAATTGTAACATCCCGACCCTGATGGGAAGGGTATATGGGTCAATTTGGTCAAGCAAGTAATTTGCATTTCATATTTCTGATGTGAACATTTATTTGGCCTCTGATTGTAGAGGACTGAGTCATTTGGCTCAGGCATATTTTAGGTACATGCATTCATGATTTTTCCCGGCATTTGATTTTGTAAATGATTTGAATTGTGAAGTTGTGAGATAATTAGATTGGATTATGATATATTGTGAATTATGGAATAATTGGGTGTGAATGGTGGAATTAGAACTGTATTAGAGTGATCGCCAATTGATTGTGAACTTTAGAAAAGTTTCTGGAATAATTAGGAGAAATTGTCCAGACCGGAAATTCTCCGATTGGCGGACCGATTGACTGAATAGGACAGAAATAATTGTCCAATGGCTACAGAAATTTAAAAATATGATTTTAAGAATTAATGTGACGAGTCATTGAAATTTGGAGATGAATTGGACCGGAAATGAAAGTGAAAAGAGAAAGAGATTTGAGGATAAAGACTAGAGGTTTAAGTGATTAACCTATAAATGCTTTAGGCTTCAATTGAATAAGAGAAAATCCTCTTTTCCTTCCTCCTAGGGCACGACCGTTTCGTTTCTCTTCCATCGATCGATCCTCCGTTCTTCCTCCTTGTGCGATTGATCGTTGGCTTGTTGTTTGCTTCCTCTTCCTTGTGCAAATCCCAGCCTAAACCCTAAGGAAGATGATGTTTTGGTATGGCTATGGGAACTAAACCGTTGTGTTAAGGTTTAGGGATTTTCTGAGATTCAAAGGTTTTGAGTTTGATTTGGTAAGTATATCATTTCATGTTGTTTCTTATTGTGTTTAAAGCATGCAGAGGGGTTAATTGTTAAGGATTTGAGTGTTTAAGTTGAGTTAATACTGGATTTTAGAGAGAGAAAGAGGAAGAAGGAAATCGGGGAAGACGAACCAGGGTCGCACGTCGCGACAAATAAATGTTTAGACGTCGTGACGAGCAAAGTGGGGATGTCGCGGTGAGCATGAGACCTTGACGCCGCGGCGAGTCATCTCCCTCACGTCGCGGCGAGCCCGAAGGAAGCGTTGCATGCGCGAAGGCCTCAGACGTTCTTGGCGAAAGTGACTCCGCAGACGTCGCGACGAGCGTCTATGCGTCGCGGCGAGGAACAGTTTCTGATGTGTTTTAATTGGGTTTTTGAGGCATAACTAATTGTGTGGAACTCCAATTGAGGTGAGGTTTGATTCGTTATGATCTAGAGAACGAGGTCTATAATTGAGGAAAAGAATGAGGGTTTGAATTCGGGTTTTAGAGATCTCAATTAGTGAAAGAAAGTTATGAATGTGATTGTATTGCAACCTAAGGATAGTTTCCTGATAATTGGGTTATAATTATGAGAATTTCCAATATGAATTCAGTGTAATTGGAGTCTTTAATAGTGAATTTGATTAAAAGTGGTTTTGAGATCTTGTGAGCTTAGTTTAGTGTATATGAATTGGCAAATGGAACTGATTGGTATAAATGAAATTGGTGAATTCTACAGCATGTTATTGAATCGAAATGAGCCGATATTGATTAAGTGAGTGAAAGTTAGTTACTGAGAAAAAAGAAAGTGAAAAATGGGAAATTATACCGGGAAAATCATGAATAGGCATAGTACATCTGTTATTCAAGGCATGTGCATCATTAATTATTTTTGACTGTGCATTTTGTAATGAATGGAATGAATTAATTGTTTTAGTGCCGATGGATCGATAATCCACGAACAATGCTGGAGCTTCCAGGCAACAACTAGGAAGTTCAGGTGAGTAACCTAGTTGGTTTCTCAACCTTATGTGTTTAATAGTATGCTTCTATGCCATGTGGAGACAAAAGGATGGATATATGTGTTTGACTTGATTGATTTTGGACCATGGGTGTCCGAAGTATTTGAATGTGATATGGAAGTGCAAATTGTGAATGCTGTTATGAAATGATTGGAAATGTGATTTGATATATGTGTATCGTATAGAGATATATGACTGAACGTGTGAAATCCATAATTGGTTAATAAATAATGGTTGTGACTGGAGCATATTCTGATCGGAGCTATAAGCTCATCTATTTTGAAAAGGGAATAGTGCATACCCAGAGGGGTCTCCTATCCCTAATGTGAGCGGGCAGTAGTGCATACCCAGTGGGCTCTCCTACTTGCCTAAAAATGTGATTACTGTGAATGAACGGAGCTTTGAGCTCGAGGGGAGTCAGTGTATACCCAGAGGGCTCTCCTACTCCCTAAGTGTATCTGAATTCTGTTCTGTTAAGCGCCCAGTCACAACTCAGAGTAAAACAATTGAAATTATGGGAAAAGATTTGTGTGCAGTGTCGATATGTATATGAATAGTGTGAAAGGCGATACGCCTTATATGTGTACAAATTGGCAATGCCTGAGTTGTATTTGAAATGTGATAATATGTGATAAGATGTGAATTGTTTGATTCTGCATGTGTTGAGTGAACCATCGATGATGGTTTCTCACTGAGTTCGCAAACTAACCCAACATTGCAACTATTTTTCAGGAATCGAAGAGTACCCCGTTAGTAAAACGGGAGTATGTTTGCAGGATTCAAGAGAAGGTCAGAAGTCGGGATCAGTTCGTGTCTGCATTGCATGTCTTTATTTTTTTTGTAATAAAGTGTTTATTTGTATTTGTGAAATTGACCCCAGTGGCTTTTGAAAATGTGTGTATTGAAATTGGATGTGATTGAATGAGTACCCAATTTGGGCATGGAATTTTGTACATATGTTTTAAAAAGAATAATGTACCGATTTCTGAGTGAGAGGTTAGGACGCCACCCTCGCGGGGCACGGACTCGGATATCACTGTGGATGTCAGGTTCGGGTCTTGCGGGTGCGGGGTGCTACATCCCATCTCCAGGTGAGGAGCACGAGATCGACCACCGAGCTTAAAGGCATTACTCTAGAAATGATGATTTTGTATTTTCAAGATAGCTTTTGTAAATCAATGCTTTAGATGCAATTTGGGCAAGTTTACTTTTGCAAGTTGTATTTTGGATTTTGGATGCAAGTGGCTTAAAATGCCTCTAAAGCCTTGTAATAACTCATATTTTTCATATGAAAGCAAGAATGTTAAGTTTTAATGTATGTTGTGAAATCCATGTATGTTTTGAAACAATTGCATCATTGTATAGTTTGGATATGGTTAGAATGCTAAGAGTGTGGTTTTTGCTTTGAATTGCCTTGGGAGATGCTTTTGGGATTAAGTTATGTTATATGAGGTTGCATGTTGAGTTTTATGCAGGTGGTGAAGTTAGGATTGCAAATTGGTTAGTTGCATTTTCAAGGGAAGTGCTGTCAAATTTTCCTAAAATTTGACAGAACTTTGCTTCAGTTTTAGACCCTCTTAGGGCTTGATTTAGATCAGGAAGTCTTCACGAAGATTGTAGTAGAAGTTCAGAACTTTCTAAGGGTGTATCATTTGTCTCATTTGGACTTAGGGTTAAAAAGTTGTGAGGTGAAGAACACATTCAGTCACTGTTCATTTAGCTATATTACTGTTAAATTGGTCTTTAATGAGCAGTGTCCTTTGAGTGGCTTTTTGCCTTGATTAATGATGGAATTAGCTTTTGCATCCTTCATGAGAGTTGTATAGAATCTTGTTATCTTTCCATAGAGGTATAGTATGCACATGTTGGAGTTAGGATTAAGAAGTTATGAGTTTTGAAAGATGCTAGTGTCAAGTGGTTTGAAGTTGGGTTGAAGATGAGAGGTTTTGAAGTTTTGAAGAATGGTGTGTCCGTTAAACGGACACGAATGTCCGTTAAACGGACAGCCTCAGGTTCCAAACACCCCTTACCCTGCCCATGTCCGTTAAACGGACTTGCATGTCCGTTTAACGGACATTTGCAAACCATTTAGGACACTTTCACCTGAACGTGTCCGTTAAACGGACATGTGTGTCCATTTAACAGACAGCTACGGGAAAAAGTGCAAATTGGACAATGTTACAGGCCGAATATCGTTTTGTAGTCTTCATAATAGTTGTAGATATAGATGTCTATTTTCAAATGGAGAAAGAACGAACACAATATGACATTTAGATAAAAAGTTATGTTAATCGCGCCAAAAGAGTTTCAATTTGATTTTGGAAGTGAGCATGGTCTATTGTTTTGGGTATAAATCCCTCATCCGACCTCCAATTGAGGTGAGGCTTGAACCATTGGATTTATAAGACATATATCTTTCTTGATACAAAAATTGGTATCATTTGGAGTTAAATTGAGGAAGTTCACATTAAAGGAAGTGAGAGGCCGGTTAAGAGAGCATGTTTCAGGTGTGAACTCTTTTAGGTTTTTGGAGTGTATCTTGAGTTATATAACTCCGATTAAGGTGATTCTTACCTCCATACGAACGTGAGGCTTTAAGCTATATTTGATTTGAACAAGTCAATATGTGATTACGATGTTTAGGTAGTGTGCGCTCATCACTTTTATGGAGCAACAGCAAATAGCACTGCAATGTAATAAGTGCAAGGTTTCAGGAATACGGAAGTTGGGCTCCGGGAGCGGGGTCCGACATCTTGTAGTATCAGAGTAAGAGCAAGAGCAAGAGTGTTAAGTTATAAGCAGTTGGGTCCTGGATCCAACAACTGTGGTATCAAAGCAAGTGTGACAGTGGTAAGTCTAAGCAGTTGGGTCCCGGATCCAACACTTAGGGATTGAATTGGTTTGTGATTCCCCTTGGTACTTGTAGGGTTTTCTGTGGTCTTTCCAATGAGTCCTCATTTGTGATTTTTGGACATTTGTGTGAAAAATTAGGTGTTCAGAAAGAAGAGAAGGAATCTTTTAATTTCTTTTAATTTGTTATGATTATTAGTTTTAATTATCAATGCTATTATTTCTTTTTTGCATAACTTTTTTGTCCAATCTCCGATTGACTTGATTCTCGAGGCATCAGATTCGTGAAATTTTTAATTTTATTGTTATGTAAAATTGTGAATTTTTTGAGATGAAAGTGACAGGGCTTGATTAGGTCAAAGTGAGGGGACCGGGTAATAATTTTTTTGGTCCGTATTTTATCAATAATTGGACCTATAGAGGTCCGAATTGAGCGCTTTTGATGTCTTTGGATTTCTAATTTTTAGAGAAAATTTTTGTGATAAATATTTGTGAAATAATGCCGGGAATGTCACGAACATGCATTGTACACATCTTATTTGCTACATGTGTATTATTAAATATTTCTGATTGTACATTTGGTAATGTTTGTATATTTTAACTGTTATAGAGGTGATTTTGGAACGTCAATCTACAAACATGCCGAGACTTCCAGGCATTAGCTCGGAAGCTATTGGTGAGTGACCTAGATGGTTTCTCACTTATTATTTGCTTATAATTTTGTATTTAAAATTCTGTGGAGAATAATGGTGGGATTGTGTTTGATTGTGGATTCCGGACAAAAGGTCCGATGTATTGTGGAGTTGTGACATAAAAGTGCTACTTGTATGTGAATTTGTTAACTATTTGCTTATGATGTGATAAATTGTGACACATGTGTTGATTGTGACAGATATACTGCTTAAGTGTTGGGCCCCGAGTCGTAATAAGCATGTGTCAATTATTTTGAGGCATGTTTAAATTATTTTAAGGTTTTAATTTGATGATTTTTAATCTGATTGGAATAAATTGAGGATTTTATTGCTTAAGTTATGATTATTAAATGAAGAAATTAGTGAAATTAGATTTATTGAGAATTATTATTTTATGATGTATTGTGAGTAATAAAAAGAATTATGCATTAAGAGTGTTAAGAGTTATTGGAATTTAATTAGAATAAGATGGTATTGGGTTATAAAGATGGGCCTTGTAATTATTTTTATATTATAGAATGAAGAAGCATTGGGCTCTTATTTTGAGGTTTAGATTAATGAATTTGGGATTTTAGGGCTTAAGTAAGAATTATTAATTGAATGAATTGAGTTAAATTAGAATGGATAAATTTGGATGATGATATATGGTTATATATCTTTTAGCCCTCTTAATTTTTTTTTTTTAAATAAAGATGGAAGAAAGCCTTTGGGCTACTGCCCAATTAGGAGGATAAGAAAGGGAATGAAATAAACTATGGGCTAGGATCCATTAGGTTGCATTTAAATGAAGAAGGAAGGATTTGGGCTTGAGTATTATTAGGTTAAAGAAATAGTTAGCTAAGTAAATTAAAAGAAGGAGGCTTGAGAAGATTAAAGAGGAAGCCCATTGGAAGCCCACAATTCTTAAGTTGGAAGGAGGGAAAGATTGAAATTTGATAAACTTTTAAGTGTTTAGGAGGGAAAGAATGGAGTGAGGAAAAGAAAGCAATGGGCTAGGATTATAAATAGAGGCCCATGAGATAGCTTAGGGTTTTAGTTGTACCGGAAGCTTAAGTTGTAAACAAAAAGAAAGAAGAAAGCTAATGAAGCAGTGGTGGTTTGGCTTAGATGAGGTGGCATTTAAATTAGAAAAAAAAATGAAATGAAACAAATTGGGAAGAAAGAGTGAAGAGTGCCGTATGGGTTTAAGGAATAAGATAGTTAGCTAACTAAAAGACAAAAGCTTAAGTGGTAGGAGAAGACACACGAAACTTCTAGGAGGTTTTAAGTTTCTTAACAAGTTACCTAAGCCTTGTAAGAAAGAAACTCACGACATCCACCAAAGAAAAAGAAAGAAGGAAGTTTCGATTTCAAGAGAGTAGCAAGAGGGAGTCGTCCATGTAAGAAGAAGAGGTTAGTTTGTCTTCGTTTTGTGTGAGTCTAAGAAGAAAAGTTTCGAAAATGCTAAGAAGAGAGGAGAGAGAAGTGGGTTTCGGCAAAGAGGAGAGAAGAAGAAGATGAAGAAAAAGGTGAGGGCTTTGATGATTTCTTGCTTGAGTAGGGTGATTCTAAGAGATTCTTGAAGAAGAAAGAGGAAGAGGAAGAGGTGATGGAAGAAGATCAAATTTCGTATGTCTCTCCTAAGGTAAGAGAAATCTGAAATTCATGGTTTTATTGTTATCATTTTGTCCTTCATGCTTGCCAAGGGTGATTAGAATGTGTTGAGAGTGAATAAGAAAAGAAAAGAAGAGTTTAGGAAGCTAAGCAAATCTGGTTTTCGTAGGTTTCAGATAGGTTAGAGGATTTCAATTTTGTTGGTTACGGAGATAAGTTTTGATGTTAATGGGTTAGATAATTTATGAGTAGAGTGATGTTAAATAAATGTCATATTTTCCCTTGTTTTTAAATTTTCCAGCATAGTTTATGTTTGATAAATCCATGGTTTTGTCTTAGAGTTTTGTATTTTCATGATTATCAATGGTGATTGGAAGAATGCTTTGAGAGGGCATAAGAAATATGATTTTATGGGAGCAAAAATCTGATTTTAGTGGGTATGAGAAATGTCGAAATTTGTTTAAGCTTCTTGATGGGTTTTGGGTTTAAAAAGCTTAATTAAGGTATAGGTAAAGCTAGGTAAAGTGAGATAGCCTGAAAGCCAAGTTTTGCATTCTTGAGGAAAAAAAAAAGAAAAAAGAAAAAGAATTAGATTGTTGTGAGTGTGTATAAGGTGAGATTTTCGACAAGTGTGACTCGGTTTGAGGAGAGGTTATGGTTGTTATAGCATTGAAAAGGTATAGGGAAAGTTAGGTTAGTTGAAATGGAAGTTGCTCCATTCTTTTAAAATTTCCAGCATGGCTCTCTTATGTTAATTAGGGTTTTATTGTGAGAGTTTTGCCTTTTTGCTTAAACATGGGGGTTTGAATAGTGAATATGAAGGTAAGGAAAGGGTTTAAACTTTTATGGAAGAAAAAAAAAATAAATCTGATTTTCGTGGTTTCACTTTCTAAGGTAAGAACATGTGAATTTTATAAAATGTTAGATGAGTCTTGATGTAAATGGTTTAGTTGAAGTATGGGTAAGGTTAGGTAGGTTGAATTACAAGATTGTTTTTCCATTCCTACAAAATTCCAGCATTGGTATTTGATGTGAAATTGGGATTATTGTGCTTGTAAAAGTGAAGTGAGGCCTTGAAGGAAAAGGAAAGAAGAAGGGTTTGAAAGTTTAAGAAAATTAGATTTGGTGTGGTGTCTTTAAGGCATGAGATTGTTGAAAAGTTTGATTCATTTGAGAAGGGTTTTGATAGTTATAATTTAGGAATGGCATAGGCATAGTTAGATAGGTTTTTAAGCATGTTTTCTATTCTTTAAAAAAAAATTCAGCATTTGGACCTTATATTAATTAGGATTTTTTATGTTTTGATTAAGGTCCAATAAGGCATGGGAAGTAAAGGAAAGGCAATTGGACTAATCCAAGATGCTAGCAAGGAAATTAAGGTGGGTAATTTCTTAATAAGTGAGTTAATAAGCATGTTAAAGTTTGTTATAAATGCTAACTATTGCTTTTCAATGATTTACAAAGCTTGGATTAATTGCTCTTTTTTGTGATATTTTACACTTGCACGTAGTGTGCTTTGAGTATAAGTTTTATGTTGGAATGATTGATTGAATGGTTTGTTAAATGAAAAATTATAAGTATTGGTGATTTTGGAAAATGATTGAATTATGCGATTTTAGAAAATGCCATGTTTGACAAGTATGTGTGAATAATGTGAAAATGCATGATTATGTGGGTTTGTTGTGATCCCCTCCGTAAGCAAGTGCACTTGTCTATATAGGATTCGCCAGCCTGCCCGCTAGTGGCATAGGAGCTCCGAAATCGGACTCCCTTCTGTTCACGGCTACACATGACCGCTAGGCGGGATTGTGTAGTACGTTCTGTTAGGATCACTCAAACCATTTAAGGTGTCATGTGATTATGTGTTTTTGTGTTATATTCGCTGATTTTGTAAATTATGTGATGAGTTTTGAAACTTGAAAATGGTTTCATAAATGTGACATTGTATGAAAGAAATGAATAAATGAAACTTGAACACGGTTTTTGTTTATTTCTTATTTATTAAGTTTTTACCCACGGAGCCGTCGAGCTCACCCCCCTTTCCTCCCTCCACAGGTTTTGAATGAGAAATCGAGTCCGGCATCGGGATTAAGGCAACTCCGATGCAATGTGTTATGAGAGAAGTCATATGTTAGAAGTCATTAGATAACATTTTGAGGTTGATGATGTATACTTCATTTTGTCTTTTGAGAAATGGATGTACTTAGGCTAAAATGCCCTTCAAGCTTTGTATTGATTTATGTCCATGTAAGTAGTGAGGTTTTGAAGTTTCAAATGTATAGTGTAGTGTAAAAGTTTCCTAAGAATGTATAATTGTGAAATTGGAAATGAATAGAATTCTAAGATTGTGGTTGCTGCCATTTGAGTTGCTATTGGGATTATTGGAGTTGGTTATTGTGAGAAATTGGAAAATTGAAGTGGTTTTGTGCAGGTTTGGAGCTTGGATGTTTTAGATTTAGGATTTGGCTAGAGCATTTTTAGGGGAGATGTTGTCCAAATTTTCCTAAATTTGGGCAGCAACTTTGCTTAAGGTTTAAACCCTCTTAATGAGGGAATTCGCTTTGGAAGTCTTCTCAAAAATTGTAGAGCATGTTAAGATCTTGAAAACGGTATAAAATAGGCCATTAGATGACCTAGAAGTAAAAAGTTATGAGGGTTGGAAATTGGCCGGTTACTATTCATATGGTCAATTACTATTCCTTTGGTCATTTTACATTTTCTCTTATAACTTTCCCGTTTGGCCTCCGATTCACCCGAAATTCGAACCAGTGATTTCTCATCAAGTTTCCTACCTTTCCTTGCAAAGATGTCCAATTGTTAGCTTAGTTGAATTTTGTCGAAATTAGCCCTCACGTTTGTCTCGTTGATTTGCCCTATTTGAATTATGCTTCGAGATGTTCGCTTTGCTTCCGCCTTATACCTTTCGGTTCAAGTTGCTTTGGCTTCCGTTTTCGTTTGTTTCCATACTTTGTTATCTGATTCGATTCGTTTCAATCTGTTTTGCTTTCGATTTCTTCGCTTCGTTTTGCTTCGGTACTTTGTATTTCGTTTCGCTTCGAAATCTGTTCGTTTGGTTCGATTAGTTATTGATTCCGCTTTCATTTGCTTCCGTTTCGATTCTGTATTCGATTCGCATTTGCTTTGCTTCCGCTTGCTTTGTGATTTGAGTTCGTTTTGCTATTGGCTTCCGCTATTTGTTTTCGATTCGAAATTCTGATACGATATTTTCGTTTCCTTTCGCCTCGTTATTTGCCATTCGCTTTCGTTTCCTTTGTTCTTTCCGCTTTTCCGGTTGGGATCCGGTTTCCGGATCGGGTCCCAACATTTCGTTCTTCGATTAAGACCCGAATCATGAAAATGGAGTTAAGATGAATAAGAAAAAAAAATTTATATCAGGATTTTCGGATTTGAGATTGGATATTCTGAACGGTGATAAGAGTTCATAAGGAGTCGTGTATGCGTATTGAGGAATATGTATGAGTAGTTGGGTTCAATACGGATCCAACATTTACTGATATCGAGCCCAAATTATGATACTTGGGCGATATGGTTGTTAATGGGCTATAAGTTTGTTCAGAATGAAATTAGTGATTGTCTGAGTGAGGTTAGGAACTGTGATTGATTTTAGGTGTGTTAATGAACTTGAGTTTTGAAGTTCATGATAGCAATTTGATTTTGGGCATGCACTTAGGAGATGAGAATGTGAGATTATTATTTCTTGGTGAATTGGGAAGAATCTAATTGATTGTTTGATTTAGATGGTTCGTGAAATGGAAATTTAGATTGAGTTACCTGATGACTAAGTATGAATTTCGAGGATGAAATTCTTTTAAGAGGGGGAGAAATGTTGGGCCCCGAGTCGTAATAAGCATGTGTCAATTATTTTGAGGCATGTTTAAATTATTTTAAGGTTTTAATTTGATGATTTTTAATCTGATTGGAATAAATTGAGGATTTTATTGCTTAAGTTATGATTATTAAATGAAGAATTTAGTGAAATTAGATTTATTGAGAATTATTATTTTATGATGTATTGTGAGTAATAAAAGAATTATGCATTAAGAGTGTTAAGAGTTATTGGAATTTAATTAGAATAAGATGGTATTGGGTTATAAAGATGGGCCTTGTAATTATTTTTATATTATAGAATGAAGAAGCATTGGGCTCTTATTTTGAGGTTTAGATTAATGAATTTGGGATTTTAGGGCTTAAGTAAGAATTATTAATTGAAGGAATTGAGTTAAATTAGAATGTATAAATTTGGATGATGATATATGGTTATATATCTTTTAGCCCTCTTAATGTTTTTTTTTTAAATAAAGATGGAAGAAAGCCTTTGGGCTAGTGCCCAATTAGGAGGATAAGAAAGGGAATGAAATAAACTATGGGCTAGGATCCATTAGGTTGCATTTAAATGAAGAAGGAAGGATTTGGGCTTGAGTATTATTAGGTTAAAGAAATAGTTAGCTAAGTAAATTAAAAGAAGGAGGCTTGAGAAGATTAAAAGAGGAAGCCCATTGGAAGCCCGCGAATTCTTAAGTTGGAAGGAGGGAAAGATTGAAATTTGATAAACTTTTAAGTGTTTAGGAGGGAAAGAATAGAGTGAGGAAAAAAAGCAATGGGCTAGGATTATAAATAGAGGCCCATGAGATAGCTTAGGGTTTTAGTTGTACAGGAAACTTAAGTTGTAAACAAAAAGAAAGAAGAAAGCTAATGAAGGAGTGGTGGTTTGGCTTAGATGAGGTGGCATTTAAATTAGAAAAAAAAAATGAAATGAAACAAATTGGGAAGAAAGAGTGAAGAGTGTCGTATGGGTTTAAGGAATAAGATAGTTAGCTAACTAAAAGACAAAAGCTTAAGTGGTAGGAGAAGACACACGAAACTTCTAGGAGGTTTTAAGTTTCTTAACAAGTTACCTAAGCCTTGTAAGAAAGAAACTCACGACATCCACCAAAGAAAAAGAAAGAAGGAAGTTTCGATTTCAAGAGAGCAGCAAGAGGGAGTCGTCTATGTAAGAAGAAGAGGTTAGTTTGTCTTCGTTTTGTGTGAGTCTAAGAAGAAAAGTTTTGAAAATGCTAAGAAGAGAGGAGAGAGAAGTGGGTTTCGGCGAAGAGGAGAGAAGAAGAAGATGAAGAAAAAGGTGAGGGCTTTGATGATTTCATGCTTGAGTAGGGTGATTCTAAGAGATTCTTGAAGAAGAAAGAGGAAGAGGAAGAGGTGATGGAAGAAGATCAAATTTCGTATGTCTCTCCTAAGGTAAGAGAAATCTGAAATTCATGGTTTTATTGTTATCATTTTGTCCTTCATGCTTGCCAAGGGTGATTAGAATGTGTTGAGAGTGAATAAGAAAAGAAAAGAAGAGTTTAGGAAGCTAAGCAAATCTGGTTTTTCGTAGGTTTCGTATAGGTTAGAGGATTTCCAAATTTTGTGGTTATGGAGATAAGTTTTGATGTTAATGGGTTAGATAATTTATGAATAGAGTGATGTTAAATAAATGTCATATTTTCCCTTGTTTTTAAATTTTCCAGCATAGTTTATGTTTGATAAATCCATGGTTTTGTCTTAGAGTTTTGTATTTTCATGATTATCAATGGTGATTGGAAGAATGCTTTGAGAGGGCATAAGAAATATGATTTTATGGGAGCAAAAATCTGATTTTAGTGGGTATGAGAAATGTCGAAATTTGTTTAAGCTTATTGATGGGTTTTGGGTTTAAAAAGCTTAATTAAGGTATAGGTAAAGCTAGGTAAAGTGAGATAGCTTGAAAGCCAAGTTTTGCATTCTTGAGGAAAAAAAAAAGAAAAAAGAAAAAGAATCAGATTGTTGTGAGTGTGTATAAGGTGAGATTTTTGACAAGTGTGACTCGGTTTGAGGAGAGATTATGGATGTTATAGCATTGAAAAGGTATAGGGAAAGTTAGTTTAGTTGAAATGGAAGTTGCTCCATTCTTTTAAAATTTCCAGCATGGCTCTCTTATGTTAATTAGGGTTTTATTGTGAGAGTTTTGCCTTTTTGCTTAAACATGGGGGTTTGAAGAGTGAATATGAAGGTAAGGAAAGGGTTTAAACTTTTATGGAAGAAAAAAAAAAATCTGATTTTCGTGGTTTCACTTTCTAAGGTAAGAACATGTGAATTTTATAAAATGTTAGATGAGTCTTGATGTAAATGGTTTAGTTGAAGTATGGGTAAGGTTAGGTAGGTTGAATTGCAAGATTGTTTTTCCATTCCTACAAAATTCCAGCATTGGTATTTGATGTGAAATTGGGATTATTGTGCTTGTAAAAGTGAAGTGAGGCCTTGAAGGAAAAGGAAAGAAGAAGGGTTTGAAAGTTTAAGAAAAATTAGATTTGGTGTGGTGTCTTTAAGGCATGAGATTGTTGAAAAGTTTGATTCATTTGAGAAGGGTTTTGATAGTTATAATTTAGGAATGGCATAGGCATAGTTAGATAGGTTTTTAAGCATGTTTTCTATTCTTTAAAAAAAAAATTCAGCATTTGGACCTTATATTAATTAGGATTTTTTATGTTTTGATTAAGGTCCAATAAGGCATGGGAAGTAAAGGAAAGGCAATTGGACTAATCCAAGATGCTAGCAAGGAAATTAAGGTGGGTAATTTCTTAATAAGTGAGTTAATAAGCATGTTAAAGTTTGTTATAAATGCTAACTATTGCTTTTCAATGATTTACAAAGCTTGGATTAATTGCTTTTTTTGTGATATTTTACACTTGCATGTATTGTGCTTTGAGTATAAGTTTTATGTTGGAATGATTGATTGAATGGTTTGTTAAATGAAAAATTATAAGTATTGGTGATTTTGGAAAATGATTGAATTATGCGATTTTAGAAAATGCCATGTTTGACAAGTATGTGTGAATAATGTGAAAATGCATGATTATGTGGGTTTGTTGTGATCCCTCCGTAAGCAAGTGCACTTGTTCATATAGTTTCGACCGCCTACTAGTGGCATAGAGCTCCAAAATCGACTCCTTCGCTCACGGCTACACATGACCGCTAAGCGGATTGTGTAGTACGTTCTGTTAGGATCACTCAAACCATTTAAGGTGTTATGTGATTATGTGTTTTTGTGCTATATTCGCTGATTTTGTAAATTATGTGATGAGTTTTGAAACTTGAAAATGTTTTCATAAATGTGACATTGATGAAAGAAATGAATAAATGAAACTTGAACACGGTTTTTGTTTATTTCTTATTTATTAAGTTTTTACCCACGGAGCCGTCGAGCTCACCCCCCTTTCCTCCCTCCACAGTTTTGAACGAGAAATCGAGTCCCAAGATCGTGATTAAGGCAACTTCGATGCAATGTGTTATGAGAGAAGTCATATGTTAGAAGTCATTAGATAACATTTTGAGGTTGATGATGTATACTGCATTTTGTCTTTTGAGAATTGGATGTACTTAGGCTAAAATGCCCTTCAAGCTTTGCATTGATTTATGTCCATGTAAGTAGTGAGGTTTTGAAGTTTCAAATGTATAGTGTAGTGTAAAAGTTTCCTAAGAATGTATAATTGTGAAATTGGAAATGAATAGAATTATAAGATTGTGGTTGCTGCCATTTGAGTTGCTATTGGGATGATTGGAGTTGGTTATTGTGAGAAATTGGAAATTTCAAGTGGTTTTGTGCAGGTTTGGAGCTTGGATGGTTTAGATTTAGGATTTGGCTAGAGCATTTTTAGGGGAGATGCTGTCCAAATTTTCCTAAATTTGGGCAGCAACTTTGCTTAAGGTTTAGACCCTCTTAATGAGGGAATTCGCTTTGGAAGTCTTCTCGAAAATTGTAGAGCATGTTAAGATCTTGAAAACGGTATAAAATAGGCCATTAGATGACCTAGAAGTAAAAAGTTATGAGGGTTGGAAATTGGCCAGTTACTATTCATATGGTCAATCACTATTCCTTTGGTCATTTTACATTTTCTCTTATAACTTTCCCGTTTGACCTCCGATTCACCCGAAATTCGAACCAGTGATTTCTCATCAAGTTTCTTACCTTTCCTTGCAAAGATGTCCAATTGTTAGCTTAGTTGAATTTTGTCAAAATTAGCCCTCACGTTTGTCTCGTTGATTTGCCCTATTTGAATTATGCTTCGAGATGTTCGCTTTGCTTCCGCCTTATACCTTTCGGTTCAAGTTGCTTTGGCTTCCATTTTCGCTTGTTTCCATACTTTATTATCTGATTCGATTCGTTTCAATCTGTTTTGCTTTCGATTTCTTCGCTTCATTTTGCTTCAGTACTTTGTATTTCGTTTCGCTTCGAAATCTGTTCGTTTGGTTCGATTAGTTATTGCTTCCACTTTCATTTGCTTCCGTTTCGATTATGTATTCGATTCGCATTTGCTTTGCTTCCGCTTGCTTTATGATTTGAGTTCGTTTTGCTATTGGCTTCCGCTATTTGTTTTCGATTCGAAATTCTGATACGATATTTCCGTTTCCTTTCTCCTCGTTATTTGCCATTCGCTTTCGTTTCCTTTGTTCTTTCCGCTTTTCCAGTTGGGATCCGGTTTCCGGATCGGGTCCCAACATTTCGTTCTCCAGTTAAGACCCGAATCATGAAAATGGAGTTAAGATGAATAATAAAAAAAATTTTATATCAGGATTTTCGGATTTGAGATTGGATATTCGGTAACGGGTGATAAGAGTTCATAAGGAGTCGTATGTACGTATTGAGGGAATATGTATGAGTAGTTGGGTTCCGAATACGGGATCCAACATTTATGGTATCAGAGCCCAGTATTATGATACTTGGGCGATATGGTTGTTAATGGGCTATAAGTTTGTTCAGAATGAAATTAGTGATTGTCTGAGTGAGGTTAGGAACTGTGATTGATTTTAGGTGTGTTAATGAACTTGAGTTTTGAAGTTCATGATAGCAATTTGATTTTGGGCATGCACTTAGGAGATGAGAATGTGAGATTAGAATTTCTTGGTGAATTGGGAAGAATCTAATTGATTGTTTAATTTAGATGGTTCGTGAAATGGAAATTTAGATTGAGTTACCTGATGACTAAGTATGAATTTCGAGGATGAAATTCTTTTAAGAGGGGGAGAAATGTTGGGCCCCGAGTCGTAATAAGCATGTGTCAATTATTTTGAGGCATGTTTAAATTATTTTAAGGTTTTAATTTGATGATTTTTAATCTGATTGGAATAAATTGAGGATTTTATTGCTTAAGTTATGATTATTAAATGAAGAAATTAGTGAAATTAGATTTGTTGAGAATTATTATTTTATGATGTATTGTGAGTAATAAAAAGAATTATGCATTAAGAGTGTTAAGAGTTATTGGAATTTAATTAGAATAAGATGGTATTGGGTTATAAAGATGGGCCTTGTAATTATTTTTATATTATAGAATGAAGAAGCATTGGGCTCTTATTTTGAGGTTTAGATTAATGAATTTGGGATTTTAGGGCTTAAGTAAGAATTATTAATTGAAGGAATTGAGTTAAATTAGAATGGATAAATTTAGATGATGATATATGGTTATATATCTTTTAGCCCTCTTAATGTTTTTTTTTTAATAAAGATGGAAGAAAGCCTTTGGGCTAGTGCCCAATTAGGAGGATAAGAAAGGGAATGAAATAAACTATGGGCTAGGATCCATTAGGTTGCATTTAAATGAAAAAGGAAGGATTTGGGCTTGAGTATTATTAGGTTAAAGAAATAGTTAGCTAAGTAAATTAAAAGAAGGAGGCTTGAGAAGATTAAAAGAGGAAGCCCATTGGAAGCCCACGAATTCTTAAGTTGGAAGGAGGGAAAGATTGAAATTTGATAAACTTTTAAGTGTTTAGGAGGCAAAGAATGGAGTGAGGAAAAGAAAGCAATGGGCTAGGATTATAAATAGAGGCCCATGAGATAGCTTAGGGTTTTAGTTGTACAGGAAGCTTAAGTTGTAAACAAAAAGAAAGAAGAAAGCTAATGAAGGAGTGGTGGTTTTGCTTAGATGAGGTGGCATTTAAATGAGAAAAAAAATGAAATGAAACAAAGTGGGAAGAAAGAGTGAAGAGTGCCGTATGGGTTTAAGGAATAAGATAGTTAGCTAACTAAAAGACAAAAGCTTAAGTGGTAGGAGAAGACACACGAAACTTCTAGGAGGTTTTAAGTTTCTTAACAAGTTACCTAAGCCTTGTAAGAAAGAAACTCACGAAATCCACCAAAGAAAAAGAAAGAAGGAAGTTTCGATTTCAAGAGAGCAGCAAGAGGGAGTCGTCCATGTAAGAAGAAGAGGTTAGTTTGTCTTCATTTTGTGTGAGTCTAAGAAGAAAAGTTTCGAAAATGCTAAGAAGAGACAAGAGAGAAGTGGGTTTCAGCAAAGAGGAGAGAAGAAGAAGATGAAGAAAAAGGTGAGGGCTTTGATGATTTCATGCTTGAGTAGGGCGATTCTAAGAGATTCTTGAAGAAGAAAGAGGAAGAGGAAGAGGTGATGGAAGAAGATCAAATTTCGTATGTCTCTCCTAAGGTAAGAGAAATCTGAAATTCATGGTTTTATTGTTATCATTTTGTCCTTCATGCTTGCCAAGGGTGATTAGAATGTGTTGAGAGTGAATAAGAAAAGAAAAGAAGAGTTTAGGAAGCTAAGCAAATCTGGTTTTTCGTAGGTTTCGTATAGGTTAGAGGATTTCTGAATTTTGTGGTTATGGAGATAAGTTTTGATGTTAATGGGTTAGATAATTTATTAGTAGAGTGATGTTAAATAAATGTCAAATTTTCCCTTGTTTTTAAATTTTCCAGCATAGTTTATGTTTGATAAATCCATGGTTTTGTGTTAGAGTTTTGTATTTTCATGATTATCAATGGTGATAGGAAGAATGCTTTGAGAGGGCATAAGAAATATGATTTTATGGGAGCAAAAATCTGATTTTAGTGGGTATGAGAAATGTCGAAATTTGTTTAAGCTTCTTGATGGGTTTTGGGTTTAAAAAGCTTAATTAAGGTATAGGTAAAGCTAGGTAAAGTGAGATAGCTTGAAAGCCAAGTTTTGCATTCTTGAGGAAAAAAAAAGAAAAAAGAAAAAGAATCAGATTGTTGTGAGTGTGTATAAGGTGAGATTTTTGACAAGTGTGACTCGGTTTGAGGAGAGATTATGGTTGTTATAGCATTGAAAAGGTATAGGGAAAGTTAGGTTAGTTGAAATGGAAGTTGCTCCATTCTTTTAAAATTTCCAGCATGGCTCTCTTATGTTAATTAGGGTTTTATTGTGAGAGTTTTGCCTTTTTGCTTAAACATGGGGGTTTGAAGAGTGAATATGAAGGTAAGGAAAGGGTTTAAACTTTTATGGAAGAAAAAATAATAATAAATCTGATTTTCGTGGTTTCACTTTCTAAGGTAAGAACATGTTAATTTTATAAAATGTTAGATGATTCTTGATGTAAATGGTTTAGTTGAAGTATGGGTAAGGTTAGGTAGGTTGAATTGCAAGTTTGTTTTTCCATTCCTACAAAATTCCAGCATTGGTATTTGATGTGAAATTGGGATTATTGTGCTTGTAAAAGTGAAGTGAGGCCTTGAAGGAAAAGGAAAGAAGAAGGGTTTGAAAGTTTAAGAAAAATTAGATTTGGTGTGGTGTCTTTAAGGCATGAGATTGTTGAAAAGTTTGATTCATTTGAGAAGGGTTTTGATAGTTATAATTTAGGAATGGCATAGGCATAGTTAGATAGGTTTTTAAGCATGTTTTTTATTCTTTTAAAAAAAAAATCAGCATTTGGACCTTATATTAATTAGGATTTTTTATGTTTTGATTAAGGTCCAATAAGGCATGGGAAGTAAAGGAAAGGCAATTGGACTAATCCAAGATGCTAGCAAGGAAATTAAGGTGGGTAATTTCTTAATAAGTGAGTTAATAAGCATGTTAAAGTTTGTTATAAATGCTAACTATTGCTTTTCAATGATTTACAAAGCTTGGATTAATTGCTTTTTTTGTGATATTTTACACTTGCATGTAGTGTGCTTTGAGTATAAGTTTTATGTTGGAATGATTGATTGAATGGTTTGTTAAATGAAAAATTATAAGTATTGGTGATTTTGGAAAATGATTGAATTATGCGATTTTAGAAAATGCCATGTTTGACATGTAGGAAAATCCCGGGGTGGGCATCACATGCCCAGGGTGCGGAATTAAAATTTTTCAGTCCCGGGACATTCCCGAAAGCTGTGATCCATGTAAGTACACAATCAAACCATAACGACCAAAGGAGACCGCTCTAACGGTATCCACGCAGAGGTCGGATAACCTAACCGGACAAACTCTTTGACCCGGAATAGCTAGACTAAAGAAAAGAGTGCTAGCTCTTACCTTAGCCTTGGAGAGCAAATGAGATGAGCTTGGTGGAGCCTTGGAGAAGTAGATGCAATCTTTGAGAGGAAGAGATGAAAGGAGATGAAACAAATTTCAATTGCTTAACTATTAAGCATTTTCGATCTTCTCCTCACCCATCACCGCAAGCTTCTTTTCATGCTTCTTCTATGTATTTTCAACACTTAAACACATATATATGCTTTGGTGATGGAGCTTCCACGATAAGACATGAAATATGTCTTAAATTGCTAAATCATCATTAACTTTGACTTTTCAAAGTTAACTTTTCTTCTCCATTCAAGTCTCCACCGAAAATGACTTTATATATTTATATATTAATTAATTATTTACTTAATTAATTAATATATATAATTGCTGAAGTGGTCCACCAAACTGGGTCGGTCCTACCGCCTATCGGGCCCCGCCGTAAAAAATCACCGAAACGGTTTTCAGAATGTCGATGTCGTGATCTCATCGGGACATATCCCAATCTCATCTGGATTCATATAATCCTATTGCTCTCCGGATATCGGATCTCCGTCCAAACTATTTTACAGATTCTCCGAGTCACTCTAATGCGCAGACCCATTAGGTTCCGGTTATGTTGGCCACTTAGATTAACACTTAATCTAAGCAAGTCATGAGCGGTATCTAGCAACACATCATGACCCCCAATTGACCGAAAGTAATTGGTTTGACTAATGAAACCATATCACTAACCCTTCCATAGACAATTACCGTGTAATTCGCCCTTTCACCATGCTATACCCAACTTGGTTTGAGTATGGGCAATGTGTCAACTCTTACTAGACCGATCGATCAAATCTAGTCCAAGTGTAATCGCTTCGCCCTAGGACTCATTACTTTATATGTCCATGAAGACCATCTTCATGACATATTGTATGCTCCTGCGCAGAGACTTCAAAGTAATGATCCCGATAAGAGGCCACGGGTATCTCTTCTGCTATAATGTAAGTGGTGAATCCTCTATTGGCTACTCAATTACCTTCGAATACCTCAAGTCGCACTCCAATCACCACCCTATGAGCGACCTCTCGAAGGTAACAAGGAATGGAGTCAAAGTACGTAATCAAGACTCAAGATATCCTCGAGTACCTCAAGTCTAAGGATACTTGCACCATTGCTATGATGAGATTATCACCGACATTTGTATAGGACATCCATGTGATGATCTCATAGCAGTCATCCAATGTACTTACTTTCACTAGTAAGCATCCACATGTCAAATCTAAATATCTCAATATTTACAGCTTTACGAGATCCACCGCTTGATCCAATCAAGGAGTTTGACATGTGTTAGTCTATCCGGATTAACGATGTCCAGCCTCGTTAATCCTATGACTAGGGAAATTTAGATAATTGACATAATTGCACATGATAGGAATCTCAGTAGTATGATCGCATCATAATTTCCTTCATGCTATGTCATGTATCAGGGACTTCATTAATTTGATTAAAGATCATTATCAATTCATAATAAAATGAACATCAAATAAATGAAATATGCCTTTGCTTTATTTATTCATAAAGTCTCGTATATGACTATGAACAAAATGCGCTAAAGGGATTGCCTTTAGGGCACTACTCTAACAATCTCCCACTTGACCTAAAGCCAATCGCCTTGGTATCTAATACCATAAGCGAGTACATGAGAATCAAAATTCTTCTGTGGCAATGGCTTTGTCAACGGATCAGCAATATTCCGCTCTGTGGGAATTCTCTCTATCAGGACATCACCCCGCAATGATCTCCCGAATCAAATGGTATCGGTGAGTACGTGTTTGGATCGTTGATGAGACCTTGGTTCTTTCGCTGCACAAGAATAGCTCCATTGTTGTCACAATACAATCAGATGGGTCCATCACGCCTAGGAACCACACCAAGTTCAAGAATGAACTTCGATCCAAACCTTCCTTTCTTTGCGTCGATGCGCAATGTACTCGCCTCGGCCGTTGAATCGCAATGCGTCTCTGCTTGGAACTCTTCCAACCGATCGCCCGCCATTTAGTGTGAAAACATAACCTGATTGGGACTCGAGTCGCCCTTATCGATTGGAAATCGCATCCAGATGCCCGCCACTTGAAATTTCCAGCCCATATATCAAGAAAACATCCTTAGTTCTTCGCAAGTACTTTAGATATTCTTGACACCACCCAAAGGACCTCACCAGATCCGATTGGTATCTGCCGTAACACTTAGAGCATATGATACATCGGGTCTCGTACACAAAGATAAGCGTACATAATAGATCCTATTGCAGACGCATACGGGATCAAATTCATACGCATCCTCTCGTCCTGTGTCCGAGGACACATAGACTTCGAGAGTGTTATCCCATGGGTAATGGGAAGAAACCCTCTCTTGGATTGCTCCATGCTAAACCTCTTTAGCACCTTGTCTATGTACGTTGACTGTGAAAGACCAAGCAACCTCTTCGATCTATCTCTATAAATCTTAATCCCAAGGATATAAGTTGCTTCTCCAAGGTCTTTCATGGCAAATTGTTTGGACAACCAAATTTTATCGATTGCGAAGATTGAGACATCGTTTCCTAGTAACAATATGTCATCTACATATAACACAAGGAATACGATTGCAGTTCCATTCACCTTCTTGTACACACAGTGTTCATCCGGATTTTGTGAGAAACCAAACTCTTTGATTGTCTCATCAAAACGGATATTCCAACTCCTGGATGCTTGCTTCAATCCATAAATGGATTTCTGAAGCTTGCATACCTTTTCGCCATCAACGGAAATGAAACCCTCAGGCTGTGTCATATACACATCCTCAGCCAGATTTCCATTCAGGAAAGCTGTCTTCACATCCATTTGCCATATCTCATAATCATAATGAGCGGCAATGGCTAGAGTATCCTAATGGATTTAAGCATTGCTATTTGGATCAAGGTCTCGCCATAGTCAACTCCTTGTCTTTGACGAAAGCCTTTAGCCACAAGCCTCGCTTTATAGGTAATCACATTACCATCTATGTCGGTTTTCTTCTTGAAAACCCATTTGCACCCTATAGGTTTTATCCCTTCAGGTGCATCAACCAAAGACCATACTTGGTTTTCATACATGGAATCCATTTCAGATTTCATGGCACGAAGCCATTTTTCAGACTCTGAACTCTTCAGAACCTCTTCATAGGTGGTAGGCTCATCATCCTCTATGAGCAATACGTCATTCTGTTCACTCATGAGAAATCCATATCTCTCGGGAACAGTGCGTATCCTACTTGACCTACGAATTTCGTGTGAAGTGGAAGGTTGAACTGTTACCTCATCTGTATGAGATACAGCTTGTGTTCAGCGATTGATTCTGCGTCGTCTGAGCATCTTGAACTTCTTCAAGTTCAACTTTGCTCCCACCGTCCTCTTTTAAAAGAAACTCTTTCTCTAAAGACAGCATGCATCAAACAAACACCTTTTGTTCCTCAAAGAGTAGAATTGATATCCTCTTGTTTCTTTAGGATATCCTACGAACAAACATTTATCGACTTTGCTTCAAGCTTATCCGACCGTCCGCTTCACATAAGCGTGACAACCCCATACTTTCAAATAAGAAAGATAAGGTTTCTTGTTAGTCCACATCTCATATGGAGTAACATCAATCGCTTTGATGGAACTCGCTTAACAAGTAAACAAATGTCTCAAGTGCATATCCCCAAAGGATTTTGGTAATCGCAAAGCCCATCATAGATCGAACCATGTCCAACAAGGTTCGATTTCTCCTTTCGCCACACCATTATGTTTGTGGTGTGTAAGGAGGGGTCCACCGAGATAAAATCCCATTATCTACGAGATAATCCAAAACTCTTGGTCTAAGTATTCACCACCACGATCGGATCGTAATGTTTTGATACTTTTACCAAGTTGTTTTTCTACTTCATTGCTGAATTGTTTGAACTTTTCAAACGCTTGATTTGTATCTCATCGATACATGTACCCATATCGAGAATAATCATCGATAAAGGTAATGAAGTAACGACAACCACTTCGGCATGGATGGACATCGGACCACATACATCCGAATGTATTAGGTCTAATAATCCGATCGCTCGCTCACCCTTTCCTTAAAGGTAATTCGTCATCTTGCCTAATAAACAAGATTCACATGTGTCATATGATTCATAATCAAATGACCTAAACTTCCACTCTTGTGGAGCTTAGCGATCGTCTCTCATTTATATGGCCAAGGCGACAATGCCATAAGTAAGTTGATTTTAAATTATCTCTTTATGTCTTTTAGCGTCATTGACATTCATAATCGGATGTGACATATCTAATATGTAAATACCATTGCATAATGTACCAAGACCATAAAGCATTCCATTTGAACTAATAGAACAACCATTGTTACCAAAAGACAAATGGAAACCAAATCTATTTAAACAAGAAATGCATAATATGTTCTTTGTTAACACGGTACAAAATAACAATCATCCAAGTTAAGTACAAGCCCACTAGGGAGTGTCAAAACATAAGTTCCTACGGCTAATGCAAAGAACTCTTGCTCCATTGCCAACACGCAGTCCATTTCTCCCTTTATGAGTCAGCCATCGTCCCCGAGGCCCCGTGATATCATTGCATATGTGTGAGCCACAACCGTATCTAATACCCATATGTTATGATCGAAACAGATAACCTCAATGACAAACATACCTGAAGAAGTCGAGGCATCCGATGCCTTCTTCGCTTCAGCTTGTTTCAGATAGACTTTGCGCTTCGCCCAATGACCGGTCTTACCGAATGGAAGCGGTACCTTTTGGTGCAGTCTCTTTGGTCTTTTCTTGCCTTTCATCGCACTTCCTTTCGCTTCGAGCCTTTTTCTTCTTCTGCTTTTTTTCTTGGAAGCAGAGGAAGAAGAATCCACCAATAGCAACGCCTTGCTATCTTGCTTGACAGCTTGTTCTGCTGTCTTGAGCAGATTGATTAGCTTGGGAATTGTGGTGGATATTTGGTTCATTCGATAGTTCAACACAAACTGTGAATAACTATCTGACAAACCAACAAGAATTAAGTCTACACTTAACTCAGAATCCATCACAAAACCTAAGACGGCCAACCTCTCAATATAGCCATTCATCTTCAATGCATATTGCACTGCAGATGAACCAGGAGTCATCTTCGTTGTAAAGAGCAACCTTGAGGTCTCGAACCGTTCGGACCGAGCTTGCTCATCAAACAACTCTCTAAGATGAAACACAATCGTATGAGCATCCATAGACTCGTGCTGCTTCTGCAGCTCAGGTGACATCGATGCAAGCATAATGCAGGTGGCTATGTCACTGTCTTTTAGATGCTTACGATATGCCTTCTGATCATCATCAGAAGCTCCTTCAGGAAGTGGATCCGGAAGCGAAAAATCAAGGATGTATCCTAGATCCTCAGATCTGAGAACAATTCTCAGATTTCGCAGCCAATCAAGAAAATTTGGTCCAGTTAATTTGTTTGCATCCATTAGAGCGCGAAGATTCACACTAGTCGACATCTTCAATCAACCTAAACGTAGAGAGAGAAAGAAAGTTAGAATAGATTTAAATGTATGACCATAAGGACTTAAATGACATACATATGGCTCCCACTAGTTTCAACAGTAATCCATAACCCCATCATGAATCCAAGAAACAAAATGGTACAATGACCTAGTGGGTCGATATCCGACATTGCTAAGAATGACCTTGAGGTTAGCTCAACAAGTCACCTTAGGTCAATCGGTAGGTATCGGTCATACCAATTGCATCTCTGATGCAACTATCGCCCAGTGCTATCAACAGTTGATGTATGCACATACATTGGGTTATCAACACTTGATGCGTGTACATCCGATGTACACTACCCAATTCGCCTCATCCACGCTGACCTTGAGGTTAGCTCAACAAATCAACGCTTCTAGGAAAACCGACCCATTAATCCGAAAATCATATTTTCATGGTTTGAACATATTCAGATATAGAGTGAGCTTGAGGTTAGCTCAACAACCCAACCCTATAAGAACTCTGGTTCTTGCCATATTAATGGAAGGCGTTAGTTTTCATATTTTAAATTGAGGGATTTTAGGTCTCATCAAATTAATCTCATCCAAGGATCATAGTCACAATGACTATATGGTCCGATTTAGGGCATCGCATCAATCACATTGAATTTATACCAAAATCACCCATCATCCCACTAAGGCATGTAATAAGTCGACTTGTTTATGTATAAGTCGACTTATGGCTCTGAATAAGTCGACTTATGCATGTGTAAGTCGACTTGTGCAATCATAGATTAACAAGTCGACTTGTACCATTGTGCAAGTCGACTTATTTGTCTACAGTGCACCAAACAAGTCGAGTTATGAACAGATAAGTCGACTTGTTTGTGGTGCATTAGGAATTGCTATCTAATCGGCTAATTCTCAATCCATGCATTTCCAATTCACAATACCAAGTATATTATCTTTTATATTAATGTGTTAATGAAACATTTTCATTGAAACATGCATGCCATATAGTCAAACTATATGAGAAAAACTTGAAACTGATTAATCCACCATTAATCACTAGATTTCCACATAATTTTAAGAATATCAAATAATCATGCTAAGTATCTCTAGGTAGGCTATACGTTATCAAGATTACTCCGGCACTTGTCACAAAAATTGCGACGGCCAAAATAACCAAGATAACGGAATAAGCTAACGAGACGCTAAAGTGACTTATTCGATATCCAAAAATTATTGGAAACCTAAATTCAAGAATCTCATCTTGGCATGCATGCCACATCAACGTAACACATTTTTAATCACTATAAAAATGATTCAAGGCATTGGAAATCAGAAATACATAACCAATCATTCCAAACAAAACAGCCCCAGCATGTTTCTCAAAACTGCCAAGCTCTGCCTTTTGCTCAAAATGATCATTGAAACAATTTCAATAAATGCTGAGAAAATTACTGAGATTAAAACATGTTTCTAACATGATCCATGAATTTGTTTAGGATTTATTGCCCACAAAAACTCATTGAAACTCAGCAATCTAGCCGATCCAGAATCTGTGTTTTTCAACACAGACATTCCCAGCAGCATACAAGAAATTCGGAAATAAATAGTAAATCACCTTGAAAACATTTTTCCTTCCACAGAGACATTCAAAAACATCTTAGGGAAATGTCGGTGAAAACCAATCCGAAAAACAATTTTTCTAGAATTTATGCTCGAATTTACAAACATGCCTGTTTCAGAAACAATCAACAAGACAGCATCCGAAAGTTGAGGGAATTAAATAGCAAAACCATAGCTAATCAAATTAATAAATTTCGAGCTTCCACAGACATAAACTACAACACCTTGTGAACATATCTGGGCAAGAAAATTTCGAAAACACTATCTCTATACTGATTCGAAATTCAACAGAAGCAACATGCATCAGCAGCTCATTCACTAAGGAACTCCGACCTAGTTATCATTTAGACTGTTTATACAACACAAGTGGCTCTGATACCACTGTAGGAAAATCCCGGGGTGGGCATCACATGCCCAGGGTGCGGAATTAAAATTTTTCAGTCCCGGGACATTCCCAAAAGCCAGGATCCATGTGTAAGTACACACAATCAAACCATAACGACCAAAGGAGACCGTCTCTAACGGTATCCACGCAGAGGTCGGATAACCTAACCGGGACAAACTCTTTTGACCCGGGAATAGCTAGACTAAAGAAAAGAGTGCTAGCTCTTACCTTAGCCTTGGAGAGCAAATGAGATGAGCTTGGTGGAGCCTTGGAGAAGTAGATGCAATCTTTGAGAGGAAGAGATGAAAGGAGATGAAACAAATTTCAATTGCTTAACTATTAAGCATTTTCGATCTTCTCCTCACCCATCACCGTGCAAGCTTCTTTTCATGCTTCTTCTATGTATTTTCAACACTTAAACACATATATATGCTTTGGTGATGGAGCTTCCACGTATAAGACATGAAATATGTCTTAAATTGCTAAATCATCATTAACTTTGACTTTTCAAAGTTAACTTTTCTTCTCCATTCAAGTCTCCACCGAAAATGACTTTATATATTTATATATTAATTAATTATTTACTTAATTAATTAATATATATAATTGCTGAAGTGGTCCAGTCAAACTGGGGTCGGTCCTACCGGCCTACCGGGCCCCGCCGGCGAAAAATCACCGGAAACGGTTTTCAGCAATGTCGATGTCGCGATCTCATCGGGACATATCCCAATCTCATCGGGATTCATTTAATCCTATTGCTCTCCAGATATCGGATCTCGTCCAAACTATTTTACTGATTCTCCGAGTCACTCTAATGCGTGTGACCCATTAGGTTCCGGTTATGTTGGCCACTTAGATTAACACTTAATCTAAGCAAGTCATGAGCGTATCTAGCAACACATCACGACCCCCAATTGACCGGAAAGTAATTGGTTTGACTAATGAAACCATATCACTAACCCTTCCATAGACAATTACCGCAATTCGTCCTTTCACCATGCTATACCCAACTGGTTTGAGTATGGGCAATGTGTCAACTCTTACTAGACCGATCGATCAAATCTAATCCAAGTGTAATCGGTTCTCGCCCTAGGACTCATTACTTTATATGTCCATGAAGACCATCTTCATGACATATTGTATGCTCCGGCGCAGAGACTTCAAAGTAATGATCCCGATAAGAGGCCATGGGTATCTCTTCCGCTATAATGTATGGTGAATCCTCTATTGGCTACTCAATTACCTTCAATACCTCAAGTGCACCCAATCACCACCCTATGAGCGACCTCCGAAAGGTAACAAGGAATGGAGTCAAAGTACGTAATCAAGACTCAAGATATCCTCGAGTACCTCAAGTCTAAGGATACTTGCACCATTGCTATGATGAGATTATCACCGACATTTGTATAGACATCCATGTGATGATCTCATAGAGGTCATCCAATGTACTTACTTTCACTAGTAAGCATCCACATGTCAAATCTAAATATCTCAATATTTACGCTTTTCGAGATCCACCGCTGATCCAATCAAGGAGTTTGACATGTGCTAGTCTATCCGGATTAACGATGTCCAGCCTCGTTAATCCTATGACTAGTGGATAATTTAGATATTGACTAATTTGCACATGATAGGAATCTCGGAGTATGATCGCATCATAATTTCCTTCATGCTATGTCATGTATCAGGGACTTCATTAATTTGATTAAAGATCATTATCAATTCATAATAAAATGAACATCAAATAAATGAAATATGCCTTTGCTTTATTTATTCATAAAGTCTGTACATGACTATGAACAAAATGCGCTAAAGGGGATTGCCTTTAGGGCACTACTCTAACATGACAAGTATGTGTGAATAATGTGAAAATGCATGATTATGTGGGTTTGTTGTGATCCCCTCCGTAAGCAAGTGCACTTGTTCATATAGTTTCGCCACCGCCCGCTAGTGACATAGAGCTCAAATCGGACTCCTTCATTCTCACGGCTACATGACCGCTAAGCGTGATCAGTAGTAATGCGCTCTGTTAGGATCACTCAAATCATTTAAGGTGTTATGTGATTATGTGTTTTTGTGCTATATTCGCTAATTTTGTAAATTATGTGATGAGTTTTGAAACTTGAAAATGGTTTCATAAATGTGACATTGTATGAAAGAAATGAATAAATGAAACTTGAACACGGTTTTTGTTTATTTCTTATTTATTAAGTTTTTACCCACGGAGCCGTCGAGCTCACCCCCTTCCTCCCTCCACAGGTTTTGAACGAGAAACCGAGTCCGGCATCGGGATTAAGGCAACTCCGATGCAATGTGTTATGAGAGAAGTCATATGTTAGAAGTCATTAGATAACATTTTGAGGTTGATGATGTATACTGCATTTTGTCTTTTGAGAATTGGATGTACTTAGGCTAAAATGCCCTTCAAGCCTTGTATTGATTTATGTCCATGTAAGTAGTGAGGTTTTGAAGTTTCAAATGTATAGTGTAGTGTAAAAGTTTCCTAAGAATGTATAATTGTGAAATTGGAAATGAATAGAATTATAAGATTGTGGTTGCTGTCATTTGAGTTGCTATTGGGATGATTGGAGTTGGTTATTGTGAGAAATTGGAAAATTGAAGTGGTTTTGTGCAAGTTTGGAGCTTGAATGGTTTAGATTTAGGATTTGGCTAGAGCATTTTTAGGGGAGATGTTGTCCAAATTTTCCTAAATTTGGGCAGCAACTTTGCTTAAGGTTTAGACCCTCTTAATGAGGGAATTCGCTTTGGAAGTCTTCTCGAAAATTGTAGAGCATGTTAAGATCTTGAAAACGGTATAAAATAGGCCATTAGATGACCTAGAAGTAAAAAGTTATGAGGGTTGAAAATTGGCCGGTTACTATTCATATGGTCAATTACTATTCCCTTGGTCATTTTACATTTTCTCTTATAACTTTCCCGTTTGGCCTCCGATTCACCCGAAATTCGAGCCAGTGATTTCTCATCAAGTTTCCTACCTTTCCTTGCAAAGATGTCCAATTGTTAGCTTAGTTGAATTTTGTCAAAATTAGCCCTCACGTTTGTCTCGTTGATTTGCCCTATTTTAATTATGCTTCGAGATGTTCGCTTTGCTTCCGCCTTATACCTTTCGATTCATGTTGCTTTGGCTTCCGTTTTCGTTTGTTTCCATACTTTGTTATCTGATTCGATTCGTTTCAATCTGTTTTGCTTTCGATTTCTTAACCGTTTTTGCTTGATACTTTGTATTTCGTTTCGCTTCGAAATCTGTTCGTTTGGTTCGATTAGTTATTGCTTCCGCTTTCACTTGCTTCCGTTTCGATTCTGTATTCGATTCGCATTTGCTTTGTTTCCGCTTGCTTTGTGATTTGAGTTCGTTTTGCTATTGGCTTCCGCTATTTGTTTTCGATTCGAAATTCTGATACGATATTTTCGTTTCCTTTCGCCTCGTTATTTGCCATTCGCTTTCGTTTCCTTTGTTCTTTCCGCTTTTTCGGTTGGGATCCGGTTTCCGGATCGGGTCCCAACATTTCGTTCTTCGATTAAGACCCGAATCATGAAAATGGAGTTAAGATGAATAAGAAAAAAAAATTATATCAGGATTTTCAGATTTGAGGTTGGATATTCGGTAACGGGTGATAAGAGTTCATAAGGAGTCGTGTGTACGTATTGAGGGAATATGTATGAGTAGTTGGGTTCCGAATACGGGATCCAACATTAAGTGTTACATATGCATTCCATGTATGAATGCATGATCCGATCATGATAGTTGTAACCGGAGCAGCCACTAAGAGTTAAAAGCTCAATGTACTTAAGCCTCGAGCCCACAATGATTTAGAGCCTCAGGCTCAACGATTAATGCTCCCTTATTGGGACAGTTCAGGCACTTGGTCATAGCACCGTAATAATTAGAAAAGTGTCACATGAGCATTTTATATGCATTTGATTAAATATGTTTGATTAAGTGAAAGGCAAAATGTCTTGTGCTTATGTGAAATAAATGTGTTCTAACTGTGCACCATATTGACTGAGGCATTACATGGCATAAGTGTATGACAGATAATGGCTGTTGTGACCAGAGTCGCCACCAATCAGAGCTTTAAGCTCAACGAGTGAAAATGAGCTTTAAGCCCATAAGTGACTCAGAGCCTCCAGCTCAACGTTTAATGAGCCCTGTATCCTCCTAATGGATAAGAGACAGTTATTAATGAGCCCTACCTGGGACAGTTTAAGCACTCGGTCACAACAAAATAATAATTGAAACAGTGAGTCTCATGTGCATTGCATAGACATAATAGGAAAGTGTATTGACTAAGAATACTGCGAATGTGAACTATTAACTAGAATGAGATGTATGAATATTGTGCTGCGTGTTCGGGTGAGCCATCGATGATGGTCACCCACTGAGTTCGTAAAACTCACCCAAAATTTGCAATTATTTTTTAGGACTCAAAAGAATACCCCGTTAGGCAACGGACGTATAATGTGAGAAGAGGTCGGGGTCAGTTCGCATCTGCATTAGTGTCTGAGAAATTTTGTATAAAATTGTGTTTTCTAAATTCTTTTACAAATGGTTAGGTCAATTAGTAAAGTCAATGGACTGAATTAATTTGTATTTATAAAAAAGGCCCCCGTGGTAATCGTATTTACCGGTGATAGTGTATGTTTTTGTTTTTTTTTTTAAATATACTGAGTGATGTAGCATGCCACCCTCATAGGGCACGGATTCGGATATCACCATCGATGTCGGGTTTGGGTCATGCAGGAGTGGGGTGTTACATTTAGGATTCCCTCATTGATATAGCATGCCACCCTCGTAGGGCACAGACTCAGATATCACCATCGATGTCGGGTTCGGGTCATGCAGGAGTGGGGTGTTGCATTTTATGTCATTAGTGATTCTCAATATGGTTTGACTTTAGTCCTTTGACCTAAAGTCATCATGGTTCTCTATATGAGGAATTAGGTTTTTTGATATTAGACGAAGTTATTCTTAACCGAATAACAAGTAATCTTATGTTGGACATCAAATGAATCATGAGGAGGGATGTGAATGACGTAGATGAGATTTGTACCTCTCTTAAATGAGAGAGATATCATTTGTGCCTCTTGACAAGTGTGACTGAAGAAATACATGGTCGTGCCCAAATGAATTGATGAAGAGTCATCAATGTCATTTGTTATAATCTGTCAACTTGGGGATCAAAAAACTATGATTAATTAAAGGTTGACATGTACCATGGCTTGTGAATAATCTTGATATCGTGTTGCAAAGGGACTTAACTTATAAGCATGATTACATGTTAAATCGGATTATTGATCCTCATTTGATTTGGGTAGTCATAATGTCTTGCTAGAGGCCACTTATGACTTATGGTCCTTGAAGTGTGATCAAGTCCATTGCCAACATCAAATGAGCCTACAGGGTCACACACAAAGAGTGATGTGATATGTGCTTATTCTCTTGGGCCTAATTTATTAGGCATTGAATCAATATATATGGATATATTTATTGGGCTAGATTGAATTAAGTTGTCGGGCTTTTATTATATGAGATATAATGGGCCGAAACTTATTAGGCTTCAATGGGATTAGGGTTTCTCTATAAATAGAGAAACTTAGGTCTCATTAGATATAAAGACTATTGTCACACGAAACCCTAGCCACCATCCGAGAGGAAAAACGTGTGGTGTTCGGAAAGTGTTTCAGGACGTGCTAGCACACCACAACCGCAGCTCGAATCGTGCATACTCGTGTGGATACCGGTAGAGGGCATTTGCACATTGCAGTGTCTTGGAATCCAAAAAGAATCAACCCACCCACGGCATAAAGGTATTTTCGTACATCCTAAGTATTTTCGATTATACTTCATGTTGTTGTATGGTCTTTTCTGTAGTGTATTGTGAATACTCGAACTGTACGCAATCAAACAAAATGGAGGTTTTAGAAGCCCATAATTGAATGTTGGGCTTGGTCTAATTAATGGTTAATTAGAAGCCCAAATGTACATTTAGAAATGGGCTAGATTTTGGTTTAATGTAATTAATTAGATTAATTATATTTAAAAAAAATTTAAGGAGAAGTGGCAATTTCGGTTTTGTTAGGTGAAATGTGAAGCTACACATTTGACATTAAAATGCTAAAATGAAGATGGTCTTTATTATGGTTTATCATCATTAAATGGAGTATGAACTTACCATTAAATAGTTTAATGGTTGTCTTTTAATGTTAGCATGTAACCTATTTGCATTCATTAGATTAAAGATGAAAGATATACATTAGATGGACCATCTTCCTTCTTTCTTCTTACCAAAACCGAAATTGGTTATTCAATTTTAGGTTATAGTCTTTTCATATAGTCATTTTAAAGATAAATGAAGAGAGTCTCATTTATTGACAATTTTATGATTGATTAATCCAAGAAGTGATGCATTGGATGCCTCTCTCTTCTTCCATTCATGCATAACCAAAATTGGAGTGTAAGAAAGACATCTTGCATGTTCTTGAGACCTTCTCTCCTTTGAGGCAAGGTAGAATCGAAAATACCAATTGAAAGAGTTTCATTTTTGGTTCTTCTTCTTCTAAGAAAATCTCCTCCAAACATTTCTTCTCCTTTCCCACTAAAGGATGTTGTTAACCTAATTTTCCTTGAAGAACAAGTGGTAAATCTAATTGGTTGAGGATACAACAACAAGGAGAAAGTAGATTGTTAAAGGAAAAGATTCAAAGGCAAAGGATTTGGATACTAGAAGAAGGAGAGGACAGCGCAGCGAGGATTTAAAGCTGTAGCAAAGGAGTCGGTAATACTCCTGATCTTGTTTATGTTTTATTATCTTTATACCATATCATGTATGTATTAGCATGATGATTTGGATTTGTTGATTTTGCTACAAGTAATGATTTTTTTAAAAATTTTGAAATCTACCGTTTCTCCAAATATAGCACGCTTTGTTTTTCCGATCCAACAGTAGAGATTTCTAATTCTAAAAAATTGGTGTTAATTCTTGGTTTTGGATTTGTTTATGAATGTTTTGAGTTAAATGAGAGTCGAAAATGTGGTTGAGAGGAGTTAGAGAAGATGGTTTAGAGTAATAGAGAGAAGAAGAATCGCGCTCTTAGAGGAGAAGAAGGAAAGCGCAATCATGTTGACTTTCCTTTATATTCAAGAGACTCGCAATCCCAACTTCAAATGAAAACTCGAGATCGTGCTCACACGCAATCGCAACTTTGACAGTTGCTACATGATCGCGACTTCCTTGGTTGGCAAAAATATCAAACATCTATAGATCTTTTGACCATAACTCGTTCTCCCGAACTCCAAATGACATGGAACTTGAACTGTTAGATTCCAAACACATTAATATAATCCTCACCAAAAATCATAGCCATATGAAATCAATTAAGAAAGATTGAGTGATAGAAAGTATTATCAAATTACTTCATTTTCATGTTCAGATTAATAATGCACTATAGACCCAAAGGTGTGTATTAGGGAAAACCTGAATTTCACCAAATGACTTATGAAATTAGATTTTAATGGTTTTATTGAGGTATAAATCATAAGTAGAAATGATACTTATGTAAGATTGGAAATATGAATGTTTACATGATAAGGATAATAGAGTGACACCTGGAATTGTCATGAACACGCATTGTATATATTTCATTACATACATGTGCATTAATAACACTTATAATTATGCAAATTGTGATATATGTGTATGTTGTTTGATATAGAGGAGCACATTGAACGTTAGTCAGACATTGTTGGACCATGAAGCGTACTATGAGTCAACCTAAATGATTTTTCCTAGGATTGATTGAATTTGTTTAACTTCTAATTATTATCTGCTTGTTATTTGTTTATGAATTCCGGATTTAAATTTCGAGGGGTTAATATTTGGGAATTTATTGAAAGTGTTCTGATTACTGTGAAATTCTGAATGATATTAGTATTCTCAACGAAAGTTGAATATCGGACTTAGGTTCGATGACTATGAGATTTTGACTGTGTATCATATATGATTGTTGTACCTAGCATATTCGATATTTGATGAATTTCATAAAATGCATGTTCAGATAAAGGTGTTGTGACCGGAGTAGCTAGTATGAAAGTGTTTGCACGTAGAGCTTTGCTCGTTGATTTTTAATTCTGCACGTAGAACTTTGCACTATGATTTTTGATTCTGCATGTAAAGCTATGCTCTGTGATTTTGTTCTGACTGAGCCCAATGAGCCAGTATCTGTATACGTATATGATAGGCACTCGGTCATAACATTAATAACAAATCTGGAGTCTCATATGCATTTGTATTTATAAATATTTGTTCTGATTTGCAATGATTACATGATATGCCATGTTAATGTGAGTATTTGGAATATACATGTTCTGAATGAATATTTATGAAATATGTGATTTGTGTATATAACTTGGGTGAAATCATCAATGATGGTTCGCTCGTTGAGTTTACAAAAATCACAAAAATTGCAACGTGGCTTTTCAAATATGACAAAGTAGACCTAGTTTCTTAATCTAGATTAGAGGAACATTTTAAATTAGATATAGCTCAGAAGTATGTCAGCTGACATTAGAAGAGTTGTATTTTGTATTTTGTATTTTGTATTTTGTAGTTTTTGTCTAGAACTTGTCTAAAGTTTGTAAAATACAGTGTAAGCTTTCATAAATGAATGCAATGAAAGGTTTTAAAATTTGATGATTTTTAATTAAGTTAGTTGATGTCATGTGTAAGTTGGATTTATTTTTGCTCTAACATACCATTATCATAGGATATGTAATTGAATGTCCTTGGATGTTTGGGTATATACTTTATAATAGTGGGATGTTACAACTTCAATCAATTATATATCATTAACAACAAAATTTTTTGGGGGAAGTAAAAGAAATAGAGGAGTACAAGGCCTTTTTTGGAAAAACAGAACTTAGGTTTTTGTTATTGCATACGAAACAAAAAATACCAAATCTAATATATAGGCATTATAGTTGAACTTAACTTCCTAAAAAACTAGCAACTAAACCTAACATGGGATCACAACCCACTATCTCCAGTAGACAACACTTGCTACAAATCAGGAAAACAACTAGCTAAAAAATAAGAAACATTCTGACTATCAAGTTTGAAGCATCACTCAACACACCCCCTTGCTTCAAACCTTGTAATTCCCATCCACATCCTAAAATACTCATGCTTTGCACATGGTAGTGACTTGGTGAGGATGTCTGCTACTTGCTCATTTATTCCATAAAAGCTCAAAGTCATGGTTCCTTCAACTACCAAGTCTCAAATGAAGTGATAATGAATTTCTATATGCTTCGCTTAGCTGTGATAAGTTACATTTTTGTTATGGCGATCACAACCTTGTTATCATAAAAGATTTCTATTGCACTTGCTTATTCCTGATGAAAATCAACCATCATTCTTCTTAACCATAAAGCTTGACATGTTGAAGTTACTATTGTTGCATATTCAGCCTCTGATGATGACAAAGTTACTATGTCTTGCTTCTTTGAGTGCCATGAAACAACACCTAAACCAATATAAAACACATACCTAAATTACTTTTTCGATCATTATAACAGTCTACCTAGTCACTATTAGTGAAATCAAGTAATGGAGGACTCTCTTTGCAGCCCCAAGGTGATGCACAATAGGTCTATGTATAAACCTTGATATAATACTTACAGAAAATGCTATGTTAGACCTTGTATGAGACAAATTAATTCAATCCACCAACAATACTTCTAAAATACTTTGCAATTGTCAACCTAGTACCATCTTCAACTATAAGAGTTTCATTTACATTCATAGGAGTTGGAGTTGTTTTACAATTGAGCATATTAAACCTCTTCAACAAGCCAATAACATATTTTCATTGGGAAATAAAAATCTCACCAACACATTAATTCACCTCAAGCCCAAGAAAATAGTTCAACAAACCCAATTTTGACATCTCAAATTTTTTTATAATTGAATACTTAAATTCAACAATAACTAACCCAAACGACCCCATGTATATCATATCATCATCATAAAGACAAACCACAAGAAGATCAATACCTCGCTTCTTTACATAAAGGATTGATCCATTTTTTCTCCTCTCGAAAGCTTTCTCTAAGAAATAAGAGTCAATCTTGTTGTACCAAGATCGCGGGGCTTGCTTAAGACCATATAAGGCCTTATTTCACCTATATACCTTGCTTTTGGAAACACTAATGACATTCCCTTAAGGTTGAGAAATGTAAAATTCTTTCTTTAACTCACCATTCAAAAAGGCAAACTTGACATCAAATTGGTACACAAGTCATTCTAGTTGTGCAGCTAAGGCTAAGAAAGTCCTAATAGTTTCAAATTGAGTTACTAGCAAGAATGTCTCATCGAAATTGACACCTTATTGTTATGCATAGCCTTTTATAACAATTCGAGCTTTATATTTTTTAACCATACCATCAACATTGTATTTTGTACAGTACACCCACTTGTGCCTAATAACATTCTTTTCTTAACAAGATCCTAAGTTTCATTTCTCTGAATTGTTTTTATCTCCTCATTCATTGCCTCCTACCATTCTGAACTTTGAGCTACTTCATCATAAAATATATGGTCAGATGTATATATCACTTAATGATCTGAACTTCTTTAATGTATGGCCATATACAAATCTTAGTGGTGTGCTTCCTGGAGATGAACTGTTGCTATTGTTATTAGGAGTTGATTGTTGGACCAATGGTGGTTGAAAAATTAAATCCTTTTATGTTTTGATAATAATAAAATGTATAGAATTGATTAAGAAATTATTTTAGGTGTTTTAATTTAAATAAAAAACTTGTGCAAATCAAGATAGCAGATAAACCATTGTGGAAATTATCTTCAACGTGCTAGAGATATTAAATCTTGAAGATTATGGGAAGATTCTGTTAAAACTATTCGTTGGAGTCATCACTAGTCGACTATAATGTGGCAAGTCGACTAACAATATTCAGATATGTCAATGGGGCATGAAACAAGTCGACCAATTTGTTACAAGTCGACTACAAATCAGTCAGATAGATGCACTAGTCGACTAACATCACACTAGTTGACTATTCGAAGAGCGAAGATGAAATTTGCATGGAAAAATGTTGGCACTAGTCAACTATAACACCTCGACTAGTCGACTATCAGGTGGAGCTGAACAAATTTTGTCCGAATGAATCCCGAATGGAAAGGAAATAATTTTGCAACGTCTATAAGCAATCAAGCAACGGCTAGTAGACTTCTCCAATTGTAACATCCCACTCCCTACTAGAAGGGTAAAATAGGAAATTTATCATAGGAAGGGATTGAGAGGAATTAATTAGTACTGTTCATGGAATTAATACACAGTCACAATTGTGCACATGGAATTACTGTACATGCATTCATGATAATTCCCGGTAATTGGGCCTAATGCAATTTTATTGGGATTAACATGGTTATAGGGTTTGAAAAATTATTTGGAATGATCCAGAGTGTATTTTATATTTTAAGGAATTTTTAGGAATTTTTCTGGAATTTTCCGGAGAAAATTCCCGGACCGGCAAAATCGCCGGTAAATGGCCTAAATGTGTTTTTGTTATGAAAAATGCGGTTTTCGTGTTTGAAAAATTATTGGGAGTGGACTGTTACCTGTTTTATAATTTTAGGGAATTTCATTAATTCTCAGAAAAATAATTCGGGGAAATCCTCGGACCGGATAAAGCGCCAATTGGTGAACCGGTCGTTTTTCGGTAGCAAAAATCGCTACCCACTGATACTGTAATATTGGGCATTCTATTTTGGGATTGAAAGTAGGGCCATTGGAGTAAAATGGAGTAAAAGTTGGGACTGGATTAAACAAATATATTTTTGACTTTTCTTTAAATATGTGGACCAATCATAATTTGCCATTTAAAAGGCAACATTAAATGCCTCTCTTCACTCTCTCTCGGATATGTATGTGTTTAAAGGTAAGGAGAAGATTGATTTTTTTTTAGGCTTTTGTAAAAGCCATCCGAAACACATACACACAAACACAAAACAAGCTCTTCATTTGCAACCATCGAATTTTTCCCTTTTACTCATCTCTCTTTGCAACTTTAAGCTACCATCTCTTAATCCATCAAAGTTAGATGATGAGGAGATGCATGCTTGGTCTTGGTGGGATTAGTTTGAAAGCATATGAAAGAATTGAAGAGAAGAAGTGAGGATTGGAAGCTAATAGGTAAGTAAAGGAATTTAAGTTTCATATGATGTTTGATGATGTTTTTACATGGAATTAAATGCCATGATAGTGAGGGTGGTTAATAAAAGGGTTTAAAGCATGTATTAGGTTCATGTAGACATTAAAGTGATGATTATTGTGATTTGAAGAAAGGGTATGAGGCTAGGTGAAGATGCAGAAAATTTATGATATGGTTTGATTTTGAATTGAATGGGGATAATTATTTGAGTCTTTGAATTGAGGAATTTAATGCTGCCAATTTTTCAGTGTTAGCCCTAATATATGTATGACTGTATTTATATTTAATTTGTATTTATTTTGATGTCTAGTGATGTGAAAAGGAATTAGAAGTGGGTGAACTAAGGTTAACCTTAAATCTGGGAAGTTGGAATTTTAATTGATGTTACTGTTTTATTCATAACTTATTGTGTAGAAATGCAAATGAGGTAAGGTTAGTGGCCACTGAAACTTTGGGATGTTGGCTTCAATTTAGTGTGAAATAGGTGTTGTTGAATTTCAATGATAGAAGGGTGAATTTTGAATGGGAAAGTTCTGTTCCATTGCCTATGACAAATAACATAACCATAACATCTGAGTTTTGTTGATTTTTTATGAATTAATTGATAATGTATGTATACTATCACTGTTATAGAGTCACACTTGGAGCGTCGGCCCACCGACGTCACTGAGACTTCCAGATTTTGGCTCGGAAGTACAGGTGAGTAACCTAGTTGGTTTCTCAAATTCCTGACTGTTTAAATGCTCAACGTGAATTTACGTGCCAAATGGGAAACTGTATGTTTATCAAAATATACCTAATCGGATGGTATGCTTCTACTGTATTGGACTGTGACATTGCATGCTTACTGAAATGTCTGAAATGTACGTGATCAAATGACATGTTTCTCTTGTCTTCGATTATTGTCTCGATCTGAAAGTTCTCAGATGTTATCGAGAATCACAATCTTGGGCTTTTATAGCCATACACCAATTATCGAACATCGCATTGCATGCATAAATGCATGATCGATAATGGACATGTGACCCAAGTGCTATTATCATCGAAAAGAGCCTCGAGCTCGAACATCAGATCGACCGCCTCGAGCCCGAGGGGAGAAATCCCTGACGCGTCCCCCACTGAACACTGACTGAGCACTTGGGCACAATACTGAATAACTGGAAAGAGTCTCATATGCATTATATACATGACTGATTGAATTGCCAAAATGTGTGACGATTACTGAACTGCGTGATGCCATGATTTACTGTAAATTGTGATGTGATATTGTGAATTGTTCTGTGCTATTGTAAATTATTACTGATACCGTAAATCTGTTATAGATCATCGTAAATTGTTATATAATCATCGTTAAATTGAATATTATCGTGCGTGCGTCAGTACGCAATTTGCGTAATGCATAATTTGAGTGAACCATCGATGATGGTTTCTCACTGAGTTCGCAAAACTCACCCAAAATTTGCACCTATTTTCGGGCTTGAAGAGTACTCAGTTAGGCGCGGAGTATGTCTATCGTAAGCAAGTGAAGGATGAGGTCGGGATCGATTCAGGTTCCGCATTAGTGTCTTACCAAATTGTGTTCCGCAATCATGTATAACAATGCTTTGTATTTAGATTAAGCCTATTGTGGTGTTATTGTTTTACACATTGACTGATTATAAATTGTTATTGGATGACTGTAATAACTGAAAATGGTTTATTATGAACATGGATTTTAGTTCCTTAATGTTTTTGCCGCGCTAACGTGGATTCAATGGCTTCAAAAAAAATGTATACTGAATTTTAACCGACTGATGTAGTACGCCACCCTCGCGGGACGCGGACTCGGATATCACCAACGATATCGGGTTCGGGTCACTCGGGAGTGGGGTGTTACATTTAGGTGGTATCAGAGCCCAGTAGTACGTAATGTATCAGAGCCCAGTAGTCTGAAACATAGGGCGCATGCTTTTGAGTCGTGTCATTGCAGACCGTGGTAACTGATCCCTAATTTGAGTCGCACGGGTAGAAATCCAACGTGTGCATATGTGTTAAGTGACTAAGTGAGAGAAATGTGAGACTGTGTTAGAGGGTGAACCCCTGAAAGTGTATAACAATTAGGAAAGGAAAAAGGAAAAAGGAAAGATGGATAAGGAGATTAATATTGTACTGTGGTTAGAATGACTGTGTTGGCCTAGACGGATTAAGGAAAGGAATGATATCAATGAATTCCCGGATTAAATGGTAATATTGTGGTGATAGAAAAATGAATATGTCTAGAACTGGGAGAGGTCCACTAGAGATATGGGAAGCATACCGGTTATAGTAGGCCTAAGTGAGATTAAAAGTCCGGGATGATTAGGTAATTACAGCTCTGACTGTATATGTCATGAAATGGGAAATATTGGCCCGGAGTAGAGTATAGATGATCCGATCAGCATAAATTGGTTCATCGCATTAGTGTTAGATATCGAGAGATAGTATAGGCAAATAATGATAGCGAGATTGTACCAAGAATAGGGTTATACTGTAACGGTCTACTTCGGACTGAAAGAACTGAAAGAGCAAGGTGCCTAGTGCCTAGTGCCTAGTAGAGTGAGAAAAAGTAGACATAGTGAGATAAAAGTGTACAGATAAACTGAAAAGAACTCGTGAAACAGAATGGTCTTGAACGATAAGTGTGAGACTGAAATGGTTATGCTGAATTTTGGTGCTAAGAGTTTGAAAATCAGTATAATAAGATCATAAGGGAAAATGAAAGACTGACACTTTTCTACTGATTGTGTATCGGGAAATTCTGAACTGGTTGAAAAGATTTATATGGACACAGAGCAATGGTAAATGGATGGGTAAATAGATAGAGACACAATGGAGTTGCATCAACGATTTTGTCATGTTTTGGGGACTGTGAATACCCTATCATAGATTGTTTGAGGATAATAAAGAGATACGTAACAATAAGAAGATGATATTGTATAAGCCAAATGGTTATGACCTTAAAGAGGTCAAGCTGACACATAAATGATATGAGAATGAAACTAGAAAGAAAAAAAAGCGATATATGAAAAGAGTTGTCACATTTAAGTCGATTTACCATTGAGAGTATCTATTGGACAGTAATGTTGATTGTGACTAATGAAATGTATGTGATAGATATATGGAAATCATAGAGGAAATGAGCGGTAAATGTTTAGAGTGATTATAAGTGTGAAGTTCTTAAGAGGTTAAAGTAAGATAGAAGTGGACTGAGTGTACCTGTCTGAGAGGAATTGAAAAGTGATTCTGGTATAGATTACGAAACAAGTGTGAAAGAAAGTGTTTATGTACCGTCACAAGGAACCTTAGTGTAAGGAATGTTCAATTTTTTTTTTAAATTATGACATAAAATTGTTTTGATTGAGATAGTACGATAGTGAAGGATGATTGAAAATTCAATTAGGGACACTAATTGGTGATGAGACTTTCGTGAACAGTATAATGACGGTAGCAGGAAAAGAAGTACAGACGAAATCAAAAGTGAAATATCCAATAACATGAGTGGAAGTTTTATTTGAGGTGATCTTATTGCTATGTGAAGCGAATAGGGTCAAAAAGGGAAACTGACAATGAGGTGATGTAGTGACACCTTCATAAAGAAATTGTAGATACACTCATTGTAGACTCAATGAAAAGGGTAAAAGATGTACGGTAAAGTCAATAAGACCCTAGTAGGGATTTATGCGAGGTAAACAATGGTAATAACTGTGATTGGAGACAGAATGTGTTTAAAAGTGTTGAACAGTGAAAAGTGAAAAGAACGATAGGACTAATTGAGAATTTGATACTGCTGATAAGCATACCTTTGGAGAGTGGACAATGTGTGTTGAACTGAAAGATAATGTTCTAACGGTAGTAGATAAATTGAATTGACGTTGATAAATGGTATTGGTGTCATGATCGCGATTGAAAGTCTTGGAGACTGTAGATTCCTATAAGGATACACTGTGTTTATTCGAGGAAAGAGACGGGTATAAATGACTACTATATCGACAATTCGAATCGAATGACATTTCGACTAGTGAATGATAAGGCCGCAAGGAATGAGTTAATTACGAGATATTGGGATTCGCAAAGAATGTCAAGTAGATTATGGGTTCTGGAAATCGAGAGACTGAATAAAGGTAAGAAAGGTAAGAGTGCAGGAGTTAAAGTGGTAAGTCTCATGAGGAGTCAAAGAAGAAGTTGTGTACCCGATAAAAAGTGACTGAACAAAAAAGTGAATAGTCGAAGCTCGACATTCTAGTAAGCATATGCGAAAAGTGAAATTGAATAACTTTGGGTATAGAATGAAGCGATTATCGATTTAAGTGCTTATAGGTTTAAATGTTCAACAGGAAAAATACTTAATTATGATCGTGTGATAGAGTTCTGATTTACTGTAGGGATATACTGCTACACTGTACAACGCCTAACCAGAGTCAAAGACCATAATGGATTTGAGACTGTGATGGGTAAAACAAAGGACAGGACTTAGAAAAACTGCATGGGTTAGCCGAAGTAGATCAGGATCGGACAAATGAACTAGAGTAAAGTGCATATCCGAATAAAGTGCGTTAACACTTTAGAACAGTAAATTGTCTTAGGAGAGTTGAGTTTGAACACATAGCCCATGGGATATAAAGAATGACTGCATTAGGTAAATTATCACTGGTTATAGCGAAATGGATCTAAATGTCACTGTATTGGTATTAAAGGAAAGTGAATCATTAGAGACGAGATAAAGGAGGTTAGGGTAAGTATCATAGTGACAAAGGGTACGCAGAATTGGCATATCAAGGAAGGTATTAGAATAAGTCTGTATATTGAGAAAAAGGTATTAAATGATACCAGGTTCGACAATACGGAACTAAATCATAGCATCGGAACCAAAAGTAATAGCTACTCTGAAAATGGTAAGTGAGATAGTTAAGAGAGTGAGATCGCTAACTGACAGCCTTGTGGAGTCTGTTTACTGTGATGAGTGATAATGAGTTAGCCAAATAAGTAACGGAACAACTGACTGAATATGGTTACTGTGAACTTTCGGAAAATAAATTATGGAATGGAAAAGTGCATGGGACATGTAGGAACATATGATTACTGTCATACTGAACAGTTGATTGAGAATTTCGAGGACGAAATTTTTATAAGGAGGGGGGGATTGTAACATCCCACCCCCTACTAGAAGGGTAAAATAGGAAATTTATCATAGGAAGGGATTGAGAGGAATTAATTAGTACTGTTCATGGAATTAATACACAGTCACAATTGTGCACATGGAATTACTGTACATGCATTCATGATAATTCCCGGTAATTGGGCCTAATGCAATTTTATTGGGATTAACATGGTTATAGGGTTTGAAAATTTATTTGGAATGATCCAGAGTGTATTTTATATTTTAAGGAATTTTTAGGAATTTTTCTAGAATTTTCCGGAGAAAATTCCCGGACCGGCAAAATCGCTGGTAAATGGCCTAAATGTGTTTTGTTATGAAAATGCGGTTTCGTGTTTGAAAAATTATTGGGAGTGGACTGTTACTGTTTTATAATTTTAGGAATTTCATTAATTCTCGTAAAAATAATTCGGGAAATCCTCGAATAGGATAAAGCGCCAATTGGTGAACAATTTGTTTTCTAGTAGCAAAAATTGCTACCCACCGATCTCGTAATATTGGGTATTCTATTTTGGGACTGAAAGTAGGGCCATTGGAGTAAAATGGAGTAAAAGTTGGACCGGATTAAACAAATATATTTTGACTTTTCTTTAAATATGTGGACCAATCATAATTTGCCATTTAAAAGGCAACATTAAATGCCTCTCTTCACTCTCTCGGATATGTATGTGTTTAAAGGTAAGGAGAAGATTGATTTTTTTAGGCTTTTGTAAAAGCCATCCAAACACATACACAAAACACAAAACAAGCTCTTCATTTGCAACCATCGAATTTTTCCCTTTACTCATCTCTCTTTGCAACTTTAAGCTACCATCTCTTAATCCATCAAAGTTAGATGATGAGGAGATGCATGCTTGGTCTTGGTGGGATTAGTTTGAAAGCATATGAAAGAATTGAAGAGAAGAAGTGAGGATTGGAAGCTAATAGGTAAGTAAAGGAATTTAAGTTTCATATGATGTTTGATGATGTTTTACATGGAATTAAATGCCATGATAGTGAGGGTGGTTAATAAAAGGGTTTAAAGCATGTATTAGGTTCATGTAGACATTAAAGTGATGATTATTGTGATTTGAAGAAAGGGTATGAGGCTAGGTGAAGATGCAGAAAATTTATGATATGGTTTGATTTTGAATTGAATGGGGATAATTATTTGAGTCTTTGAATTGAGGAATTTAATGCTGCCAATTTTTCAGTGTTAGCCCTAATATATGTATGACTGTATTTATATTTAATTTGTATTTATTTTGATGTCTAGTGATGTGAAAAAGGAATTAGAAGTGGGTGAACTAAGGTTAACCTTAAATCTGGGAAGTTGGAATTTTAATTGATGTTACTGTTTTATTCATAACTTATTGTGTAGAAATGCAAATGAGGTAAGGTTAGTGGCCACTGAAACTTTGGGATGTTGGCTTCAATTTAGTGTGAAATAGGTGTTGTTGAATTTCAATGATAGAAGGGTGAATTTTTGAATGGGAAAGTTCCTGTTCCATTGCCTATGAACAGTAACCGCAACCATAACATCTGAGTTTTGTTGATTTTTTATGAATTAATTGATAATGTATGTATCCTATCACTGTTATAGAGTCACACTTGGAGCGTCGGCCCACCGACTTCACTGAGACTTCCAGATTTTGGCTCGGAAGTACAGGTGAGTAACCTAGTTGGTTTCTCAAATTCCTGACTGTTTAAATGCTCAACGTGAATTTACGTGCCAAATGGGAAACTGTATGTTTATCAAAATATACCTAATCGGATGGTATGCTTCTACTGTATTGGACTGTGACATTGCATGCTTACTGAAATGTCTGAAATGTACGTGATCAAATGACATGTTTCTCTGTCTTCGATTATCAGATCGGTCTGCGAAAGTTCTCGTATGTTATCGAGAATCACAATACTGGGCTTTTATAGCCATACACTGAATTACTGAACACTGCATTGCATGCATAAATGCATGATCAGATAATGGACATGTGACCCAAGTGCTATTATCACTGAAAAGAGCCTCGAGCTCGAACACTGTACTGACCGGGCCTCGAGCCCGAGGGGAGAAATCCCTGACGCGTCCCCCACTGAACACTGACTGAGCACTTGGGCACAATACTGAATAACTGGAAAGAGTCTCATATGCATTATATACATGACTGATTGAATTGCCAAAATGTGTGACGATTCTCGAATCGCGTGATGCCATGATTTATCAGTAAATTGTGATGTGATATTGTGAATTGTTCTCGCTTATTGTAAATTATTACCGATACCGTAAATCGTTATAGACTCATCGTAAATTGTTATATAATCTTTATTAAATTGAATATTATCAGGTTGCGTCAGACGCGCAATTTGCGTAATGCATAATTTGAGTGAACCATCGATGATGGTTTCTCACTGAGTTCGCAAAACTCACCCAAAATTTGCACCTATTTTTCAGGGCTTGAAGAGTACTCCGTTAGACGCGGGAGTATGTCTACTGTAGGCAAGTGAAGGATAGAGGTCGGGATCAGTTCGTGTCTGCATTAGTGTCTTACCAAATTGTGTTCCGCAATCATGTATAACAATGCTTTGTATTTAGATTAAGCCCATTGTGGTGTTATTGTTTTACACATTGACTGATTATAAATTGTTATTGGATGACTGTAATAACTGAAAATGGTTTATTATGAACATGGATTTTAGTTCCTTAATGTTTTTGCCGCGCTAACGTGGAATCAATGGCTTCAAAAAAAATGTATACTGAATTTTAACCGACTGATGTAGTACGCCACCCTCGCGGGATGCGGACTCGGATATCACCAACGATATCGGGTTCGGGTCACTCGGGAGTGGGGTGTTACACCAATGGCTACAATTATCTTAGAGCTTGCAAATAAATATTATAAGATCATATGATCAAGGTGCGAGACCAAAAAGCAAAAGCATACCACTACTGTTCCAAATTTGCTCTCAATTGCTCTTAGCTTGTTCCAAATTTGTACTGAGCATTATTACTTCTTCTTTATCTTTGTGATTATTGTGAGTTGAGTGATTGGTTGAAAATCACTTGTGAGGTAGGATTTGTTCTGGAAAACAAATCAATTGTAAGGGTAGCTTGAGCCGGAAATCAAGAGGTGTTGTAAAAGTTCACACTGAACTATAAAGTGTGTAGTAAAGTGATTTGTCAAATCCTAAGTGGGAGCTTAGGTAAAGGATGTAGGTCTTAGCACCAAACCTCTATAAAAACAGTGTTTGCCTTTCTTCCCTACTCTTTGCATTTAAATTTGTTTAAATTGTTTTGTGTGTATTAACTTCTGATTTTTTGTAGAACTTTACGAAAAAAGTTCAAAGATCTATTCAACCCCCCTTCTAGATCGTTTCCAATTGGTATCAGAGCAGAAGTATCCAGGGATGACACACAATAACCTAACGGAAGAAGGTAACACGAATAATTGTCCTCCTTTGTTTAATGGTACTAACTATTCTTCTTGGAAAAATCCTATGAAATACCATATTATAAGCGAGGGAGTGGAGTATTGGAAGATAATAATCTTTGGTCCACACATTCCAATGAATGAAAATGGTGAAGTAAAGACGGAGCTGGAATATGATGACAATGATTGGAGGCAAACCTACATCAACGCAAAAGCTATGAAACTGATATAGTGTGCTCTCACTGTTAAGGAGAGAAATCGAGTGAACTCATGCACTAGTGCTAAAGAAATGTGGGAGAGACAACGCATCACTCATGAAGGAAACAATCAAGGTCGAGAGACAAAGATCAACATGCTTCTCCATGACTATGAAATATTTGTCATGAAGGAAGGTGAGTCTATTTCCACTATGCTTGATCGTTTTGCGGAAATTATCAATGGATTAGGCAACCTTGGAAAGCATATGACGGATAACGAGAATGTGAAAAAGATTCTTCGTTCATTACCGAAAGAATGGGACTCACAAGTCACCACTATTATGGAGTCTAAAAATCTCAATCAATTGAAATTCAATGCCTTGATCATAAACTATGAGATCATTCTCAAATCGAGAGGAGGAAGAGGTAAGTCACAAAAGTCAATTGCTTTAAAAGTTAATGCTTCTTCTCTTGATGAAAGTGACGAAGAAATAGATGAAGATGAAGAAATAGTGATGTATGCCAAAAACTTGAGAAAGTTCAAAGGACTATTTAAGAATAGGAAGAAAGAATTACGTGGTGGAAGAAATGAAAAAAGAAAGAAGTGCACCATAGAAAGAAGGTCCAAGAGTTATGAAGAAAAGAAGAGCAATGAAGAATGTTAGAAATGTGGAAAAAGAGGACATCATGCTAGAGAATGCAAAAGCTCATCCTTTACTTAAAATCTCCAAAAAAATGACAAGTATGACAAATGGAAAAAGAAAGCTAGCCTTGTAGCCACTTGGAGTGATGATGAGGATGATATTAAAGCAATGATGAAAACAACTTAGCTCTTATGGAAAATAGCTCCTTAACAAGTGATGATGAAGATGAGGTAATAATCATTGATCAAGATCTTAGAGATTCTTTTACTGCTTTACAAATTGATTTTGAAGAAGCTATTGAAATCAACAAGAAATTGAGAAAGAAAATAAGAGAACTAGTTACTGAAAATAGTGTATTGCATAAAACTATTGATGATTTAGATTGCACTAAGGAAGACCATTCTGCATGCCTTGCTGAAAAAGAAAATCTTACTTGTGAACTTGATAGACTTAGAAAGGAGTTTTCTTATGTGGTTGGAAAATTTACTGGTGGAAATGAGAAGTTTGAAAAGATGTTATCTTTACAAAGATATTCAATTTCTAAACATGGTTTAGGATATGATCCTTTTGATAGAGATTGTTCCTTGATTTCTAAATTTACTGAAGATGGAAAAGTTGCTAAATGTACTAAATTTTTGAAAGATGGTAATATAGAAATTGCATGTAAAAGTATTAAGAGATGTATTAATGTTAAGAAAATTTGGGTATTAAAAGGTACAGCACCTCCTAATGTGGTTTATATGACTAACCAAAATGGACCCAAAATGGCTTGGGTACCTATAAGAAGAAAGGATGTTGCTATTGTAGGTACAAGCAAGGAATGAAAAACCACCAAGCACATGGTACATTGATAGTGGATGTTCAAGGCATATGAGTGGAGACAACAACCTATTTGTAGAAATTAGACCAAAGAATCAAGGATATGTTACATTTGGAGACAACAACAAAGGTAAAGTCATTGGTGTTGGGTCCCGATTCCTCTTTCTTATTAAATAAGCATGTTTAAATTATTTTTTGAGGTTTAGTTTGCCTATTTCCTTTTAGTTAGAATAATTAGGTTGATGGAAATTAAATGAAGGGATTAAGATTAAATTAGAGTTTTAAATGTTGTTAGAAATTAAAGGAATAAGATGGTATGGGGGCAATTTGGGTAGATCACTTAAGTGGTTAAGGTTTAAGGCTTTCAAGGAGGGGTAATTTGGTCTTTTGAGCTTAATTAAAACAAAAAGAAAGGAAGCCAAAAGCTTGTGGCCGTATGTGTGAGTAGAAGAGGACGAAAATTTCTTGTAAAGGGAGGATAAGTGAAACTACGTAGTTTTAGGCTTAAGCTTTAAAGTTAAGAAACAAAATTTGCTAAGTCATTTGAGAAAGGGAACTTACGAAAATTACAAAGAAAAAGAGAGGGAGAGAGACCTTCGGTGGAGTAAAGGAGAAGAAGAAGAAGAAGAAGAAGAATAAGAGGTTAGGGATTTGTCATTTCTTACTTTAGAAAGGTGATTTTAAGAGTTCTTTAAGAAAGAAAAAGGAAGAGGAAAGGGAAATCCTCCATTAGAAGCAAGAAGCAATTTCGTGGGAGTCATTTTAAGGTAAGAATATGAAAATTCTTTGGGAAACTTTGATGGGTTTTGGTTCTAATAGCTTAGGAAAAGTATGGGTAAGGTTATATAGAATCAATTTCATGCTTTTATTGCTTAAAATTGCCCAATTTCGATATCCCTTGTAATGTTGGGATTCTTGTGTTTTGATGAAGGACAAGAGAGGCAAGAGGAGTTAGAGGAAAGGCAAATTGATCAAGCCTAAATGTAACATCCCACCCCCTACTGGAAGGGTAAAATAATAAATTTGGCATAGGATGAGATGGATCGGAATGACTTAGGACTGTTCATGCATAATAGGATTGATACACAGTATCATTTGTGCACATGAAATTACTGTACATGCATACATGACATTCCTGGTTTTCGTACCTAATGTAATTTTAGTGTGATTAACGTGGTTCTTGTGTTTGAAAAATTATTCTAAGTGTGCCATTGAGTGTTTTATATTTTTAGGGATTTGTGAGAATTTTTCTGGAATTTTTCGGGGTACTTGCCCGGATCGGAAAATTCCAACTGGCTGACTGAGTGGATTTTTCTGTACTGAAAAGGGACTGTCAAATGGCATGAGATTATTGGATAAATGATTTTAGGAATTTTTAAAGAGCCATTAGCATAAGATGGCTTAAAGATTAATTGGGATTAATATTCTTTACTTAATTAAATAGGATTATTTGTTGGCTTTTTTCATTAAAGGACAAGTGTCCTCTTCATTTATTAAACTTGTCTTATATCCTTCACTCATTTACGACATTCTTCATTGGGAATGACTTAAACAAACTACTTTAAAAGCCTAACCTTCCTTCATCCGTAGCTTTGCTTCTTCTTCTTCCTTGGTGTTCTTTTCTCCTTCTTTCATTGGTGTTTTCTCCATACAAGAAATTTTTTGTTCATTTGCTTGCTCCTCCTTCCTATTCACACAAAACCAAACTCAATCCTTGTAAAGATGATGATTTGTGTATGTGTGAAGTGATGACCATAGGCTTGGGTGAGAGGTAAAGAGTTGGAGTGATTTGAAAAGTGGAGAATTTGAGAGCTTGTAACTTGATTAAGGTAAGAATTGTGTTTGTCTTCATTTTTTTGGTAGTTAGAAACATTCATGGGAAGTACTTGTGCATTTATTCATGATGATAATGGTAGGTTTGAATGGGTGTAAATGTATGCTTGTGTATGGATGAGTGAATGAATGGTTTCCATTGATTTTGGCTTGGTTTTGGCTTGCTTGTTGGAAGTCTAGGTGAATGGAAAACTAAGGAAAGTTACTTGTGTATGTGCTGCCAAATCTTGTTTAATCATGTAAGTAAATGTTGTAATGATTTTGTGGTTGAATTGGAGGTGTAAATGAGTGTATGTTGATGTAGGTAAAGTGATAGAATGGAAGAGGAAGAGGTAAGGATGAAATCTGGAAAATTTGGTGTTGAACCTATTGTAATGTTTTCATCATAACTAATTGTGTAGGTGAGGAAATGAGGTGAGGTTTGTGCCCAATTAAACTTTGAGATGTTGGCTACAATTTTGTATGAAATAGGTGCTGTTAAATTGTAATTCTAGAAGGGCGAATTTTTGCATGGAAAGTTCCTGTTTTAGTGTCTGTGAACAGTAACCGAAACTATGACCAAAGTGTTTTGCTGATTTTTCTAAATTAATTGATATGGAATTTGGGAAAATGGTCTTCATGAAAGTTAAATCATATTAAGTTAGCTTTCCATTACCACTGATTTTGCTAATTTTCCATCTGTATATTGGGAGTTATGCATTGTGGAATGTTGACTGATTTTCTGTCATTTGTGGAAACCTAGCCTAATTGTCGATTTTGTGAGCTTTCTGATTGGAAGCAATTTTAGCAATTTTTTTGACTTGAATTGGCTTTGGTGATCTTCTGAAAAGTTGTAGAGGAAGAAATTATCTTGAAAATGATATATGGAAAGTAATTTTTGAAGGTCAGATTTGGGAGTAATGAATTTGCAAAAACTGGACCTACATTAGGTTTCTCACTTCTGCCCTGATCAGTACATTGTTTGGCAGATTTGAAATTGTTAGAGGTTGAATTGGAATTTGGGTTCTTCATGAAAATTGAAGTTTGAGATCTTATATTTTCGGGGATATAAAGTAGTGATTTGTTTGACATTTGTGCTAGGAGATATACTGGTTGGAAATTTACTGCTCAGATTGGGACAGTTTAGTAGACAGATGCTTCGGTGAATTATTTGACCTAGTTAGTAAATGAATTGGGATTTTGGATTATTCATGAAAGTTTTAGATAACATTGTGATCTTGATGAGAATATTTATTGTGTAATTTTTGACTGAAGAGAATAAAAGTTACTGAATTTACAAGATACTTTACTGTGTTGAGTGACTTTGAGTGAGCAGTAGCTTTCATGGGGTCTTTGACACCCTTAGGGGTGGAATTACTTTGAATGGTCTAAATGAAACTTGTAGAGCTTGTCATGATCTTTCCAATGAGATGTGGTTTATAATTTTCTGAATTGTGTGCAAAGAGTTATAGGTGTTGGAAGTTTGGTTGGAAATCAGGAAAAAAAATTAAAAGGAAATAAGGGTTATATATATATATAGATATTAATTGTTTAATGTGAATTTTGTTTTCTTTCGTAAATAACTTTTCCGTCCGACGTCCGATTGACCTGATTCTTGAGGCATCGGATTCATTGAATATTTAATTTCATTTTCTGACAGATCGAGAATTTTTAGGACGGGAAATTGACGTGGATTCGGGTAATAGTTATGTGGTCACTGTTTTATTTATTTTTGGACCGATCGAGGTCTGAATTGAGTACTATCAGTGTCGTTGGATTTCTAATTTTTAGACAGATTTTTCTGACAGAAAAAGTGGGATTAGGGCTGGGAATATCATGAACATGCATTTTACACCTACATGTGTATCATTACTAGTTCGGATTGAACAATTAGTGATCGTTTTATTCTCTGATTCTTATAGAGGCCAACTGGAGCGTCGATCGACCGACGTAGCAGAGACTTCCCGGCATTAGCTCGGAAGTAATAAGTGAGTAACCTAGTTGGTTCCTCAGCCTTTATGTTAATGCCATGCGGAGATAATGGATGGATATATGTGTGTCTGATTTGATTGATTTCGGACCATGGGTGTCTGAAATATTGAATATGTGATATTGAAGTGCTATTTTGTGTAAATGGCCATGAATGCGTAAATGAAATAAAGTGTAAATGTATATGATCGAATTGCACTGTATGACTACATGCAAAGGTGAACTACATGATTACTGAAATGTATAGAAGCGAATTTCGTGCTTTTACTGCATTGAATTTGGACTCTTGATGAAATCGGGAATTGCAATACTGGGCTTTTATAGCCATACACTGTAAATTACTGAACACTGCATTGCATGCATAAATGCATGTTCAGATAATGGATATGTGCCCCAAGTTGCTAATGCCACTGATTGAGCCTCGACCTCTAATACTGTATGACCGGGCCTCGAGCCCGAGGGGAGAAATCCTTGACGCATCCCCCACTGAACACTGACTGAGCACTTGAGCACAACACTGAATAACTCGAAAAGAGTCACATATGCATTGAAATTTCATGATTGACTGATTTGTGACGATGACTGATTATGTAATGGCATGATTTACTGTGAATTGCGAAATGATACTGCAAATTGTTACATGTTACTGTAAAATTGTTATCACAGTAAACTATTATATAATACTGTAAATGGTTATATGATACTGCTAATTGAATATTACTGTGCTATGCTGTACGCAACATGCGTAATGCATGCGTTGGGTGGACCATCGATGATGGTTTCTTATTGAGTTCGCAAACTCACCCAACATTGCAATTATTTTTCAGGTATTGAAGAGTACCCCGTTAGTAGAACGGGAGTATGATTACTACAAGAGTGTCGGTGTTTGAAGTCGGGATCAGTTCACGTCTGCAATTGTGTCATTTTGAATTATGTGTAAATTTATATTCTGCAAAATAGTACTGAATTGTTTGAGGGCCCTAATTGATAAATATTGTTTTGAAATGTGATCTTTGGTAAAGTGTATGACCGAAAAGGGTTTTCGTATCATGGGTCCAAGTCGTTTATTATTTCCGTGCACTCGACTGTTTTCAAAAAGAAAAATATCATAATGAGTTTTTTTTAAACTATATTGACTGCTCTAGCATTTCACCCTGGCGGGTCGCGGGCTCGGATATCATCGTCGATGTCGGGTTCGGGTCTCGCGGGTGTGAGGTGCTACATTAAAGCTAAAGGAATTAAGGTGGGTGATTTTTTAATAATTGAGTTAATAAGCGTATTAAAGATTTTGTCATAAATGCCATTTATTGCTTTCCAATGACTTACCAATGTTGTATTTATCACTCTTTGGGATGTTTTTAACTTGTATTGTGTGTCTTTTGCATGGAAATATTTGTAAAAAGTGTTTGTCAAGTGAAAAAGATTAGAACATGTGATTTCCGGAAAAATGTCATTTTGGGCGATTATGTATGAATTATGTGAAATGCATGTTTATATGGGTTTATGGTGGTCCCTTAAGAATCAAGTGCACTTGTCTATTCATAAGCTTCTCCTGCCTGCCTGCTAGTGGCATTGGAGCTCCTCACGGACTCCCATAAGTTCAAGGCTACACATGACCACTTCGCGGGAATGTATAGTACGTTTCGTTTGAATCTACCCAAACCATCCTCTATGTGTTTATGTAACATTGCTTTGTATTTGTTGATTTTTGAAAATGCTTTGATTAATTGAAAAATGAAGAGGATTCCTTTATGGAAAAAAGTGTTTTTGGTAAAATTGCTTTGAAAAGAATTGTTAAAGAATTTTGCATGCTTATTCTTGATTATTAATTTGTTACCCACTGAGTCGTCGAGCTCACACCCCCTTTTTTCCTCCACAGGCGACGAGCAAGAAAATGAGTAACTGCACCAGGATCAAGGCATTGCTCTTGTTTTACTTTGATTTTGGAAGTTAGCTTTTAGCACCAAAGCTTTAGATGCATTTTAGAACAAAAGTTACTGTTCATGTAACTTTTCCTTGTATTTTTTACTTTTGGTACTTTTGTTGTATAAGGGTTAAAATTCCCTCTAAAGCTTTGTATTAACTAATGATTTCATGTAATTGAAAGAGATTTGGGTTATAATGTATTTTGTGTATTTTGCATATGTTTTATAACAATGTAATGTTGTATGGTTTGAAATTGACAAAAAGAGTAAGATTGTGTTGCTGACATTTGAGTTAGCTTTTGGGATTATATGGATTGATTTGGGAGTTGGGAGACTGAAGAAAGTAGATATGGAAGTGTGATGCAGGTGCTGGAAATTAGTGGATGTGTTTGAAGATTTTGGCTAGTAAAATTTTAGGGGACTGTTGGACCAATGGGGGTTGACAAATTAAATCCCTTTATGTTTTGATAATAATAAAATATCTAGAAATAGTTAAGAAATTATTTCAAGTATTATTCAATGAAAGGATTGAGTAAATCAAGATGAGCAAGTGTCTAATCAATGAGGAATCAAGTTGGGAGTTATCTACTAAGTAAAAATGGCATGAAGCTTAAGGATAATAAAGGATTTGGTAATACAAGTCGACTTACATCAAGGTATGAATATAACAAGTCAACTAGAACAGTACAAGTCAACTTATATAAAGATGTATTAAGACAAGTCGACTTATAACACACAAGTCGACTTATCGAGGCAGACAAGTCGACTTATACAGCACAAGTCTACTTATTGGAGAGTGGAGTTACAAGTTTTACGTAAATGGTTGAAACAAGTCGACTTATTCATTCGACAAGTCGACTTATGGATGCACAGATTCAGCTCCAATGGTCCAATTTGTTAAAAATGGAATGGAGATTATCAAGGAACGGCTATATCCAATTAAGCAACGGCTAGTAGAGCTCCAAAAGCTATATTTCTTCAAGTATAAATAGAGGATGATGGAAGAAGAGTAGATATAAGTTCTACAAGTTCAAATAATCTCATATTGCTTCAAATTGCTCACTATTGCTCTTATTTTGTTACAAATTGTATTGAGCATTTGTTCTTCAATATTTGTATTGTTTTGTTACAATTGAGTGATGAGTGAGAAGGTCACGTGAGGTAGGATTTGTGTCGGAAGACAAATTGAGTGTAAAAGGTTACTTGAGCCGGAATTCAAGTGGCGTTGTAAAAAGTTCACACTCAACTACAAAGTGTGCAATAAAGTGGTTGGCAAAATCCTAAGTGGGAGCTTAGGTAGTGGACGTAGGTCTTAGCACCGAACCTCTATAAAAATGAGTGTTTGATCTTCTTCCCTACACTTTTCTATTAAGTTTATCAAAATTATTTTTGTGTGTTTTAACTTCTGATTTTCTTGTAGAAATTTACAAAGAATTTTAAAGATCTATTCAACCCCTCCTTCTAGATCACTTACAATTGGTATCAGAGCAGAAGTATCTGGGATGGCACACAACAACCTTGTGGAAGAAGGTAACACTAATAACTGTCCTCCATTGTTTAATGGTACTAATTATTCTTCTTAGAAAAATCCTATGAAGTACCACATCATTAGCGAGGGAGTTGAATACTGGAAGATCATTATCTTCGAACTTCAAGCCCCTCTGAAAGAAAATGGTGAGTTGAAAACGGAGCTGGAGTATGATGATAACGATTGGAGGCAAGCGTACATCAATGCCAAAGCTATGAAGCTGATATATTGTGCATTAACGGTTGAGGAAAGAAACCGGGTAAATTCTTGCACCACTGCCAAGGAAATGTGGGAGAGACTTCGAGTTACTTATGAAGGGACAAATCAAGTCCGGGAGACAAAAATCAACATGCTTCTCCACGACTACGAGATGTTCCTCATGAAAGAAGGTGAGTCAATTTCTACAATACTTGACCGTTTTGCAGAAATCATAAATGGATTAGGCAACCTGGGAAAGCACATGACGGATAGCGAGAAGGTGAAGAAGATTCTTCGCTCACCGCCAAGGAATGGGATTCTCAAGTCACCGCAATCATGGAGTCAAAGGACCTTAACCATCCGAATTCAACGCTTTGGTGGGATCACTCATCAACTATGAGATTATTCTCAAATCCAGAGGAGGTAGAGGTAAGCCTCAAAAATCTATTGCTTTTAAAGCTAACACTATTTTTGTTGATGAAAGTGATGAGCAATTAGATGAAGACGAGGAAGATGAAGAAATCGCTATGTACGCTAAAAACTTAAGGAAGTTCAAGGGACTTCTCAAAAATTGAAGGAAAGAAAATCAAAAGGCTATGACGAAAAGAAGGGCAACGAAGAATGTTGGAGATGTGGAAAACGGGGACATCTTGCTAGAGAATGCAAAAGCTCATCATCAACATCAAACTTTCAGAAAAATGACAAATACGAAAAAGGTAAAAAGAAAACTAGCTTGGTGGCAACTTGGAGTGATGAAAAGGATACATACCAAAGCGATGATGAAAACAATCTGGCACTTATGGCAAAAAGTTCATCAAGTGATGATGAAAATGAGGTAACTTTCAATGACCAAGATCTAAGAGATTCCTTTGATGCTTTACAAGCTGATTTTGAAGAAGCTATTAAGATTAACAAAAAATTAAAAAAGAAAATACGAGAGTTGGTTGCTGAAAATAGTGCTTTACATGAAACGATTGATGATTTAGATAGTCCAAAAGAAGATCATTCTGCATGTCTTGTTGAAAAAGAAAATCTTATTTTTGAACTTGATAGAGTTAGAAAGGAATTCTCATACGTGGTTGGAAAATTTGCTAATGGAAACGAAAAGTTTGAGAACTTGTTATCTTTGCAAAGATACTCAATTTCTAAACATGGTTTAGGATATGATCCGTTTAACAGAGATTGTTCCTTGATTTCAAAGTTCACTACGGATGGAAAAATTGCTCAATGTGCTAGATGCTTGAAAGATGGGCATATAGAAGTTGCATGCAAGAGTACTACGAGATGCATTAAGGTCAAGAAAATTTGGGTAGAAAAAGGGAATATACCTTCTACTGTGATTTACCTGACTAACCAAAATGGACCCAAAATGGCTTGGGTACCTATAAGAAGAAAAAATGTGTATATTGCAGGTACAAGCAAGGGATGAAAAACCTCCAAACACATAGTATATTGATAGTGGATGCTCAAGGCACATGAGTGGAGACAAAATTTTATTCGTAGAAATTAGACCAAAGAATCAAGGTTATGTCACTTTTGGAGACAACAACAAAGGTAAGGTCATTGGCATTGGTAAAGTGGGTAAGGAACCTTTACCTACCATTGACAATGTGTTGCTTGTTGATGGCTTGAAACATAACTTACTAAGTGTGTCTCAACTTTGTGATATGAATTATATTGTATCATTTGAATCATCACATTGCTTAGTTAAGAAGGATGATCATGTTGCCTTTATTGGTTTGAGACATGGGAACACATACATTGTTGACTTGCATGATGATAGTTCGTTTAATGAAAAATGCTTGGTGACATTGGAAGAAAATGCATTTTTATGGCATAGAAAATTAGGACATGCACCATTGCCTTTAATTTCTAAGCTTTCAAAGAATGACATTGTAAGAGGTTTGCCTAAGATTAAATTTGTTAAAGATCATTTGTGTGAGTCCTGTTTAAAAGGCAAACATGTTAGAGAATCTTTTAAACCAAAGAGAGAAATCTGTACTTCTAGAATTCTTGAACTTGTGCATATGGATTTGATTGGTCCATCTAGACATGCTAGTCTTAGTGGTAAATTATATGTACTTGTTATTGTGGATGATTTCTCTAGATTCACTTGGGTAATATTTCTTGCGAATAAAAATGATGCCGTTAATGAATTTACCAAGTGGTGTAGATTGGTTCAAAATGAGAAAAATTTGTCTATCGTTGCAATTAGAACCGATCATGGAGGAGAATTGAATGTGAATCTTCGAAAATCTTTGCGACAAATACGGAATGGAACATAATTTCTACACTAAGGACTCATGAACAAAATGGTGTAGTAGAAAGGAAAATCGCTCACTTGAAGAAATGAGCAGGACTATGCTGAATGAGTACAATCTTCCTAAATCATTTTGGGCAGAAGCAATCAACACCGCTTGTTACGTCATCAACCGGGTGCACTTACGAAGAGACAAAAATAAGACACCTTACGAGCTATGAAAAGGTAAGAAACCTAATATCTCTTATTTTCATCCTTTTGGTTGTAAAGTTTTCATTCATAATAATGGAAAGAGCAATTTAGGAAAATTCGACTCTAAATCCGATATTGGTGTGTTTATTGGTTATTCTCAAACTAGTAAGGCGTTTAGAGTATATAATAATAGAACTAAATGTGTCGAAGAAAGTATTCATGTCAAATTTGATGAAATAATTTCACCCCCAAGAAAGGTTTGTTTTGATGATGATGCAGGGAGTTCAGGTAATAAAGTTGAAGAAATTGAATCCAAGATTGAGGAATTGAAGCTAGACGAAGAAAAACATGTACCCGACATTAAATCATGGGCAAAAGCAAAGAATCATCCTATGGAGCAAGTCATTGGAGATTTAAATGTTGGTGTAAGAACTAGGAGAAATATCTATGAGAATATGAGTAATTCAGCCTTCATTTCGTTGGTAGAACCCAAAAATATAGAAGAAGCTCTTAAAGATGAAAACTGGCTTTTAGCTATGCAAGAGGAGCTTAATCAGTTCAAGCGAAATGATGTTTGGGATTTGGTAGCTCCACCAAAGGACAAGACCATCATTAGAGTCAAGTGGGTAAATCGGATTAAATATGATGAGAATGGTGAAGCGATCAAAATAAATCAAGGTTAGTGGCTCAAGGATTTTATCAAGAAGAAGGCCTTGATTACAATGAGACATACGCCTCCGTGGCTCGTTTGGAGGCAATTAGGCTACTATGTGCATTCGCGTCTCATAAAAGGATCAAATTAAATCAAATGGACGCCAAGAGCGCATTTCTAAATGGGTATATTCAAGAGGAAGTCTATGTCAAACAACCGCTGGGATTTGAAGATCACGAGCATCCAGATTACGCTCTACAAACTCAAAAAGGCAATCAGATGGACTAAAGCAAGCACCTAGAGCATGGTATGAGAGGTTAAGTACTTTTCTAACTTAACATGGATATGTTCGTGGTAAGATAGATAATACTTTGTTTATTAAACATGTTGATAATGATATGCTTATTTGTCAAATTTATGTTGATGACATTGTGTTTGGTGCTACTAATGAATTTTTGTGCAAAGAATTTAGTGATTTAATGCAAGGTGAGTTTGAAATGAGTATGATGGGAGAACTCAAGTTCTTTCTTGGATTGCAAATCAAGCAACACAAAAATGGCATTTTTATCCACCAATCGAAGTATACCAAGGAACTTCTTAAGAAGTTTAAAATGGATGGATGCAAAGTGGCGGCAACACCAATGGCGACAAATCTGGTCTTGGAAAACATGAAAATGAAGAAGACGTTGATCAAAACTCTATAGAGGTATGATCGGCTCTCTTTGTATTTAATCGCTTCTAGACCCGATATAATGTTTGCCACATGTCTTTGTGCTAGATTTCAATCTTGTCCTAAGATTTCTCATTTGAGTGCCTGTAAAAGAATTTTTAGATATTTGAGTAGAACTATTAATCATGGTTTATCGTATCCTAGTTGTGATTCATTTGATTTGTATGCTTATAGTGATGCTGATTATGGTGGCTGTAGAATTGATAGAAAAAGTACTAGTGGTTTATGTTGTTTCTTAGGATCATCTTTGATATCTTGGGCTAGTAAAAAGCAAGTTAGTGTAGCAATTTCCACTGCTGAATCTGAATATGTAGCAGATGGAAGTGCTTGTGCCTAAGTTCTTTGGATTAAACATCAATTGCTTGATTATGGTATTGTGGTCAAAAATATTCCTATCTATTGTGATAATACCAGTGTTATTTGTTTGAGTAAAAATCCTATACTGCATAGTAGAACAAAGCATATAGAAATTAGACATCATTTTATTCGTGATCATTGTTTGAAAGGTGACATTGTTTTGAAGCATGTTTCTACTAATGATCAATTGGCTGACATTTTTACTAAACCTCTTAAGGAAGATGTGTTTGTGAATATTAAATTAAGGTTAGGCATGTGTGATTTAAATTCCTTTGGTTGAATGTGTTTTTGCTACATTAAATGGTCAATATATGAGGCACACGTGCAATTACATCCAAAGACTTCATCATCGTGTTTTACACAAAGCCTAATTGGAGTTTCAGTCTATTACCGTTGAGGATTTATTTGAGTTATTTTGAGTTGGATATTGATTTGTTCTAGGATAAAAGGAGATTGTGGAAAATAAGTCGAGGTATGGTTTTCACAGCTCTCTGGATATGAATAAGTCGACTTATGCATAAGACAAGTAGACTTATGGAGGTCAATAAGTTGACTTATGTGGATAACAAGTCGACTTATGTTTGTTTGTTTTATGTGTGTTTGTGTTGGTTTGACATTTTCTTGTAATGACTACTACTTGTGTTTGTTGTTTGGTTTTCAATCTTCATTAATCTTCAATTGAGTTTATTTTCTCCATTGATTTCTGATTATGATAAAAAGGGGGAGTAAGATTGAAATTGATATTTGATTAAGGGGGAGTGAAAATTTCATTTGAACATTTCATTGATTTGCAATTTTATTGAATTCTATTCTAATCATTGATTTATGAATTAAGGGGGAGTTAACCTAACAAATCAAGACAAGGGAAACCTTGATCAAATTTTATGTCTTTCAATTTTCTTGTCAATTTCTAAATATTTTGTCATTATCAAAAGGGGAGATTGTTGGACCAATGGGGTTGACAAATTAAATCCTTTATGTTTTAATAATAATAAAATATCTAGAAATAGTTAAGAAATTATTTCAGTATTATTCAATGAAAGGATTGAGTAAATCAAGATGAGCAAGTGTCTAATCAATGAGGAATCAAGTTGGGAGTTATCTACTAAGTAAAAATGGCATGAAGCTTAAGGATAATAAAGGATTTGGTAATACAAGTCGACTTACATCAAGGTCTGAATATAACAAGTCAACTAGAGCAAGACAAGTCGACTTTATATGAAGATGTATTAAGACAAGTCGACTTATCAAAGGCGCATAAGTCGACTTATACAAAGACAAGTCGACTTATTGGAGAGCGGAGTTACAAGTTTTACGTAAATGGTTGAAACAAGTCGACTTATTCATTCGACAAGTCGACTTATGGATGCACAGATTCAGCTCCAACGGTCCAATTTGCTAAAAATGGAATGGAGATTATCAAGGAACGGCTATATCCAATTAAGCAACGGCTAGTAGAGCTCCAACAGCTATATTTCTTCAAGTATAAATAGAGGATGATGGAAGAAGAGTAGATATAAGTTCTACAAGTTCAAATACTCTCATATTGCTTCAAATTGCTCACTATTGCTCTTATTTTGTTACAAATTGTATTGAGCATTTGTTCTTCAATATTTGTATTGTTTTGTTACAATTGAGTGACGAGTGAGAAGGTCACGTGAGGTAGGATTTGTGCCGGAAGACAAATCGAGTGTAAAAGGTTACTGGAGTCGGAATTCAAATGGCGTTGTAAAAAGTTCACACTCAACTACAAAGTGTGCAATAAAGTGGTTGGCAAAATCCTAAGTGGGAGCTTAGGTAGAGGACGTGGGTCTTAAAGACCGAACCTCTATAAAACGAGTGTTTGATCTTCTTCCCTACACTTTTCTATTAAGTTTATCAAAATTATTTTTGTGTGTTTTAACTTCTGATTTTCTTGTAGAAATTTACAAAGAATTTTAAAGATCTATTCAACCCCCCTTCTAAATCACTTATAGGGAGGTGCTATCAAAATTTTTATAAAGGGCATAAACTTTGACTGAGTTTTTGACCCTCTTAAAGTTTGAATTGGATTGGGAGGTCTTTTTGAAGATTGTAGTTCATGATTAGAGATTTCCATTGGTGCATAATATGTCACTTTTGGACTTAGGAATAAGAAGTTATAAGGTTTGAAAGAATGCAGTTACTGTTTGGAAAGGGGTTTTGTCCAGGCAGTATATTTAGAAGGGTTTTTCACTTCCTTAGAGCCTACATTGATTTTTGAATCCTTCATAAAAGATGTAGATTGTCTTTTATTCTTTCCATTGATGTATAATATGCCATTTTTGGGATTAAGAGTAAAAAGTTATGAGGTTTAGAAAGATTCAGTTATTGTTTGAATGGTCATTTTATAGGTAGTAACTTTGAGAGAGTTTTTACTTCCTTTAGAGGCTAAATTGATTTTTACATACTTCATGAAATTTGTAAATCGTCTTTTTACCTTTCCATTGATGCAAAAAGTGACATTTTTGGGCTATGGTGTTGAAAGATATTATTTTTTCGAAATTCTGTTATGGTATAAGAAAATTTCAAATTGAGCAGTCACTTTGAAGAGATTTTTGTTTTCCCTAGAGGCTAAATTGGTTTTTAAATCCTCATGAAAGTTGTAGAGTTTTCTTTGAGCTTTTTATTGATACCAAATTTGTGAACTTTGGAATTCGTTGTGAAGAGCTATGAATTTTCAAAGTTTTAGATGTTTTAATTTGATTTTAAAAAAATTCTTATATGCATAACGCTTATCTAATGGCCAGGAGGTCACGAGACAAGTGTAGTCTCGCGACCTCGAGGTCGCGAGACAGTACAGGCGAAATGCCCAAATTTTACATTTTTTATTTTAATTTCTGATTTTCTCCTTTTTATAAAATCCACCCTCCTTTCACTATTTTATCTGTAATTCTTCCGTTTGACCTCCGATTTTCATGATTTTTGAAGCATTGGTTTTCAAAAAAAAAATTCTACCCTTTCATGCAAATTTTAGAATTTTCGGGATTGAGTTAAAATTTATAGATTAAATCGAAGGGAGACAATTGAATAGAGATATTAAATATGATTCCGTATTTGGGCGATTTCTCGATTTATAGAGATCCGATTGAGGAGATTTTTGATTCTAATTAACCTAGAGGCATGAAATTTTCTTTTTAGCTAGAAGTCAATTTTCAATTTGGGCCCTAAGGATTTAAATTTTTAGGAGGGAAATTAAGGTGAACTTTATAAGATCTGTTCGGATGGAATTAAAATAAGTTCGAGTTTATGGTTTGACGTGGTGGGGAATTCCTCCCTCGTGGGTTGCGCGTTCAGATGTCACGTAGGACGTCAGACACGTGACTCACCAGGGTGGGGTTCCAACAATTGGTATTGGTAAAGTGGATAAGAAACCTTTGCCTACCATTGACAATGTTTTGCTTGTCGATGGCCTAAAACATAATTTGCTAAGTGTTTCCCAATTATATGATATGAATTTTAATGTGACATTTGAATCATCTCAGTGCGTGGTTACGAAGGATGAAAATGTGGCTTTCATTAGTTTGAGACATGGAAATACATATATTGTTGATTTACATGATGATAGCTCTTTTAATGAAAAGTGTTTGGTGACATTACAAGAAAATGCATTTTTATGGCATAGAAAATTAGGACATGCACCATTGCCTTTAATTTCTAAGCTTTCTAAAAATGATATTATGAGAGGTTTGCCTAAGATAAAATTTGTTAAAGATCACTTGTGTGAATCTTGTTTGAAAGACAAACATGTTAGAGAATCTTTCAAACCAAAGAAAGAGATTTGTACATCTAGAATTCTTGAACTTATTCATATGGATTTGATTGGACCATATAGGCATGCTAGTCTAAGTGGTAAATTATATGTTCTTATCATTGTTGATGATTTTTCTAGATTTACTTGGGTGAGATTTCTTGCAAATAAAAGCGATGCCTTTAACGAATTTACTAAGTGGTGTAGGTTGGTTCAAAATGAAAAGAACTTGACAATTGTTGCTATTAGAACCGATCATGGAGGCGAGTTTGAGTGTGAACCATTTGAAAGGATTTGTGACAAATATAGAATGGAGCACAATTTCTCAACACCAAAAACACCACAACAAAACGATGTAGTAGAAAGGAAGAATCGCTCACTTGAAGAAATAAGTAGAACAATGTTGAATGAATACAATCTTCGTAAATCCTTTTGAGCGGAAGCAATCAATACTGCGTGCTATGTCATCAATAGAGTGCATCTTAGAAGAGACAAAAACAAGACACCATATGAGTTATGGAAAGGTAAGAAACCCAACATATCATATTTTCATCCTTTTGGTTGCAAAGTTTTTATTCATAATAATGGAAAGAGCAATTTAGGGAAATTTGATTCAAAATCAGATGTTGGTGTGTTTATTGGTTATTCACTAACTAGTAAGACATTTAGAGTCTATAATAATAGAACTAAGTGTGTTGAAGAAAATATTTATGTTAAATTTGATGATATGATTTCACTTCCGAGAAAGGTTTGTTTTGATGATGATGCAGGAAATTTAGGAAATGGAGTTGAAGAAATTGAATCCAAGATTGAAGAAATAAATTTAGATGAAGAAAATCATGTACCCGACATTAAAACATGGGCGAAAGCAAAGAATCATCCTATAGAGTAACATCCCATCACCAATGGGAAGGTTATTTTGGTATATTAGGACGGGTTAGGATTTTACATTTTTCATATTTGGAGTTGAGCATACTTTTGGCCTCTAATTATAGAGGAATGAGTATTTTGCACATGCATTTATATGTATATGCATTCATGGCATTTTCTGACATTTTATTGTGAATATGATGCGTTTTATGAATTCTGAGATAATTGGGTTTGAATAGTTGAATTGGAATTGTTTCAGAGGGATTGTCAGTCGATAGTGACCCTTAGAAATTTTTCTGGCAAATTGCGAGAAAATATCCGAACCGGAAATTTTTCGAGTAATGGACTGATTGACTTCATAGGACTGTCATAAATGTCCAATGGTAATGAGAAAAATAGATACTTGATTTTAGGAATGAAAATGTGGAACCATTGGAATTTGAGGACTATTAGACTAGGAAAGATCTTGAAAAGAAAGTGAGCTTTAATATGTTGAGGAATGGATGAGTGGCAAATACCTAGTTTTGGTAGTCTTTGAACAACCTTTAAAATGCCTTAAGTTTAAAATTCTCTTTTGAAAACTTTGAAAACCTCTTTGCAATAAAATCTCTTCCTCCAACTTAGGGTTTTTTTCTTCTCTTCTTCTGTTGGTGATTTCGATCCCCTCTTTAAGATTCTAGCTTACTCCTTCTTTGTTGTTAAAGATCAACTAAAACCTTGAGAGAATGATGATTTGCGAGAGTTTAAAGGCTCACCGTGGGTGTTAGGGAAAGGTGATAGGGTTGGGGAGATTTTCGGAAGATTTGAAGATTTGAGAGCTTGATTGGTAAGTAAATTGGCTTTAATGTGGTTTTATTGTGGTTGAAATACATTCATGGGTTTAAATGTGTAAAATGGTGGTAGTTGAGAGTGAGTTATGGTTGATTTTAGAGAGATATTGGGAGAAAGTCTGTCGGAGAAGTCGAGAAAAGCCCCGCACATCGCGACATCTGCGAGGGCCTCGTCGCGACGAGCGAATAAGTACTCACCGCGATGAGCGGTTAAATCCTCGTCACGACGAGCACGGTGAGACGTCGCGGCAAGCCCAAAATTTTACGCCGCGACGAGCCATTCCGTGCGTTGTGGCGAGCTATTCCCACGCCGCGACGAGAGTTTTTTAGCCTCGGCGAGCCCCATTTTTCTGAAGTGAGGTATATTAGTTTTTGTGGCATAACTGATGGCGTAGACCTCCAATTGAGGTGATTCTTAATTCTTTATGAACTAAAGAAAGAGGTCTACAATTGATATGAAGAATGAAAGTTCGAATTTAAATTAGTAGGATCGTTATTATTGAACGAAAGTTGAGTAAGGTTTCCTATTTCAACCTAAGGATAGTTTCTTGATAATTGGGGTATAATTGTGAGATTTCCGAATGTAAATTCAATGCTATTGGAGTCTTCAATAGGTGAATTTGATCTAGTTCAAGATGAATTTGGTTTTGAGGTTTTCTTGAGATTAGTTTAGTGTATATGATTTGGCAAATGGAACTGAAAAGTAGAATTGAGACTTGTGGATTTCCAGGTCAGTATATTGAAAGCGAATGAGTCATTATTGATCAATTGAGTGAAAGGTTAGATTTTGATAAAAGATAGTGAAATTAGGGTTATAGCGTCGGAAAGGTCACGAATATGCATCGTACATCTTTTCTTTAAGACATCTGCATCATTGAATCTTTCTGATTGAGCATCCAGTAATGGGAAACTATTTGACTGTTATAGAGGCACCGTTGGATCGTCATTCCACGGATATTGCTGGGACTTCCAGGCAGTAGCTCGGAAGTTACAGGTGAGTAACCTAGTTGGTTCCTCAATTTTTGATTGTTAAATGCTTTGTAAACTGTCTGTGATTGTGAATTGTATGAGCATGTGAATGATTAAGATCGATATGTCTGCTTTTGATAAATCGGATTCGACTACCATGTGATTTTAAAGAATTGTGATAAATGGGTTTTAATGACAATGTGACTGCGATTATATTGGGTATTTTGCATTTCATACACAAATGCATGAACGGATAATAATAATGATAGTTGTGACCTGAGTCGCCATTGATACTGAAAGGAGCCTCGAGCTCGAAGGGAGTTAGTGCATACCCAGAGGGCTCTCCTACTCCCGAGACGCGTCTACTGAATACTGTTAACTGTCTAAGCGCTCGGTCACAACACTGTAATAAAATAGGAAAGAGTCACATATGCATTGCATACACATCGTGATGGATTGAATGCAATGAATGGGAAATAGGCAAGAGTGCATGATACAATTGTGATAACTGATTTGCAAAATTTCTGAGTTCTGTGATTGCATGAGAATTTGTAAATTGCTATATGGTTTTCTGAATGTGTTATTGTGTTATGCTGTACGCTATTTGCGTAATGCATGAATTGAGTGAACCATCGATGATGGTTTCTCATTAAGTTCGCAAAGTCACCCAAAATTGCATTATATTTTTCAGGATCGATAGAGAAGACTCCTAATGTTGGACCTCGTCTCCGAGGCCCAACATTCGGAAACACACAAGCATAGCAGACCCAAAATCGACCACACACTGACCACAAATTGGGGGACTTGCAATAAGAATTTTAGATCGGCTTCCTAAGGATATTTGTTCCTCATATTCTAACGATTCTAACACTACTGAAAACGCTCACTTTGGATTAGAAATGAAGAAGTTATGACCAAAATATTGTCATAAAGAAAAACAGACCAATACCGTTATAACCAACTTCCTGTCAGAAATTGAAAATCTTAGAGGTAAAATTACAGCTCCACACCTTCATATAACTTGTAGGTTTAGGTCTCTAGTTTAATTTAAAATAAGAATCACCTCAATCGGAGCTCTATAGCTCAAGATATTTCAAAATAAGTGAAGTATATTCAGACTTTATCTACCGACCATCACACTTTGTTTCAATCCACTTTTTACAATTTAAAAGCAATGCTGATCAATCAGGCATAAAAAGATAGAACATTTTCTTATAAGTCTAACGCTTCAAAAATTAGCTTAATCAGAGGTCAGACTAAAAAGTTATGATCAAAAGAAAGAAGAGGGGTCGGTCGGCCAAAAACTGACCCCAAACGAGCGAGCGCTGGGCGCTCGGCACCTGGGCCGAGCGGGCCGAGCGACCTGCCTAGCGATCCAACCTATCAAACTTCAAACCCTCATAACTTTTGACTTCGAGCTTCAAATTAGACGCGGTTTGTTTCTTTGGAAAGATAAAAGACAAATCTACAATTTTTAAGAAGGACTCAAAGGCAAGGTCGGACACTAAAGGAATCAAAAGTTTACTCCAAGACCGATCGACTAACTCCTCCTAAACAGTACCGAAACTTACAAACACTATAACTTTTGACCTAGGACTCCAAATTTAACAAACTTGATGTCTATGGAAATATAAGAGAACGTCCTACAACTTTCATGAAGACCACCGACCCAACTTCTAACTCTAAAAGGGTCAAAAATGGCCTCAAAGTCTTGTCTGACATCTGCCATATAAACAACACCCACACTTAATTCTAACAACTCATATCTACCCATTTAACACACCCTAAAAATAGCTCATAATACATCATGAAAAAGCTCTACAGCTCGCTTAACACCCTCAAGGAGTCTAAATGATCTCATTTGACCTATAATAACCCAAAATTGCCTAAATGCACAGCATACCCGAAGTTAACCCTAAGAGCACATCAACCTAGAAATTGACAGCACCTGTGCCCAACTTCAAAAACTGATAAACCATTGCAAATTTCCAGCGAGCTATCCCAATACAAAACCCAACAACAACTCATCAATTAAAGACTCATACACATTCCTTTTTCAGATCACACACAGATCGCAAATCAACACAAGCACATGAAGATGAGATTACTAGAGTTCTCATTCTCTTTTCCAATCATACAAGAGTTCAAGCATAGCTTTAGTTACATATCAACATATCCATCAAGAATCAAGTACAAAGTACAAAATGTGAGATGCTCAATGTTTGATATGCTTATAAAGCTATCCAAGAGCTAGTTACTAACTTAATACAAAAGTGTCTAGAATTCTTGGAGTTATGCCCGATGCCTTGCAAGGTTCAGCGATCAACTTGAATTTGCACCTGAGGAGGGAGAATGGGGTGAGCAAAACACGGCTCAGTAGCTAACACCCTCATAGCCATCGAGTAATGAGCCATACAACACATACTCAAGAATCCATAACATTTGCAATTAACATAATATGCATAAATACCCAACTTTATCACATAAATTATAATTAACCGAACTCATCACATAAAGCATAACATGGGATCTTTTATCAATTAAAACACATAATATGCATCATATATTCAAAATGATGAAATGCACACAATTGGCTCGAGAGTTCCATAAATAAGACGGATAAACCGAAGTTTATTGTAAACAAGACGATTTCGATTTCTCAGGATCTCGTAGCCTCAAGCGGACAGCCGGGAGAAGGCTTTGGGTCATCGTGCACGAGACTAACAATACAGGTTCTCTCTTTCCCAATCACAATCAATTTATGCTTAATATTCAAATGCAAAAATGGCATTTGTATGCTTCTTTCATTTTTTGTCAAATCATCACAATCTCATACTTTTCATTCATATCAAAGGAAATATATCCATTTCATCACACACTTTCAAGTACATACACTACTCGACATGTACGAAATTTAACAAGGATTACACACATAGGGCATTTGCCCATCACACAACGACTATAAAAATGTTACCCACCTAATATTGGAATCCGAATTTAAGATTGCCCTTCCTCCTTGTCTTGAGTGGAGTTTTCTTGATTTCCTTCAATCAAACCATACTCCATTCAATAAATACATTCTAAAAGAAAGGCATAGCATTCATAAAATCAAGCAAAGGTAAAATAAACTTTAAACCTAACCTACCCATAAGCCATCTATGCTAGAATAACAAAAACCTTAGCTTAGAAGTCCCCAAAATCCATAGATCTTACCCTTCTCTTCTATCTTTCTTCAATCTCTACACAAACCCTAACTTCCATTATATCCCATACTTGAATCTAACATAAGCAAGGATAGAACTTACCTCCAACAAGTAGTTTCTCTTCTTTTTCTTCTTCTTTCTTCCTCCCTTCAAGCTTCCTACGGCTCTCCCTTTTCCTCTTGTCCAAAAACTCTCTCCTTCCTTAACTTACGTTTTTTTCTTCTCTTTTCTTTCCTTTGGTCTACGACAACTTTGCTTCCTCTCCTTAACTACTTAATTCATTTATTCTCATCTTTAAAGCCCTCTTCAAAACTACATAGTTTTGATACTTCTCTTAAAGCTCACTTGCCAGCTTGGGCTCTCCTCCTCATAAGCCCACTACACAATAATCCACTTATTTCTAATCCTCCTTCTTCTTATTCCATTTATTCCTAAAGCCCATTCCTCCAACACAATTCTAATCCTTCATTTTAATTCCCAACTTCTAATTTCCAATCCTACCTACTAATTGCAAAACTCAACAAATATATATATGTATAATTGAGCAAAATAAATAAAAAATATAATTAAAGTAAATGAATAATAAATAAATCAATAAATAAATAATTAATAATTAAAAAGAATTTGGGGCCCAACACCTAGCTCCAGAGATAGACTTTTCCTGCCGTGTAGATCTAGTTGGCAAGAGAAGTTATGGCTCACAGGTCGGTCAGCTGGGATTGTTTTGGGGATGACCTAGTTAGATTTTTGTATCAGTTTCCTTTTCGGAGTAATGTATTTAGACAGTGGAAATCTGATGGACTTGTATATAGTTTTGTTTGAAGATATGAAATGAGAAAGCATCTTGGTTTTTTTTTAAAATATAGAGATTTTTATATTGCGGCTTTTATTAGTGATGCCATGAGAGTACTGTAGTGATTGTCTGCTCGTAACCTCCCTTATTATAGGATATGTCTCGGGATGTCCCACGGGCGTCCCAGTGCGTACCCTACGGTAAGGGGGCGCTACATATGGGGTAAGTAATTGGTAGCTTGAATGATGGCTTAAGAACTAGGAGGAATGTTTATGAGCACATGAGCAATTCAGCTTTCATCTCACTAGTGGAACCCAAGAACATAAAGAGGCTCTTGAAGATGAGAATTGGCTACTAGCTATGCAAGAAGAACTTAATCAATTCAAGAGGAATAATGTATGGGATTTGGTAGCTCCACCAAAGGACAAAACCTTTTTGGAGTCAAGTGGGTAAATAGGATAAAGTATAATGAGAATGGTGAAGCAGTCAAGAATAAGTCAAGATTAGAAGCTCAAGGGTTTTATCAAGAAGAAGGTCTTGATTATAATGAGACATATGCACCAATAGCTCGATTGGAGGCAATCAGATTACAGATTACTATGTGCCTTTGCATCGCATAAGAGGATCAAATTAAATCAAATGGATGTCAAAAGTGTGTTTCTAAATGGCTACATCCAAGAGGAGGTTTATGTCAAACAACCATTGGGTTTTGAAGATCATGAACATTCGGATCATGTCTACAAGCTCAATAAGGCACTTTATGGATTAAAGCAAGCACCTAGGGCATGGTATGAAAGGTTAAGTACTTTCATAACTCAAAATGGTTATATTCGCGGTAAGATTGATAATACTTTGTTTAAAAAACATGTTGATCAAGATATGCTAATTTGTCAAATATATGTTGATGATATTGTTTTTGGTGCTACTAATGAATTTTTGTGCAAAGAATTCAGTGATCTCATGCAAAGTGAATTTGAAATGAGCATGATGGGAGAACTCAAGTTCTTTCTTGGGTTGCAAATCAAGCAATACAAAAATGGCATCTTTATTCACCAATCTAAATATACCAAAGAGCTTCTAAAGAAGTTCAACATGGAAGGATGCAAAGCAGCAGCAACACCAATGGCAACAAATTTGGTCTTGGAAAAATCTGAACATGAAGAAGATGTTGATCAGAAACTTTATAGAGGTATGATCGGTTCTCTTTTATATTTAACTGCATCTAGACCAAATATTATGTTTGCTACATGTCTTTGTGCTAGATTTCAATCTTGTCCCAAAATTTCTCATTTGAGTGCTTGTAAAAAAAATTTAAATATCTGAGTAAGTCTGTTAATCATGGTTTATGGTATCTTAGTTGTGAATCTTTTGATTTGTATGCTTATAGTGATGCTGACCATGGTGGTTGTAGGATAGATAGAAAAAGCACTAGTGGCTTATATCATTTTTTAGGTTCATCTTTGATTTCTTGGGCTAGTAAAAAGTAAGTTAGTGTAGCCATTTCCACTGCTGAATATGAACATGTAGCAGCTAGAAGTGCATGTGCCCAAGTTCTTTGGATTAAACATCAATTGCTTGATTATGGTATTGTTGTTAAAAATATTCCAATTTATTGTGATAATACCAGTGCAATTTGTTTGAGTAAAAATCCAATTTTGCATAGAACAAAGCATATAGAAATTAGACATCATTTCATACGTGATCATTGTTTGAAAGGTGACATCTGTTTGAAACATGTATCCACTAATGATCAATTAGCTGATATTTTTACAAAACCTCTTAAGGAAGAATTGTTTGTGAACATTAAATTGAGACTTGGTATGTGTGATTTGAATTCTATTGATTCATTATAATTCTCCGCATACATTAGCACAGCAAAATGGTCAAAATATTAGGCAAATATCAAATTCCATCTGAGAATACATCATCATGATCTACACTTAGGCTAAAATGTGATTTCTTTGGAGTTAGCAATATTCTAGTCGACTAATTGGAGTCCAAGTCGACTGAAGTTAAGGAATTACTTGAGTTATTCTATTTCTTGTTGCAAATATTACAGTTATAGTCGACTAATAGTCTTCGACTAGTCGACTAATACACATATTTTTCCCAACCAGTCGACTAATCCTTTTTGACCAATCGACTAGTTTTATGTCAGACAACCCCCACTCTTAATTTTATTTTTATTTGTCGACTAATACCCTACCAGTCGACTATAAATCATCTGAGTCCTCTTTAAAAACTCAATTTTTCCCCAAATCTCTGAAAAGCTATCTTCTTCTCCTTCAAAATCTCTTCTTCCTAGTCGACTACTCTTCCCTGATTTCTTCAAATCCACCATACCCACTCTCAATCGTCCTCCAAAAACACTAAACCCATTTATTAATCCTTCAAATCATCCTCCTTCTTTTGAAATCTCCTTTATGACATTCCAAAACCCTAATCTTCGATAATCTCTCCTTTTATCCTAAAATCCTTCAATCTTTCACAATGGCTCCACGAAAATCAAGTGGCACAGGCAAAGGAAATGGAAAATAGGCAAAAACCCCTCCACGAGGTCCATGAGTGCGTGGGTCATCTTCAAGGGGTGGAACTGAAAGAGAGAATGAAGAGATTGAGTCACGGTTTGTTTCAAGAGATGCCCAAAATCTCTATTATTAGGTACTGAAAATCGAATTCCTTATTCCCTCCATGAGATTTGATTGGGTAGAATTGGACCATAGTGAATTTAAGGAATTGTTCTATGAAATTACCAGTCTAGGATTGTGTTATTTTCTGGGGTATAAGGATAACATTTATGAGGATATGATAAGAGAGTTCTATACCAATCTTGTGGTGGTTAGAAGCAATGTAGATACGGGAGTGCATTTAAAATCAAATATTCAAGGAACATAACTTTTTATTTGTGAAGACTATCTGTCAAGATGGTTTCAGTTGCCTAAGGGTGGAGTTCGGCTAAGTGCTTCTCTCCTAGATTTAAACATTTTGAGACATGAAGATGGAGATACGGATGAGGAGGGTGAAGAGAATTTTGGGTATATTGAAGCAAAAGGAGAAGAAATACTTTCTAGGTTATGTTCAGACCACTCCTCACCTTATGAGGCAATGGATTTGCCTTTAAATTATAGATTGTTGCATTATGCTATAAATCGAGTGGTTTATCCAAAGAAAGCAAGTAATAATCACATCACATCTTTGGATAAAGAGATTCTTGGCACTTGGAAGAGGGGAGGAATATAAATTTTCCAAGTCTAATCATTCAGATGATGTAAAAAAAGGGGAATCTATTAAAAGGTGAGCTTAAGGAAAAATCAGGGAAGCATAAAGGAATGCCATATAGATCCTTGATAACTCACATTGCTAAGTTATAGAAATGTAATGTGAGTTCTTATGATCATTATCCTTATCCATCAAGTTGGCGATTTACTCCTTACAATCTCCGAAGTATGAAGCTGGTCAAAACAGTTGAGAAAGGATGGGTGTATTCGTATCATATAGAGAAGCATGGTTTGATTTTGAAGGGCCGGTGATCATCCTAGCAGCTCAAGACCAAGTAGTGTGCGACGGAGTGAGGTATCTCAAGATGAACTTTGGGAGATTAGAGATCAAATGGAAGAATTAAATGATCATGTTGATGATCAACAGAGTATGCTCAAGCGATTGGAGAAATGTGTTGATGATCAACGAAGTATGCTCACACGCTTGGAGAAAAGCATTAAGATAATTTTTGATAAGTTAGGTTGTAGACATGATGATTCTTCTTCATCTTGATGGTTATTGAATTTTCCTTAGACTAACATTTCATAATGCTTTCTTCATATTGTTTGTGATTTTCACTTTGTTTTGATTGCTACTTGAGACTATGAACATGTGTGTTTTGATTATTGCTCTTTTATCAATGTGATTGCGATTTTTTTTGTTCGTATTAATTCATTTGATTATGACAAAAAGGGGGAGTACTATGTGTTAAAATTGTTTTGGTTTATATGGATCATAATATGTTTTTCCAATCTATCTTGATTTGATATTAAAATTATGGCTTATACAAATTTTATGACTTTCATTTTGAATTCATTGATTATATGATTGAGGAGGAGACAATCTAACTAAAAAGACAAGGCATAAAAACCTTGATCAATGTTTCTTTGTTTTCATTTCTTAAATAATTTCTAAATGTATAGAATTGATTAAGAAATTATTTCAGGTGTTTTAATTTAAATAAAAGACTTGTGCAAATCAAGATAGCAGATAAACCATTGTGGAAATTATCTTCAACGTGCTAAAGATATTAAATCTTGAAGATTATGGGAATATTATGTTAAAACTATCTGTTGGAGTCATCACTAGTCGACCATAATGTGGCAAGTCGACTAATAATATTCAGATATGTCAATGGGGCATGAAACAAGTCGACCAATTTCTTACAAGTCGACTACAAATCAGTCAGATAGATGCACTAGTCGACTAACATCACACTAGTCGACTATTCGAAGAGCGAAGATGAAATTTGCATGGAAAAATGTTGGCACTAGTCGACTATAACACCTCGACTAGTCGACTATCAGGTGGAGCTGAACAAAATTTGTCTGAATCAATCCCGAATGGAAAGGAAATAATTTTGCAGCGTCTATGAGCAATCAAGCAATAGCTAGTAGACTTCTCCAATGGCTACAATTATCTTAGAGCCTGCAAATAAATATTAAAAGATCATATGATCAAGGTGCGAGACCAAAAAGCAAAACCATACCACTATTGTTCCAAATTTGCTCTCAATTGCTCTTAGCTTGTTCCAAATTTGTATTGAGCATTATTACTTCTTCTTTATCTTTGTGATTATTGTGAGTTGAGTGATTGGTTGAAAATCACTTGTGAGGTAGGATTTGTGCCGGAAAACAAATCAATTGTAAAAGTAGCTTGAGCTGGAAATCAACAGGTGTTGTAAAAGTTCACACTAAACTATAAAGTGTGTAGTAAAGTGATTTGCCAAATCCTAAGTGGGAGCTTAGGTAGAGGACATAGGTCTTAACATCGAACCTCTATAAAAATAGTGTTTGCCTTTCTTCCTTACTCTTTGCATTTAAATTTGTTGAAATTGTTTTGGGTGTATTAACTTTTGATTTTTTGTAGAACTTTACGAAAAAGGTTCAAAGATCTATTCAACCCCCCCCCCTTCTAGATCGTTTACATTAATGAACTACTAGAGCTACCAAGAGAAGTAGATGATGAACTATTGTTTCTTCTGCCTGAATGAAGTGTAACATCCCATCCCCATATTAAGAGTTAGAAGCCAGATTTCAATAATGGAGAAAATAGCAATGTGAGAGTTAGAAAAATTTGCATTTCATGCTCAGCAAAATGTTAACATACATGCATATGGATTTGAATTTTAGCACACATGAAAATAATTGTACATACACTCATTGACATTTAAGGTACAATTGAATTGTGATGGGATTAGTTGAAAATTTGTGGATTTGATGTTAAAAATTTTTAGATGGTAGATTGAGAATTGTGGTTATAGTGAATTAGTTGAATGAAATGGAGTAGAAAGAATAGAAATAAAAATTTAAGTGTTGGATAGCAGAGTCAAAAGTTATGATCCTTATAAGTGGAGATGCTCAAGAGTATATGACGTATCGTCTGATAAGGACGTATCGTCTGGTGAAGACATATCGTCTAGTGAGGACAGATCGTCTGGTGAGGACATATCGTCTGGTGAGGACGTGTCATCTAGTGATGACGTATTGTAGCATCCCACTCCCGCAAGACCCGAACCCGATATCATTGGTGATATCCGAGCCCGTGTTTCACGAGGGTGGTATGTTAGAGCAGTCAAACCCGTTCAAAACTCAGTAAGACATTTTCTCATTTTTGAAAACAATTTCATGCGCGGAAATCAGTAATCATAATGGGCCCACTCTTATACAAAAACATTTCAATTAAAACACAATTCTAATAATCACATTACAATTATGACATTTATCAATTGGGGCCCTCTACAATGACAGTACTATTCTGTAGAAATTGCAGAAATACAAATCTTATACAAAAACATAATAACCCTAATGCAGACATGAATTGATCCCAACCTCGAACTCTGACTCTCTTGCAGTAATCATACTCCCGTTTCTCTAACGGGGTACTCTTCAATCCCTGAAAAATAATTGCAATGTTGGGTTAGTTTGCGAACTCAATAACAAACCATCATCGATGGTTCACTCAATTCATGCATATACACACAATTTACCAAATACCACATACGATCACATTTCTCAAATGTGAGGCGTTTTGCCTTTCATACAATTTACATTCAATCATATCAGGTATGTAATGCACATGTGACACTGTCCAATTTATTACGGTGTTGTGACCGAGCGCCTATCAGTGATCGATGTCGACGCTGCGTCTAGGGAGTAGGAGAGCCCCGTGGTATGCACTAACTCCCTCGAGCTCGAGGCTCGGCTTCAAGATAAGGTTTCGATGGGCTTAAAGCCTAATACAATGAGCCTCTGTGGCTCTAACGTTATCGCTCCGTCCACAACTCTATTATCTCGATCATGCTCTTATGCATGAATGCATATGCTCCAATTTCCATTTACAGTCATTTACATTTCAATAACCAATTTCCGTTTCTTCGGACCTTCGATCCGGTATTTCAGTCATATGCATTTACCAGTTGTTTCATTGATGCATTCATAATCGATTACACACAATAGCACTTCTATATCACGTTCCCAATATTTCGGACACCCATGGTCCGAAATCAATCAAAATCAAACACGCATATCCATCCATTATCTCCATATGGCATCAATGCATAATATTAAACACACATAGATTGAGGAACCAACTAGGTTACTCACCTGTACTTCCGAGCTACAGCCTGGAAGTCCCAGCAATGTCTGTGGAATATCGATCTATCGGAGCCTCTATAACAGTCAAATGATTTTCATTACAAAATGCACAGTCAAAATAATTTGATGATGCACATGCATTGAATAAAAGATGTGCTATGCCTATTCATGACTTTTCCGGTGCTATTTTCCATTTTCCACTTTCTTTTGTCACAACTAACCTGTTACTCAATTGCTCAATATCCACTCTCTTCCAATTCAATAATATAATATGAAACTCCATCAATTTCAATTCTAATATTCAATCAATTTATCAAATCATACTCGTTAGGGTATTACCTCAAAATCAATATCACTATTCTCTAGATCGAATTCATCCTTTATGCTCAGTTCTTAAAATTCCCAGTAGGATTGAATTTATTTTTAAAGTCTCACACTATACCCCAATTATCAAGAACAATCCTTAGGTTGCAATACAATCACATTCTTAACTTTCTTTCATTAATTACGATCCTACTAATTTAAATTCAACTTTCATTCTTTTCCTCAATTGTAGACCTCTTTCCCTAGATCATAACGAATCAAACATCACCTCAATTGGAGGTCTACACCCTTCGCTATGCCTCAAAAACCAAATTAAATCAGTTCAGAAATTTGGTCCTTGCCGCAACGTATGGACGCTCGCCGTGACGTCTAATCTATCGTTCGTCGCGACGTGCAATTTATCACTCATCGCGACGTGCGCTCATCGCGGCGCCTATGCATGTCGCGGCGTAGACTCCTTTTCTCGTCGCGACGTGCAGGCCCTGGTTCGTCTTCTCCGATTCCCTTTTTACTTTTCTCTCTCTAAAACCATTCATAACTTACCCATCACTACCCCAATCTTCCACAAATAAACTCCTGAATGCATTTAACTAATAAATAAACAACATTAAACCAATTTACTTACCAAATCAAGCTTCCAATCTTCGATTCTTTCGAAAATCTTCCAACCCTTCCTCTTTTCTCTAACACCCACGGTTCTCTCTTAAAACCCTCAAAGTCTTCTTCTTCCTTAAGGTTTAAGCTTGGCTTTGCAAGAGGAGAAGAAGCACGAACATGGACAAGCAAGAATCGTGAAGGAAGGAGGAGCGGGAATCAATCGGAAAAGAAAAAGAAAATGCCCTAGGATGGAGTAGGCAAATTGTCAAAGTGATTTCCGTGTTTTTCAAAGGAGAAAGTCGAAAATCTAGGGCATTAAGGGTTATCCAAACAATCAAACCTATGTATTTGTCACTTGTCAAATTCCGGAACATATTTCACTTTTCAATTTCATTTCTAGTCCAATTTGTCTCCAAATTTCAATAACTCGACATATTAAATTCCAAGATCATATATCTAAGTTTTCCATTGCCATCGGATAATTATTCCGGTTATATAAAATCAATCAGTCCGCCACTCAGAAATTTCCGATCCGGACATTTTCTCCCGAATTTCCAAAAAATTTCCTAAGTTTACTGTCAACTGGCGATCACTCTAAAACATTTCTCTATTCAAATTTTCAAACCCAATTCTTCCAAAATTCCCAATAAATCCTAATCAATTCTAATTATTTCATAATTTCTCAATTCATATCAGTATCAAAATCAAAAGCCAGAAAAATGTCATGAATGCATGTACCTATAAGTGCCTGTGCAAAAGACTCAATCCTCTACAATTAGAGGCCAAATGAATGCTCAGTCAATAATGTGCGATAAAAAATCCTAACCCGTCTCAATTTACCAACATAACCTTCCCATCGGTGGCGGGATATTACAATTCTCCCCTCCTAATAAAAATTTCATCCTCGAAATTTCACATATACAATTGATCAGAAAGGCGGGGGAGTCTTTTCAATCATTAACTTTCTATTTCCCAGTTATTTCGCTACACGAGTAATTCCTGCCAATGAACTGAAATCAATACTATCAATTAACCATTCATTTTTTTTCAAACTCAACATTGTGTTACTATTTCATCATAATTACTCGCAATTCGTCACTTTCAATATCAATAACACATATATCGAATCCTAACAATATTTCCTAATCCTGTCTATGAAACACTTTGGATCCGAAACATCTTTTAGGATTTAAAATGAATTCCCACTTCTTATCTTCACCACAGTCACATGGATGTCACTATTTAAACCTTTATCCCTATCTGAGTGTATCTTGGCCTATGCGATATGCTTCGAAACATTTCATTTATCGCTTATCAGGTTACGTCTCTTTAGTGTTGAAACACTAATCCCATAAGATTCTAATAACCTCAATCCACTCAAATCATTTCCCTTTTACTTGGATTTCTCAATTCCCATTACAAATTCATTTTACTCATCAACATAATACATTGTTCAAATGGTGTCACCTATACAACAATTTTTATGTCCTCAATCAATCTGGACTATACATCACTTTCATATCCCTATGAACCCCAAAATACCAGTTTGACATTTCTTTCCAAGAGTCAAGTCTGTTGGTTATTCACACATATAATCTTCCGATTTTACCCTTTAAACCATCAATTTCTTTCTCAATGTATTCATACTAAACCATGAGGCTTTGATCACTCCTCGCGATTTCTTTAACGGTTTCTTCAGTCTGTACTACACCTATTTCTTCATTGGATTATATATATCACTTTCCTCAATAATCACAGTTACGTTCAATTTCTCGATAAGGTTCACCATTTCAACCACCTTACTTGGTCTTTGTCAATCCTTTATATACACAACTGATTTGGAAATCTAATAACTAATAATATTTTCTTTTTACCCCTTTGATAGATCAATAGTTTGCTCTTAGTAATACAAGCTTATTGTCCGAATTATGATCTCCAGCCATTGAAATTTTTGTTCCACTCCATCGAATTGCATCACTAGCTTAGTTGAAATAATCAATCGCTTAATCCTTTTCAAATCATTCAAGTTTCTGAAATCTCTTGACCGTTATCGATTTGCATATCCATAGACAACTTCAAAATGTTTCTGTACAATTAATGTCTCCAAGCTTTTAAAGCAACACTCAGTACAAAAAATTTCAAATTATCAATCATAATATAACCCATGAAGTTATTTTTTTCCCTAGGTACATAAAATCACTTTACACCATTTCAACAGATTGCATCATAACCCTTACTGGGATACCTCAAAAGATATTACAAAAGCTCCAATTTAAAACAATACGATCAATACTCAATTTATAAATTTTCTCCAAATGTCTCCTTTACAATCATCAGTCATAACATTCACACATTTTTCTCAAACATTCTTGTCAATTTGCTAAAATCAGGAAAATCTTTGACAATTTCTGGACGCATCCAACATACAGCTAGTTCTAATTGACTCCAAATCACGTATACCTATGTCCCTTGATATTTTGCATTTTATCGTCACCTCCATCGTTATTAAGTCTCCCAATATACCATATTCACATACTAGTTCATCCACTATTCATTCAATCAGGTTAAGATTCACTCTTTTGAAACTTGCATAATAACCAATTTCCTCAACTGTGCCAATTTATCTTCTTCACTTTTCACTTTTCAAAAGCATTTAATCGATCATTGATGATCATAATCACTATCCAATTTAAATACAATTGAGACACTTTACTCTTCGGTAATACAATAAACTCCTTATACACATAATTGATTCATATAACTCTTTAAATATCGAATGTCTCCAATGAGGAACAATTTTCTTATAATTTTCTATGTTTCATCATAACATATTCTAACATATCAATCTTGTACTTTCAGAACATAATTACTCAAAATATACACGAACCTTTATTCACCTCATATTCGCAATTAATATTTCCTTAATGTCAGTAATTCTCTTACATAATCGGGTTCATCTCATCAACATAATGTACACTTTTTTTCAGTAGCATATTTTATCTCTTACACTTAAGTCTCCACTAGCATCAGGATTCCCAAAATTAACTTTTACTTCATTTCAAATTTATCTCTTCAATAATTACTCTCAAATCAAATCGTCAGATCAACTAAACCTTATCAATCATTAATACTGTTCATAAAACTTTATCAATCAACTATTTTTCATCACTTTATATCTATAACATCCCGTTACCGATGCGATGAGCATATTGGTACGGGCAGTTTTATTATTGCATGAATTGTGATCGAGTGCTTTGTGGCCTCTGATTATAAAGAGATAGATCATTTTGCACATGCATATTCTTAGTGACATGCATTCATGATTGTTTCAGTATTTAATTGTGATTACGAGTTGAATTGTGAAATTTGAGATAAATGTGTTAGATATGATTTATTGGGTTTGGAAATCAGAGTTGAGTGAGAACTGAATCTTGAGAGTTGGAAATTGAGAATTGAGTATAGGACTTTGTGTTTTGTATTTTTGAGGATTTATGAGAATTTTTTTGGAATTTTTAGAGCTTTGAGTTCGGACCGAGAAAATGGCCTAGAGACCGATGAGTTAGTTTTCGGTACCGAAATTGAGTGGTTAATAGCTTGAAAATTTAGATTTGTGAGTTTAGGAATTATTGTGATGAGCCATTGAAATTTAGAGACTGAGATTGAATCAATCTGAGGACTGTGATCTATAGGTTTAAATTAAACCCTATATATATAAATATCTTATGTTTGAGATTGGAAGAAAAACTTTCTTAGGGCTCAAATCTTCTTCCTCTTCTCGTGGGTGTTGTGATCCTCTTTCCTTGGAGATTTTGCTTGCTTTCTTTTCATTATGGTTAGAGAGTTGCTAGAAGCTTGGAGTAGGTGATGTTTAGCTTGGCTTTGGAAGAAAATCGTTAGTGTTAGAGCTTGAGAAGTTTTCGGAGATTTTAGGGTTTTCGATCGATCAATTATTTGGTAAGTTTATTGTGTTTAATGTTGTATTTATGGTTGTTTATGGCATTTAATGTGTTAGTAGGGGTAGTTGAGAGAGTTAATGGAGGTTTTTAAGAGTATTAATGGCGGAAAATGACGATAGGAGAAGATGAAGTGGTCGCACGTCGCGACGTCTGTAATGGGGCCACGCCGCGGTGAGAAAAGGCGTGTTAAGCATGGCGCAGCAAGTAATTGGATCGTGTCCCTTGCGTCATGATTTAATGGTCATACGTCATGCGAGGTGAAATTCAAGTGAAATGGTTTAGTCTTTGAGCGAACTTTTAGTGTAGACCTCCTATTGAGGTAATTCTGGAATCGTTGTGAACTAGAGAAAGAGGTCTTCGAGTGAGGTTGATAATAAGAGTTCGAATCTTAATTAGCGAGTTCTCAATCATAGAAAGAGAGTTGGTTCTGGTTCCTATAGTGACCGAAGAGTTATGTTTTGGCGTTGGGAGTATAATTAGAGTTTAAATGAGAGATTTGTGGAATCAACGGATATTATTGAGCTAGTGAATAGTGAATTTTGAGTTGTGAAGCGAGAGATAGCGTATTGGGATTAGAGCGTTGGAAAATCATGATCATGCAATATATAATTTCAAATTAAGACATGTGCATTAGTGAATTCAATTGATTGAGCATTTAGTGATGAGAATTTGTTTGAATTGTGATAGAGGCACCGTTAGATCGTCAGTCCACGGATATTGCTGGGACTTCCAGGCAGTAGCTCGGAAGTTACAGGTGAGTAACCTAGTTGGTTCCTCGATCTTTGTGTGATAATATGTGCTGTGAATGGGTGAATTAATTGCCAATATGAGTGATACAAATGTGAGATAAATGTGCTGCAATTATGAGTAAATGTTCTGATTGTGAGTGATTGTACGGAATGTGTTGCAAATGTGAATATTTGTGATTGTGAATCAATGTACAGAATTATGAGTAAGTGTTCTGATTATGACAAGCGAGTGAAGTGATATATATATATATATGTGCTAGTGACTGTGTAAGTGTGAGTGCATGCTAGACAAGATTATAAGCGGTAAATAAACAGTTGTGACTGGAGCAATTAGTGATCAGAGCTTTAAGCTCGATTATCAGTGAAAAAGGGAATAGTGCACACTTAGAGGGCTCTCCTATCCCTAATGTGAGTGAGCAGTAGTGCATACCCAGAGGGCTCTCCTACTTGCTAAAAATGTGATTAATGCGAAAAGTGCCCGGATCTGGATAGTGTTAACGCTCAGTCACAACAATGACATAAAATGAGAATTTGCATGCATTATGCATCTGACTGTGTAGTGAAATTGAGAATGCGAGTGATATGTGACAATTGTGAAGTGACATGTCTGAGATATTTTATTGTATAAATTTGTAAATTGTGTTCAGTGTTTCAATATGCGTTAAAGTATACTATGTGATATATTATGTGTATATGCATGAGTTGGGTGAACCATCGATGATAGTTTCTCATTGAGTTCGCAAACTCACCCAACATTGCAATATATTTTTCAGGACAGCATCTGTAGTACTCTAGCTCCCGTGATAGATTTTCCTGCCATGCGAGGGCGTGATCAAGTGAAACGATGGCACACAGGTCGATCAGCTGAGGCGATTTTTAGGGATGACCTAGTATAGACGTTTTTATCAGTTTCCTTTTTGGGTTATTGTATTAAGACTTTAGGGGACTTATAGACTTGTCTATATTTTGGATTGATTTTAGCAAATGAAAGATTCTATTGTGGTTTTAAATTTTAGCGATTTACATCATGCGGTTTATTTCTCTTGATGCTATGCGAGTATTTAGCGATAGTTTCGTGTATAGCACTTCCTTGTTGTGGGATATGTGCCGGAACGACCCACGGGTGTCCCGGTGTGTACCCTACGGTAAGGGGGCACTACAATATCAGTCACTCTTAATACCCCAAGAAGATTAATTTCAACTATGCATAATATCCCAATAAGAGCAGTTCATACTATGCCTTACAAAATTAGAACATCTCTTATAATGAGGCTCTGCAGGGCACTTAAACAATTTCATTTACTCTGATGTCTTGGCATACATCGCTATAATCATCACATCTTATCTGCAAATGTATTCACATCAATTCACCCATTAATAGCTTATGCTACTAAAAACACTTTAATCTTATTTAATTCTGAATAATCTTTCTCTTTTTGGTACCAGTTCTTTATCATGGGGGCTTTGCTATAATCATGACCCCCTTTTATTCCCTCAAGCTCATTACCTATGCTAACATCATTAATAGTCTCACTTCTTTCTCAATTTATTGTCACAAGCATTCTCATGCCTTACTCTAACTCATCTTGAACTTGGGCTACAGAACTATGATCGTAACTTATTTAATAGGCCACCGATTTCTTCCTATATCATATTCACGATATTGCCCACTTATGCTTAATAATTCCACTCATGAGATGATCCCACTATCGACGCATACACTTACAAAGGACAATATAATCTGAACTCAACAACTTTTTTTTCATTATTGCATCATACCCATGTATTTTCACACTCAAATCAATATCATAGATATACAATCACTCTTGATTTCTCACTAACATAATTGATTTACAGTCATATATCATTATTCATAACTTTCATCACGGTAATCAACCCAATTGTAACTTCTCTAGGTCACAAAACATTTTTTTTTCATCCACTATGTTTATACACTTTCGCTCTTCCATTATCATAACTCTATTTTCATTTACCTCTATCAATCCACAACTATAACTTTATTTCTATCCCACATTCAAATATATACCCAATATATCCGCCGATATCAGTACATTAAATCTTTATCTGTCAAATCGAACCATACACCTTTTTCTCGATTTTTCGATATCCACAACTTCCTTCTATCACATTCTAACACATTATCATTTTCCTTCCTATTCTAACCGCTTAAATGACTGAGACATACACATGCATGTGACTCATATACTAGACTGGGGATCAGTTGTCACTGTCTGCCGTGACATGACTTAAATGCATGTGACTTGACACATTTTTCAGAAAGCCCATGTAAGATTGTACTTCTGGGCTCTGATACCACAAATGTAGCATCCCACTCCCGCAAGACCCGAACCCGATATCGCTGATGATATCCGAGCCCGTGCCTCAGGAGGGTGGTAAGCTAGAGCAGTCAAACCCATTCAAAACTCAAAAAGACATTTTCTCATTTTTGAAAACAATTTCATGCGCGGAAATCAGTAACCATAATGGGCCCACTCTTATACAAAAACATTTCAATTAAAACACAATTCCAATAATCACATTACAATTATGACATTTATCAATTGGGGCCCTCTACAATGACAGTACTATTCTGTAGAAATTGTAGAAATACAAATCTTATACAAAAACAGAATAACCCTAATGCAGACGTGAACTGATCCCAACCTCGAACTCTGACTCTCTTGCAGTAATCATACTCCCGTTTGTCTAACGGGGTACTCTTCAATCCCTGAAAAATAATTGCAATGTTGGGTTAGTTTGCGAACTCAATGAGAAACCATCATCGATGGTTCACTCAATTCATACATATACACACAATTTACCAAATACCACATACGATCACATTTCTCAAATGTGAGGCGTTTCGCCTTTCATACAATTTACATTCAATCATATCAGGTATGCAATGCACATGTGACACTGTCCAATTTATTACGGTGTTGTGACCAAGCGCCTATCAGTGATCAGTAATCAGACGTGTCTAGGGAGTAGGAGAGCCCTCAGGGTATGCACTAACTCCCCTCGAGCTCGAGGCTCGGTTCAGTACAGTATTTCGGTAGGCTTAAAGCCCTAATACAGTGAGCCTATGGCTCTAACGTTGGCTGCTCCGGTCACAACTGTCATTATCTGATCATGCTCTTATGCATGAATGCATATGCTCCAATTTCCATTTACAGTCATTTACATTTCAGTAACCAATTTCCGTTTCTTCGGACCTTCGGTCCGGTATTTCAGTCATATGCATTTACCAGTTGTTTCATTGATGCATTCATAATCGATTACACACAATAGCACTTCTATATCACGTTCCCAATATTTCGGACACCCATGGTCCGAAATCAATCAAAATCAAACACACATATCCATCCATTATCTCCACATGGCATCAATGCATAATATTAAACACACATAGATTGAGGAACCAACTAGGTTACTCACCTGCACTTCCGAGCTACAGCCTGGAAGTCCCAGCAATATCTGTGGAATATCGATCTATCGGAGCCTCTATAACAGTCAAATGATTTCCATTACAAAATGCACAGTCAAAATAATTTTATGATGCACATACATTGAATAAAAGATGTGCTATGCCTATTCATGACTTTCCCGGTGCTATTTCCCATTTTCCACTTTCTTTTGTCACAACTAACCTTTTACTCAATTGCTCAATATCCACTCACTTCCAATTCAATAATATAATATGGAACTCCATCAATTTCAATTCTTATATTCAGTCAATTTATCAAATCATACTCGCTAGGGTATTACCTCAAAATCAATATCACTATTCTCTAGATCGAATTCATCCTTTATGCTCAGTTCTTAAAATTCCCAGTAGGATTGAATTTATTTTTAAAGTCTCACACTATACCCCAATTATCAAGAACAATCCTTAGGTTGCAATACAATCACATTCTTAACTTTCTTTCATTAATTGAGATCCTACTAATTTAAATTCAACTTTCATTCTTTTCCTCAATTGTAGACCTCTTTCCCTAGATCATAACGAATCAAACATCACCTCAATTGGAGGTCTACACCCTTTGCTATGCCTCAAAAACCAAATTAAATCAGTTCAGAAATCTGGTCCTCGCCGCGACGTATGGACGCTCGCCGCGGCGTCTAATCTATCATTCGTCGCGACGTCCAATTATGCACATCGCGGCGTAGACTCCTTTTCTCGTCACGACGTGTGGGCCCTGGTTCGTCTTCTCCGATTCCCTTTTTACTTTTCTCTCTCTAAAACCAGTCATAACTTACTCATCACTACCCCAATCTTCCACAAATAAACTCGTGAATGCATTTAACTAATAAATAAACAACATTAAACCAATTTACTTACCAAATCAAGCTTCCAATCTTCGACTCTTTCGAAAATCCTCCAACCCTTCCTCTTTTCTCTAACACCCACGGTTCTCTCTTAAAACCCTCAAAGTCTTCTTCATCCTTAAGGTTTAAGCTTGTATTTGCAAGAGGAGAAGAAGCACGAACATGGACAAGCAAGAATCGTGAAGGAAGGAGGAACGGGAATCAATCAGAAAAGAAGAAGAAAATGCCCTAGGATGGAGTAGGCAAATTGTCAAAGTGATTTCCGTGTTTTTCAAAGGAGAAAGTCAAAAATCTAGGGCATTAAGGGTTATCCAAACAATCAAACCTATGTACTTGTCACTTGTCAAATTCCGGAACATATTTCACTTTTCAATTTCATTTCTAGTCCAATTTGTCTCCAAATTTCAATAGCTCGACATATTAAATTCCAAGATCATATATCTAAGTTTTCCATTGCCATCGGACAATTATTCCGGTCATATAAAATCAATCAGTCCGCCACTCGAAAATTTTCGGTCTGGACATTTTCTCCCGAATTTCCAAAAAATTTTCTAAGTTTACTGTCAACTGGCGATCACTCTAAAACATTTCTCTATTCAAATTTTCAAATCCAATTCTTCCAAAATTCCCAATAAATCCTAATCAATTCTAATTATCTCATAATTTCTCAATTCATATCAGTATCAAAATCAAAAGCTGGGAAAATGTCATGAATGCATGTACCTATAAGTGCTTGTGCAAAAGACTCAGTTCTCTACAATTAGAGGCCAAATGAATGCTCAGTCAATAATATGCGGTAAAAAATCCTAACCTGCCTCAATTTACCAACATAACCTTCCCATCGGTGACGGGATATTACACGTATTGTCTGGTGATGATGTGTCGTCTGGTGAGGATGCTTTGTCTGGTGAGGATGCTTCGTCTGGTGAGGATACCTCGTTTGGTGAGGACGTTTCATCTGTTGACGTCATATCATCTGGTAATGATGTCATATTATCTGGTGCACTATTCATCTGACCCTTTCGTTTGGTCCCATTTTTTACCCAAGAGATGATAAAATTTATCTTCAAGGTCTTCATGAAGTTGTAGATAATGAATTCGTATTTTGAACCCTTTAAAAATGGCCTTGATCTGATATTCTTAAAACAAGTTATGCCTTTTTACCGAAATAGGTTCAATATGGTTGAGGACAGAGCCTTGTTTGATTCTTTCAACCATAACTTTGTCATCCAACCTCAAAATGAAGTGATTCTTTGACCAATAGATTTATAACGTATTTTTCTATCTCTTCAAAAAAATTGGTAGTATTCTGAATCAAATTTAAAATGGTTGATTAAATGAAAATGTTGAATCTATTGGAATAGTGAAATAGGATTTTCTTACTGAACGCACTTCAGTATTTTGATTATATTTGGATTTGTAGGATTACAAATGAGATTTTTTTTATTTGGAGTAAACTAGAGAAATAGGGCTACAAATCATATAAAAAATTCGAATTGTGATTTTGTCTCTAAGATGTTCAATTTCTAGCTGGAACTTGTATATAGTCTATTATTTTGGATAAGAGCAGACTAAAAATATTTAAGGTATATCTTTCAAATCACTGAACCATATTGAATGATTTTGGTGTCAATGGAGACATAAGACATAGAGGAATATGTTTCTAGAAAAAAGTGTTACAAAATAACTTTAGTATTAGGGTCAAAAAGAACATGCAAAGTTGACCCAAAATGATGTTTTTATGGGAAAAATCTGAAAGTGAGTAAGGGGTTTTGACTTGTGATTACAGTGGTTTTATTAAATCATAAACTTAAGTATAAATCATACTTAAGTGATTTTAACAAAGGGGAGTGGATAAGTGGTTAAGAAATGGACAGGTGTCTAAGCTTTAAAGTTAAGCATTAATAAAATTGTAACACCCCACTCCCGCAAGACAAGTTCCCGACATCTTTGGTGATATTTGAGTCCATGCCTCGCGAGAGTAGCATACTAGAGCACTCAATCATTCAAAAATCGATAAAAAAAATTTTGAAACCACAAACATAATATAAGGAAATAATAACCAATTCGGGCCCACTTTCATTCATAAACATTTTCAATCAATACAATACAATCAATAGAATTTCAATAGCCAATTGGGGCCTATTATAAATACAAAACTCTTTATTCATAATGTCTTTACACTCCACCTTAAAAACCTTTGTATATACATTATACAAAAATTTTGGAATACATTATTTTACAGAAATCATGGAATACAAATTTATACAAAAATAGGAAAACACTAATGCAGACATGAACTGATCCCGACCTCTATCCCTTACCTGTATGCTGTAGGGATACTCCCATTTGCCTAACGGGATATTTTTTTGGTCCAAAAAAATATTTACAAATTTTGGGTGAGTTTTTTGAACTCAATGAGTGACCACCATTAATGGCTCGCCTATTCACATAACACATAATACACATTCACATCATTTCACATTTCACATTCAATACACTTTAATCATTTATATTATACATATGTAGTGCACATGAGATCCACTTTCTATTTGTTATTTTGTTGTGACCGAGTGCCTAAATTATCCCGCATCCGTTGGATACCGGGCTCATTAAACATTGAGCCTGAGACTCTGAATCATTTTATAAGCTCGAGGCTCTTTTCATACTTTGAATTTTAAGCTCTAAATCACTTTCTAAGCGCGAGGTTCTTTTCACACTTTGAGCTTTAAGCTCTGATCAGTGGCTACTCTGGTCACAACTCCCAATATGTTTCGTGCATTTATGAAATGGAATGCCTCAATCACATTTGCATATACTCATACAATCACATCCATATATCATCGGACTTTAGTCCAACATTCAACATTAAGTTGAGAATCACATTTTCATTCATATGCAAATACCCATTCATAACAAATTTATCATCGGACCTGTTGGGCCCCGATTCGTTTAAAGCACGTTTACTTTGTTTTGAGGTTTAGATCGATTTTGGAATTTTTAGTGTTTAGTTAATAGAAATTAATTGGAGGAATTTAGTTAAAATTATAATTTGAATAAGTTGTTAGAATTAAAATGGAATAATATGGTGTAGGACCAATTAAAAAATTTGATTAGGTTTTAAGGCTTAAAAATTAGGAGATGGGCTTTTAGCCCTTTTAAATGTTCTTTAACAAAGAAGTAAAGAATTAAAAAATGAAAAAAAAAAAGAGAAGGAAAGCAAGTGATGGTCGTATAAATGTGAGAAGGGAATGAAAATAGCTTGTATATGGTGACTTAAGTGAAACTACAACGTTTTAGTATAGGTTTTAAGTGAGAAAGAGTTGTTCTTTAGGCTTTCTAACTAGAAACTTCCGAAACTCTCAAGAGAAGAGAGATTTTTTGAAATTTATAGAGAAAGAGAGAAGAAGTTTTCGGTTGAAGAAGAAGAAGAGGAAGAAGAAGAAGAGAAGTGAAGCTTAGGTTTTCATGTGTTGGAAAAGAGAGATGTAAGAGTTTTATTCAAGAAGGAATTGGAAAGAAGGAGTTTAATCTTCCTTGGAAACAAAAAGAGAATTTCGTGGGTTTTGTCCTAAGGTAAGGATTTTCGAATTTCTTTGAGTTATTTAGGTTGGTTTTAGTCTAAATAGCTTAGTTAAGGTATGGGTTAAGTTAGGTAGGATTTAATTCAAGTTTTCCTATCCTTAAAATTGTCAGATTTTGATATCCTATGTTCTTATGGGATAATTATGCTTAATGAAGGTGAATTAAGGAAATTGGAGGAAGAGTCAAGGCCATTTGACCATCCTACAAGCTAAAGGATTTTAAGGTGGGTAATTCTTTAATAATTGAGTTGATAAGTATATTACCGTCTTTATAATAAATTCGAATTAAGATGTTAAAATGACTTAGAAATTTTGTAAGAATTGTTCTTGATGATGTTTTGAACTTGTATGTGATATTCTTGCTTATGAATTTATGTGGGAATGGTTGGTTTAATGATTTGTTAAGTGAAAACAATAAGAAACTGTGATTTCGGAAAAAGATCGCCGTTTTGGGCAATTTATGTGAAACTGAATTTGTGAATGCCAGTATAGGCAGTTGTTTTTGAATTGAGTGAACTATATGTGCTATCTTTGGATTTGGGGTGGTCCCTTCTGAGTCAGGTGCACCTGTCTATTATAGGCTTCTCCCGCCTGCCCGTTAGTGGCCGTGAAGTTCCTCTTAAGGACTCCTATTCGTCATGACTACACATGACCGCTTCGCGGAAATGTGTCGTTCGTTCTATTTCGGATCCACCCGAATCATATTTCTGTGCTTATGTGATTGGTTGAATTGTAAAGTGCTGATGTGACAACTTTGTAAAATGATTTTGAGAAATGCGAAATATTTTGGAAATGTGACGTTGTTTGAAAATGAGTAAATGATGGTTTTGCTTATTGCTTATTTATTAACCTATTACCCACGGAGCCGTCGAGCTCACCCCCCCATTTCCCCTCCACAGGTGTCGAGCGAGAAACCGAGTCACCGCATCGGGATTGAGGCAACTCCGATGCAGTTTTACTTTTGAAGTTGTATTTGAAGTTATGTTTTGAGAAAATAGGCTATAGGTTGCATTTTGGACTTTTATGTAATTTTTACTACTTTTGATGTAATCAGGCCAAAATGCCCTCTAAAGCCTTGTATGAATTTAATTCCACATGTTTGTAAGAGTTTTGGATTTGAAATATATCTTGTGTTTGTTTCTTGCAAAAGTATTGTTGTATGGTTGAAAATGACAAAAGAAGAAAGAATGAAATGTGTAGATTTATAGTTTGGAAATAAGTAGATACTTAGAAGTGAGATTGCTCTATAGTTTGAGAAACGTTTAGAAGCCTAGGAGTGTGTTGCTGCTATTGTATATTGAATTCTTATGCAGGTTGATGAATCGAATTGAAAATTTGGGTTAGATGTAAATTAGGGGAGGTGCTGTCCAATTTTCCAGAAATTGGGCAGCAACTTCCATTCAGTTTTAGAATGGCTTAGAGCTGGAATGGATTTGTATGGTCTTCTTGAAGAATGTAGAGCATGATTAAATCTTTCCAACGACACAAAATTTGTCCCAATTGGACTTAAGATGAAAAAGTTATGAGAATGGAAAGGTTTCAGCTATTGTTCATGAGGGACTGAAATTTTGCAGCAACTTCGGAGGTATTTTTCATTCAATTAGAGACTGATTTGATTTTTGTTCTCTTCATGAAAAATGTAGATTATCTTTCTACCTTTAAAATGAGGTATGATTTGCAGTTATTGGAAATAGGAATCAAAAGTTATGAGCTTTAGAGGTTGACAGTTACTGTTCATACAAGCAAAATTACTGTTCCATTGGTTAGTTTATTGGCTGAAACTTCACGTAGGTTTTTCCCCTCTTTAATGATTGAATTGATTTTTGTTCTCTTCATGAAACTTGTAGAGCTTCTTTTTATCTTTCCAACGAGGTATAATGTATCATTTTTAGACTTGTGTGCTAAGGGATATGAATTTTCAAATTTCAGACTTTGTGTAGGAAATTGTGTTTTTGGGTTGAATCTTTGAAACCAAATATGATTATATTAATGGCTTAATTAGCTTTTAAATCCTTCTAGGAAGTTGTAGAACTCCCTTTTATCTTTCTAATAACACTAAGTTTGCGAAGTTTCGATTTCGGGATGAAGAATTAGACCTATTCGTAGTAAAAGGGCTATTTCAGATTTTCTAAAAAAAAAATATTAAAATTATTAGCTTTGCTCCTCACTAGTGCGAGGATCCTCGCACCAGCGAGGAACGCAAAAAAAAAATTAAATTTTTTTGTATTTTTTTTATTTTTATTTCTAAATTTTCTAAAATCATACATAAAGCCATTTTTCTTATTTTCTTCGTCTTTCTTCCGTTTGACCTCCGATTTTAACGATTTTCGAATCATAAGTTTTCAAAAAAAAAGTTTATACCCTTTTTAGTAAAATGAGAGTTTCGGGTTTTAGTCGGAAGTTACGGATAAGATTAAAGCGAATCAATTGTTTGACGGATTTGAATATAAATCCGTTTTTGGGCGATTTTGTGATCTATAAAGATCGGATTGAGGCGATTTTTGATTCTATGTAACCGAGAGATATGAAATTTCATTTTAGCTAAGAATTCGGATTTAGTTATGGGCCCTAAGCATATTAACTTTTATTGGAGAAAAATTAGGGTAAAATCATCAAGTTTTGTTCGGATGACGTTAAATTAAGTTCATTTCGAGGTTTCCTTCGTGGTGAGGAATCCCTCCCCCGTGAGATGCGCGTCCAGACGTCACATAGGACGTCGGGCACGCGACCCATCGGGGAGGGGTTCCAACACTTATGGTATCAAAGCTTTCGGTTGTAGGTTCGGGTAGAAAGAGAAATTTAGGGTTTTGGTGGATGTGTTTGAAAGTAATTTATGTGTATTGTTGTGTTGTTTTGACTTGTTTTAAATTGCTTTTGAATGTGGATTTTGCATGAATTTTTTCATAAACTAAAGTGTTCGAAATACTGTGAAAATTGTTTTTACATGCACTAAGATTTTCACTAGTTTTCTTTTGAAGGATTAATATGTCACGTCGGGGTAGAACCCGAGGGACTCGATCTCGCTCAAGTTCTCGCCAGGGGAGTACAGATGAGTCTCATGTCCCACAAGATGCAGGGACACATTCTGCTCCTGGACCTGAGGCACCTAGTGTGCAACCTGAGGAGCCTCCTCCTCCTCCTCCTCCTACTGTGCCGGTTATGGACCCGCAAGTTTTCCAGGCCTTTGCCCAGGCTTTCACTTTTGCCATGGGTCAAGGGTCTCAAGCTTCCATGCCAGTTTCTAATGTGAGAGGTGGACAGTTTGATAAACTGCGGAAGTTCGGAGCGGTGGACTTTCATGGTACCACCAATCCTGAAGAAGCAGAGTCTTGGTTGAAGAGGACAAAGAGAGTCCTGGTACAGATGAAATGTTCTGATGATGAGAAGCTGGAGTATGCTATCAGCTTATTGTAGAGTGATGCTCTCCACTGGTGGGAGTCAGTCCCACAGAGCCAGGCTGTGCCACCAGTGCTTTCATGGAAGGATTTTGGAGAGTTATTTCGGAAGAAGTATCTTTCCCGGGTCTACATGCAGGACAAGGCCAGGGAGTTTCTTAATTTGACTCAGAGAGAGATGACTGTTACCGAGTATGAGCGGAGATTCACCCAGTTGTCCAGGTATGCAGCTCATATTGTGGCCAGTGAGGAAGATAAATGCAGAAAGTTTGAGGGAGGCCTTCATCTGGGCATCAAAGAGAAGGTTATACTGCATAATTTCTGTGATTATCAGCAGCTGGTGGATGCTGCACTCCAGGCTGAGAAGCTGGAGAATATCAGGCTGGAGGTGAGTAGGAAGAGAAAGAGCAGAGAGCAGTCATTCAGAAGAGGGGCGAGTGCGGTCGGTGGCGAGGGTGGTAAGAGTGCCCGGACTCAGAGTCAGGGAGGCAGTAGTGGCCCTCAGCAGAGCAGACAGTTCAGAGCAGAGTCAGCACAGGGTTCCTCAGTGGGAGGAAACAGCAGAGCAGAGAGAACCAGGAATCAGATTCCTCCGTGTCAACATTGTGGACACCCACATCGGGGAGAGTGTTATAGGGTATCGGGTGCCTGTTTCAAGTGTGGGCAGAAGGGCCACAGAATCAGAGATTGTCCTCAGATGCTCAGAGGAGAAGGATCTCAGCCTCAGGTTCAGAGGAGAGCGGAGACAGTGGGGACCCGACCAATGTCTGGGGGTAGGCGCTTACAGGTCGATCTGGAAGCCCAATCTGCCAGGGAGACCGAGAGGGCAAGCACAGGCCCGAATTTTTGCTATGACTCGTAAGGAGGCTGCAGCCGCACCGGAGGTTGTTACTGGTATGGCTCAGCTCTTTCATTCTGCTGTGTATGTTCTGTTTGATTCTGGTAGCACCCATTCCTTTGTCTCTGCTAGTATGATATTGCCTAGTATGATATCAGTTCTATTGGATGATTTTCTGCTTGTTAGTACTCCGTTAGGAAGGAATGTCATCGTGAGTCGGATCTTTCGAGATTGTGAACTTATTATTGATGGATCTAGTTTGGTAGTAGATCTACTACCTCTAGATCTGAAGGGGTTAGATGTGATCGTCGGAATGGACGTGATGGAGAAGTATAAAGCGAAGCTAGATTATAGTAAAAAGGAAGTTGAATTTGATCTGGGAGAGGGTCAGACAGTGGTTTTCAGAGGAGATAGAAAGTTGACACCGCCAAGGCTTGTTTCAGCTTTGTTAGCTGACAGACTAATGGGTAGAGGCTGTGAAGCCTTCTTGGCGTGTGTTATGAATACCAATGTGCAGGAGAGTAAGGTGGAGGATATTCCCATTGTGAGGGAATTTCCTGATGTGTTTCCTGAGGAGTTTCCCGGTTTGCCACCGGAGAGGGAGATCGAGTTTTCTATTGATTTGGCTTCCGGGACAGCTCCTATTTCTATTCCACCTTACAGGATAGCTCCAACTGAGCTGAAAGAACTTAAGGAGCAGCTGGAGGATCTTTTGGAGAAGGGGTTCATTAAGCCGAGCACCTCACCTTGGGGTGCGCCGGTCTTGTTTTTTAAAAAGAAAGATGGAACTTGGCGAATGTGCATTGATTATAGGAGGATCAATAAGGTGACGGTGAAGAACAAGTATCCTCTTCCTCGGATAGATGATTTGTTTGATCAGCTGCAGGGGGCAACGGTTTTCTCTAAGATCGATCTTAGGTCTGGCTACCATCAACTCAGGATTAAGGAGTCTGATGTGAGCAAGACAGCCTTTAGGACACGGTATGGCCATTATGAATTCTTAGTCATGCCTTTCGGATTAACCAATGCTCCTGTTGTTTTTATGGATCTGATGAACAGGGTCTTCAAGGAGTTTTTGGATCAGTTTGTTATCGTGTTTATTGATGACATTCTGGTATATTCCGGGGATGAGGGAGAGCATGAGGAGCACTTGAGGATTGTGTTGCAGAGGTTGAGGGAGAGAGAGTTGTATGCCAAATTCACAAAATGTAAATTTTGGTTTCGTGAACTGGTCTTCTTGGGTCATATTGTTTCTGAGAAAGGGGTGCATGTGGATCCCAAGAAAATTGAAGCTGTGGTGAACTGGCATGCTCCGACTACAGTGACTGAGGTGAGGAGCTTTCTGGGTTTGGCAGGCTATTATCGGAGATTTGTGGAGGATTTCTCGATGATTGCCACTCCTTTGACTAAGCTATTAAGGAAGAACCAGAAGTTTATCTAGAGTGAAGAGTGCCAGCAGAGTTTTGAGGAACTGAAGCACCGATTGACTAGTGCTCCACTTTTCGCTTTACCCACAGGAGAAGAAGGTTATACTGTATATAGTGATGCTTCCAGGAAGGGGTTAGGATGTGTGCTTATGCAGGGAGATAAGGTGATAGCATATGCCTCACGGCAGCTAAAGCCTTATGAGATGAACTATCCGACCCATGATCTGGAGTTAGCAGCTGTGGTCTTTGCTTTGAAGATCTGGAGGCATTATTTGTATGGAGTGCAAACTAGGATCTTCACAGATCACAAGAGTCTCAAATATCTGTTGAGTCAGAAGGAGCTGAATTTGAGACAGAGGAGATGGATTGAGCTGCTCAAGGATTATGACCTGCTGATTGAGTATCATCCGGGTAAGGCTAATGTAGTTGCAGATGCCTTGAGCAGAAAGTCTTCCATAGCCTATGTGCAAACAGTGTATTTGCCGCTATTGGAAGAGATGGCTAAGCTCAGGATTAGTTTGAAGCAGGAAGAGTCTGATTGCATGATTGCCACTTTCAGAGTAAGACCGATCCTCAGAGAGAAAGTGAGAGAGTTGCAGATTCAGGATTCTGAGTTGAGTAAGCTGCGGGAAGAGGTGCAGAGAGGTAAGGAGTCTTATATGGTGCTGAGTGATGATGGACTCCTAACAATCAGGAATAGGCTCTGTATTCCTGATGTTAAGGAGGTTAAAGATGAGATTCTGGATGAGGCACACAATGCACCTTATGTTATGCACCCAGGCAGCACCAGGATGTATAGGGATCTCAAGGAACATTTCTGGTGGAGAGGTATGAAGAAGGATGTGGCTGAATATGTGAGTAAGTGTCTGGTGTGTCAGCAAGTCAAGGCTGAGCATCAGGCACATTCAGGCCAGTTGAGGCCATTATCCATTCCTGAGTGGAAATAGCAGAGAGTCACTATGGATTTTCTGATGGGATTGCCTAGGACCAGTAGAAGGCATGATGCCATATGGGTGACAGTGGATAGATTGACGAAATCAGCCCATTTTCTGGCAATCAGACAGACAGATCCTTTGCATGTGTTAGCCAAGAAATATATTGATGAGATTGTGAGATTGCATGGGATCCCGGATTCGATTGTATCTGATCGGGACCCTCGCTTTACTTCGAGATTTTGGGGCAGTTTGCAGGAGGCTTTAGGTACTAAGTTGAGTTTCAAGATCGCTTCCATCCTCGAACCGATGGTCGATCGAGAGGACCATTCAGACTCTTGAGGGAATGCTCAGGGCTTGTGTGATGGATTTTAGTGGAGCATGGGATGAACACTTGCCTTTGATCAAATTTGCATATAACAATTCGTGTCATTCGAGCATTCAGATGGCTCCTTATGAGGCTCTGTATGGGAGGAGATGTAGGACTCCAGTGTGTTGGGATGCCGAGGGAGATAGGAGACTTTTGGGTCCAGAGATGATACAGATGACCGTTGATAAGGTCAATTTGATTAAGCACAGGCTGAAGGCAGCTCAGGACAGGATGAAGAGCTATGAGGATGCTCATAGGAAAGAGATGGAGTATGAGATCGGCGATAAGGTGTTTCTTAAGACTTCTCTGTGGAAAGGGATTCTGAGATTCGACAGAAAGGGTAAGCTGAGTCCAAGGTATGTGGGGCCTTATGAGATTCTGGAGAGGATTGGTCCGTTGGCTTACAGGTTAGCCTTGCCGTCGGAGTTATCTCAGATGCATGATGTTTTTCATGCCTCTATGCTGAGGAGATATCGATCAGATCCCTCCCACGTCATTCAAGCTGATGAAGTTCAGTTGAGTGATGATTTGAGTTATGAAGAGCTTCCAGTGCAGATTTTAGATACTAAAGAAAAGGTTCTCAGAAACAAGACTGCTCAGTTGGTAAAACTTTTATGGAGGAATCATTCAGTGGAAGAAGCCACGTGGGAGCCATTGGAAGCTATGAAGGAAAAGTATTCCCATCTTTTCAGTGATTCAGGTACGAATTTCGAGGACGAAATTCTTTTAAAGGGGGAGAAATGTTGGGCCCCGATTTGCTTAAAGCACGTTTACTTTGTTTTGAGGTTTAGATCGATTTTGGAATTTTTAGTGTTTAGTTAATAGAAATTAATTGGAGGAATTTAGTTAAAATTATAATTTGAATAAGTTGTTAGAATTAAAATGGAATAATATGGTGTAGGACCAATTAGAAAATTTGATTAGGTTTTAAGGCTTAAAAATTAGGAGATGGGCTTCTAGCCCTTTTAAATGTTCTTTAATAAAGAAGGAAAGAATTAAAAAATGAAAAAAAAAAGAGAAGGAAAGCAAGTGATGGTCGTATGAATGTGAGAAGGGAATGAAAATAGCTTGCATATGGTGACTTAAGTGAAACTACAACGTTTTAGTATAGGTTTTAAGTGAGAAAGAGTTGTTCTTTAGGCTTTCTAACTAGAAACTTCCGAAACTCTCAAGAGAAGAGAGATTTAATTTATAGAGAAAGAGAGAAGGAGTTTTCGGTTGAAGAAGAAGAAGAGGAAGAAGAAGAAGAGAAGTGAAGCTTAGGTTTTCATGTGTTGGAAAAGAGAGATGTAAGAGTTTTATTCAAGAAGGAATTGGAAAGAAGGAGTTTAATCTTCCTTGGAAACAAAAAGAGAATTTTGTGGGTTTTGTCCTAAGGTAAGGATTTTCGAATTTCTTTGAGTTATTTAGGTTGGTTTTAGTCTAAATAGCTTAGTTAAGGTATGGGTTAAGTTAAGTAGGAGTTAATTCAAGTTTTCCTATCCTTAAAATTGTCAGATTTTGATATCCTATGTTCTTATGGGATAATTATGCTTAATGAAGGTGAATTAAGGCAATTGGAGGAAGAGCCAAGGCCATTTGACCATCCTACAAGCTAAAGGATTTTAAGGTGGGTAATTCTTTAATAATTGAGTTGATAAGTATATTATCGTCTTTATAATAAATTCGAATTAAGATGTTAAAATGACTTAGAAATTTTGTAAGAATTGTTCTTGATGATGTTTTGAACTTGTATGTGATATTCTTGCTTATGAATTTATGTGGGAATGGTTGGTTTAATGATTTGTTAAGTGAAAACAATAAGAAACTGTGATTTCGGAAAAAGATCGCCGTTTTGGGCAATTTATGTGAAACTGAATTTGTGAATGCCAGTAGAGGCAGTTGTTTTTGAATTGAGTGAACTATATGTGCTATCTTTGGATTTGGGGTGGTCCCTTCTGATTCAGGTGCACCTGTCTATTATAGGCTTCTCCCGCCTGCCCGCTAGTGGTCGTGGAGTTCCTCTTAAGGACTCCTATTCGTCACGACTACACATGACCGCTTCGCGGAAATGTGTAGTTCGTTCTGTTTCGGATCCACCCGAATCATATTTCTGTGCTTATTTGATTGGTTGAATTGTAAAGTGCTGATGTGACAACTTTGTAAAATGATTTTGAGAAATGTGAAACATTTTGGAAATGTGACGTTGTTTGAAAATGAGTAAATGATGGTTTTGCTTATTGCTTATTTATTAACCTATTACCCACGGAGCCGTCGAGCTCACCCCCCATTTCCCCTCCACAGGTATCGAGCGAGAAACCGAGTCACCGCATCGGGATTGAGGCAACTCCGATGCAGCTTTACTTTTGAAGTTGTATTTGAAGTTATGTTTTGAGAAAATAGGCTTTAGGTTGCATTTTGGACTTTTATGTAATTTTTACTACTTTTGATGTAATCGGGCCAAAATGCCCTCTAAAGCCTTGTATGAATTTAATTCCACATGTTTGTAAGAGTTTTGGATTTGAAATATATCTTGTGTTTGTTTCTTGCAAAAGTATTGTTGTATGGTTGAAAATGACAAAAGAAGAAAGAATGAAATGTGTAGATTTATAGTTTGGAAATAAGTAGATACTTAGGAGTGAGATTGCTCTATAGTTTGAGAAACGTTTAGAAGCCTAGGAGTGTGTTGCTGCTATTTTATATTGAATTCTTATGCAGGTTGATGAATCGAATTGAAAATTTGGGTTAGATGTAAATTAGGGGAGGTGTTGTCCAATTTTCCAGAAATTGGGCAGCAAATTCCATTTAGTTTTAGAATGGCTTAGAGCTGGAATGGGTTTGGATGGTCTTCTTGAAGAATGTAGAGCATGATTAAAGCTTTCCAACGACATAAAATTTGTCCCAATTGGACTTAAGATGAAAAAGTTATGAGAATGGAAAGATTTCAGCTATTGTTCATGAGGGACTGAAATTTTGCAGCAACTTCGGAGGGATTTTTCATTCAATTAGAGACTGATTTGATTTTTTCTCTCTTCATGAAAAATGTAGATTATCTTTCTACCTTTAAAATGAGGTATGATTTGCAGTTATTGGAAATAGGAATCAAAAGTTATGAGCTTTAGAGGTTGACAGTTACTGTTCATACAAGCAAAATTACTGTTCCATTGGTTAGTTTATAGGCTGAAACTTCACGTAGGTTTTTCCCCTCTTTAATGATTGAATTGATTTTTGTTCTCTTCATGAAACTTGTAGAGCTTCTTTTTATCTTTCCAACGAGGTATAATGTATCATTTTTAGACTTGTGTGCTAAGGGATATGAATTTTCAAATTTCAGACTTTGTGTAGGAAATTGTATTTTTGGGTTGAATCTTTGAAACCAAATATGATTATATTAATGGCTTAATTAGCTTTTAAATCCTTCTAGGAAGTTGTAGAACTCCCTTTTATCTTTCTAATAACACTAAGTTTGCGAAGTTTTGATTTCGGGATGAAGAATTAGACCTATTCATAGTAAAAGGGCTATTTCAGATTTTCTAAAAAAAAATTATTAAAATTATTAGTTTTGCTCCTCACTAGAACGCAAAAAAAAAATATTTTTTTTATTTTTTTATTTTTATTTCTAAATTTTCTAAAATCATACATAAAGCTATTTTTCTTATTTTCTTCGTCTTTCCTCCGTTTGACCTTCGATTTTAACGTTTTTCGAATCATAAGTTTTCAAAAAAAAAAGTTTATACCCTTTTTAGTAAAATGAGAGTTTCGGGTTTTAGTCGAAAGTTACGGATAAGATTAAAGCAAATCAATTGTGTGACGGATTTGGATATAAATTCGTTTTTGGGCGATTTTGTGATCTATAAAGATCGGATTGAGGCGATTTTTGATTCTATGTAACCGAGAGATATGAAATTTCATTTTAGCTAAGAATTTGGATTTAGTTATAGGCCCTAAGCAGATTAACTTTTATTGGAGGAAAATTAGGGTAAAATCATCAAGTTTTGTTCGGATGACGTTAAATTAAGTTCATTTCGAGGTTTCCTTCGTGGTGAGGAATCCCTCCCCCGTGAGATGCGCGTCCAGACGTCACGTAGGACGTCGAGCACGCGACCCATCGGGGAGGGGTTCCAACAGGACCGTAGTACGACATTTAACAATCAAATTATGTATCACATATTTCATCTAATTCACATACAAGGAGCACTTCAATATTTTATTCATACATCACATTCATCGGACCTTCTGTCCGAGAACCAACACAATCAATCACATTCATAACATTATCCAATAGTCAATTAATACAAAATTCAAACAAAACAAACAATGAAGTGAGATTAACATTTGTTTCCAAATTCTGAAAACGTCTGAATGTGGAATTTTAACCTACACAACTCATTTATGCAATACACACGTTGCACTTACATTAATAATGGCACACATATAAGCATTTATTTATGCACAATTGTATAAATGGACTATGTACAATGCATGCCCAATGACAATCCTAGGTACTTTACCAATTTCATAACTTAATCGCTCATCAATTCTTTAAATCACAACCTCAATCCTTTGGTACTTTGATGTCAATCACTCATTCACTAATTTTCCCATATATACCCGTATGTGACTAGTGAAGAGGAAAAACAAAGTATTTATGTACATATATATATCACTATCAACTTTTTGTTTTAAAACTCAATATTTCCTCTTCATTCCTATTTCATTTCAGCTCCACTTATCACAACCAACTCAAAATCTATCATCATTTTTTCCATAATCGTCAAAGACAGAAAATCACATTCACACATAATATCTTCACATTTTCTGCATTTTCAACTTTTGCATTTTTTTCATTTATTCCTCAAACTTTCATTTTAAAACATTCATTCTCATCTTAAACATCACCATATACCTATCTCTTAATTCTAAATTCATTTTTAATCATCTCTAAAAACACTCTAAAACTTACATATATATATATATATATGTAGTGAAAACATCAACATGACAGAGCGTTCACATAATCATTTCTCCAAATTGTTTTGTTCTCATCACTTACACATTTTAGTTGATCTTTCAACTCCAAAACTAGTTTAACACTATCTCATAATATTTCGGTCATCAAATCCACAGAAAATCAACAAATACGATATACCCCAATTTTCTCACTCACTTTCCAACAAATATAAATATCACTGTTTCCTAATCATTTTACAGTGAGCTCACAATGCATGCTTCAGCTCATACAAAAATACATAATTATAATAAGCTTACTTGTTTGAAATTCCAACATCTGCAGCAATCACATGAACCCTAATCCCTCTTGCAACCACTTACATCAACTTAAAAGTTGACAGGGGGTTCGGTTTTTCTTGGGATAGAAGAAAAAAATAACAAAGAGGAAGTGGTAGTGAAAAGGGAAAACCAAGATTTTATTATGGTGTAGATTTGATGAGGAACTCTGTGTTTAAGGAAAACTAGGGAAAGAAGCTTCAAGAAGGATAAAGACAAGAACAGTAGCTTGTCTTTCAAAGTTATTAAAGCTTAACTTAAAAGCTTGGACACTTGTCCATTTCTTAACCACTTATCCACTTCCTTTTATTAAAACTCACTTAAGTATGATTTATACTTAAGTTTATGACTTAATAAAACCACTTTAATCACAAGTCATAACCCCTTACTCACTTTCAGATTTTTCCCATAAAAACATCATTTCGGGTCAACTTTGTATTTTCTTTCTAACCCCGATACTGAAGTCATTTTGCAACACTTTCTTCTAGAAACATATTCTCCTATGTATTATGTCTCCATTTACAACAAAATCATTCAATTTAGTTCAGTGATTTGAAAGATACATCTTAAACATTTTCGGACTGCTCTTATCCAAAATAATAGACTATATACAAATTCCAGCTAGAAATTGAACATCTTAGAGACAGAATCACAATTTGAATTTTTTTATATAATTAGTAGCCCTATTTATCTAGTTGACTCCAAATAAAAAATTATCTCATTTGGAATCCTACAGATCCAAATATAATCAAAATACTGGAGTGTGTTCAATAAAAAATTCCTATTTCACTGTTCCAACATATTCCACACTTTCATTTGACCAACCTTTTTCAATTCGATTCAGAATGCTACCCATTTTTGTGAAGAGATAGGAAAAATATGTTAGGAATCTATTGGTACAAGAATCACTTCATTTGGAGGTCAGATGACAAAGTTATTGCTGAAAGAATCAAATAAGGTTATGTCCTCAACCATATTGAACCTTTTTCAGTACAAAAAGCATAACTTGTTCTAAGGATATCAGATCAAGGTCATTCCTAAAGGGTTAGAAAGATAACTTCAATAGCTACAACCTTCATGAAAAACTTGAAGACAAATTCTATCATCTCTAGGGTCAAAAATGAGACCAAACGAAAGGGTTAGATGAACAATGCACCAGACAATATGACATCATCACCAGATGATAAGGCGTCACCAAACGAAGCGTCCTCAACAGACGATGCATCCTCACCAGACGATACGTCCTCACTAGACAAAATGTCCTCACCAAATGACACGTCCTCACCAGACGAAGCGACCTCACCAGACGCCACGTCATTACCAGACGATACGTCCTCACCAGATGAAGCATCCTCACCAGATGACACGTCATCACCAGATGATACGTCCTTACCAGATGATACGTTCTCACCAAACGATATGTCATATACTCCAGAGCATCTCCACTTATAAGGACCACAACTTTTGATTCCGGTATCCAAAAATTTCATACTATATACCGTTGAAAAGATAGAAAACTAAACTAAAATTTTCTAGAAGACAGCTTTGTCTAATTCAGCCTAGATTAGTACAATAAAATTACAAAATTCAAATCCAAATTTAACTCTCTATCTATACATTCTCAGTAAACTTCTCCAACGTATTTTCCTTCACTAAATCCAACACTTAAATTTTTATTTCTAGTCTTTCTACTCCATTTCATTCAACTCATTCACTATAACCATAATTCTCAATCTACCATCTAAAATTATTTAACATCGAATCCATAAATTTTCAACTAATCCTATGACAATTCAATTGTACCTGGAATGTCAATGAGTGCATGTACCATTATTTTCATGTGTGTAAAAAATCAAATCCATATGCTTGTATGTTGAAATTTTATTGAGCATGAAATGCAAATTTTTCTAACTCTCACATTGCTATTTTCTCCATTATTGAAACCTAGGTTCTAACCCTTAATATGGGAACGAGATGTTATATTTCTCCCCCCTTAATAAATTTTCTGCCTGAATTCTCATATGATTGATCAATAAGGTGGGGGTATTATTTCCTCATATGCTTCTCTATTTTCCATATAACTTCATCACCCGAATAATGTCTTCAAATTGACCATGATCAATGTAATTAATCCTTCCCCTAATCACTTCTTCAAGTATCACATTACCTTAACAGTTTCCTCAATACAATTCAGGTACTCAAAATTTTCACTTCATGTGCCGACAATACCACTTTATCATATCATATTAATATTTCATCTGTAACATCCCACCCCTTACTGGAAGGGTAAAATAGGAAATTGGTCATAGGATGGGATTGATAGGGAATAATTAGTACTGTTCATGCATAATAATATTGCTACACAGTATCAATTGTGCACATGGAAATACTGTACATGCATTCATGATAATTCCCGATAATTGGGCCTAATGCAATTTTATTAGGATTAACATGGTTATTGGGTTTGAAAAATTATTTTGACTGATCCATTGACTATTTTATATTTTATGGGATTTTTAGGAATTTTTTTGGATTTTTCTGGAGAAAATTCCTGGACCGGATAAATCGCCAAGTGGCGAACCGGTTGATTTTCGATATCGAAAATTTTTATCCAATGGCACTATAATATTGGATACATTATTTTGGGATTGAAATTTGGGCCATTGGACTTGGATGGGTCAAATTTCACATTAGGGTTCTTAATAATCCTATTACATATTTTGTCTTATCTTATTTTGTCTTTTCTTTAAGATGACACTTGTCCTAAAGATTTTTAATGCTTTTGTCTTATTCCTAGCTAATGACTACGGAAACTCATTGATTTAAAGACAAGTTTCTTGCTTTTTCCATCTCCATCCGAAACCTACTTTCCATTTTGCAAGCCTCTCCATCGTTTTTCTTTTCTTCTTTAGCTCCTCCATGAAACCAAGCTATTTTCCTTGCCTTGCAACTTAAATCTTCTATCCATGAGAAGCATGTATGGTGGTAGAAGTGAGTAGTGAAGGTGTTAAGTGAGCATAAAGAAAGAATTGAAGGTTGGAAGCTTAAAAAGGTAAGTGTTTTAGTTAAGCTTTAAATGAAGTGTTAATGATGTTTTAGTTAAATGCCATGGTAGTTAGAAGCATTTAATGGGAATTTTGGTGTTATTATTAAGCTTATTGATGCATTCATTTGATGAGAATTATAGTGTAAATTGATGGGTATAAATGTATGGTGTGTTAGGATAATGAATGATTAAGGTTGAAATTGGTTTTTAGCTTGATTTTGATTGAATTTTGATGACTCACTTTGCATGGAAAGTAAGGGGTTAGTGCTGCCAAATTGTGGTTGGTATGCCTAGTGAATGTAGGAATGATATAGGGACTGATTTTGTGTCCAATTGGGATGCTTAGGGTAGTAGAAGTACAATTGGCATGATAGGAGTTGTGATTGTGAAGTAAAGCTGGAAATTGGTTTTTAACCTACTGTACTGTTTTGATCATAACTCATTGTGTAGATATGCAAATGAGGCAGGGTTTATGCCCACTTAAACTTTGGTTTGTTGGCTACATTTTTTTGTGAAATTGGTGTTGTCCAATTGCAACTTTAAGCTGGTGATTTGGAGCATGGAAAGTTACTGCTAGGATCACTGTGAACAGTAACTGAGACATAGAACCTAGTGTTTTGCTGATTTTTCAAAATTAATTGATATGGAATTAGGGAAAATGGTCTTCATGAGAGTTGAAGCCTACATTGTTAGCTTTCCATTTCCACTAATCTTGCAATTTTTCGATCTGTATATTGGGAGTTATGCATTGTGGAATGTTAACTGATTTTCTGTCATTTGTGGAAACCTAGCCTAATTGTCGATTTTGTGAGCTTTCTGATTGGAAGCAATTTTAGCAATTTTTGTGACTCGAATTGGCTTTGGTGATCTTCTAAAACGTTGTATAGGAAGAAATTATCTTGAAAATGATATATTGCATGTAATTGTTGGATGTCATATTTGGGAGTAATGAATTTGCAAAAACTGAACCTACATTAGGTTTCTCACTTCTTTACTGCTTCAAAGACATTGTTTGGCAGATTTGAAATTGTTATAAGTTGAATTGGAATTTGGTTCTTCATGAAAATTGAAGTTTGAGATCTTATCTTTTCAGGGATATAAATTAGTGATTTGTTTGACATTTGTGCTAGGAGATATACTGGTTGGAATTTCTTCGCTTTCAGTTAGGAGAGTTTAGTAGATGATGCTTGGTGAATTATTTGACCTAGTTAGTAAATGAATTGGGATTTTGGTTATTCATGAAAGTTTTAGATAACATTGTGATCTTGATGAGCATATTTATTGTGTAATTTTTGACTGAAGATAATGAAAGTTACTGAATTTACAAGATACTGTACTTTGTTGATTGACTTTGAGTGAGCAGTAGCTTTCATGGGGTCTTTGACACCCTTAGGGGTGGAATTACTTTGAATGGTCTAAATGAAACTTGTAGAGCTTGTCATGATCTTTCCAATGAGATGTGGTTTATAGTTTTCTGAATTTTGTGCAAAGAGTTATGGGTGTTGGAAGTTTGGTTGGAAATTAGGAAAAAATGAAAGGAAATAAGGGTTATATATTAATATAAATTTTGGTTTCTTTCGTAAACAAATTTTCCGTCCGACGTCCGATTGACCTGATTCTTGAGGCATCGAATTCAGTGAATATTTAATTTCATTTTTCTGAGAGATTGGAGATTTTGGACGGGAAATTGACGTGGGTCCGGATAAGGGACCGCTAATCACTGTTTTATTTAATTGGAGTGATTATTTAATTGGGGACCTATTAAGGTCCAAACTAAGCGCCGTTAGCGTCATTGGTTTTCTAATTTTTAAACGGATTTTTCTAATGGAAAAAAAAGGAGATTAGGGCCGGGAATTCATGAACATGCATATTTCACCTACATGTGCACAAATCGCATATTTAGTGACTCGTTCTTTCTCTGATTCTTATAGAGGTCCAAGTGGAGCGTCGTTCGACCGATGGGGCGAAAACTTTCCGGCATTAGCGCGGAAGTAATCGGTTGGAAATTAGGAAAAAATGAAAGGAAATAAGGGTTATATATTAATATAAATTTTGGTTTCTTTCGTAAACAAATTTTCTGTCCGACGTCCGATTGACCTGATTCTTGAGGCATCGAATTGATGAATATTTAATTTCATTTTCGAGAGATTGGAGATTTTGGACGGAAATTGACGTGGGTCTGGATAAGGGACCGCTAATCACTGTTTTATTTAATTGGAGTGATTATTTAATTGGGGACCTATTAAGGTCCAAACTAAGCGCCGTTAGCGTCATTGGTTTTCTAATTTTTAAACGGATTTTTCTAATGGAAAAAAAAGGAGATTAGGGCCGGGAATTCATGAACATGCATATTTCACCTACATGTGCACAAATCGCATATTTGGTGACTCGTTCTTTCTCTGATTCTTATAGAGGTCCAAGTGGAGCGTCGTTCGACCGATGGGGAGAAAACTTTCCGACATTAGCGCGGAAGTAATCGGTGAGTAACCTAGGTGGTTACCTCAATCTATGTGTTTACTGTGACTTGACTGCCCTACGGGGATTACTGTGCTTAAGAATTATGGACTGTGAACTAGGAATTATGGACTGTGCAATGTGATTACTTATGCGATATGGGCTGTTAATTGACTGATTGACTGCAAAATATTAACTGTTAATTAACTGTAGATCACTGATCATTGTGAATTATATCTGTTACGTGACTGTTCAAATGGGCATGTGCATCTATGCACAGATGCATAAACTGATAAAGAATAATTGTGAACCGAGTCGCCACTAATACTGATACTGCGAGCTTTGAGCTCGAAGAGAGTCCTACTCCCTAGACGCCAAGCATCTACTGACTGATACTGAAAAAGAGCTTCGAGCTTGAAGGGAGTTCTACCTCCCAGACGCTAAGCGTCTCTTTCTTCTTGTTATCGCTCGGTCACAATACTGTAATAACTGGAAAGAGTCACATGTGCATTGCATACTGTACTGAATGCCTAAAATGAATGTATGACTCTTGTGATTGGTATGAATCGCTGATTCTCAAATTGTTATATGATGCATGAATTGGGAGAACCATCGATGATGTTTTCTCATTGGGTTCACAAACTCATCCAAAATTGCAATATATTTTTCAGGACTAGAAGAGTACCCCGTTTGACACGGGTGTATGTCTGGTTCAAGTTGAGATAGAGGTCGGGATCAGTTCGCGTCTGCCTTTGTGTTTCCTAATTTTGTAGTCCGCAATTGTTGTTACTGATTTGTAGTTGTACTCTATGGTTACTGTAAAATATTATGAAATGATTGTATCTACTGTAAAAGATTTACTACTGTTTACTGTTTGTTCCGCGTAATTGTGAAATGACTAAAACTGCTTCCTTTTAACATGGAATGAACAGGTTTTTTTTAGTATACCAAGTTTTATCGACCGACTGATGTAGTACGCCACTCTCGTGGAGCACGGACTCGAATATCACCAACGATATTGGGTTCGGATCACTCGGGAGTGGGGTGTTACATTTAGGTGGTATCAGAACCCAGTAGTACGTAATGTATCTGGGCACAGTCTGAAACATAGGGTGCAGGCATTTGAGTCGTGTTATTGCAGACCGTGGCAACTGATCCCTAGTTTGAGTCGTACGGGTAGAAATCCTACGTGTGCTTACGTGTCAAGTGACTAAGTGAGAGAAAAGTGAGACTGTGTTAGAGGGTGAACCCCTGACAGTATATAAACAATTAGGAAAGGAAAAAGGAAAAATGGATAAGGAGATTAATATTATACTGTGGTTAGAATGACTGTGTTGGTCTAGACGGATTAAGGAAAGAATAGATATCAATAAATTCCCGAATTAAAATGGTAAGATTGTGGTGATAGAAAAATGAATATGTCTAGAACTGGGAGAGGTTCACTAGAGATATGGGAAGCATACTGGTTATAGTAGGCCTAAGTGAGATTAAAAGTCCGAGATGATTAGGTAATTACAGCTCTGACTGTATATGTCATGAAATGGGAAATATTGGACCGGAGTAAAGTGTAGATGGTCCGATCAGGCATATATTGATTCACTGCATTCGTGTTAGATATCAGTAGATATTATAGGCAAATGATGATAGCGAGATTGTGCTAAGAACAAGGTTATACTGTCACGGTCTACTTCGGACTGAAAGAACTGAAAGAGCAAGGTGCCTAGTGCCTAGTGCCTAGTGCCTAGTAGAGTGAGAAAAAGTAGAAAGGGTGAGACAAAAGTGTGCAGATAAACTGAAATGAATTCGTGAAATGGTTATGATCTGGACCGCATAAGCTTGAGACTGAAATGGTTATGTGACTATTGTGCTAAGAGTTTGGAAATCAGTATGATAAAATCGTAAGGGAAAAATACAGAATGATGATTTCTACTAATTGTGTATCGGGAAATTCTGGATTTGGTTGAAAAGATGTATATGGATACAGAAATGGTAAATGAATGGGTAAATAGATAGAGTTACAGTGGAGTTGTAACAATGATTTTGTCGTGTTTTGGGGAATTTGTGAATGCCCTATCATAGATTGTTTGAGGATAATAAAGAGATACGTAACAATAAGAAGATGATATTGTATAAGCCAAATGGTTATGACCTTAAAGAGGTCAAGCTGACACATGAGAATGAAACTAGAAAAAAAAAAACAAGGATAGCGATATATGAAAAGAGTTGTCACATTTAAGTCGATTTACCATTGGGAGTATCTATTGGACAGTAATGTAACATCCCCTCTCCTATAGGAAGGGTATTTTGGTAATTAGGTCGGGTTCGGGATATTAAATTATATCTCGGCATGCGCATACAGCATATAGCCTCTATGATTAATGATTGGTTGCACATGCACATAGTATACATGCATTCATGACATCTTCCAGCATAGGGTTGAAATTGAACTTCTGTGTGAAATTAATGGGGTAATTGAGTTTGGAAAATTATTTGGACTGCATTACATTTTTAGGGATTTTTAGGAATTTTTCTGGATTTTTTCGGAGACAATTCCTGGACCGAAAAAATTGCCAATTGGCGAATCGGTCGATTTTCGGTAGCAAAGATCGCTACCCAATGGCACAGTAATATGGGGTATATTATTTTGGGACTGAAAGTAGGGTTATTGGAGTTAAATGGAGTAAAATTTTGGACTGGATTAAATAAATGATAATTTGACTTTTCAAATTCAAAAGAACCAATTATAAATTGCCATTGCAAAAGGCAACATTGAGTGCTTCTCTCAATTCTCTCGGATATGCTTAAAAGGAAAGGAAATGAATTTAAGTGTTTTAGTTTTAACTCATCCGAAACTCTCAAACACAAAACCTCTCTTGCTTAAACCATCGAAATTTGGCTCTTCTTTTCTCCATTTTCTCCATATCTTTAAGCTACTCTCTTTACTCCCATCAAAGCTAGATGATGAGTATGGTACATACTTGAGAAGGAAAGGAGGTTGGTATTTTGGTGTGGAAGTTAGAAGGGGTTATTGAAGCTTTGAAGGAGATTTGGTGTTAGGTAAGTTTTCATTTAAGGAATTGAGTTTTAAATGATGTCTTTCATATGGATTAAATGCCATGATAGTGAGGGGTGATTAATAAGAGGTTTAGGGCATGTATTAGGTTCATGTAGTGATGATTAGTATGATTTGAAGAAATGGGTATGAGGCTAGGTGAAGATGTATTGAAATTAATGATATGGTTTGATATTGAATTGAATATGGATAATTATTTGAGTATTTGAATGGAGGAATTTAATGCTGCCAATTTTTCAGTGTTAGCCCTAGTATATGTATGACGGTAGTAATATTTAATTTGTATTTATTTTGATGTCTAGTGATGTGAAAAAGGCATTGGAAGTGGTTGAACGAAGGTTAACCTTAAATCTGGAAAATTAGATTTGTAATTGATGTTACTGTTTTATTCATAACTTATTGTGTAGAAATGCAAATGAGGTAAGGTTAGTGGCCACTGAAACTTTGGAATGTTGGCTTCAATTTAGTGTGAAATAGGTGTTGTTGAATTTCAATGATAGAAGGGTGAATTCTTGAATGGAACGTTACTGTTCCATTGCCTGTAAACAGTAACCGAAACCACAACATATGAACTTTGTTGATTTTTATGAATTAATTGAGATGGAATTAGGGAAAATGGTCATGGAAGTTGTAGCATATTGAATTATCTTTCCATTGCTACTGATCTTGCTATTTTTAGAATTGTATATTGGGAGATATGAATTGATTACTAATGACTGGTTTTGAGCATTTTGGATGAAACCTAGCTTAAGTGTGATTTTGTGAGTTTACTGATTGGAGGCAATTTTAACATTTTGTGTGGACTGAATTGGTGTGAGTGAGCTTATGAAGAATTTTAGAGGAAGAGATTACTTTGAAAATGATATATGGTGTGTAATTTTTAGAAGTCAGAATTGTGAGTTATAATTTTTCAAAGATTGACCCTACATTAGGTTATGAATGGCTGATCATAACAGTAGCTTCCATAACAGTTTTGAAATTGATAGAGACCGAATTGGATGATGAGTGCTTCATGAAAATTGAAGTTTGAGATGTTATCTTTTCAGGGATATAAAGTTCTGATTTTACTGACTTGTGTACAGGGAGTTATGCTTGTTATAAGGTTACTGCCCAAATTGGAGGATTTCAGGGACAGTAACATTGAATGAATTAATTGACTTATTTAGCAATAGAATTTGATTTTGGATTGTTCATGAAAGTTGTTGAGGACATTGTGAACTTATTGACCATATTTTTGTGGTAATTTATTACTGAAGAATCAGTGAGTTATGAAATTGCCAATGTACTGCCCTGTGTTGATGGAAATTGAGTAGGCAGAAGGTTTGATAGGGTATTTGACACCCTTAGGGTTGGAATTAATTTTTGTGGTCTTCTTGAGAATTGTAGAGGGTTTCATAAGCTTTCTAATGAGGTATAGTTTGTATTTTTCTGGATTGTGTGCTAAGATTTATGGGTATTGGAAGTTGGAGTAAAAATTAGGAAAAAGGGGAAAAATAAATAGGAATCGCCCCCGTCACTAGGGCGACGCCTCGCCCTAGTGACAAGGCTAAATTGGGAGCGGCGACACTAGGGCGACGCATCGCCTTAGTGATGGGGCCGAATGAGTTGGCTTCACTAGGGCGACGTCTCGCCCTAGTGAGGCTGGTCCTTTTTTTATTTTATTTTATTTTATTTATTTGTTAAATGGTATTTTAGAATTTCTAGCTTCCTTTGTCAATTTCTTTTCCGTCCGAAGTCCGATTGACCTGATTCTTGAGACATCGGATTTGTAACATATTAAATTTCATTTTGTGAGAATTTGGAAATTTTTGGACGAAAAATTGACGTGGCCCCGGATAATTGTTCGATAATCACTGTTTTATTTAATTGGGGACCTATAGAGGTCCGAATTGCGCACCGTCATTCAGTGCCTATGGATTTCTAATTTTTGATAGAATTTTATTATGGGGAAATATTGGATTAGGGCCGGGATTGCCATGAACATGCATTATACACATTTTAATGATTTCATGTGCATTATTTAGTCATTTCAAGTATACCGATGGTAATGGCTATTCATTTAATGTGTTATAGAGGCTCAAGTGGACCGTCGTTCCACGGACTTGGCGAGACTTCCGGCACTAGCGTGGAAGTTATTAGGTGAGTAACCTAGTTGGTTATTCAATCTATGTGTTAGCGTGATTTGATTGCCTACGGGAATCATGAATTATTGTTGTAAATTGAGTGCCCTACGGGATTCGTGGATTAAGGCGTGAATTGACCGCTCTCACGGGATTATGTGGTTATATATAGCCCAATTGGTATGAAATAAGCATTAGGCAAATCTATTAATTGGATTATATGATTATCTTGTGTATTTGACCGTATTACCATGTTTATTGATATGGGACATGTGCATTCATGCCTGTCGCATCCTGTTGTTAAAGGAAAATTGTGAACCGAGGCGCCATCAGTATTGAACCGAGCCTAGAGCTCGATATCTGAACCGAGCCTCGAGCTCGACGGAGATAATTCTCCCAGACGCGTCTATCTTGATCAACATTATCGCTTCGGTCACAATCTTGAAATGAGCTGGAAAAGAGTCACATGTGCATTGCATCTTGAATCAACATTTGACAATGTTATTATTTGCTGTATATTTACTTGTCGTGACTGAATTACTATTGTGTTTTGTATAACATCGAGTGTATCTTGTTACATGCTTATATGATGCATGAATTGGGAGAACCATCGATGATGGTTTCTCATTGAGTTATAAACTCTTCCAAAATTGTAATTATTTTCAGGCCTAAGTGTAGCAGATAGCTCCTCGGAATTTGTAGAGTATATCGTGGATTGGCGATAGAAGCAATGGCTCAAAGGTCGGTCACCGGGCTTTCTTTTGGAGACTTATAGTTAGATCTGTTTCTTATGCGATGACAAGATGATACTTAATGTGCGGTGTTTGGATCATGTAAAATTTAAAAATCTTGTGAGCTTGTAAATTCTTGAGTTTTAAGTGAATGAAACGGAATCCAATTTGGTTTTAAAAAGTAGTCAATTTCTTATTACTATCTTATGATTGGGATGCCATGAGGAGTGTAGCGGTTGTTGTCAGTAGTGGTCTCTTGTCGTGGGATATTTATCGGAATGACCTACGGGCGTTCCGGTGGATACCCTATGGTAAGGGGGCGCTACAAGTAAGGTTGATCAAGATTAATGAAACGTATGTGAAAGATACATGAAAATCACAGAGGAGATGATCGGTGAATGATTAGAGTGGCTATAAATTGAAAGTTTATATTGGGTTAAAGTTAGACATAGGAGGACTGAGTGTACCTGTAGGAGAAGAAATGAAAAATGATTATGGCATCAGTCATTTATTTTAGGGTTAGCATAAACGGAAAGGAGTCTTACAGAAGTCTGAATTGTATAGGTTACTAATTGGTTTCCGGATAAAATGCTAAGGTATAGATTACTGAATAAGTGGTAAAAAAAGTGTTTATGTGACTGTCACAAGGAACCTTAGTGTAAGGAATGTTCTGATCTTTTCAATTATGGCATAAACTTGTTCTGATTGAGATAGTGCTTAAGAATGATTGAAAAACAATTAGGGACACTAATTGGCTGATGAGACTTTCGTGAACAGTATAAAGATGGTAGCAAGACTAATGGACAAACGGAAAGAAGTATGGACGAAATCAAAAGTGAAATTGAGGTTATCTGTACTGTGTGTATGGAAATGTCAAGTATCCTACAACATGAGTGGAAGTTTAATTTGAGGTGATCCTATTGCAATGTGAAGCGAATAGAGCTCCATAGGTGAGGCAAAACTGTAAAGTAGTCCTAAACTGTAAAGTGAAATACTCAAATGAGGTGGAAATTGATGGAAGTCCAAGTACAGATGATTAGGTATTGGTATATATAGATATATCGATGTGGATGACAGGAAATCGATTGAAAAGAGAAAATGAATAGAGACAAGAAGTCTAAAGGAAGCGATAATGATGTGATGTAGTGTTATCTTCATAAAGGGATTGCAAATACACTAATTGTGGACTGAATGAATTGAATGATGTTTGGTGATGTATGGAAAAGTTTAAGAGGGAATGATGCAAAGTAAGCAAATGGTAGTGACGATATGAATTATTGAAGAATTTGATACTGTTGATAAGCATACCTTTGGAGAGTGGACAATGTGTGTTGAACTGAAACATAATGTTCAAACGGTAGTAGATAAATTGAATTGACGTTGATAAATGGTATTGGTGTCATGATCGCGATTGAAATCCTTGGAGACTGTAGATTCCTATAAGGATACACTGTGTTAATTTAAGGAAAGAGACAGGCATAAATACCGACAATGCTTAAATGAACGGACAATTCTGCCTACTAAACTCAACTAGTGAACAGATAATGCTGCAATGAACAGATCAATTATAGATATTGGGATTTTCAAAGAATGTCAAGTAGATTATGGGTAATTGTGAAGTGTTTCTGGAAAATTGAAGTTGTAGATCTAGTGATAAGAAAGGTGAAGAGTGCAGAAATTAAAGTGGTGAGTCTTATAATGAGTTTGAATATGCGAATGAAATCGGAAAAACAATATTGAATGATTCAAAGAAGAAGTATGGGTACCCGATAAAAAGTGCTAGAACAAGAAAGTGAACAGTTGAAGCTTGAATAACTATGGGTATAGAATGAAGTGATTATTGATTCAAGTGCTTATAGGTATAAATGTTCAACAGGAAAAATGCTTGACTATGATCGTGTTATAGAGTTCTGATTTACTGTAGGGATATACTGCTACACTGCACAGTGCCTAACGTGAGTCAAAAACTATAATGGATTTGAGACTGTGATGAGTGAAACAAAGGAACGAGACTCAGGAAAGCTGAATGGGTGAGTGGAGGTGGAACCGGATCGAACAAATGAACTAGAGTAAAGTAAATATCCGAATAAAGTGCGTTAACACTTTAGAACAGTGAATGGTCTAAGGAGAGTTGAATTTGAACACAGAGCTCGTGGAATATAAAGAATGACTGCATTAGTTAAATTATCACTGGTTATAGCGAAATGGATCTAAATGTCACTGTATTGGTACCAAAGGAAAGTGAATCGTCAGGGACGAGATAAAGGAGGTTATGGTAAGTATCATATTGACAAAGGGTACGCAGAATTCGCAAAAAAAAAGTATCAAGGAAGGTATTAGAATAAGTCTGTATATTAAGAAAAAAAGTATTAAATGATAACAGGTTCGGAAATAATGATTAAAGTCATAGCATCAGAACTACTATGAAAATGGAAAATGAGATAGTGAAGACAGTGAGATCGCCAACTGACAGCATTGTTGAATCCGTCTACTGTCATGAGGGATAATGAGTTAGCCAAATAAGTGACTGAACAACTGACTGACTGTGTCACTGTGACCTTTCGGGAAATGAATCATTGAGTGGAAAAGTGTATGGAACATGTAGGGATATATGAGAACTGTCATAGTGAACTGTTGACTGAGAATTTCGATGACGAAATTTTTATAAGGAGGGGGGAATTGTAACATCCCACCCCCTATTGGAAGGGTAAAATAGGAAATTGGTCATAGGATGGGATTGATAGGGAATAATTAGTACTGTTCATGCATAATAGTATTGCTACACAGTATCAATTGTGCACATGGAAATACTGTACATGCATTCATGATAATTCCCAGTAATTGGGCCTAATGCAATTTTATTGGGATTAATATGGTTATTGGGTTTGAAAAATTATTTTGACTGATCCATTGACTATTTTATATTTTACGAGATTTTTAGGAATTTTTCTGAATTTTTCCGGAGAAAATTCCTGGACCGGATAAATCGCCAAGTGACGAACCGGTTGATTTTCGGTATCGAAAATTTTTATCCAATGGCACTATAATATTGGATACATTATTTTGGGATTGAAATTTGGGCCATTGGACTTGGATGGGTCAAATTTCACATTAGGGTTCTTAATAATCCTATTACATATTTTGTCTTATCTTATTTTGTCTTTTCTTTAAGATGACACTTGTCCTAAAGATTTTTAATGCTTTTGTCTTATTCCTAGCTAATGACTACGGAAACTCATTGATTTAAAGACAAGTTTCTTGCTTTTTCCATCTCCATCCGAAACCTACTTTCCATTTTGCAAGCCTCTCCATCGTTTTTCTTTTCTTCTTTAGCTCCTCCATGAAACCAAGCTATTTTCCTTGCCTTGCAACTTAAATCTTCTATCCATGAGAAGCATGTATGTTGGTAGAAATGAGTAGTGAAGGTGTTAAGTGAGCATAAAGAAAGAATTGAAGGTTGGAAGCTTAAAAAGGTAAGTGTTTTAGTTAAGCTTTAAATGAAGTGTTAATGATGTTTTAGTTAAATGCCATGGTAGTTAGAAGCATTTAATGGGAATTTTGGTGTTATTATTAAGCTTATTGATGCATTAACTTGATGAGAATTATAGTGTAAATTGATGGGTATAAATGTATGGTGTGTTAGGATAATGAATGATTAAGGTTGAAATTGGTTTTTAGCTTGATTTTGATTGAATTTTGATGACTCACTTTGCATGGAAAGTAAGGGGTTAGTGCTGCCAAATTGTGGTTGGTATGCCTAGTGAATGTAGGAATGATATAGGGACTGATTTTGTGTCCAATTGGGATGCTTAGGGTAGTAGAAGTACAATTGGCATGATAGGAGTTGTGATTGTGAAGTAAAGCTGGAAATTGGTTTTTAACCTACTGTACTGTTTTGATCATAACTCATTGTGTAGATATGCAAATGAGGCAGGGTTTGTGCCCACTTAAACTTTGGTTTGTTGGCTACATTTTTTTGTGAAATTGGTGTTGTCCAATTTCAATTTTAAGCTGGTGATTTGGAGCATGGAAAGTTACTGCTAGGATTACTGTGAACAGTAACCGAGACATAGAACCTAGTGTTTTGCTGATTTTTCAAAATTAATTGATATGGAATTAGGGAAAATGGTCTTCATGAGAGTTGAAGCCTACATTGTTAGCTTTCCATTGCCACTGATCTTGTAATTTTTCGGTCTGTATATTGGGAGTTATGCATTGTGGAATGTTAACTGATTTTCTGTCATTTGTGGAAACCTAGCCTAATTGTCGATTTTGTGAGCTTTCTGATTGGAAGCAATTTTAGCAATTTTTGTGACTCGAATTGACTTTAGTGATCTTCTTAAAAGTTGTAGAGGAAGAAATTATCTTTAAAATTATATATTGCATGTAATTTTTGGATGTCATATTTGGGAGTAATGAATTTGTAAAAACTGAACCTACATTAGGTTTCTCACTGCTGCCCTGTTCAGTACATTTTTTGGCAGATTTGAAATTGTTAGAGGTTGAATTGGAATTTGGGTTCTTCATGAAAATGAAGTTTGAGATCTTATCTTTTCAGTGATATAAATTAGTGATTTGTTTGACATTTGTGCTAGGAGATATACTGGTTGGAAATTTACTGCTCAGATTGGGAGAGTTTAGTAGACAGATGCTTCGGTGAATTATTTGACCTAGTTAGTAAATGAATTGGGATTTTGGTTATTCATGAAAGTTTTAGATAACATTGTGATCTTGATGATCATATTTATTGTGTAATTTGTGACTGAAGATAATGAAAGTTACTGAATTTACAAGATACTATACTGTGTTGAGTGACTTTGAGTGAGCAGTAGCTTTCATGGGGTCTTTGACACCCTTAGGGGTGGAATTACTTTGAATGGTCTAAATGAAATTTGTAGAGCTTGTCATGATCTTTCCAATGAGATGTGGTTTATAGTTTTCTGAATTGTGTGCAAAGAGTTATGGGTGTTGGAAGTTTGGTTGAAAATCAGGAAAAAAATGAAAGGAAATAAGGGTTATATATTAATATGAATTTTAGTTTCTTTCGTGAACAACTTTTCCGTCCGACGTCCGATTGACCTGATTCTTGAGGCATCGGATTCAGTGAATATTTAATTTCATTTTTCTGAGAGATTGGGGATTTTGGACGGGAAATTGACGTGGGTCCGGATAAGGGACCGCTAATCACTGTTTTATTTAATTGAGTGATTATTTAATTGGGGACCTATTAAGGTCCAAACTAAGCGCCGTTAGCGTCATTGGTTTTCTAATTTTTAAACGGATTTTTTTAATAGAAAAAAAAAGAGATTAGGGCCAGGAATTCATGAACATGCATATTTCACCTACATGTGCACAAATCGCATATTTAGTGACTCGTTCTTTCTCTGATTCTTATAGAGGCCCAAGTGGAGCGTCGTTCGACCGACAGGGCGAAAACTTTTCGACATCAGCTCGGAAGTAATCGGTGAGTAACTTAGGTGGTTACCTCAATCTATGTGTTTACTGTGACTTGACTGCCCTACGGGGATTACTGTGCTTAGGAATTATGGACTGTGAACTAGGAATTATGGACTGTTCAATGTGATTACTTATGCGATATGGGCTGTTAATTGACTGATTGACTGTGAAATATTAACTGTTAATTAACTGTAGATCACTGATCATTGTGAATTATATCTTTATTACGTGATCGTTCAAATGGGCATGTGCATCCATGCAGATGCATAAACCGATAAAGAATAATTGTGAGCCGAGTGCCATCGACATCGATCTGCGAGTTTTGAGCTCGGAGGAGTCCTACTCCTAGACGCATGGCGTCTCTTGGTGATCTTGAAAAAGAGTTTCGAGCTCGAAGGGAGTTCTACCTCCCAGACGCTAAGCATTTGTTGTTTCTTGTTATCGCTCGGTCCACACACCGTAATAATCGGAAAGAGTCACATGTGCATTGCATCTTGCTTGAATGCCTAAAATGGTATGTATGATTACTTGTGATTGATTTATGCTCGCCGATTCATTGTAAATTGTTATATGATGCATGAATTGGGAGAACCATCGATGATGGTTTCTCATTGAGTTCGCAAACTCATCCAAAATTGCAATATATTTTTCAGGACTAGAAGAGTACCCCGTTTGACACGGGAGTATGTCTGGTGCAAGTTGAGATAGAGGTCGGGATCAGTTCGCATCTGCCTTTGTGTTTCCTAAGTTTGTAGTCCGCAATTGTTGTTACTGATTTGTAGTTGTACTCTATGGTTACTGTAAAATATTATGAAATGATTGTATCTACTGTAAAAGATTTACTACTGTTTACTGTTTGTTCCGCGTAATTGTGAAATGACTAAAATTGTTTCCTTTTAACATGGAATGAACGGATTTTTATTTAGTATACCAAGTTTTACCGACCAACTGATGTAGTACGCCACCCTCGTAGGGCACGGACTCGAATATCACCAACGATATCGGGTTCGGGTCACTCGGGAGTGGGGTATTACATCATCTCTTTATTGCTAATACACTTAACTCTTAAGTTTGTCTCACTATATTCCAAAACTTTGAGGTGATCCACTAAAATTTCATTCGTCTTTCATAAACCACTTTATTCTTATTAATGATTCATTCCACTCACTAATAGTATCTCAAATTTATTATGGCCTTTAACCATTTGTTTTGGCCCTCTTCATTTCAATTTAAGGGCGAACAACCCTTTTGTTGTATGACACCTCATACAATATTCTAATGGTATCTCCAATATAAAAATTGTTATGCCTGCAATCAATTTGAACTATACATTAATTTCATATTCCTATGAGCTCTAGAAATATAAGCTTTAAGGATGTCCCCAACAATCAAGACTATTGGTAACTCAAATATGTAATCGCTCAGTTCTACATTCTTAGCCGTCAAAAACTCTTTTGGTTTATTCTTAAGGATGTATATTATAGGTTGTTATTTATGCTTCTATAACAATCTCTTTACTCAATCATCTTTATCGGATACACATCCCTTTCATTTCAATCATGAGGTAACAATTTTCCTATTCGAACTCAAAATTTATATTCATTTTCAATTTCTCAATCAGATTCATAGATTCTGAATCCTCAATTTGGTCTTTTCTGAACTTTCCATGTAAAACTGCTCTTTAAATTCAATAGCTAAATGTACTTCATTTTTGCTCAAATCATATGCTCTTTATTTCACTAGATGTGGTGACCCCAATATCTGAATTCATACTTCATTGCTATTAGAATTTCTACTTAATGCATCAGATACAACATTATCTTTATAGAAAAATATTCATTTGTACAATCACAATCTGTTGGGCACCGACTTTTTTTTTATGATGTCATTAAGCATGAATTGTGTTAATTGCGTGATTATGGCTTATGTAATTGGGATGATTAATGCATGTTTAGAATGCATGTGTAGAATGTGTGTATGTATGGATTTATGTTTGTGTGAATCAAAATTTTGTATGGATGTTGGGATCGGGTCTGAAGTTTTGGGGAGCTCGTCGCTGGCGCAGCCCAAGGGGCCACCTCGGGAATGGGAAATCGGGACTCGGGCCCAACATGTTTGGTATCAGAGCCTTAGGTTATGTGTCCTCGGCTTAGAATGCATAGTAGGATGAATTGTTTGATATATGGTTATGTGTTGCATTGATTGATTGCATTAAGTGATATGCATATCATGCATACATGTAGGAATTCAGATTGCCATGTAACTAATCCTTAGTGTGTGGATTTGAAGGAGTACGATGCCACCTCGTAGAAGGACACGAGGAGTTCTGCAAGGATTTGTTGCACCTGACTCTCCGACTAGAGAGGAGAGGACTGATGAGTCGGTAGCTCCAGGAAATGCTGAGGCCTCTGTAGGGCTAGGTAGTGAGCCCATGCCATCGCAGACGCAGGAGTCGCCGGTTATGCAGGAGCCAGTGCCTCCACTAGATCCGAGGTTGTTCCAGGCATTCACCCAGGCATTTGTTCAGGCTATGGGTCAGATGTCACAGCCTTCTGATTCAGCCCCAGGGAAGAAGGGGAGACGGTTCGACAAGTTGAGGAAGTACGGAGCAGTGGACTTCTACGGGACCACTGATCCTGAGGAAGCTGAGACCTGGTTGCAAAAGACCGAGAGAGTCTTTAGATCAGATGGAGTGTGAGGATGACGAGAGAGTCATTTATGCTGCAAGTTTGCTTCAGGGAGATGCTCTGCATTGGTGGGAGACTGTGCTAGGGAGTCAGATGAGACCAGTAGGGTTGGCATGGCAGGACTTCCTTGCGGCTTACCGGAAGAAATATCTGTCTGAGGTGTACATTCAGCAGAAGCAGAGGGAGTTCCTCAGTCTTACTCAGAGGGAGATGACGGTTAGCGAGTATGAGCGTCGGTTCACTCAGTTGGCGAGTTATACTTGATCCGATCTTTGAGTGAGGCTGCTAGATGTCGCGGTTTGAGTGGGACGCATTTGGCCATCGAGAGAAAGTGATAGTCAGAACTTTGTGACTTTCAGCAGTTGGTTGAGGCGAGCATTGAGGTTGAGAACATAGAGAATATCAAGAGTGTTGTGAACAAGAAGAAAAGGAAGAGAGCGATTCAAGAGGGAGGTAGTACTAGTACTCCTATGCTCGGCAGAGTGCTGTGAGCTTCCTATTGATCGAGGAGAGGAGCAAAGGTGCTTGCCGATCTCGACCTATGAAGACTTCTCTGCTTCTCACTGAGCCTCAGCGGTGGGCGCGATAGAAGGGGAGATAGGGATAGGCCATTTATTCCGAAGTGTGAGCATTGCGGGAGACCCCATAGAGGAGAGTGCTACAGATTGATAGGAGCTTGTTTCAACTGTGGGGAGAAGGGGCACATTGCTAGAGAGTATCCTCAGCCTCCGCGACAAGAGAGAAGCCAGATGCAAGCTTCCAAGAGGTCTGAGACTATGGGACATAAGACTTCTACAGAAGTGGGCAGTTCTGATGCAGCCAAGAGAGTGAGCATTTCAGGGAGACCGAGAGGGTAGGCACCAGCTAGGGTGTTTGCGATGACACGGAAGGATGCAGAGACCACTCTAGATGTTGTCACTGGTATGGTTAGACTCTTTTCTGATGATGTGATTGCCTTAATTGATCCGGGTTCTACTCATTCGTTTGTTTCTTCGAGTAGACCTGTGTGTGATAGGAATTTGAGCCCTTTGGATACTCCGTTGTTGGTGAGTACTCCAATCGATCAGTATATTATTATCAGTCAAGTGTATAGAGGCTGTGAGCTATGTATTGGTGGTAAACTTCTAGTGGTTGACTTAATGCCACTGAAGATGGGAGGATTAGATGTGATTTTGGGCATGGACACGTTAGAGAAGTACAATGCCCGACTGGATTGTAAGCAAAAGACAATGAAATTTGAATTGGATGACGGCAGAAGAGTGGTGTTTACTAGGGACAGAAAAGTAAGTCCGCCCAGAATTGTTTCAGCCATGACAGCAGAGAAGATGATGAGGAAGGGATGTGAGGCATTTTTGGCCAGGGCAGATAGAGGGAAGCTGGAGGATGTTCTAGTAGTCAAGAAATTCTCAGATGTCTTTCCCGAGGAATTACCAGGACTACCGCCAGCTAGGAAAATTGAGTTTCCCATTGAGCTCTTTTCAGGTACGGCGCCGATTTCAATTCTGTCTTATCGGATGGCTCCGGTAGAATTGGAGGAATTGTTGGAAAAAGGGTGCATAAGGTCGAGCTCTTCACCTTGGGGAGCTCCGGTTCTTTTTGTGAAGAAGAAAGATGAATCGTTGAGGATGTTTGTGGACTACCGGAAGCTTAATCAGGTCACTGTGAAGAACAGGTATCCGCTCCCACGCATAGATGATCTGTTTGATCAATTGCAAGGGGAGAAAGTCTTCTCCAAGATAGACTTGAGATCGGGTTACCATCAGTTGAGGATAAAGGAGTCGGATGTGCCCAAGACTGCTTTTAGGATACGGTATGGGCATTTTGAGTTTTTGGTTATGCCTTTCGGATTGACAAATTTTCTTGCGACCTTTATGGATTTGATGAATCGAGTCTTTAAGCCATTCTTGGACCAATTTATCATTGTATTTACTGATGATATATTGGTTTATTCCAAGAGTGATAAGGAGCATGAGGAGCATTTGAGGATTTCTTTGGAGACATTGAGGAGAAACGAGTTGTATGCCAAATTCGATAAGTGCGAATTTTGGTTGAGGGAAGTTGCATTTCTTGGACATGTAATTTCAGAACAAGGAGTGCATGTGGATCTAAAGAAAATAGAAGTGGTGGTTAATTGGGAAGCCCCGAAGAATGTAGCAGAGGTGAGAGTTTTCTGGGTCTGGCAGGTTACTATAGGAGATTTGTGGAGGGATTCTCCATGATAGCCGCTCCAATGACAAAGTTATTAAGGAAGAATCAGAAGTTTATCTGGAGTGATGAATGCCAAAAGAGCTTTGAGGAGCTCAAGCACAGGTTGACGAGTGCTCTGATTTTGATTCTGCCTTCTAGAGATGAGGGCTATACCGTGTATAGTGATGCTTCGAGGAAGGGTCTTGGTTGTGTATTGATGCAGGGAGACAGGGTGATAGCTTATACTTCGAGGCAGTTGAAGTCATATGATTTGAATTATCCGACGCACGATTTGGAATTGGCAGCGGTGATCTTTGCCTTGAAAATTTGGAGGCATTATCTATATGGAGTTTAGACGAGGATCTTTACCGATCATAATAGTCTCAAGTACTTGTTGAGCCAGAAGGAACTGAATTTGAGACAGCGACGATGGATCAAGTTGCTTAAAGACTATGATTTGCTGATTGAGTATCATCCGGGCAAGGTCATTGTAGTGGCGGATGCTTTGAATAGGAAGTCTTCGATTGCTCATGTTCGGATGGTTTATCTTCCTTTATTGGAAGAGATGACCAAGCTTAAGATAAGCTTGAAGCAGGAGGAGCCAGATTGCCTTCTAGCTAACTTCCGAGTGAGACCGATACTCAGGGAGAAAGTTAGGGAATTGCAGGCTCAAGATGCAGATTTGAGCAAGCTCAGAGAGGAAATTCATAATGGTAAGATTTCTGAAGTAGAGGTGAGTGATGATGGGCTTATGACAGTGGAGAACAGGCTGTGTATTCCAGATGTCAAGGAGGTAAGGGATGAGATTTTGGATGAGGCACACAATGCGCCTTATGCCATGCATCCAGGTAGTACCAGGATGTTCAGGGATTTGAGAGAACATTTTTGGTGGAAAGGCATGAAGAGGGATGTAGCAGACTTTGTGAGTAAGTGTCTAGTGTGTCAGCAAGTCAAAGCTGAACACCAGGCACCTTCAGGCAAGTTGAGGCCATTGTCCGTCCCGGAATGGAAGTGGCAAAGGGTGACTATGGATTTTCTGATGGGTTTGCCTAAGACCAGTAGGAAGCACGATGCAATTTGGGTTATTGTGGATCGGTTGACGAAGTCAGCTCACTTTTTGGAAATTAGACAGACTGATTCTTTGCATGTGCTAGCAAAGAAGTACATTAATGAGATAGTGAGATTGCATGGGATTCCGGATTCGATTGTGTCTGACAGGGACCCTCGGTTTACTTCGAGATTTTGGGGCAGTTTGCAGGAAGCTTTAGAAACTAAGCTGAATTTTAGTACGACTTTCCACCCTCAGATGGATGGTCAGTCTGAGAGGACCATTCGGACTCTTGAGGGAATGCTCAGGGCATGTGTGATGGATTTCAAAGGAGCTTGGGATGAGCATTTGCCATTGGTCGAATTCTCCTATAATAATTCGTACCATTAGAGTATTCAGATGGCTCCATATGAGGCTTTGTATGGGAGGAGATGTAGAACTCCGATCTGTTGGGATGAAGAAGGAGAGAGGAAACTGGTAGGACCAGAATTGATTCAGACGACAGTTGATAAAGTCAATCTGGTTAAGCAGCGACTTAAGGCAGCACAGGATAGGATGAAGAGTTACATTGATGCGCATCGAAAGGAGATGGAGTTTGAAGTCGGTGAGAAAGTGTTCCTTAAGACATCTCCTTGAAAAGGAGTAATGACGTTTGGCAAGAAGGACAAGTTGAGTCCGAGGTATGTGGGTCCTTATGAAATTCTTGAGCGGATTGGACCACTCGCCTACAGGTTGGCGTTACCTCCAGAATTGTCTCAGATTCATGATGTTTTCCACGTTTCCATGCTGAAGAGGTATCGATCGGATCCTTCTCATATCATCCAGACTAGTGAGGTTCAGTTGAGAGATGATTTGAGTTATGAGGAGCTTCCAGTGGAGATTGTGGATATCCAGGAAAAAGTCCTCAGAAACAAGACGGTTCAGCTAGTCAAAGTTCTGTGGAGGAACCATTCGGTAGAGGAGGCTACATGGGAGCCATTGGAAGCCATGAAGGAGAGGTATCCGTATCTCTTCGATGATTCAAGTAATAATTTCGAGGACAAAATTTCTTTTAAGAGGGGGAGAAATGTTGGGCACCGAAAAAAAAATTTTATGATGTCATTAAGCATGAATTGTGTTAATTGTGTGATTATGGCTTATATAATTGGGATGATTAATGCATGTTTAGAATGCATGGGTAGAATGTGTGTACGTATGGATTTATGTTTGTGTGAATCGAAATTTCGTATGGATGTTGGGATCGGGTCCGAAGTTTTGGGGAGCTCCTGGCACTCCTGTCGAGCATAGGAGTACTAGTACTACCTCCCCTCTTGAACTGCTCTCTTCCTTTTCTCTTCTTATTCACAACACTCTTGATATTCTCTATGTTCTCAACCCTCAATGCTGTCTCAACCAACTGTCCAAATTTCGTATCGTTGGCGCAGCCCGAGGGGCCACCTCGAGAATGGGGAATCGAGACCCGGGCCCAACACAATCTGTAAGTAACTCTATTCATTGTCTTGGTTTTATATTCTATCCTTTCATACTCAATACTTACCTCAAACTTAAATGATCTGTACATTCCATAAATGACTCTGCACATCTAACGTCTCAAAGATCTCAAAGCAATTACTATCATAACAATTCTAAACCATGTATCAAAATCAACTCATAAGACTTTAATTGTCTCTATGCATACAAAAATCACTTTATGTTGTTACAACATATTGTATCTTAATCTCTGATATGAAACTTCATTATATACTGCATAATATCCAACTCCAAATGGCATAATTAACATTAAGGTTATAGTTCCTCAAAATTCTTTTTTTTTACATTCATCATTCATACAGTTTACACATTTTTCCTCAAACATCTTTTTATCAAGGGACAAGATCACTAAAAACCTCTTAACAGTCCCTGGTAGTATCCAACATACAGCTAGTTCTAAAGAACTCTGAATCTCTCATACATTCCTTAAAGTTTCTCACTTTATTATCATCTCTACTTTCTTTGGGTTTCCCAATAAGCCATGTTCAGATATTATACAACCCACATTTTATTTGATCATGTTAAGATTCACTCTCATTAGCTTGACGTATAATTATTTCTACCTTCATGATATGTAAGATTTCCTCAAATGTTCAAAAATATTCTCTTCCCTTTTTGAATACACTCCAAATATCCTCCATGATCATGGTCACTAATTAATACATTTTTTAATCACTTTAATCTTCATTACCATAATACCGTTGGGGGCATGGTTAACTCCAACAGATATAACCCAAATTCCCCTTGTGCCCATAATTAGGTCTCATAATTTCTCAAGTGAGGTAATATTATCACATGTTATTTTCAGTCTCCCAATTGACTTCTTTTCTCCAAGGATTTTCTCCTTTCATTCGATTTCCACTAATTTCACATTGACTTATTCTAATGTCTGTTCATTCATACTAGTCTCTCCACACATTTCAATTTATTTGCAATCATAACCTCCTGTATTGGCAACACATTCATCATATATAATTTGTATCTCCCGAACATATTTACATAGAACATAATGTGGACTCAAATTCTCCTCACAGTAACAATAATGTCTCCTCAAAGTTAGTAATTCAATCTTATAGTTAAATACTTCACATCAAACAAAAATGTGTATACTCTCAATAGCATATTCTACCTCTGATACCTGAGTCTCTGCTAGGGATCCAATATTCACTTTTGATTTATTACATATTCATTTCTGATTTGTTTCTTCATTGATCACTCTTAAATTGAATCGTCTGATCAATTTAACCTAATTTAGGGAAATTCTTCTTTGGAAGAAAATTTCTTTCTACTATCATCAATACTGTTCATATAATCGTTATCAATCAATTGTCGTAATCATCGCATATCGATTATTCTTAATACCTCGAGAAGATCAATTTCTATCATTTTATACACGGTCATAATGTTTTATGCATCAAAATTCAATGATATAGTAGACACGACCGCATATGCTTAAGCGTGTATCATCAAGGTCATCCTATTCTATTTAGAGATTTATTTATGAAAGATCACCAATTATCTTACAATAGTAATAGTTTGATCTCAATTTGTCCTAAATAATATTTCTCTCTTTATCCTTGTCACGAGCGGGGTTTCCTTGCATTGTCATATGCCAACATCAACTATATCTCAATTTTCCAGAATTTATCTCTTCTAGTGTTACATCATTTCATAATAATTCAACTACCATATAGAGTGCATTTACTCTTTCCATTTGATTCCTCATCTTTTTCTTTATCTCATTTCTAACTCATCTTCCTATTGTCATTTATTTCATCTCCCATATGTATATTCTTAATTAATTCACAATTATAGGGGCATAATCATTATGAAACTCAAATCTCCATTCCAAAAATATATTCTCGTACTGAATCATAAACTCTTATATCGATAATCACACAACCATTCTAAGTCCAAGTTCAACCTTTCAAGGTCATAAAGAAAAATTTTATTTTCTTTAAACTTGGCTTATACACTTTAATCTCATCATTTCTACTTATATCCTTATTTTCCTCATTCAATCCACAGCAATATACCTATTCACACCTATATCACATTCAAGGGTACATACACAATTGTGATGAACCTTTATTTATCATATAGAACCAGATACTATTTTTCATTTCCAAAATACCCATAAATCTTTATTTCCTCACATTATTTCAGATTATCATTTTTTTCAGTGCTTTTAATACCTTAAACTCTTAAGGAATGCTCATGCATATGACCTATACTGGGGATCAATTGCTGTTGTCTACTATGACATAACTAAAATGCATGTAACTTGTTATGTATTTCAAAAAACGCCTATACAAGATAGTAATTTTGGGCTCAGATACCACATATTGTAACACCCCACTCCCGCAAGACACGTGCCTGACATCTTGAGTGATATTCGAGTCCATACCCCGTGAGGGTGACTTGCTAGAATACTCAATCATTTAAAAATCGGTATAAATTTTTTTTGAAACCACAAACATAATATGCAGAAATAATAACCAATTCGGACCCACTTTCATTCATAAACATTTTCAATCAACACAATACAAGCAATAGAATTTCAATAGTCAATTAGGGCCTATTACAAATACAAAACACTTTAGTCATAATGTCTTTACACTCCACTATAAAAACCTTTATATACACATTATACAAAAATTTCGAAATACATTATTTTACAGAAATTGTGAAATACAAATTTATACAAAAATAGGAAAACATTAATGCAGACGCGAACTGATCCCGGCCTCTATCCCTTACTTGTATGCTATAGGGATACTCTCGTTTGCCTAACAGGGTATTCTTCTAGTCTTGAAAAATATTTGCAAATTTTGGGTGAGTTTTGTGAACTCAATGAGTGACCATCATCGATGGCTCACCCAGTCATTTAACACATAATTCATATTCACATCATTTCACATTTCATATTCAATGCACTTTAATCATTCAATAGCTACAATCTTTATGAAGACCTTGAGGAGAAATTCTATCATTTCCAGGGTCAAAGATGGGACCAGATGAAACGGTCAGATGAATGGTTAACTAGACGATATGACCTCACTAGACAAAGCGTCCTTACCAGACAAAGCATCCTCACCAGACGAAGCGTCCTCACCAGAGGATACATCCTCACCAGACGAAGCATTCTCACCAGATGACACGTCATCACTAGATGATAAGTCCTCACAAGACGAAGCATCCTCACCAGACGATCCGTCCTCACTAGATGACAGTTCATCACCAGATGACACATCCTCACTAGACAAAACGTCCTCACCAGACAATATTTCCTCATCAGATGATACTTCCTCACCAGACAAAGCGTTCTCATTACACGATACGTCCTCACTAGACGACACATCATCACCAAGTGATACGTCCTCACCAGACGATACGTCATATACTCCTCAGCATCTCCACTTATAAGGACCATAACTTTTGACTTCGTTATCCAAAAACTCCATACTATATACCATTGGAAAGATAGAAAGCTAAGTTACAACTTTATAGAAGATAACTTTGTCTAATTCAGCCTAGATTAGTACAATAAAATCACAGAAGTTCAAATCCAAATTTAACTCTCTAACTATACATTCTTAGTAAACTTCTCCAACGTATTTTCCTTCACTAAATCCAACACTTAAATTTTTATTTTTAGTCTTTCTACTCAATTTTATTCAAATCATTCACTATAACTATAATTCTCAATCTACCATCTAAAATTATTTAACATCAAATCCACAAATTTTCAACTAATCCCATCACAATTCAATTGTACCCAGAATGTCAATGAGTGCATGTATCATTATTTTCATGTGTGTAAAAATTCAAATCCACATGCATATATGCTGACATTTTGCTGAGCATGAAATGCAAATTTTTCTAACTCTCACATTGCTGTTTTCTCCATTATTGGAATCTGGGTTCTAATTCTTAACATGAGGACGGGATGTTACATGAAGAGTGGGACTTTCTATTTCAATTGATTCCGCCACTATTGTTTCAGTTGTGGTTTCTGAAACTAAAGGAGTTACTAGTGCTAAAATGTTGTTATTCCTAGCCTAAAATTTCACTTCGTTGAACTTGACATCTCTGCTGATAACAACTTTGCCATTTACTAAGTTGTACAGTCTATATGCCTTGGATTGAGTGTAGTACCATATAAAGATGCACTTTTTTTTCCAAGTTTACTATTAGAAGGAGAAGTGATCAAAGCATATGCTATATAACTGAAAATTCTTAAATGACTTACCTTTGTCTTTCTACCCTTCCATGGTTCATAGGGAGTCTGGTTTATGACTTCCTTGGTGGGTGAGATATTTAGGAGATACACAACAATTGCCACTGCTATTACCCAAAACATATTTAGAAAACCACTTGCAGTTAGCATAATTCATGTCATTTCAACCACAGTTCAGTTTTTTTGCTCCACAACACCATTCTGTTGTGGTGTGCGAGGGGTAGACAGTTCCCTTCAAATACCACTCTCTACACAAAAAATATCAAACTCATTAGAACAAAATTCACCTACTCGATCTATGCGAAGTGTTTGAATTTGATACCCACTTTGATTTTCAACTAAAGCCTTAAATTTCTTGAAACATTCAAAGGTTTCTGATTTGCATTTTAAAAAATAAACCCAATTCATGTGGTTGTAGTCATCAATAAAAGGCAAAAATTATTGACTCCCACCATGCAACTTTGTTTTCATAGGCCTGCATAGATTAGCATGCATAAGTTAAAGACATTTTAAGGCTCTCTATGATTTTCCATTAGGAAATGATACTCTAATATGCTTCCTAAAAACACATCTTTCAAAAAAATCAAAGCTAGAAATTTTTTACAACCCAACAACCATATTCTTTTTTGTCAACAGTTTTAGCCCTTTAACATTCCGGTGTCCATAACGAAAATGCCATATTTTTTCATCAGCAATTTTAGTAACCAATGCACACTTCTCAATGCTTGACATACCTAGCGAAAACATATTATTTTTTACAATTGGAATACTAAAAGTTTTCTGACTAGATTCTTTTCCATAAAAGAGCAACAATCATTATCATATCCACCTTTTATCAATTTTCCAACACTAAGAAAATTATGAGCTAGATTAGGGGAAAATTGCACATTATGGAGGAGTTTTACATTACCTTATGAGGTTTTGATGGCGATTATACCCTTTTCTTCAACTTGGACTTGTTTGTTATCTCCAAGTCGAAATTTAGTTTTGAGTGATTCATCGAGGTCCTTGAACAACGTCTTAGCTCTAGTCATATGATTCGAACATCTTGCTATCAATAAACCAAACATCATTTGTTGCATTAATAGGGGAATGAGCCATGAAAATTTTTCGTTCCTCATCAACCTCCTTAATATAATTGACATCTACTCATCTTTTTGTTTTGCCCAATAATCTGCTTCTTTATACCCAAGTTTGCTACAATAATGAAATTTGATGGTGCTCTTAAATTGTTATTGATCTCCATTATGACCACAATCTTTGCTTCTACCACGACCTCGGCCTCGGAAGCCACCTCTGACCTGTTTATGGCCTCCTAAACTATATGTCTTCCCCTTATAAGAAGACTCCCCCTTCACTTAAAAGGCTTTCTCCTCCATCTTTTCATAAGGTCTACTAATTCTAGCCTCATGAGCTAATAAGGAATTTCTCAATTCATCAAAGCTATAAGTTGAGATGTCATTAGCTTCCTCAATTGCACTAACAGTAGGATCATAATCCTTGGTGAGACTCCTCAAAACTTTACTAACAACATATTCATCACTAACAGTTTCTCCATAGGACCTTTTTTTATTTACAATACTAGACACCCTCGACAAATAATCATGCACAGGCTCTTTTACATTCATAGCTAGAATCTCAAAACTGTCGCGAAGGGTATGTAATTTAATGGGAATTACCTTCTTGTCTCCCAAATACTCTGTCTTAAGAATCTCCCAAGCCTCTTTACCGGTTGTTGCTGCAGCAATTTGAGGAAATATCTCATCATCCAGTGTCGATTGGAAAACTGAATGCTCTGAATTAACGATAAGTAAAGGCTTGGAAAAGTCAAATAAACTTTTTCTATTCTCAAATTTTGCCTACATCTGAGGACGACAGATAGTGTTAAGAGTTAAGTGAGTCAACTCGATAAATTCTTGTATAAAACTATTATCGTTAATACAAATATTGAATTTGATGAGGGCCTCGCAAATATAGACAAACTGTGTTGAACTATGTTAACAAATTTTTGGTGTTAATTTGCATTTGTTCGTTTAATTATTCTATTTCCAATTTTCAATAAAAAAACATAGGAAGAAAAACACCTTCCCATGTTGTGCTTTAACACTTTCCCTTGTTGTTCTTACTAGTCAACTTAATTGTTATGAAAGTGGACACTTTCCTTTCAACAATAGAATAATGGTTATCCCAATCGAGCAGCCCTTATGAGAGAAAAATCCAAATCCAAAAGACACTCACGGACTGTTTGATTGTAGTTGACATTATAGGGTAATGTGTGCATCACTTAGGGGGTGGTTGGTTCGTATAGGAGAATGGTAATAAGAATGGAAATAAATATAGTGAGGAATGAGAATGGATATTATCATTATAATTATGATGGTTGGTTAAGAGAAACGAATGATTATCATTACTATTGATAACGATTGGTTTGTAAAAAATATTTAAAAATTATAATTAATTATATATTAATTAATTAATTAATATTTTAATTAATTATATTGTAATTAATTAATTACAATATTTTAATTAATGAATGAATTAAATTTTAATTAATTATGTTGTAACTAATTAATTAATTATAATGTAATTAATTAATCAATTAATATTTTAATTAATTATATTGTCATCAATTATATTTTAATTAATTAATTAATTATAATATTTTAATTAATGAATTAATTATATTTTAATTAATGAATTAATTATAATATTTTAATTAATTAATTAATTATATTTTAATTAATTAATTATTAATAATATTATTAATTAAAGAATACTAAACCTTACTAAATCAGAAAAATCAAGCATTGTTTTGGGTCATAGGGTAGGAATAAATAATGGTGACAAAGCTACTACATTGAAGAACAATGCATATTGGAGGAATGACCACCATTCCTCTAATAATAAAGACTAGAGAATAGATCATGCAAAATCTTGCAATCGTAGTGCTGATTAATTTAAAATTAAGAGTATTATATAAATGAATATATTAATATTTAAGGAAAGAAGGAATTATAGGATTGAAGTTAAAATTTTGTAAAAGAAAAGAAAAATATACTAATTGAATTATTTGAATGAATTAATAAAATAACTAAGTTTAAATAAGAAATTGTAAATTTTAAAATCCTTGAAATGTATAGTAAAGAATGAATAAAAATTAAATGGTTGAATGAATTAAAAGATCAATAGATGAAATATGTGAGCAAAATTGTGAAATTTATACGGTAGAAAAGATAAAATAATTTGATAAGGTTACGGAAAAGTTTTAAATAAAAGTCTTATAATATTTTAGTACATAATTTAAAAATAAACTTATAATTTGAAAAATGTATATAAGTAATATGATATTTTATGATTGGTTAAATATTTGTAAATAAATATTGTTAATTTTAAAATTTGTGCGAAAATTGTTAATGTTGATAAATTGTTTGGGAGAAAATAAGCAAAAATCATAACATTTGAAATGACTTATCAAAATAAAATTTGTAAATGTATATAAGTCCTAGGTGTTATAATATATAATTTTAAAAAATGTATACAAAGATTGAAACATCCCATCCCCTTATCAAGGGTTAGTACCAAAACTTTCGGTATTTGTGAACTCAAAGAGAGGTTAAGGAAATACATTTTCTTGCTCATGCATCATGCTAGCATATAAGCCCATAGATACGAAATGCTTTAGCATAAAAAGTGGGTATAACGGCATTAAATGTGATTTTATTGAAAATGAGGAGTAGAAGGAGTAGAAAGAGTGATCTTCGTATGAGTTGCAATAAGGAAAGATTTAGAAACAAGATTGATAATGATCTGAAAAAATATTCACTGAATATGCTTTAGTCATTTAGCCACAATGTTTTCTCTAGTAATCCAAACGAGATGATTCTTTATTTCGATTAAACTAGAAATATATGGCTACATTTTGTGTGAAGACATCGAATTTCAATCCTGTGCCTAAGAGTCTCAAATATTGTCATGAAGTGAAGAATTGGGTGCAGTGTTGGTGTATGAATGAAAAATTTCTCTTCAGCATTTAGGGGCAAATTTGGGATTGGTAAATATGGATTTTGACTAAATTTCCTTCTGAAAAGTTGTAGATCCTTCTTTTATCTTTCTAACAGTATAAAGTTTGTAAACTTTGGACATCTGACTCAAAAGTTATGCGTATTATAAGTGGAGATGTTTCAGACCCAAAAAGATAGACGCAGAAAAGTAGACGAAAGAAAAGTGTGATGATTTAAAAAAGTTAGACGATAGAATTGGCCTTTGAGGTCTTCATAGAAGTTGTAGATCTTGAAGTCTTCTTTTCAATGGTTCAAAAACGAAGTCAATTGGACATCTTTATCAAAAGTTATAGCATTCGCACTGAGATATGTACAGATACAGAAAAACAGACGCAAAAAGACAGACGCAAAAAGCAGACGAAAGAAAAGTGAGATGATACAGAAGTTAGACGATAGAATTGGCCTTTAAGGTCTTCATAGAAGTTGTAGATCTTGAAGTCTTCTTTTCAATGGTTCAAAAACGAAGTCAATTGGACATCTGTAGCAAAAGTTATAGCATTCGCACTGAGATATGTACAGACGTAGAAAAATAGACTCAAAAAGACAGACGCAAAAAGCAGACGAAAGAAAAGTGAGATGATATAGAAGTTAGACGATAGAATTGGCCTTTGAGGTCTTTATAGAAGTTGTAGATATTGAAGTATTCTTTTCAATGGTTTAAAAACGAAGTCAATTAGACATCTGTAACAAAAGTTATAGCATTCGCACTAAGATATGTACAGATACAGAAAAACAGACGCAAAAAGACAGACGCAAAAAGCAGACGAAAGAATAGTGAGATGATATAGAAGTTAGACGATAGAATTGGCCTTTGAGGTCTTCATAGAAGTTGTAGATCTTGAAGTCTTCTTTGCAATGGTTCAAAAACGAAGTCAATTAGACATCTGTAGAAAAAGTTATAGCATTCGAGCTGAGATATGTACAGATGCAGAAAAACACACTAAAAAAGACAGACGCAAAAAGCAGACGAAAGAAAAGTGAGATGATATAGAAGTTAGACGATAGAATTGGCCTTTGAGGTCTTCATAGAAGTTGTATATCTTGAAGTCTTCTTTGCAATGGTTCAAAAACGAAGTCAATTAGACATCTGTAGAAAAAGTTATAGCATTCGCGCTGAGATATGTACAGACGCAGAAAAACACACTAAAAAAGACAGACGCAAAAAGCAGACGAAAGAAAAGTGAGATGATATAGAAGTTAGACGATAGAATTGGCCTTTGAGGTCTTCATAGAAGTTGTATATCTTGAAGTATTCTTTTCAATGGTTCACAAACGAAGTCAATTGGACATCTGTAGCAAAAGTTATAGTATTCGCACTGAGATATGTACAGATCTGAGAAAACAGACGCTTAAAAAGATGACGCAAAAGCGAGCGAAAGAAAAGTGAGATGATACAAAAGTTAGACGATAGAATTGGCCTTTGAGGTCTTCATAGAAGTTGTAGATCTTGAAGTCTTCTTTTCAATGGTTCAAAAACGAAGTCAATTGGACATCTGTAGCAAAGTTATAGCATTCAGACCGAGATATGTACAGATCTGTAAAACATACGCAAAAACATGACGCAAAAAGCGCATTTACGAAAAAGTGAGATGTTACAGAAGTTAGACGATAGAATTGGCCTTTGAGGTCTTCAAAGATGTTGTATATCTTGAAGTCTTCTTTTCAATGGTTCAATAACGAAGTCAATTCGACATCTATAGAAAAAGTTATAGCATTCAGACCGAGATATGTATGCACGCAGAAAAAAGCAGACGAAAAAAGATGCAGGCGCAAAAGCGAATTTAAAGAAAAGTGAGATGATACAGAAGTTAGATGATAGAATTGGAGTTTGAGGTCTTCTTAGAAGTTATAGATCTTGAAGTCTTCTTTTCAATGGTTTAAAAACAAAGTCAATTGGACATCTGTAGCAAAAATTATAGCATTCGTACTGAGATATATACAGATACGTAAAAAAGCAGGCAAAAAGATGCACGCAAAAAGATGCACGCAAAAAGCGATTTAAAAGAAAAGTTAGATGATACTGAAGTTAGACGATAGAATTGGACTTTGAGGTCTGCATAGAAGTTATAGATCTTGAAGTCTTCTTTTCAATGGTTCAAAAACAAAGTCAATTGGACATCTGTAGAAAAAGTTATAGCATTCATGACCGAGATATGTCTGAGACGCAGAAAACAGACTCAAAAGACAGACGCAAAAGCGAGATTTAAAGAAAAGTGAGATGATATAGAAGTTAGAAGATAGAATTGGCCTTTGAGGTCTTAATAGAAGTTGTAGATCTTGAAGCCTTCTTTTCAATGGATCAAAAACGAAGTTAATTGGACATCTGTAGAAAGAGTTATAGCATTCGCACTAAGATATGTACAGATACAGGAAAAACAGACGCAAAAAGACAGACGCAAAAAGCAGACGAAAGAAAAGTGAGATGATACAGAAGTTAGCCGATAGAATTGGCCTTTGAGACCTTCATAGAAGTTGTAGATCTTGAAGTCTTCTTTTCAATGGTTCAAAAACGAAGTCAATTGGACATCTGTAGCAAAAGTTATAGCATTCGCACTGAGATATGTACAGACGTAGAAAAATAGACTCAAAAAGACAGCATTTAAAAAGCGCGATTTAAAAAAAGTGAGATGATATAGAAGTTAGACGATAGAATTGGCCTTTGAGGTCTTTATAGAAGTTGTAGATATTGAAGTATTCTTTTCAATGGTTCAAAAACGAAGTCAATTGGACATCTGTAACAAAAGTTATAGCATTCGCACTAAAATATGTACAGATACAGAAAAACAGACGCAAAAAGACAGACGCAAAAAGTAGACGAAATAAAAGTGAGATGATACAGAAGTTAGACAATAGAATTGGACTTTGAGGTCTGCATAGAAGTTATAGATCTTGAAGTCTTCTTTTTAATGGTTTAAAAACGAAATCAATTGGACATCTGTAGAAAAAGTTATAGCATTCGCGCTGAGATATGTACAAACGCAGAAAAACACACTAAAAAACACAGACGCAAAAAGCAGACGAAAGAATAGTGAGATGATATAGAAGTTAGACGATAGAATTGGCCTTTGAGGTCTTCATAGAAGTTGTAGATCTTGAAGTCTTCTTTGCAATGGTTCAAAAACGAAGTCAATTGGACATCTGTAGAAAAAGTTATAGCATTCGCGCTGAGATATGTACAGACGCAGAAAAACACACTAAAAAAAACAGACGCAAAAAGCAGATGAAAGAAAAGTGAGATGATACAGAAGTTAGACGATAGAATTGGCCTTTGAGGTCTTCATAGAAGTTGTAGATCTTGAAGTCTTCTTTGCAATGGTTCAAAAACGAAGTCAATTGGACATCTGTAGAAAAAGTTATAGTATTCGCATTGAGATATGTACAGATACAGAAAAACAGACGCAAAAAGCAGACGAAAGAAAAATGAGATGATACAAAAGTTATAAGATAGAATTGGCCTTTGAGGTCTTGATAGAAGTTGTAGATCTTGAAGTCTTCTTTTCAATGGTTTAAAAACAAAGTCAATTGGACATCTGTAGAAAAAGTTATAGCATTCGCACTGAGATATGTACAGATACAGAAAAACAGACGCAAAAAGACAGACGCAAAAAGCAGACGAAAGAAAAGTGAGATGATACAGAAGTTAGACGATAGAATTGTCCTTTGAGATCTTCAAAGAAGTTGTATATCTTGAAGTCTTCTTTTCAATGGTTCAATAACAAAGTCAATTGGACATCTGTAGCAAAAGTTATAGCATTCGCACTGAGATATGTACAGATGCAGAAAAACAGACGTAAAAAGACAGACGCAAAAAGTAGACGAAAGAAAAGTGAGATGATACAGAAGTTAGACGATAGAATTGGCCTTTGAGGTCTTCAAAGAAGTTGGATATCTCGAAGTCTTATTTTCAATGGTTCAATAATGAAGTTAATTGGACATCTGTAGCAAAAGTTATAGCATTCGCACTGAGATATGTACGGACGCAGAAAAACAGACGTAAAAAGACAGACGCAAAAAGCAGACGAAAGAAAAATGAGATGATACAAAAGTTAGACGATAGAATTGGACTTTGAGGTCTTCATATAAGTTATAGATCTTGAAGTCTTCTTTTCAATGGTTTAAAAACAAAGTCAATTGGACATCTGTAGCAAAAGTTATAGCATTCGCACTGAGATATGGACAGACGCAAAAAGCAGACGAAAGAAAAGTTAGATGATACAGAAGTTAGACGATAGAATTGGACTTTGAGGTCTTCATAGAAGTTATAGATATTGAAGTCTTCTTTTCAATGGTTCAAAAATGAAGTCAATTGGACATCTGTAGAAAAAGTTATAGCATTCGTACTGAGATATGTACAGATCTGAAAAAATGCAGACAAAAAAATGCACGCAAAAACGATTTAAAGAAAAGTGAGATGATACAGAAGTTAGCCGATAGAATTGGCCTTTGAGGTCTTCATAGAAGTTGTAGATCTTGAAGTCTTCTTTTGAATGGTTGAAAATTAAGTCAATTAGACATCTGTAGAAAACGTTATAGCATTCGTACTGAGATATGTACAGATAGAGAAAAACAGACGCAAAAAGACAGACGCAAAAAGCAGACGAAAGAAAAGTGAGATGATATAGAAGTTAAACGATAGAATTGGCCTTTGAGGTCTTCATAGAAATTGTATATATTGAAGTCTTCTTTTCAATGGTTCAAAAATGAAGTCAATTGGACATCTGTAGCAAAAGTTATGGCATTCGAACTAAGATATGTACAGATACAGAAAAACAGACGCAAAAAGACAGACGCAAAAAGCAGACGAAAGAAAAGTGAGTTGATACAGAAGTTAGACGATAGAATTGGTCTTTGAGGTCTTCATATAAGTTGTAGATCTTGAAGTCTTATTTTCAATGGTTCAAAAACGAAGTCAATTGGACATCTGTAGCAAAAGTTATAGCATTCGAACTGAGATATGTACAGACGAAGAAAAACAGACGGAAAAAGACAGACGCAAAAAACAGACGAAAGAAAAGTGAGATGATACTGAAGCTTGACGATAGAATTTGACTTTTAGGTCTTCACAGAAGTTATAGATCTTGAAGTCTTGTTTTCAATGGTTCAGAAACGAAGTCAATTTGACATCTGTGGAAAAAGTTATAGCATTCGCACTGAGATATGTACAGACGCAGAAAAACAGACTCAAAAAGACAGACGCAAAAAACAGACGAAAGAAAAGTGAGATGATATAGAAGTTAGACGATAGAATTGGCCATTGAAGTCTTCATAGAAGTTGTAGAACTTGAAGTCTTATTTTCAATGGTTCAAAAATGAAGTCAATTAAACATCTGTAGCAAACGTTATAGCATTCGCACTGAGATATGTACAGATAGAGAAAAACAGACGCAAAAAGACAGACGCAAAAAGCAAACGCAAGAAAAGTGAGATGATACAGAAGTTAGACGATAGAATTGGCATTTGAGGTCTTCATAGAAGTTGTAGATCTTGAAGTCTTCTTTTCAATGGTTCAAAAAAGAAGTCAATTTGACATCTGTAGCAAAAGTTATAGTATTCGCACTGAGATATGTACAGACGCAAAAAAACAGACGCAAAAAGCAGACGAAAGAAAAGTTAGATGATACAGAAGTTAGACGATAGAATTGGCCTTTGACGTCTTCATAAAAGTTGTATATCTTGAAGTCTTCTTTTCAATGGTTTAAAAACGAAGTCAATTGGACATCTGTAGCAAAAGTTATAGCATTCACACTGAGATATGTACAGATACAAAAAAACAGACGCAAAAAGACAGAAGCAAAAAGCAGACGAAAGAAAAGTTAGATGATACAGAAGTTAGACGATAGAATTGGCATTTGAGGTATTCAAAGAAGTTGTAGATCTTGAAGTCTTCTTTTCAATGGTTCAAAAACAAAGTCAATTTGACATCTGTAGCAAAAGTTATAGCATTCGTACTGAGATATATACAGACGCAAAAAAACAGACGCAAAAAGACAGACGCAAAAAGCAGACGAAAGAAAAATGAGATGATACAGAAGTTAGACGATAGAATTGGACTTTGAGGTCTTCATAGAAGTTATAGATCTTGAAGTCTTATTTTCAATGGTTCAAAAACGAAGTCAATTGGACATCTGTAGAAAAAGTTATAGCATTCGCATTAAGATATATACAGACGCCGAAAAACAGTCTCAAAAAGACAGACGCAAAAAGCAGACGAAAGAAAAGTGATATGATAGAGAAGTTAGACGATAGAATTGGCCTTTGAGGTCTTCATAGAAGTTGTAGATCTTGAAGTCTTCTTTTAATGGTTCAAAAATGAAGTCAATTGGACATCTTTAGCAAAATTTATAGCATTCGCACTGAGATATGTACAGATAGAGAAAAACAGACGCAAAAAGACAGACGCAAAAAGCAGACGAAAGAAAAGTGAGATGATACAGAAGTTAGACGATAGAATTGGCCTTTGAGGTCTTCATAGAAGTTGTAGATATTGAAGTCTTATTTTGAATGGTTCAAAAACGAAGTCAATTGGACATCTGTAGCAAAAGTTATAGCATTAGCACTGAGATATGTACAGGCGGAGAAAAACAGACCCAAAAAGACAGACGCAAAAAGCAGACGAAAGAAAAGTTAGATGATACAGAAGTTAGACGATAGAATTGGCCCTTGAGATCTTCATAGAAGTTGTAGATCTTGAAGTCTTCTTTTCAATGGTTTAAAAACAAAGTCAATTGGACATCTGTAGCAAAAGTTATAGCATTCGCACTGAGATATGTACAGATAGAGAAAAACAGAAACAAAAAGACAGACGCAAAAAGCAGACGAAAGAAAAGTTAGATGATACAGAAGTTAGACGATAGAATTGGCCTTTGAGGTCTTCATAGAAGTTGTAGATCTTGAAATCTTCTTTGCAATGGTTCAAAAATGAAGTCAATTGGACATCTATAGAAAAAGTTATAGCATTCGCACTGAGATATGTACAGACGCAGAAAAATAGACGCAAAAAGCAGACGAAAGAAAAGTGAGATGATATAAAAGTTAAACGATAGAATTGGCTTTTGAGGTCTTCATAGAAGTTGTAGATCTTGAAGTCTTCTTTTCAATGGTTAAAAAAAAAAGTCAATTGGACATCTGTAGTGAAAGTTATAGCATTCGCACTGAGATATGTACAGACGCAGAAAAACAGACGCAAAAAGACAGATGTAGAAAAGCCGACGAGATAATATTTTTCCACTTCTTAAATATCATACCACCTTTAATTTTATACAATTGGAAACATTTTTCATGAAGAACTTAGTTATACTTTTAACTGCTCACTCATACTCTTACCACCTTAAAAGAAATAACACACAAAAAAGGTAATATTACTCTATGCTCCATCATTTGTTATCTCTCAGCACTTTTCTTTGTGAAAGTTGTGACTGACCATATTAGTTGATGTTTGAAAGTTAGCCCACACAGAGCCAATTATGCCCAAATAACCAGTAACAGACACATAGGATGAATGCATACATATTTCTCCATTTTCATATCAGAAACAGACATGGAAAAAGAACAGAAGAAAAACATCCCCATCGACAGAACAAATATCCCTCTTAAAATGGCAACAATCAATCTCTAATGTTATACATCTGGAAACATTTTTCATAAAGAATACAACTGTACAAAAAAAGTAATACAACTCTATGCTCCATCATTTGTTATCTCTAAGCACTTCTCTTAAAGAATGTTGTGACTCAAGTTATTAGGTGATGTATCCTGCATTTCTCAACAAAAACTACAAAATGTTAATTTCCTTCTTCTCCAACATGCAGAGTCCTCTGCTGCCTTCATTGAATAAGCACAGTCATCACCATATGTAAGAAGCAATTTTTGTTTTATTTGAACCACTGACTCCTCAAGGCGCTTATAACCTTCATAACGAGATATTCCACCATAATCCTGTGAATACGAAACACAAAGAAAAGCCATCAATTCTAAGTAAATGGTGGAAACAAAAATACTAAAAATATAAAAGCAGTAAAATAGTAAGGTTAAATTTATCTTTTTCTGGGTAACTAAAAAAAATATTAAAGCGGGAATCGTGGACATGGATCAAAACTTACTTCTCACGATTTGGTCCACTGATTTTAAAAATAACCATTAAAATAGAAAAGAAGAAGAAAAAGGTTTTTATCAGATCTAAAGCAATAGGAATACGGAGCAGAGAAAATTAGGGATTTTGTAAATAAGCTGATAGAGAAGAGATCAAAAAAACAGAAGAAGAAGAGAGAAGAAGATAATGGGTCGGTAAGTGGATAGAGAAGAGATCAGAAAATCAGAAGAAAAGAGAAGAGGAAGAGAATGGGTCGTTGATATAACCTGGGGGAGGCGAGCTGTTCCCGAGCGTGGAGCCGAGATGCCGGAGGACGGAGTATCTCTGGCAAATCTGATAGAGAAGAGATTAGAAAATCAGAAATTGAAGCAAGAGAATAGCTAAAAACTGAGGAATGGAGATCAGGAAGAGAGAATCAGAGAGCGAAAACGTACCGTGTGTGAAGATCCGAGCACAGAGATAGTAGATCTGGCAATAACAGCTGAAACACGGTCAAAACCCATAAACTACAAGAGAAAGAAAGAGCTAAATATCCTAGAAATCAGTCGTTAAACTCTCGAATCATTCTTTACACAAGCAACGGAGCGAGATTGAAGCAAGAGGAGCTAAAAACTGAGCAATCGAGACCAGAAAGGGAGAATCAGAGAGCGAAAATGTACCATGTGAAGATTCGAGCACGGAGAGAGTAGATCTGGAGAGAATCACGCCTTGGCTTTGTAAATCTGTTTCTGGTAAAAAAGGAGAACATTCGAGAGTGTCGAGAGAAGAGCTAAAAACTGAGGAATGGAGACCAGGAAAAGAGAATCAGAGAGCGAAAGCGTACCGTGTGTGAAGATCCGAGGACGGAGAGAGTAGATCTGGCGATAACAGCTGAAACACGGTCAAAACCTAGAAACTACAAGAGAAAGAAAGAGCTTAAGCTCTCGAATCATTCTTTACACAAGCAACAGAACCAGATTAAAGTAAGAGAAGAGCTAAAAACTGAGGAATCGAGATCAGGAAGGGAGAATCAGAGAGCGAAAACGTACCGTGTGAAGATCCAAGCATGGAGAGAGTAGATCTGGAGAGAATCACACCTTGGCATCGCAAATCTGTTTCTGGTAAAAAATGAGAACATTCGAGAGTGTCGATTCCGTGTGTGAGATGCATATAAGAGAGACGAGAAATAAATACAAACTGCATCAGAAGATTGCGTGCATATCTAGACAAAATGACAAAATATTTGAGTCAGAAGATTGCGTGTACATTTCAATAAACAGAAGAAAGAGAATGTAAGCCGTTAGATTAAATAGACGACTGGGATGGATTGCGTGGTCGTCCATCCGGTCGCTCTTAGTATATATACTTAAAGAACTCAGCAATGTCCAAAAGTTAGGAATGAAAATATAAAATATCCAATCATAGCCTTTTATCAAGTTTTATTTTTCATTTTATACTCATTCCTCTCTCCTCGTACCCACCAAATAAATACACGCTTAATCGTCACCATTGGACAATAAAGTGTGCTTCAAAGATAAGAAATAGCAATATATTGTTTCCTTTTATATCAAACTATCTCGATTTTATCTTCTTCATTTAGTTTTGTATTTTAAAATGATATCATTTACCTTTTACATTATTATTTAGTTATCATATAATTTTGCTTATTATATTTTTATTTTCATGCATTATAATAAAATCTAAAAATTAATGATGAATTATTTAAAATAAAATATATAAATTAATAATATATAACAAATAATTAAATTAAGCTACAAATGAATAAATAATAATTTTCAAGATAAGAAGATTTAAATAAATAAGTAAAACTACATGAATTTTAATATATTTACCCTAATAATTTTATATGTTTTGTCAACCAAATCCATATTTTCCATTTCAAAATAGTAAATAGAGAAGCTGGAATGTATATACAAAATACATACCTATAGTTGAAACTTGAAAAGCATCTTTGATCAACTTAACCTTGCCTCATTAATAAAATGGATCGTAAATGTTTCCATTTTTTATATCTTCTATATTTATTTTCAATTTAGTCAAAAAATCAACTTGTTTGGGTTTTTGTTTTTCTATTTTATTTAATATTATATATTTAATTAATTAAAACTAGTTATTACTAATTGTATTTAATTTTGTAACTAAATTAAATAAAATAAATTTAATAATTATTAATAAATATAATTACATTTAAAAATATCTTTAGAATATAAAATTTCAAATAAAATTTTATTTGATGTTTAAAATATATTTAAATTAATATTAATTAATAAATAAAATTAATTTTAAAACACTTATATAATAAAAATAATTTTATTAATAAATTGTGAATTAGGAAGAAATGAATTCAATATAGGCTGTTTTAACCCACCAGTATGAATTGTTTTAAATGAAATATGGTAAAAACATATCTAGAATGATCGTTAGGTACAGTTCTAAAGAAAAGAATTAAGAATCAAGTGAAGAAGAGACATCTACAAGTGGAAGTGATAATGAGGTTACGACCTATAATTCTAAGAGATTTAAGAAGTTTTTAAGAGAAAGAATTTCTCCTAACTAAAGGACTTCTAGGAAGGTAAATGTGATTCAAAATGTAAACCCTCTAACATTAGTTGATTTGAATGTACATTTCATATTGTTAAGTACAGGTAAAAGAATAAGTATTTTATGAGAGGTATTAAATAAAAATTTATAAATAATTTTTCTATTTTATTTAATATTATATATTGAATTAATTAAAACTAGTTATTACTAATTGTATTTAATTTTGTAACTAAATTAAATAAAATTAATTTAATAATTATTAATAAATATAATTACATTTAAAATATCTTCATAATATAAATTTATTTAATGTTTAAAATATATTTAAATTAATATTAATTTATAAATAAAAGTAAAATTTTAAAATACTTATTTTAATAAAAATAATTATGTTAATAAATTGTGAATTAGGAAGAAATGATTTCAATATAGACTGTTTTATCTACCAATATGAATTGTTTTAAATGAAGTATAGTGAAAACATTTCTAGAATGTCGTAAGGTACAATTCTAAAGAAAAAAAATCAAAGTCTCCATGGAAGAATTAAGTGAAGAAGAAACATCCACAGATGGAAGTCATAATGAGGTTACGACCTATATCTCTTAGAGATTTAAGAAGTTTTGAAGAGAAATAATTTCTCCTCAACAAAGGACTTCAAGGAAGGTAAATGTGGTTCAAAATGTAAATCCTATAACATTAGTTGATTTGAATGTACATTTCGTATTGTTAACTAGAGGTTAAAAAAAAGTATTTTAAATTAATATTAATTACGAGATGTATTAAATAAAATTTATAAATAATGTGTTTTCTATTTTATTTAATATTATATATTTAATTAATTAAAACTAGTTAGTACTAATTGTATTTAATTTTGTAACTGAATTAAAAATTAAATTAACAATTATTAATAAATATAATTACATTTAAAATATCTTTAGAATATAAATTTTGAAATAAAATTTTATTTAATGTTTAAAATATATTTAAATTAATATTAATTTATAAATAAAAGTTAATTTTAAAATATTTATTTTAATAAAAATAATTTTATTAATAAATTACAAATTAGGAAGAAATTAATTCAATATAGACTATTTAAACCCACCAGGATGAATTGTTTCAAACGAAGGATGGTGAAAACATTTCTAGAATGGCGTAAGGTACACTTCTAAAGAAAAGAATCAACTGAAGAAGAGACATCTACAAGTGGAAGTGATAATGAAATTATGACCTATATTTTAGGAGATTTAAGAAGTTTTGAAGAGAAAGAATGTCTACTAACAAAGGATTTCAAGGAAGGTAAATCTGATTCAAAATGTAAATCCTCTAAATATAATTACATTTAAAATACCTTCAGAATATAAAATTTCAAATAAAATCTTATTTAATGTTTAAAATATATTTAAATTAATATTAATTTATAAATAAAAGTTAATTTTAAAATACTTATTTTAATAAAAATAATTGTATTAATAAATTGTGAATTAGTCAAAATGAATTCAATATAGACTATTTTTACCCACTAATATGAATTGTTTCAAACGAAGTATGGTGAAAACATTTCTAGAATGACGTAAGGTACAATTTTAAAGAAAAAGAATTTAGCATTCCAAGTCTCCGCGGAAGAATGAAGTGAAGAAGACACGTCTACAAGTGGAAGTGATAATGAGATTACGACCTAAATCTCTAGGAGATTTAAAAAGTTTTTGAAGAGAGAGAATTTCTTCTAAACAAAGGACTTTAAGGAAGGTCAATGTGATTCAAAATGTAAATCATCTAACATTAGTTGATTTGAATGTACATTTCGTATTGTTAATTACAAGTAAAAGAATAAGTATTTTAAATATTAATTTATAAATAAAAGTTACGAGATATATTAAATAAAAATTTATAAATAATTTTTTCTATTTTATTTAATGTTATATATTTAATTAATTAAAGCTAGTTATTACTAATTGTATTTAATTTTGTAATTAAATTAAGTAAAATTAATTTAATAATTATTAATAAATATAATTACATTTAAAATATCTTCATAATATAAAATTTCGAATAAAATATTATTCAATGTTTAAAATATATTTAAATTAATATTAATTTATAAATAAAAGTTAATTTTAAAATATTTATTTTAATAAAAATAATTTTATTAATAAATTGTGAATGATTAAGAAATGAATTCAATAAAGACTGTTTTTACCCACTAGTATGAATTGTTTCAAATGAACTATGGTGAAAACATTTCTAGAATGACGTAAGGTACACTTCTAAAGAAAAAAAATTTAGCATTCAAAGTCTCCGTGAAAGAATCAAGTGAAGTAGAGACATTTACAAGTGGAAGTGATAATGAGGTTACGACGTATATCTCTAGGAGATTTAAGAAGTTTTTGAAGAGAAAGAATTTATTCTAAACAAAGGAATTCAAGGAAGGTAAATGTGATTCCAAATATAAATCCTCTAACATTAGTTGATTTGAATGTACATTTCGTATTGTTAATTACAAGTAAAAGAATAAGTATTTTAAAATTAACATTTATTTATAAATTAATATTAATTTAGATATTAATTTGTAAATAAAAGTTACGATATGTATTAAATAAAATTTACAAATAATTTTTTTATTTAATTTAATATTATATATTTAATTAATTAAACTTAGTTATTACTAATTGTATTTAATTTTGCAACTAAATAAAATAAAATTAATTTAATAATTATTAATAAATATAATTACATTTAAAATATCTTCAGAATATAAAATTTCAAATAAAATTTTATTTAATGATTAAAATATATTTAAATTAATATCAATTTATAAATAAAAGTTATTTTTAAAATACTTATTTTAATAAAAATAATTTTATTTACCAAGATTTTGTTGGGGAAGTAAAAGAAACAGAGGAGTACAAGGGATTTTGGAAAAGCAGAACTTAGTTTTTTGTTAGTGCATACGGAAACAGAAAATACCAAGCCTAACATATAGGCATTACAATTGAACTTAACTTCCTAAAAAACTAGTAACTAAATTTTGACATGGAATCACAACTCTGTATCTTCACTGCATAACACTTGCCAGAAATCGGGTTAACTACTAGCTAAAAAATAGGAAACATTTGGCTACCAAGTTTGAACCAATTCTCAACAAATTTTAGCTAGGTGGGTTACTGGCTTCATGGGGAGGTCGTCGAGTCGAGTATAGGGATCTTGTTCAAACACAAGCTGCATTAAAAGATTATTCTCGTCTGAAATGTGCATGGCTGAAGAAGAAGACGACAAAGGAAAGGAATCAATGTTTAGATCTTCTTCACTTAGATTAACAAACGACCCAAATAATAGGATCTAACAGAAATGATTAATATAAGAAATTAGTACTAGTAGACTGAATACAGAAATGTTAATATTAGATTCCAACCGTGATTAAAAGTTTCATGGCGTTTATTACTTTATTTCAATTAATATGTTTAAGATAACGGAAGGGGAAATAAGGCTAGAGTTGTTGGACAATTTTGACCTTTCTTATAATATTAGATAATTATTGATTGTATTTTTTTATTTTATATAATTCATTTATTAAGTTACGTAATTTGATCCAGACAAAAATAATCAAGTGGTTTAATAAATGATTTAAATTAATGGGTCAAAATTTGAGAGAAAAATGAATCCCGATTAATATAAACCAGATTTTGTAATAGGAAAGCTTGATATAAAAATTATATACAAAATTTAAGATTTCTTACGGTTGCTTATATCTCAACCGTAAGTATAAAGATTCTCTAATCCGTTAAAAGAATTTAGAAAATTGTAAAAAGACCTTTTTCGCGTTCCGGTTACTTATTACAAACGCAACAATATCATACAAATAGAACCTAAAAGTAGTATAATATTCATTTTATTCGTTTATTACAATATTAGTTGCAATTCGCTGCAACGAAATCTTTTACTACAAACGTCTCCATTGCCCCCTAAACCTCTACTACGCCATGGACCAACGAACATTAACGACACCCAAGTCTTTATTCAGACCCAAAGCCTCCCACACAGCATCAGACCCATCAACTATATTATTCCTACATGGTGGCTGACCAGCATGCTCAGCGTCACATCCGTGCATAGAATCACACTCATCCACCACTTTTGCAGTTACGCTCCTCCCGTTATTTGCCGTAATTCTGATCATCTTCCCACACCTTGAGCCATCTTTGTACCATCCTGTTGATAGTGCAACGACTCGCTCTGTTTTCGCGTGATACTGCTCGTCACACTCGGAAGGAGCTCCTCCCTCACCCCCTTTACTGAAATCGTTCAGAGTTAACTGAGCTTTTGTAGAGGATGTTTCCGGAGGCGAGCATCGATACGTAGGGTAGGTTTTGCTCCTGCAAGTCAGGGTGCCAGATTGTTGACAACCGCCACTCGGTGGCGAAGGGCTTCCTCCACCTCCACTGCGGCAAATGTGGGTGCCAACATCTGGGTCGTCGTTGCACTTACCACGGATGCAAATAAGCTGACCTTTACAGTCGCTCAAGGTCTGACATGGGCCATTACATGAGGAGACGGCATTGGAGGGCGAGGTAAAGCTGAAGAGAATGAAAAGGAATAGGAGAGAAGTTTTCAGCATCATTTTGACTGATGACTCACTCAAAAGGGGTTGTGTGGCTTCGAGTCTTGCCCATAACAGCTATATATAGATATATATGTAGGGCTTGATAGTAGTGAAGTCTGGACTCTGGACTAATCCCATACTAGTCAAAAGTTTTAGATGCTATACAGGAGTATATATTAATATCTACACTGTTCCATCTTTCTGTTTGTTGAATTTACGAGATTAATCCATAAGAAATGATGGATTTAATAATAAAATATTCGTTTTATTCTTATATTTAAAGATATTTTATATCATAAATAATTTTCATTATCTGAATAATCTATCTTTTATATTTGTAAATTTTATTTTATTAAATAAATCATTAAATATATAATATTTTAGTAATTATATTATAAATACATTATTTATTAAAATAATTAAAATTAAAATTAAAATGAACTTCCGACTTTTCTTGTTAGACTTGTTTCAGTATTTGTACCACCTTTGAAGTTGAAATCAATGACTGACCAATAGCCGTTGTAGTACTATTGGCACTAGATTTTTCATGTCAACCCAACGTTGTCTTTTCCAATTTGCTTTTCTAGGAAAACAAAGTTTTGATATTCATCATTTTCTAAGGTTGAACAATTTTTAAAAATATAATATAACAAAAGGATTACATATTTTTACTTATTTATAACCAAGTCCTTAGATTGTTAAAATTTATATACTTACAAATTATATATAAATTTTATAATGTTAAAAGATACTAGCTTCCTGAAATTCTATAGGCCCTAAATAAGTTAAAAATAAGGGCCCTGATGAATTCACATATGTAAACTAGTATTCATACATAAGCCACTCAAATCATAACTTTACATACGTAACAAAATAATAACTGATAATAACAATAGCTAAGAATATCTTGTAAATATTAGCGCTAATAAAGTTACTAAAATAATAACAAAAAATAAAATTACAGTAGCAACAATCGAATAATAATATCAAATTATAAAATACTAAGAGAATTATATTAACAAGCATACGGATGATCATAAGAAGCAATTTTTCTACACATTTTAAATACAAATCATTAATAACAGTATCAAGATTAATATATTGTTGTTAATATTAATCAAATATTATATTAATAAAATAAGCCGTTGATATTAATAAAATGTTATATTAATAAATATAAATAAAATTAACAAATATTATATGAATAAAAAAGCCGTTGATATTAATAAAATGTTATATTAATAAATATAAATAAAATTAACATATACCCCTAACAAATTGATCTCAAAATTTTTTTAGGTCATATATATGTGTATATTTATTATCCTTTAATTTGCATAAATATGGATATTGGAAATAAATGCAAATAAAAATATAAAGAGAAATATAAAATTTTGTTTTTCTTTTCTTAACAAGATCGAAAAAGAATCGTTAGACAGTCCAATTAATGGTCAGGGCCGAACTTTTCTTTAGCCATATTCAATAAAGTTTGAAGTTTAGATTACACAAGTTTTTTCTTTTAATTCTTACAAGTTTCAAGAAACTTTTTGACATATATAAAAATCTTAAAGCAGACTATTGACTTCTCAATTTTTACCCATTTAGAGAATAGATTTATTAATTTTTAACTTTTAACTTTTTATTTTTAAGTCGTTTAATGAGTGGGTTCTATAAATTTTGGCTTAAGTGGCCTTGCCCGACGGGAGCAGATTCTAGTTTACAGCGCTTGACTTGTCATTTTCGGTTTAGAAAATTGAATGTTCAGAATTAACGATATGTAAAAGCTTGGAAAAGTTATATAAAGTTTTTGCTATTCTCAAATTTTACCCTTCAAAATCACTCATACATTAATTTTGATTTTAACGTTTCATTTCAAATTGGATATATTTAAATTCATTACTCAACCTGTTCCAAAACTTAATAATTAAATTTTAATTTAAATCTGAATTGAACATTAGATTTAAATTGAGTTTAGATTATATCGAAATAAACTTTGAATTTGAATTTTAAATTAATTTTGAATTGAATCCTAAACTCAATTTAAATCTAATGTTGAGTTTTAGACCTTGCTTTAAGCTAATAATCTAAAATTTCGTATATATTTTAAAATTTTTGAAACTGACTCAAACTCGTTATTATGTCTACAAACACATTAGTTCCTCTTATACATATGTATAACATGTCACTACCAAAGTCTTAAGCATCAAGTACCAATTTATTGTCATTAAATTACGGCATAAGTCCTTAAGGCATTATTTTAAAAAACATTTCATTTTTGGTGTTGGATTGAGTGCAATATTACATAAATGAATTAATTGTACTTGTAATTTATTTATTTTATCATCATACCTTCATCATATAAACGCTTTTGGGTTAGAATTTTACTAAATTTAAAATTTTAATGATATGATCATTAAAATTTTAAAACTGAAATTGGCTAATAAGTCTTTGGTAATAAAAGATTATTATTATTCAAAAGTTATTACAAATTATTCAAATAGATAGAGATAGAGATAATAAGTTTATTATTTAAATTTAATCTTTTAATTTTAATTTTAAATTTGAATTAATATCAATTTTGAGTTAAATTCATAAAGAGTTATCGTCCTATTATATATATATATATATATGCCCTCAAGGGGTGTGGCTCGATAGTTAAGAGCGGGGCTTAACTTTAGTTAGGTCCTGTGTTCGATTCCACGCTAAATTTCTCTTGAAGAAATCAAGCGTTTTGAGTTTTACCTGTAGATGGAGAACTAGTTGGGCCCTCAATGATAAGGTGTGCCCGCTTAGCCCACCTATAAGATGGTACGTCAGTTGAGCTCTTAGAGAGGTGTGCCCGTTAATAATTAATATAACCTGCTAATTACGCGTTAATTTTCAAAAGTTACTAACTGCTCCTTCTCTTCCCCCTTTCATAATTCTTTTCTTCTTTCTTTGCAGTCTGCTGAAATCCTCTACTTATTCTATTTACATTTTTTTTTAATATAAACGTTTCTTGTATATAGTCACAATTTAGAATCAGGCAACAATAAATCTAAGCAATACTGAGAAGCGTATTGCTCTTTGCTATAGTAATATTTATTTCCTTTATTCATTTGGTTCTTCTAGTATTGGTCATCTATAAAAGTTTACGAGCAAGAGTCTGATCAATGTCTTCTATTTTCTTCAACTTTTAGACTTGCATTAAAGTTTACGAAATCTTAGTAAGCAGAAGAAACTTTCTTGTCAAACATTTAACTTGATTATAACGTAAGATCGAGGGATGTATACATACGCACTAATATGTTAAAATAAAAGCCTGAAATTGTCGTTAATTAGTTCTACTTACAATCCTAACTTATCTGGGGACTCACCACCTCTTTAAGTTAAAAATTACAAAATGTTGGAAGTTATTTTAAACACTACTAAATCTTAAACGTTGAGTATCAAAAGTGTACCTCCTCAAATTCACACTCCTGTAAGTTAATTCCAAAAGCATTTGGACAACGTTGAAGTTCTAATGTTCTAAACCTAAATGAAAAGCCTACCAACTTACCACAAAAATGCTCACTAGTCTCTTACCACCCTTCCTTGACCAAAGAAACAAACATATACAATATCTTCTTATACGCAAGGACCAAAGATTGATGCTCCCAATCTTTGAGCATTCTCAAGAAAAGTCTTGCTCTCAAGTCCTGAGATTATACCGGAAAAGAATAACCTCGAAGATACTTGGAGTCTACACCTGATTCACGTACCAAGGCTATTCGACCAGTTCGTGCCACCTAAATTGGAAAAAGGGAAAGCACAAAGACAAATAAATTAAACTACTATTAATTAGGTAAATAAATTTAACCAGACTGCAACGGATAGTTTCCCTTAGTAGCCATGATGAACCCCATACTGTCCTTGGCGCATATCAATTTGAAGGAACCCAACATCTATACCAAAATCAGTTGTTGCCAATTGATGGCAGAATTAACAAAGCACACCAGACTAACCTCACAAATTCCATAGGGTTCCAATAATCTCTGCAGGGCAACCATCTTGTCCAGATCTCCCGTCAACTAAATGAAGAATCACAAGCAGGTAGATCAGCTTTAAGTTTGGCATATAGACAAAACAAAAATATAGTAATGAAATAAGAAGTTAAACAGAAGCAGGATAGCCTGGAACAGAACAATGTTAAGTTGCATGTGACAGCAGAAGCAAGAAACCCCTTGAACAAAATACAACTACTAAGCATGGGCCAACTGAATCGCTATCACTAACTGCAATATCATGGGAAGATTAGTGACCTCCAGTGTTATTGTGTGATCAGATACATCAATAGCTTTGGCTCTAAAAATGCTGGCAATGTCAAGGACATCACGTCTAGCAGTAGTATTTACAGCAATCTTTATAAGCATGAGTTCTCTTTCAGCAAATGGCAGGTGAGTAAGATCCCGAACCTGAAGCAGTAAACAGCAATTACTGAAAAATCAGAAAGCTCATGTACAAGTTAATAGAACTTTCCAGAGCTCATCAAGGAGATTGTTGCAGAATTAATAAAATAACTAGGTGTCATTAAAAGACAAGGATAATTGAAATACATAAACAAGAGGCATTCCAACCATTTTCCTTTAGTTATTCTCTTATCAATTAAAGATTTAAAAAATCACACGAGGTTAGTCAAACAGGAAATTTCTTCCAGGGTATTAATTAGCACAAGTAGTATTAGTATTTGAAAACAAGGAAATATTTCATAAGAATGGGCAAAAGAAACAATGGAATCCTACACAGTGCAATTTATTACCAAGCACAACCTACATTTACACATTCACAAAGCACTCTTAATACAGGCTCACCTCGTGAATCTGTACAAGCTTGTAAAGTTGCTGGACCAACTTGCTAATCGATTCATCCGTACCAGGAACAACAGTCGTAATGCGAGATAGACCCTCAGTTTCTGCATGTCCAACAGCCAAACTCTGACAAGAAATGATAATTGCTATGATGAGCAAATCCTGAGAGAAACAGAGGGAGGCAAAGAAAAATACCACTACCAAATGTACCTGGATATTGTATCCCCTACGAGAAAAGACCCCTGTTACAATATTAAGGACCCCAGGAGCATCATTTACAAGCATGGATAAAGTGTGAGATCGAAGACCAGTAGTCTAGAGGGAAAAAAACAAGTAATTACTATGTAAACCCAAAAAAAAAAAGAATTAACAAGTACCATTCCTCTAACTCTAACTCGTCCAATGCAAAGGATTAAATTCAACGGTAGAGAGAAAACATTCCAAAAGTTCAGCTCATATATACTATTCAGTGGTGATAATAAAGTTGACATGATAAAGGAGGAGGAATTCAAAGAACAAGACGACTAAAAGAGATAGCAACAAAAGAAAAGCATCCTTACATCATCATCATTCAGAACACCCCAGTGAGCGTCAAGAACTTGGCTGAAAATAAATTCATCAGATTGCTCTGTTGGGTAAACATCTCCCTTGATTAGAAGTAAAACTATATCAGTTTCACAGTCCGTAAACACAATATACAATTGTATAGATCAAAATCATGCAATAGTCCATAAAGCAAGGGGTTCAAGAAAATCCATACATCAATTGAAGAATCATTTACTTATTAGCGTCAACAGTCAAACTACTTGTTGTCAGAGAAGGAATATGTAGGGTTAAAGGTCACTGTTCTATAAACCGTATATTTTTGCAAATTCAATTTCTTAAGTCCATATCGTACATGCCCTACCCAATTCAAATTTACAACTTTAACATTATTTAAACCTAAGCGTAAGCTTAAAAACTGCACCGAAAATCATTGTTTCCTAAGAAAAAATGTAGATTTGATCAACAGAAAATCACAGCATAAAGGTTGTCAGAAATGCTCACCCCTGATGTACTAGTTTCTAGGATGACTGATCTACTTTTATTCCTTGAAGGAGCATCAGCAGGGCCTCTATCTTCAAGGTCAGGATATGAAGAAGCTGAAAATCGCCAAAATGGAGCAGATGCACCAAGCATTTCCCTTCTCAGTGCAATCTACTAGAAGCATTAGATCCAGAAGCAGAACCAAGGAATAAATAAAATAAAATTGAACCTAAGCAATTTTAATGAAAAGAATAATTGATGTATGACCTTTCCAGTTCTGGCAATTTCTCTGATACCAAACTTGCTTAAGTTTCTTTGAACTGCAACCATCTTCCCTGGATCTCCAGTTACCTACGTCAGTGAAAAAAATAACTCCTCTTTTCCAAACCGTACGGCAGCTTATAACTAAGCTGAAGCAAAACTGCAACCATTCTAAACAATAAAAACAAAAGAAACTGGAAAAGATACAATTCAGGTAATTAGAAGTTAGACACATATAAAGGACCAGAAAGCTTGCCAAACAATTCTATTAGTTAAACCTTAATCACCAAAAGAGATGAAACAATTCCAATTTCAGCAGCATACCTCAATTGTTAGTGAATGCTCAGAGACATCCACAATTCTTGCTCTGAAGATGTCCACCAACCACTTTATCTGAACAAAGAGAAGTAAACAAATGAAACATGGAGAAGAAAATACCCCCATATAGGGCACATATTCAACATTCAAGGAATCAGATGTATGACCTCTGCACGGTACATGGGATCAGCATCCACTTTAATAAGCATTAGTTCCCGTTCCACATGTGGCTCATTTGATATATCATCAACCTGGATATTAGATTAGATACAAGAGTTTGAGGAATTAGACGCCTAAGAAATGAATTATCGTCAAGCCATAAAATGAAGAAATGCAATATATAAATTATTTTTAATGCAACAAGATCAAATAAACTTCCAGAGCCACATTGAATCCAGTATCACTAAACCATTCCAGCATCATCGGTGCATCCTAATAAGAGAAGTTCATAGGATAAACTAGATATGATAAACAAAGAATTCTAGTTGAACGAAAAGATAAAATATTTAGAAAGAAAAGGACCAAGAAAGTATTATCACCTTCAAAACATTGACAAGTTTTTGAAGTTGCTCAACAACTTGTTGCAGCACCTTGTCGGTCCCATATACCACTATGGTGAAGAGTGCCTTGTCCTTATTGAGCCCAACAGCAAGGGACTCAATATTGTAACCCCTCCTAGCAAAAACCCCTGCAATCCTATTAATCATACCGCTCTCATCTCCAACAAACACTGAGATCGTATGCCTCCGAACCCTACAATCGAAGTAAAATGAAAGTTACCAAAAAACAAAAAAGAAAAGAAAAGCAAGTTAATCCCTCTTCCAGACTCGTCATTGGGTTTTCAATAGAAATATAAACAAAGCTAAAAACACATACGAGGACATGATATAAGCTTACATATTTTAACAGAAAATAAATTGGTTTCAAAATGGGCAAGAACCCAGATGAAGAGTTAAAATATAGACCATGCAAAGATAAAAATATTGCATTTACTTTGTTCTGTTAGTGGCAGGGGGAGAGACGTTGGCGGAGGGCGAGAATTCAGTGACGTTACTGTTAGTGCCATCGCTTGTTGCAGATACAAAGAGCTTCTTGCAATTATATCCATGGCTTTTATTGGGTTTTGAGAGCGCTAACGACGTGCTTAAGGCTTTTGAGAACGCTATGCTACTAACTGTAGACTTAGAAGAAGAAGAATGGAGTCCCGCTCGCTGGAGAAGAGAAGTGGAGCACAGGTACGATACGGCCGCCATTGAAGAGGTACAGTAAGAGATGTGAAAATATAAAGTGCAGGCAGGCAATTCAGGGATTGTGCAACTTTGTAATGTCTAATATCCAATTAAAGGTTTTAAAAAATAATGTGGTTAATTGATTAGGCCATTGCCATTGGGCTTCTTTATGGAATTTTATTTTTTTAAAATATTTTTACCAAATTCATTCATCTTTTTCACTCTCTCCCTCTGGATCTGTTTCTATAGTACAATCATGTCGAGGGGTACGGATATTAGAAACTTCTTCCAATGTTATTTTGTTTTTCAAAAATCTAGCTCATATATGATTTCTATTTTATATAATTTACTGCAATATTTAGAGAAAGATTGGACTACTCTGACAATTAATAAAATGCTTTTCCAAAATATTGAAATTGGAATTGATATTTTTCAACGAAACGTGAACTCACCAAGTTAAACAATATGAGGATTTTCTTTGAATATAGGTTCAGTACATTATCAATAAAACAAAATACGTGCGATGTTATCTTCCTGATATTTTGTGCAACGAGAACGCTTTCTGTTATTTAGCCCTACCAAATCTTAACTTTTTCTCTATCCTGCCAATAAATTATCAATCTTTCTTCATATTGTCGGTGCTACTGCTGCCACTGCTATCTTCTTTCAATGTTTGTTTGGTCCTTGGATTCAAAAGGTGGAACGCTTATCTTAGGCGTCCTCATATTACGGCCTGATATTATGTGAGAGAGGTAAATCACAGTTTGATCCTGGTCGGTTTACCGTAAAAGCGGCCAACGTTCGGTGTCAAGACAAGGAATATCATATCGAATGAGCCTCACATCGCCATTGTCGAGGCTGAACCCGGCATCTGCACTCACTTTCCTTTCTAATGACTAACTGGGCTACCCGTGCGAACTTTTTTCTCTCTTTTCGCCTTTTCTGTAACCTTCTTCTCTTCTCTCCTTTTCTTTCTTTTTTATAATTTATTCATTAATTTCAAAGATAAGAAGACATAATTTCAATATTGGAAATCTGGTATTTCTTTAACTTCGCAACTTGCCCTTTATTTTGCAGGTTCATATCCAGTTTGATACGTACGTGTGTGTGTCCGTTTTATAATTGAAGAACCAGTTGTTCTTAACCCATGATGCAGCCATTATTAGATCAATGGCTTTAAACACATTCTTTACTTATGTTTTTGATACATTGATTGGTGTTTGATTGCAGAAGTTATCTTTTGGTTCATGATTTGAGGTACTAGTAAAGAGTAAAACTGAGTAATTTCTCCCCATAAAATTGTTCAAATTCTCAAAAAATGACGGTGGTTTCTAGATTTAGAGAAAAATTTAATGGTTTGGTTGACAAACAGTTGATATTTTCTAATATTTGTAACTATTGGTTTCTGTATAAAATACTCCATTCGATTCATAATAAGTGTCGTTTTAGATATATTTTAATTATTCAAAATAAGTGTCAATCGATTTATACTAGTTTGGCTTACAACCTAAGCTTATGTCCGGTCCTTAAGTATCCAACTTGAGTGTTTCACTATAAAATCAAGTAGAATTTGACGAGCCTCTCTAAGCTCATAAGTTAATATTTTTCAAGGTTCTTTAACTTTCCACACTAGTAGTATTTCACTAGCCTTTATAAGCTCTCAAATAAAAATGAGGTTTGCTCAATATGAGCTTCAGTAATCTCTCTTAAAAATTTTTCACTTCCTAACGTACAAAAGAATTTGAGAAAGATATCACTTTCAAGAATGTATATGCTTTTGATGAGTTTCGACAACATAGCTTCACAAGCTTCTGTATCGTTCAGTTCTTGTTCACAGTTGCATTGACTCTTTCCTAAATAAGCATTTCCTTAATTAGGCGTTGCTTCACTTGCATCTTTAGTCAACTGGATCGATTTGAGTATGAATAATTTCGATGTCATCTTTGCCAAAATCTTCTAACAATCATGGGGCTAATATATGACCTTCATAATTTGTAAGATCCTTTCAGATAAACCATTTAAGTTCATACAAAAGATTCTTGTAAGAAAAAAAAAGCGTATTTCTTATGATTTTATTTTCTTTTGAGAATTAGACTGTTAATTACATAAGGAAATAAATCCAATTTGAATTTTGAAATATTATATAGTTATCATCAAAATCATTAAATAAAAACTTTGAATTAAAATCTCCCCTTTTGATGATGATAAGCAATAATAGATATATTTTCAAAATTCAAACAGATAATAGATGATAATAGATGATTTTGAAATATACCTGTGACTTTTATATGTTTAGATGTAATTAGAAGGAGCTTATCTCTTAAGAAAGGAACCTATCGTTTATAAAACACAGATTTTCACAAGTTCAACTACAAAATCAATCATATATAAAATTGAGGCAGCATTGAGAAATATGTAAAAAAAAAATCCATATAATTATCAAAAATAATAAATTATAGGGAGGAAGTGAAATAAAAAGTAATGAAATAGAGGGAAAGAGTAAATAATGCATCAAACAAAATCATTAGTATAGATAAGCCAAGAAGAAAGCAAATAGCAGCAGAGTTATTGAAGAGATTCAAGGATTCTTCTAAGAAAAATCTGAATGTCAAGAAGTTGATTCTGTATGCTATCTATTTGTTCTCGCATTTGTTCTTGATTGACTTAAATATCCTTCAGTTGTTGTTGAAGATTCAAATTATTTTCATTCTAAGGAGGGACAAGACTTTGTTGGTCTAGAGCAGGACCTAAGTTTTCTACTACTCTTTCAGATCTTTTGTCTACCCAAACATTATTTTGCAATTTGTATCTAAATTGATAATAAATGGAAGGGTGAAACTTAGTCAGTGTAAACTAATTCAAATCTGCAAAAGGAACTACATAGTGGTTAATAATCTTGGTGAGCAACACTCCATAAGGTAGGCAACCGGTGGTATTCTTATGATCCCCTTATCCACCATGAACCTTAAGATTATAACTAAAAGATTCATTATGTTCCCTTTTAACAAATTATACACCATATAAGTATCCAGCGGCCTGAACCTTTTAACTGAGCTACTACTGGGAAAAATTGAAGTGGCTGAAAGAGATGTAAGGCATCGTGGTGTTAAGTTTAATTATCTGCTCTGGGGTCTCCCTTCTGGGTGTTTTCAGCATAAAGGTAGATGGATTTGACAACGTCGATTAACTCCAAATCATAAACTTCCCATTTATGACAGGGAAAATTAGTTCTCACTATAAGAGCTACTTCCAGTATATCTCCTAAGATTTCCTTAGAAATTAAAATTTCACATTCATGCACTCGTGAGACAATGGTTAGTTTTCCATTAATTTCTTCCTTTTTCATATGTGTTTCGAATATCCTGAATAGCTCATCGGATACTGTCTCTTTTAATTTCAAAAAATGTTCCTAACCAATCGTAACAAAGTAAGGAGAGATAAGTATACCTATTTCATCAAACATCATGGTAGGCAAGATCCGCCCAGTAACCACCTTTCTTTTCTTGTATTGCATTTTATAGCAAACTTTAGCTTCTGTTGATTAAAACATTTTTGGCGGTATTGATGCCTTTCCTTTTTATGTAGCTATTTTTATCTTCTTTGCACTTTTTTCTTTATGCACCGTCTCTTCCTGAAACAACTTATTTCTATTAATAGTTTCTTCAGTCACATGCGCTTTTCCCTTATTTATTTCTTCCCTTTTTCTTTTTTTGGATTCTTCTTCCACTTTCTTTTCAGCATCAGGGTTTTCTTTTTGTTTAGAAATCTTCTCAACTTGCTTTGCAAGATTTCCTTTAGTTCGTAGTTGTCTAATCAACTGAGAATGTTCTTCATCTGAATCATCATCATTTATAACCCAGTGTACTTCTGATACTTGGGGCTTAGAGGAGATATGTTTAGTAACATGACCTTCACCATAACTATCATTAGAAGTTGGAGTTTTCTTTTGTCCTTTTGATCTGGTTCGTGCCATTGTAAGAGCGATGGATAAGGTTTTGAAGATTTGAGATGAAAACAAAGAGTTGGAATGTAGAGAGTCAAGAGCAGCGCTTCAAAGAACAGTGAAAGTGAGTAGAGGAGATAAGTATGTTTCTAGCATATTAGGCATTTCTTGAGTATTGATCTCGTGTGAAGATAAACGATCGTTTAAACAATCGTACGCTAATATAAGAAGTGTGATCGTTTGCATATCTTTTAACAGATCCGTACAGCTGCTTGCAGAACTTCGTGCACATCTTTAAATGTTGAAATAACAAAACAAAGGAAATTACCATTTTAGTATATATGTAATCTTGCTCTATTAAACCGAGAGGAGCCTTCTAAAATAAAAGGGCCTTCTAAACTATAAGGAACTTGCTAAACTAAGAAAAAATTTATAAGGAATCATAATAGAAGGAGCCTGCTAAATGAAATGCGAAGACGAGTAACAGAGAATATTTATGCAAAATAAATACAAGAGAGTTTGCACATACCAAGCTCTTTCCTTAACATGTAAAATCTATCTTTAGAAAGTGGCTCAGTGAAAATGTTAGCTACTTAATTCTCAGTATTAACATGTAAAAAGTCATTAGTTCCTTCTAAAACATGATCTCTAAAAAAATAATGTTTGATTTCTATATGCCTAGTCTTATAATGATGTACAAGATTTTTAGAAAGATTTATAACACTAGTATTATTACATAATATAGGAATATGAGAAAAGTCTAGAGAAAAATCATGTAGTTGATGCTTCATCCATAATATTTGACCATAATTGTTGGCAGCTGTTATGTTGTCCACTTTAATCGTCGAAGCGCAGTGTAATTTTGCTTCTTTCAGGGCTAAGATATAGGACATTCTCTAAGAAATTGACAGTGACCACTTATGTATGCCTTTTCGATAAGCTTTATCACCTATATAATCTGCATCACAATAGCCTACTATGTCAAATGAATCAATTTTTGGGTACCATAGTCCAAAATCTATAGTTTCGTGTAGATATCGAAAGATTTTTTTGATTGCTTAAAGGTGACTTTCTTTTGGATTTGATTGAAAGCGTGCGCAAAGACATTGTTGGACCCCGAACTGTGAGTGAAAATTAAAAATATGAAAATAAAAGTAAATAAATGTTTTTGTATATAATTTGTGTTATAGATGATTTTGATATTGGAATGTGAATTATGCATGGTTGATGAGTTGAGAAACCTTAAGCATGAACCATGGTTATATATGTAAGATATTAGGAAAAAGCAAGAGAGGAACTTGGTGAATGACAAGATACTATTGAATGTAAGAAATCATATAAATTGAGGTTGAGTGTAAGATAAATTCCAATGGCAAATTGAATTGTTTGAATGAGGTTGAAATAGAAGTAGTGAGGTTGGGATGAATGTTAAGTTTTGCATGAGGATAAAAATGTGTGTGTTGATTCAAGGGAAATTCGGGAATAATTGGAATAGAATTGGCCAAAGTTTCCTTCTTCGAAGTTGTAACTTGTTCTTTTAGCTTTACAACGATACCAAGTATGCAAGTTTTCGAGATTAGAGTTAAGAGTTATGATTGATACAAGTTATGATGTTGCATAAGATTTGTGTTGTGATAGCTTTGATGAATGTTTGAAATTTGAGGTTTTGATGAACCAATTAAGTTGAGATTTGAGAAGTTGTGAATTGAATTTGTTGTTTGGATTGTTATGAATTGTTAGGCATTTGAATAAGTGAATTAGTGAAGATTATAGGTGTATATAATGTTAGATTGGTTGTAGGAAGCTTTGGAAATGGTTTGGAGGGGTTTTGGGAAGCCATGTCCGTTAAACGGACATGGAAGTCCATTTAATGGACCTTCTTGGGTCAAAAGGACCCCTTGTTTCGCTCATGTCCATTAGATGGACATGGATGTCCGTTAGACGGACATGGATGTCCGTTTAATGGACCTTCTCGGATGAAACGGTGCTTCCAAGGCCAAAACGGACATTCACGGGTCAGTTTGTGAAAATAGCGATTTTTGACACTTCTAGAGGCCGAATCTGATTTTGTGATCTTCATGAAAGTTGTAGATCTAGAAGTCTACGTTTTAATGGTTCAATAATGAAATCAATCCAACATCTAGATTAAAAGTTATGACAATTGCGCCAAGAGAGGTACAAAATGATTATGGACAGAAACATGTTGAATTCTTTTGTCCATAACTTCCCCATACGACCTCTAATTGAAGTGATTCTTGAATCAATAGATTCCTAAGAGATATATCTATCTCGAAATAAAAATTTGTATCATTTTCAGTTAAATCGAGAGAGTTTGCACTCCCATCTTATGATAATCGGAATGATTTGTTCCTTCTGATTTTGCTACGTTCCTTTCTCATCCGACCTTATCCAATTTTTGGTTTATATATTTTCCGTCTGACATCCGATTGACTTGGTTTTCAAAGCGTTGGATTACTAAGACATCCCTCTATCTGTCCATGGATAATTATGAATTTTAGAGATTTAATTGAGGAAGATTGATTGAATCAAAGTGAGTTAGATAAATTTCTGAACATGGTTCAGTCTTTTGCGAAATTCGGGATCTATGGAGATCCAATTGAATTGATTTTGAGGAAAAAATAAATTTGAGACATGGGAATACAAATCATATGAAGGAATTAAATTTCAATTTAGCCCCTAAGACTTTCAATTTCTGAATTGAAGTTCGGATTAGTGTTCAATATTGGATTAGGAACATCTAAAAGTATTTTGGCTATAACTTTTGCTCTAGTTATCCAAATGAGGTGATTCTATATTTGGATTAAACTAGAGAAATAGGGCTACAATGGTTATGAAGAAATCAGGTTTCAATGTAGTCTTTAAGAATGTCAATTTTTGGATGGAAATAAAGTGCTGGGAAATATTTTAGTAAAATGATAGTCCAAAATGTTTGGACTATAACTTTTGATGTAGAGCACGAAATTAAATAATTTTGGTGGAATTATGAAATTAAGACAATGATGAACATTTCTCTAGAAGTAAATTTTAGCAAATTTCTTCAATTTGATTTGAGAAAAATGTCCTAAAGTAAGCATGAATTGAAATAAAATCCAGGGGCAGTTTTGGAAGTTTACTTAAAGAGTTAAGTTTATAGGCTTATGTAGAGGGACAAAAGGGTCATTTTCCATTCATTTAATGACATGACAATATAAATAGAGGGGCTGTCGTTTGGAAAAGAAGCAAGGAACGAATTTGAGTGAAAGAAAGGAATGAGAGAAAGGTGAAGGTTTCGGTGGGGTGAAGGAGAAAGAAGAAAATGATGCTAGGGTTTCGGATTTTTGAGATTTCAAACTCGATTTTTCGATGATTCAAGGGAGAAAAACATGGAAGAAGGTGAAAGCTCCAAGATGAGTCAAGCAAAAGTCGAAAATGAAAAAGAATGAGGTAAGAGCAATTTTTAAGCTTTGAGTTTTTCTTGAATTTTTTGGTTTGGAATCATGAAAAATAGTATGGGTTTGTATATTATGAACTCAATTTTGAAGATTATGTGATTTATGATGTTGAATTTGGGTGATTTGGTATAGGTAATTTTAAGTTGGAAGAAAGAAAGAAGCTATGGGCAAATTGACGATTTGGACAAACTTTTAGCATCGATTTGAGGTGGGTAGTATGTTTATTTATTGAATTTTAAGCTAAGCATGTGTTATTGAAAAATCAAGAAGCAAAATTTTAAGAAATTATTGTTTATATAAATGTTTGAAAATTTTGATTTTCGAAGGATTAAATTCAATGCTTTCGGAATGTTTTTAAGAAATTACAAGATTTATGCAAATCATGTTTTCGAATTATTTGAAAAATTTGAACAATGTGCTTTATGAATTTGTATACGTTTGATTTATGTTTTAAAGAAATAATTTGCATTCATTGTTATGAATTTGATTTATATATGATTAAATTGATGAATTGAGATTGAATATGATTTGGCTATATGAACTGATGTGATATGTGGATATGAGAATGGATCAAGTATTGATACGATATGATGATATGATATGAAAATTTTAAAAATCAAGATTTTCGAAAAGTGCCTTCTGGAAATCTGAATTTTTCGGTTTCGAATTATATATTATGTGGGTTTGATCAGGTCCTATAAGTGGGACGAATGCGCACTTGTCTGTTTTAAAGCCTTCTCCCGGTTGTCCGCTAGTGGCACTGGAGTTCTGATTTTGGACTCCCATAAGTTACGGCTACACTGGACCGCTATGCGGGAAGGTATAGTACGTTCCGTTCACGGCTGCACAGGACCGCTATGTGGGAATGTGCAGTACGTTCTGTTTGTGATCGAACCAAACCATTTGATGTGTTATGTGTTTGGTTTTTGTTTATAAGTGTGATGCATTGCATGATTTGAACGATGTTTAAGAAATATGAAAGAAATTAAGATTTACACGGTTTTGATTTTGTTCATGAAAAGTGAAAAAAAATGTGAAGAATTTTGAGAAATAAGCTATTTGTGGATTTGCAGCAGAGTTATTATTGAAATTATTTTAGCAATGATTTAAAAAGATTGAGAAGTAAGAAATTTGCAAAATTTTCTACTGAGAAACTTTTGAAATAAATGGAAAAAAGATTTTGCAAATGTTTTCGCTTATCATCCAATTTATAAACATATTATCCACGAGTTGTGTAGCTCACCCCCCTTTTATCTCCATCTCTAGGTTTCGAGCAGGAGATCGGATGAAAGAAATTCAAGCCATCTGTCTGATTTTGCATCTTTTGTAATTCGTATCTTTGGATGTTAGTATTTGATTTGTAAATGGCTTGAAAAGCCATTAAGGATTTGTAAGCACTTAATTGATGATATGTATGAATTAATGAAATTGTATAAAGACTTGAGTTATGGATTTAGATTTGCGTATGGTTTATGGATTATGGAGTTTTATATGATTTTGGTTTGGGTTTTGTGCATGATAGAGATATGATTGGAATTCGAGTATGATTGTGTTTTGGATTCCGGACGGGTGGTCCGATGACTTTGATGATTGATTGAGATATATATATATTTAAGCCATTTGCAGGTTTGGGTTGTTGTAAATGCATTCGTTATGCTGCCCAATTTTCGATAAGAAAATTGGTTATATGGCAAAGATAGATAAGAATAGGTTTTATGGTTAAAGATGATATTGTAATATGTTTAATTAAGAGAAATCAAGTTCGTTGTGTTTTTGTATGGAGATGAATTTCCCAAAATGGGAAAAAATTATTCATTTTGATTTGAATGAGATTGAATAAAGATGAAAGAAATGAAAAGAATGAAAAAAAACAAAAAAAATTTGTACCGGATTTCAGATATGTCTTAGTCTAGGTTTCCAACACGATTGCTTTTCTAACGTGCATGTTATCGGATGTCGGCACTTGTGTTTCAGTTCGATTTGACTTTGTTTGTATGCTATGTTTCCAAGTTTGCTTTCGATTTGAAATTCGATAATTCGTATTCGCTTCGCTTGTGATTCTTTCGTCTTATGTTTCTGATTCGATCCGTATTTCGCCTTTGATTTTGACCGTTTATTCGATTTCGTTTCTGATTCATGTGTTTGCTTCGCTTTGATTCGCTATATGATCCGATTCATGTTTTCGTTTCATTTCGTTTCGATTTATGATCTGCTTTCCGTTTTGCTTTATTATCCGATTTTTTTTCGTTTTTCCTTTAATATCCGTTTGTTCCACTTTGTGATTCGTTCCGCCTCTTTGTTATTCGTTTAGTTTCTCCGTACTTTCGGTTAGGGTTCGATTCACGAGATTGGGTCCCAACAGACATACAATAAACATAATGTTTGGTTTTGAGCTTGTAAGATATAGTACTGATCCAATTATTCCTCTATGCTTTGTCTCATCTATAGCTTTGCCTTCTTCGTTTTTATCAAGTTTAGTTCCAGTGTATATAGGGGTACCCATCAGTTTGGCATTCTCAAAATAATATTTCTTGACGAGTTCCTTTGTGCATTTGTCTTGGCTAATGAAGATTCCTTTTTCTATTTGTCTGATTTGTAATATGAAAAATAATGATAATTCTCCATCATGCTCATTTCAAACTCCCCTTGTATTAATGCTGAGAATTTTTCACAGAAGGATGAATTAGTAGCACTATATATTATGTTATTAACATATATTCGCATTATGAGTAAATAATTCTCCTTTTCTCTTAATAAATAAGGTTTTATCAACCTTTCCTCTTTTAAAGTTATTCTTAAGCAAAAAGTTACTTAACCTCTCATACCATATGTTACACCCAAAAAGTTCTAAAAAGATCTAGGCCATCCTACTCTTAAGTATATGAGATAGTTGTAGTGATTACCCAAGGTCGTCTCCTATGGAGGTGAAATTGGTTAAATAAAGTTAACTTTGAATTAAAGATAAAAACATTGCAATCCTAAACATTCTATCCTAATTTGTTTAATGGAAGCTTTAAGGAAAATTACGAAATTAAATTGAAAAGTAACAGAATTAATCGGAAGCAAAAATGGTAGAAATCGAAGTGGAAAACTCTTGAGAATTAATTTCACTAATTTAATCTCCTATGCATGATTAAGGGGAAATGATTGGACACTTGTCTTATCGAAATTAATAGTTAAGCCTTGAGATTAACTCGAGTAATTAACTAAATCTAACTTTCGTATTGACAAGTTATTACCTTAATTAATTTCGACTGTACCAAGCTTGTAATGCTTGTATCAGTCCATATAAAACTTTCTTTAGCTTATATACCTGATTCTCATGACCTTTCTTTACATATCCAGGAGGTTGATCGACGTACACCTCTTCCTCCAATTTACCATGCAAAAATGCCGACTTCACATCTAATTGATAAATTGGCCATGAATTTGCAGCAGCAATAGCTAACATCACACGTATGGTATCAGGTCACCTAATCGGTGCAAATACTTCTTTGTAGTCCACCCTGAATTCTTGTTTATACCCTTTTGCAACGAGTGGCATTCCTTTTACTTATCAACTTCATCATCCTTTTTCAGCTTCGTTTATAAACCCATTTGACACCGATGGATTTTTGTCCCAGTGGAAGATTAGAGAGTTCTAAAGTGTTGTTTTTCTCTATTGACTTGATCTCTTCATCTATAGCGTTCTACCACTGTGTATCCTTAACAGCTTCTTGAAATGTGATTAGGTCACAATCCGAAAACAAAGCAAAATGAGGTATGGGATCATCATCATATAAATCATCTCCACTTACATAATCCATCATCCGAGGTGGTTGCTTTCTTTGGTGAGGTTGTTCTTAAGGTGAACGAGTCATTGTCAAATCTCCACCAAAGACCTGAATCTGTTGTTGTATTCTAGGTTTTGTATTAAATGGTTGTTTCTCTGCAGAATTGCTTTTATCGTCGCCATCAAAATCTACAAGAATTTCTTGTTGCTGTAGACCTGTCTCAACCCAATGCCATATGTTTTCTTCATCAAAAACTACATCCCGACTAATGAGGATTTGCTTAGTTGTAGGATTGAACAATTTTTAGGCTTTAGATTGTTGACTAACTCCTACAAAAACACAGTTTTCACCTTTGTCATCTAATTTCTTCCTGTTCTCATCTGGTACGTGTGCAAATGTGATGCATCCAAAAATTTTAAAGTGATCAACATATGGTTTTCGACCACTCCAACATTCTTTTAGTGTCATATTTTGAACCGCAAATGTAGGACAGTGATTTAAAATATGCACACTCCAAAGCACAGCTTCTGTCCAAAAACTTTTCGAAACCTTCCCATTTTTCAAAAGGCTTCTAACCATATTCAATATAGTACGATTCTTCCTCTCCGAAACTCCATTCTACTGGTGTAGCACCCCACTCTCGCAAGACACATACTCGACAACCATGGTAATTTCTGAGTACGTACCCCGCAAGGGTGGCATGCTAAAACGATCATTCAGTCAAAATTTATTACAAAACTTTTGTTTATTTAAAACAAGGTACATGCAAGCAGAAATTACTAATCAAATTGGGCCCATGTCATAAAAAACATTTACATTTTCAAGCTACAATCTTTACAAACATTAGTATTCAACCTTAAATTTGGGCCCATTTCAGATACAAAACACTTGAAACCATAAAGTCATTCCATTACCAAATCGTTTACATACACTTTATACAATTCTTACTGAACATAATTCAAAAATAAAAATCAATGAAGATATGTGCAGGTGCAAACTGATCCCGACCCCTAATCCATATCAGACCTCAGTGGCTATACTCCATTTAGCCTAGCTGAATAATTCCTCAGAACCTAAAAAGCCACATTACAATTTTTGATGAGTTTTGCAACTCAATGAGTGAACCATCATTGATGATTTTACCGGATTACACCTACACATCACATGTATCACAAATATTCATTCAAATCATATATTTATTCCTGATATTCATATAACATGGCATCTCATGTGATCACACAATTCATGTAGCCACGTATAGCAACAGTTCATATCAATTTACACTCACTTCAGCTTTGCAAATCATTTAATGAGTTTCAATCTTATAAGAATGCTATATGCATGAGACTCACATTCGTTCTTATTATTGTGACTGAGTGCCTATCACATACTTATACAAATACTGGCCTATAGGGCTCAGTCGAAACAGAATCACAGAGCATAGCTCTACGTGCACACACATATATCACGGAGCAAAGCTCTACATGCAAAACATATATCACGAAGCAAAGCTCTACGTGGAAGGGCTTCATACTGGCTACTCAAGTCACAATGCATTTATCTGAGCATGCATTTTATGAAATGCATCAAATGCTGATTATGCCATATCAGACAATCACATATGATTTTCAATCAGAAATTCATAATCATCGGACCTAAGTCTAGCATTCAACATACGTTGAAAATTCACATATCATAAGGGGTTTCATGTAACACCCCACTCCCGCAAGACCCGAACCCGACATCGATGGTGATATCCGAGTCCATGCCCCGCGAGGGTGATGTGCTACATCACTCAGTCCAAAAACTCAGTATAAAATTTTTTTTAACGCATACACACACACACACACATACACATTATAACATATGCGGAAAACAATTATAACCAATTCAATGGCCTTGGGGCCCTTTTCATAAATACAATTAATTCCAGTTTGTTGACTTTACAAACTGACTTAATCAATAATACAGAATATCAGAAAATAAAAATACACTAATGCAGACGCAAACTGATCCCGACCTCTATCTTTCACTTCCATACAGTGCTCTCGTGTCAAACGACGTATTCTTCAAGACCTGAAAAATAAATGCAAATTTTGGGTGAGTTTTGCGAACTCAGTGAGGAACCATCATCGATGGTTCACCCAATTCATGCATTACGCGAATAACGTACAGATTATCACAATTGCACATTCAGAATATCATATGGCAATTTATAGATTTTCACAAAAGCATAATCAGAAAGATTTCAAAGCAGTATCACATAGATGCAAGGCATGTTGTCTCTTTCCCAATCCAAAAGTCAATTCAATGCATACTTACTTAAATACATGACATTTTCTATTTCATTTCAGTGATTCAATACTTTTCCCAATTCACAGTACAATCAAATACATGCATAACATTTTTCCATTATTTCCATTTCGATTACAGTTGGATCGAGCGCTTATATCGTCCCAATCCGAAAGATTAATCAAGGGCCTATGGCTCAATCGTCCTTTTCGGCTCATTAAGCGTTGAGCATAAAGCTCGAATCGTCCCTTTCAAGCTTATTAAACGTTGAGCATAAAGCTCGAATCGTCCTTTCGGGCTCATTAATCGTTGAGCATATAGCTCTCGGTGGCGCTCCAATACGATCATTATCAATTAACCGTATAGAATTCATTTATCACAATTCTACAATATCACATTGAATTCAAGTCCAATTTATCAAATGACAATTCATTCTCAATTATTCACAATAATTCACAATCACGGACTATCACATTGAAAGCATAAAAGTTTCTCAATCACAGGCAATTAACACTCAGACCTTTGGTCCGAGATCTCAAACGTAATCTTTCACAAACAGTTACACACAAATAGCACTTCAATACTAAGTTCCCAATACTTCGAACACCTATGGTCCGAAATCAATCAAAATCAAACGCACATAAGCCCTCCATTATCTCCACATGGCATAACCACATAATTTTTTTATCACATATAGATTGAGGAACCAACTAAGTTACTCACCTGTACTTCTGAGCTAATACCTGAAGTCTCAAGTGACGCGTCGGTGGATCGACGCCCAAATGTGCCTCTATACCGCCTTCCAGATGCAATGATTACCAAAATCCAAATCAGAATTATTTCAGAATGCACATGTAGCGCTTAAAATATGTACAATGCATGTTTATGATTTTTCCGGCCCTAAATCCAAATTTTCAATCACAAAAATCCGTCTAAAAATTAGAATTCTATCGGCACTGATGGTACTCAATTCGGACCTCTATAGATCCAAAAATAAATAAAACAGTGATCAGAAAATAATAAACCAGACCCACGTCAATTTCCAGTCCAAAAGTTCCCAATTTCTCAAAAAATGAAATTCAATATTTTACAAATCCGATGCCTCAAGAATCAGGTCAATCAGACGTCGGACGGAAAAGTTATACATCAAAGAAATCAGAAATCCAAAATTAAAACAAAAATCACATATATATACATTTCTACTTTTTGGCTCGCGAGGGCAAATTGTCGCCCTTGCGAGTTTGGCGACTTACCTCGCCTCGCAAGGGCGAGCCGTCGCCCTCGTGAGGGGTGAGGTTCCAAATGCTTTCTCCCCTTTTCTTCTTTTTCCAAACCGAACTTCAATCATTCATAACTCTTCCCACACAATTCAGAAAATTACAAACCATATGTCGTTGGAAAGATTAAGAAAAACTCTACAAGTTTCATGTAGAACACAAAAATCAATTTCACTCCTAAGGGTGACAAAAATCCAGTCAAAGCCACTGCCTACTCAAAACCTCTCAAAACAGTGCAGTACTTTACAAATTTAGTAACCTTTATTCTCTTCAGTAAAATTTTACACAATAAATATGCTCAGGAAGATCACAATGTGATCTACAACTTTCATGAACAATATGAAATCAAATTCAATGGCTAACTAGGTCAAATAATTCAGTGAATGCTGCTGCCCCTGAAAGTACTCAATCTGGACAGTAATTTTTAAAACAGTATAACTCCTTGTACACTTGTCAAGAAAATCACTACCTTATATCACTGGAAAGATAAAACATAGTACTACACTTCTCATGAAGGGCTTTAGAGCCAATTCCATCTCTAACAAGCTCAAAACTGGCATGTAAGTGACTGCCCTGATCAGCGGTCAATGGCTTAACTTAGGTTCAGTTTTTTGCAAATTCATTACTCCCAAATCTGACATCCAAAAATAGCATGCTATATACCATTTTCAAGATAATTTCTTCTTCTCCAACTTTTCAGAAGATCACCAAAGCTAATTCAAGTCACAGAAATCGCTAAAATTTCTTCCAATCAGAAAGCTCACAAAATCGACACTTAGGCTAGGTTTCACCAAAATGTACAAAACCAGGCAATAGTAAACAGTTCATATCTCCCAATATACATATTGAAAAATTGCAAAATCAGTGGCAATGGAAAGCTAACAAGATAGGCTTCAACTTTCATGAATACTATTTTCACAAATTCCAACTAAATTAATCTAGAAAAATCATCAAAGTAATCAGGTCATAAATACGGGTACTGTTCACACAGCCCCATATCACTGATTTTCCAAGCCAAAATTTGACCTCTTAAGGCCACAATTAGACAATACTTATTTCATACAAAAACTTAGCCAACAAAATCAAGTTTAATATGGTCCAAACCTCACCTCATTTGCTTACCTACACAATTAGTTATGATCAAAACATTGCAATATGTTCAACATCAATTTTCCAGATTTCTTCCTTACCTCTTCCTTTTTCATTCCATCACTTTACCTACATCAATATGCATTCGTTTACACCTCTAATTCAGCCACAAACTCATCACAACATTTACTTACATGATTAAACAAGATTTGGCAGCACATACACAATTGACTTTCCTTAATTTTCCATTCATCTAGCCTTCCAAAAATCAATCCAAAACCAAGCCAAAAATCAATGTAAACCATGTTCCTTCACTCACCCTCACACAAGCATACACTTAAACCCATACAAACCTACCAATATCATGATGAAATAAATGCATAAATGATCTCCATGAATGCTTCTAACTACCAAAGAAAGAATACAAACATCAATTCTTACCTTAAACAAGTTACGTGCTCTTAAATTCTTCAATTACTCAACTAACTCACCAATCCCTCCACTTCATTACACCATACACAATCATCACCAAAGCAAGGGAGGTAGGAGGGTTGACCTTGCATGCATGAAAGGAAGTGCTTAAGGTAGAAGAGAAGAGTGATTTAACTAGAATAAATGGAAAAATCGATGGAGAAGAAGGAGGAATGTTTCGGATGATGAGAGAAGTAAACCAAACTTTCACTTTTGTTTTGTTTAAAGGAAGTGTCGTAAATGATAAGGGAAACTCAAGCATAAATGAGCTTTTAAAAGTGATTTGTTGACTTCTAGCAAGAAGAGTGTCGTAAATGATAGAATGGCATAAGACAAGATTAATAAATGAGAGGACACTTGTCATTTTTGGGAGAAAAAGACAAAAATCACTTAATTAGTCCCATTTAATCAAGGAACCCTAATCCAATTAATCTCTAATCCATCTAATGCTAATGGCTCTATAACAATTCCAAAAATTATTAATACAATATTCCCGTACCATTAGACAGTACTTTTTGGTACAGAAAATCTACTCAGTCAGTCAGTTGGAAATTTTTTTCAGTCCGGGCAAGTAACCCCAAAAATTTCAGAAAAATTTTCATAAATCTCTAAAAATGTAAAACACTCAATGGTACACTCCGAATAATTTTTCAAATACAAGAACCACATTAATCACAGTAAAACTACATTAGGCACAAAAACCGGGAATATCATGTATACATGTACAGTACTTTCATGTGCACAAATGATACTGTGTACCAATCCTATTATGCATGAACAGTCCTAAGTCATTCCAATCCATCTCATCCTATGCCAAATTTACTATTTTACCCTTCTTGTCGGGGGTGGGATGTTACATTTCACATCAAATCGGAACACTTCTAATACATCAAAACTGAATATGGCATATATGGCAATCACATAGGATGCTCAAACAAAACTCATAATCATTGGACCTAAGTCCGGCATTTAACTTTCGTTGAGGATTCACATATCATTCAGAATTTCATAGCACTCAAAGCTACAATCAAAGCACTTCCAATACATTCCTGAATATTGATCTCCTCGGACAATTTAAAGTCCGGAATTCATAACAAATCGCAAATAGTTTAAAAATGTTGGAAGTGTAAACAAATCAAATCAGATCAATCCTAGGAAATCATCTAGGTTAACTCACAGTACGCTCCAATAAGCTATTGCCTGGATGGTCCAGCAATGTCTGATTGGCATCCAATATGCTCCTCTAAAATATACAAAAACACATTCACAAATATCACATTTTTGCATAAATACACAAGTGGTTCTTTTATGCACATCAATGTATAGAATGTATGCACAATGCATGTTCAATGACAATTCTGGGGTACAATGACGCGATCCTTATCGAAATCATTCAGATATCAAAGCCCTCATTAATACCATGTATAATTACAATTGGATTGAACAAAACAATGTAAAACAGTTTCATAACTTCATTGACCACTTCAGATTTTTCCTGTAATACACATATGGGTCAACTTTCCATGCTAAATCTGATAAAGTAAATGACCAAATTAGACAAAACTTCCTTCTGTAAAGTTGTTCTCCCATTTCTTATCTTTCTAATGACACCACATTCATTTAATTTGGTTCACTATACAAAGAGATATACTCAAAATATTTCAGACGGTTCATAAGTTTCAGCAGAATTCTTACCTCAATTTCCAACCAAAACTTGAAACTTTTAGAGACAGAATTAAAATTCCATTTCTTCATAAAAGTTGTATCCCTATGTCTCTAGTTTACTCCAAATCAAAAATCACCCAATTTGGATAACTACAAAGTTATGGTTAAAATACTAAAGTATGTTTGAGCTGTCAAGGGAGGGACCTCGCCGCGGCGAGAACAAAAAGTGAAGTCGCGACGTACAGTCCAGAAATCAGTTTTTCTCAAGATTTTTTTGCAAAGATCGCCGCGACGAACTCAAGGGTGTGTCACGCATCGCAACGTACAAAAAAGAATGAGTCGCGGTGAGAACAAAAATGGAGGCCACGACGTACGATCACAGAAACTCGTCTTCCCCACTTTTTCTAGATTTTTAAACCCAGATTTCACTTTCTCTCAATACCATTATTTCTCATTTCTCTCCATTCTTCACTCTTATTCTCACATCAATCAACTCCAATAACTTGCAATCAATCCTCTAACTCATTCAAAACACAACTCAAAAATCAAGCTTATAGTCAAGCACTAAAAATTGATGCATACATGTACAGTGACAACAACCCATGTTCGGTTTTCTCAATACACAAGCAGAGCACATACATCTTCCAAACTAGAGTCCATTCCATACCATTTAAAACAATTCTTATCTCTCAAATTAATCATCTAATCTATTTAATACCGAAACCAAACTTCCCAAGTCCATGCATGCATGTATATTCCTACACCATAAAGTGTCATCATGTTACTTACTTGTTTCAGCTTTTATCTCCAGCAATGAAATCGAACCCGAAGTACAGAGACCATACCAGTTTGTTCGGTGATGAAGAACAGCGAAGAACACACATTACAGAGACACATTCCTAACTCAAAACATAATGCTTTGTGTATTCTTGCATGCCCAACACTTGTCTCCATTGCATGTCTTCCACTTGTCCACTAAATAAGCTACCATTTGTCTCATAGCTATAGGTCCACATGTCACACATAATTTTATCCACTTGTCACTCTATAATTGGCCCATAAATCAATATTTTTTCTAAATTTCACCAAAAATTCTAAAATACCCGAAATATTACAAAAATTGCCAAATCACATTTTAATCGCATTAATAACTCAATTATACCCAAAAAATGTCATGAATGCATGTACAATTATATTAATGTGCAAAAATGTGCATGTCATATTTAGCATAAGCATGAATTGTACTTTCTAATTTCTCAATAATTTCTCATAATACACAATTCAAGTCTCATCAAGGGTAAAGAGATGTTACAACTGGGGGGTATATGGAGCTGTTAATTGTCTGTTGATTCCATTTTCCTTACAAAATGATGAGAATTCTTTTGAACAAAATTCACCACCGTGATCCGTGCGAAGGGTTTTGATAATTATTTCTGCTTCATTCTCCACACGTGCTTTGAAGCTTTTAAAAACATCAAGAGCTTCTGATTTTTGCTGTAAAAAATACACTTATGTTTTTTGGCTATAGTCATCAATAAAAGTAATTAGATACTTTTTTATCTCCATTTGAACATGGTGTTATTGATCCATAAATGTCAGATTGAACCTGTAGCACCCCCTCACCGTAGGGTACACATCGGGACTCCCGAAGGTCGCTCCGACACGTATCCCACGATAAAGGTGCACTACCAGAAAATTCCGCTAATAATCCACATGGCATCGCAATAATTAAAACCATAATATATCAGAAATCAGTAAATTTTAAAATTCAAAGTAATCTTGATATAGTCATCCGATATCATAATAGACAAGTCTATCAGTCCCCTTACAAAACCAAAAAGGAAACTGATACAAGAATCTATCCTAAATCATCCACAAAAGTCCAACCCAGCTGACTGACCTGTGTGCCATCACTTCTCTTGCCAGCACGCTCGCACGGCAGGAAAAGACTATCTCCGGAGCTAGGAATCTACTATAACAATCCTGAAAAATAGGTTGCAATTTTGGGTGAGTTTGCAAACTCAGTGAGAAACCATCATCGATGGTTCACTCAAATCATGCATTACGCAGATTATGCGTCAAAGACGCACACAAGAAGATACCATTAGTATATAACAATTTGCAGTAGCCTATAACAGTTTGGAGTGTCAAATAACAATTTACAATAGCATATAACAATTTACAGTATCATATCACAACTTACAAGATAGCAACAGCCACGATAATATGTAACAATCTGCAACCTCTCATGTCATCACATAATTCAGTAAGTGTCGCAATTCAATAAGTCATATGTATACAATGCATATGAGACTCTTTTCCAGTTATTCAGTGTTGTGTCCAAGTGCTCAACAAGATTCATGGGGACGCGTCAGGATTTCTCCCTGCTCACGGCCAAGTCAAGATAAAGTTCGAGCTCGAGGCTCTTTTCAAGAATAATAGCAACTGGGTCACATATCCATTATCCGATCATGCATTTATGCATGTAATGCAGTTGTTCAAGATTCAGTGTATGGCTATAAAAGCCCAAGATTGCATTTCTCAAAGGTCATGCAAGAGTCCAATCCAATACAAGAAAAGCATGCCATTCGATCATGTACATTTCAAGAATCATGCAATTTCACATTGGCAAGTAAATCACATCGAGCATTTAGACAATCAGAATTCGAGAAACCAACTAGGTTACTCACCGTAACTTCCGAGCTACGCCTCGAAGTTCCAAAGAATGTCCGTGGAATGACGATCCAACGGCGCTATAGCAAAGAAATACGGTCCCATTACTAGATGCTTAATTAAACAATTTAGTAATGCATATATCTCGATGAAATTATGTACAATGCATGTTCACGTTTTCCGGCGCTAACATCCAATTTGAACTCTTATACTCAATCCTATCTCTTTGCTCAATTGATCGACAATGATTGATCCATTCTTAAAATTCACCAATTTCCTCAATTCATATACCCGATAGCAATTCCTCATCCATTGGGTCCAAACCTCCATCAAGATCCCAATTGAAACTCCAATTATCATAATTCAATACTTAGGTCACACTACGAACCATAATCGACCTTATTCTCTATAAATTAATACCATTTAAATTAAATTCTAACTTCCATAATTATCCTCAATTGTAGACCTCTTTCCTTGGTTCATAATGAATCGAGAATCACCTCAATCGGAGGTCTAAACCATAAATTCTACCTAATAAACTAAAAATCAACCCATCAGAAAAGCCCCCTTCGCCGCGACCTACATCCCTCGCCGCGACCTACAGAAGATCGCTCGCCATGGTGTGCGTCCTCTTCGCGGCTCGCCGCTGCGTAAACGAGACGTTCACCGCGACGTGAAACCATGCGCCATGCCATGGCGTTCATTGCTTTCGCCGCAATGAAAGAAGCAATACTGTCATCGCGCGTGGATCGCGCCACCGTCTTCTCCGATCATTTTTCCTCTATTCTCTCTCTACAACCAGCATTAAACATTCCCATCTACCCAATCAACCATAATAAATACCATAAATGCTCAAACAACCATTAATGCCATTAAAACTTACCAATCGAAGATCAATCCACAAATTTCTCAAAAATCACCCTAACCCTAAAACTTTCTCAAATCAACGATTAATCCACTCTCCAAGCTTCTCAACCTTCAACAATCACATTAAACAAGTTAGCTTTGCACAATGAAGAGAAAACCACAAGAAAAAATCGAAGAATCCTCACCGATGGGAGGAATCGAAGATCACCGTGGGAGGAGGAAGAGAAGAAACGATTTGTCTTAGGAAAAATCCCCAAATTTTCAAACCTAGCTATATATATACATAGGTCTCCAAATCAATACAAATTTCAGTCTCTAAATTTCAATGGCTCAACATTTTAATTTCCTAACAGTATAAATCTAATTTTTTCATTGTCATTGGACAATTCTTTCGGTACTATACGGTCAGTCGGTCAGTCACTCCAAAATTTTCGGTCCGGGTATTTTCTCCCAAATTTCTCGAAAATTTCCTATAAGCCAGTATCAATAGCCAAACACTCTTAGACTATTCTAAATCAATTATTCGAGCCCACTTACTCTTAATTTCTCAATCAATCATAATCCAGTCAGTTTTCAGTTCACAATCCAATCAATTCATACTCACAATTAAAATGCCGGAAAATCATGAATAAATGTATCTATGAACAAATGCATATGCAATAAACCTGTTCCTCTATGAATAGAGGCCAAGAATATGTTCAATCGATGAATGCAATGAAACCTATCACCGACCCAATATTACCATAATGCCCTTCGACAATAGAACGGATGTTACAATTCACCCTCCTAATAAAAATTTCGTCCTAGAAATTTAATACCTGTTTGATGGAATAAATGAGGATATCGACTCTCATATGCTCCTCGCCTCCCATGTAGCTTCCTCGGAAGAATGGTTCTTCCAAAGGACTTTACCAATGGAATCACCTGTTCTCACCGCTGACCCGTGATCCTATAATCAGACTGGCTCCTCAACATAACTCAGATCACTGTCTATCTCAATCTCCTGAGCCAGAATCACATGCGTCGGGTCTGAACGGTACCGTCGGAGCATACTAACATGAAACACGTCATGCAATTGGGACATTTCACTCGGTAACGCCAATCTGTAAGCCAACGGTCCTATCCTCTCAAGGATCTCATACGAACCAATATACCGAGGGCTCAGCTTGCCCTTACGGCCAAACCTCAAGATTCTTTCCAAGGAGACACTCGAGAAACACTCATCACCTACCCCAGACTCCATCTCTCGTCGATGCCGATCCACATAGCTCTTACGTCATCCCCGAGCCGCATGCGACTCCGGATCAACTGTACCTTATCCACTGTATCCGGAATCAGCTCGGGACCCTCAATCGATCTCATACCCTCTTCATCCCAATGTAGTGACGATCGACACGGTCGCCCATACAAGGCCTCATACGGTGCCATCTCAATACTGCTCTGATACTGATTATTATATGTAAACTCAATCAGTGCCAAATACTGATCCCATGATCCTCTGAACTCCAATACACAAGCTCGAAGCATATCCTCAACAGTCTTAATCGTCCTCTCACTCTGTCCATCTGTCTGAGGATGAAACGCTGTACTGAAGTTCAACCTCGTACCCATAGCAGTCTGTAGGCTCTTCCAGAACCTCGAAGTGAACCTAGGATCCCTGTATGAAACTATCAACAACGGAACCCCATGCAATCGTACAATCTCTGCTACATACTTCTGGGCCAACTGATCGAGAGTATTGCTCTCCCTCACTGGCAAGAAGTGAGCCGATTTAGTCAATTGGTCCACTATGACCCAAATAACATCATGCTGTCTCGGTGTCCTAGGCAACCCCATCACAAAATCCATGGTAATCTGCTCCCATTTCCACTCCGGAATGGGCAACGAATGCAACTTCCCCACTGGAGCTCGACATCGCTTTAACTCGCCGACAAATCGACACCGAAACAAACTCGCCACTTGCCTCTTCATACCAGCCACCAGAATGCTTGTCTCGATGAATTATACATCTTGGTCGTACCAGGATGCATAGCATAGTCAGCCACGTGAGCTTCCTCCAGAATCTCACGTCTCAACTCATCAACATCTGGCACACACAGTCTATGTCCCATCTCTCAACTCAAACTCCGAAACAGTACCGGCCTGGACTCTCTCAATCAGTCTCACTAACACTGGGTCTTGATCCTGAACTCTCCGGATCCTATCATGCAACATCGGCCTCAGCCTCAGAGTAGCAATCAGAGCTCCATCCTGACCCAAATCCATCTGTACATTAACAACCTCTCATGTCATCACATAATTCAGTAAGTGTCGCAATTCAATCAGTCATGTGTATACAATACATATGAGACTCTTTTCCAGTTATTCAGTGTTGTGCCCAAGTGCTCAATCAATATTAAGTGGGGGACGCGTCAGGGATTTCTTCCCTCGGGCTCACGGTCCGGTCAGTACAGTGTTCGAGCTCGAAACTCTTTTCAGTAATAATAGCAACTTGGGTCACATATCCATTATCTGATCGTGCATTTATGCATGTAATGCAGTGTTCAGTAATTCAGTGTATGGCTATAAAAGCCCAGTATTGCATTTCTCAGTGTCATGCAGTAGTCCAATCCAATACAGTAAAAGCATGCCATTCGATCATGTACATTTCAGTAATCATGCAATTTCACATTGGCAAGTAAATCACATTGAGCATTTAGACAATCAGAATTCGAGAAACCAACTAGGTTACTCACCAGAATCTCCGAGCTCGCTGAAGTTCCAAAGAATGTCCGTGGAATGACGATCCAACGGCGCCTCTATAGCAAAGAAATACGGCCCCATTACTAGATGCTTAATTAAACAATTCAAGAATGCATATGTCTCGATGAAATTATGTACAATGCATGTTCACGCTTCCGCCGCTAACATCCAATTTGAACTCTTATACTCAATCCTATCTCTTTGCTTAATTGATCGACAATGATTGATCCATTCCTAAAATTTAGTCAATTTCTCAATTCATATACTCGATAGCAATTCCTCATCCATCGGGTCCAAACCTCCATCAAGATCCTAATTGAAACTCCAATTATCATAATTCAATACTTAGGTCACACTACGAACCATATTTGACCTTATTCTCTATAAATTAATACCATTTAAATTAAATTCTAACTTCCATAATTATCCTCAATTGTAGACCTCTTTCCCTGGTTCATAATGAATCGAGAATCACCTCAATCGGAGGTCTAAACCATAAATTCTACCCAATAAACTAAAAATCAACCCATCAGAAAAGCCCCCTTCGCCGCGACCTACATCCCTCGCCGCGACCTACAGAAGATTGCTCACCGCGGCGTGAAGCACGCCAAGGCGCCATGGCGTGCGCGTCTTCTTCTTCATCGCTCGCTCACAGAACGAGACGTCAAGCGCGACGTGAAACCATGCGCTGTCATAGCGTCTCGCCATTGCTTCGTCATAATGCGATTAATTACTCTGTCATGGCGAGGTCAGCGCCAGACGTCATGACGTGCGGGTCGCGCCACCGCCTTCTCCGATCGTTTTTCCTCTATTCTCTCTACAACCAGCATTAAACACTCCCATCTACCCAATCAACCATAATAAATACCATAAATGCTCAAACAACCATTAATGCCATTAAAACTTACCAATCGAAGATCAATCCACAAATTTCTCAAAAATCACCCTAACCCTAAAACTTTCTCAAATCAACGATTAATCCACTCTCCAAGCTTCTCAACCTTCAACAATCACATTAAACAAGTTAGCTTTGCACAATGAAGAGAAAACCACAAGGAAAAATCGAAGAATCCTCACCGATGGGAGGAATCGAAGATCACCGTGGGAGGAGGAAGAGAAGAAACGATTTGCCTTAGGAAAAATCCCCAAATTTTCAAACCTAGCTATATATAGACATAGGTCTCCAAATCAGTACAAATTTCAGTCTCTAAATTTCAATGGCTCAACATTTTAATTTTCTAAAAGTATAACTCTAATTTTTCCATTGCCATTGGACCATTCTTTCGGTACTATACGGTCAGTCGGTCAGTCACTCCAAAATTTTCGGTCCGGGCATTTTCTCCCGAATTTTCCGAAAATTTCCTATATGCCAGTATCAATAGCCAATCACTCTTAGACTATTCTAAATCAGTTATTCGAGCCCACTTACTCTTAATTTCTCAATCAATCATAATCCAGTCAGTTTCCAGTTCACAATCCAATCAATTCATACTCACAATTAAAATGTCGGAAAATCATGAATGCATGTATCTATGAACAAATGCATATGCAATAAACCTGTTCCTCTATGAATAGAGGCCAGTAACATGTTCAATCAGTGAATGCAATGAAACCTATCACCAATCCAATATTACCATAATGCCCTTCGACAAAGAACGGACGTTACAATTCACCCTCCTAACAAAAATTTCGTCTTCAAAATTTAATACCTGTCCGATCGAATAAATGAGGATACTGACTCCTTATATGCTCCTCAGTCTCCCATGTAGCTTCCTCGTAAGAATGGTTCTTCCAAAGGACTTTCACCAATGGAATCACCATGTTCCTCACCGCTTGACCGTGATCTTATAATCTGCACTGCCCCTCAACATAACTCGACATCGCTCATCTCAATCTCCCGAGCCGAATCACATGCGCCGGGTCCGAACGGTACCACGGAGCATACTAACACGAAACGCATCATGCAATCGACATTTCACTCAGTACGCTAATCAGAAGCCAACGGTCCTATCCTCTCAAGGATCTCATATGGACCAATATACCGAGGGCTCAACTTGCCCTTACGGCCAAACCTCAGTACTCCTTTCCAAGGAGACACTCAGAGAAACATTCATCACCTACCTTGACTCCATCTCTCGCCGATGCCGATCCACATAGCTCTTACATGCATCTCCGAGCCACTTTTAATGCGACTTCGGATCAACTGCACTTTATCCATCAGATCCTGAATCAGCTCGGTATCCTCAATCGATCTCATACCCTCTTCATCCCAATACTGTGGCGATCGACACGGTCGCCCATACAAGGCCTCATACGGTGCCATCCCAATACTGCTCTAATACTGATTATTATATGCAAACTCAATCAGTGCCAAATACTAATCCCATGATCCTCTGAACTCCAATACACAAGCTCGAAACATATCCTCAATAGTCTTAATCGTCCTCTCACTGCTCATCCATCATCGAGGATGAAACGCAGATCAAGTTCAACCTCGCACTCCATAGCAATCAGAGGCTCTTCAAGAACCTCGAAGTGAACCTAGGATCCCTGTCTGAAACTATCGACAACGGAACCCCATGCAATCGTACAATCTTTGCTACATACTTCTGGGCCAACTGATCGAGAGTATTGCTCTCCCTCACTGGCAAGAAGTGAGCCGATTTAGTCAATCGGTCTACTATGACCCAGATAGCATCATGCTGCCTCGGTGTCCTAGGCAACTACATCACAAAATCCATAGTAATCCGCTCCCATTTCCACTCCGGAATGGGCAACGAATGCAACTTCCCTCTTCGGAGCCCGATGCTCGCTTAACTCGCCGACAAATCGACACTGAAACATACTCTGCCACTTGCCTCTTCATACCAGGCCACCAGAAATGCTGTCTCAGTTAATTATACATCTTGGTCGTACCAGGATGCATAGTATAGGCAGCCACGTGACCTTCCTCCAGAATCTCACGTCTCAACTCATCAACATCTGGCACACACAGTCTATGTCCCATCCATAAAGTCCCATCTCCCAACTCAAACTCCAAAGCAGTACCGGCCTGGACTCTCTCAATCAGTCTTACTAACACTGGGTCTTGATCCTGAACTCTCCGGATCCTATCATGCAACATCGACCTCAGCCTCAGAGTAGCAATCAGAGCTCCATCCTGACCCAAATCCATCTGTACATTAAGAGCTCTCAATCAATCGATCGTAAGCTCGAAACTCAACTGAGCCGCACTCCCATGCGATCTCCTACTCAAAGGCATCGCCACCACATTGGCCTTCCTCGATGATACTCAAACGTGCGATCATAGTCCTTCGCTGTTTCTATCCATCTCCTCTGTCTCAGATTGAGCTCTCTCTGACTCAACAGATATCTGAGACTCTTATGATCAGTGAAGATCTGGAACGTCTCCCCATACAGATAATGTCTCCAGATCTTCAGAGCAAATACAACTGCAGCCAGCTCTAAGTCATGCACTGGATAATTTACCTCATGAGACCTCAACTGTCTCGAGGCATACGCTAAAACTCTCCCATGATGCATCAATACACATCCCAATCCCTGATGCGAGGCATCACTATAAACCACAAAGCCTCTAGTCCCAGATGGAATGCCTAACACCGGTGTAGTCGTCAACCGATATTTCGGCTCCTCAAAGCTCTTTTGGCACTCCTCAGACCATCTAAACGGCACATTCTTCCTCAATAGCTTCGTCAAAGGGGCGGAGATTAATAAAAACCCCTCGACGAACCTCCGGTAATATCCGGCCAATCCTATGAAACTCCGTAACTCTGGCACACTCCTCGGAATCTCCCAACTCATAACTGCCTCTATCTTATGAGGGTCCACCTGGATACCCTCACCGGACACCACTTGCCCCAGAAATACAATTTCATCAAGCCAAAATTTGCACTTAGCGAATTTGGCGAACAACTGTCTCTCTCTCATGACCTGAAGGACAATCCTCAGATGCTCAGCATGCTCCTGACTATTCCTCGAATAAACCAGTATGTCATCAATAAATACAATCACAAACCGATCCAGGTAAGGCTGAAAAACCCTATTCATCAAAGTCATGAAGGCTGCCGGGGCATTAATCAACCTAAACGGCATCACTTGGAACTCGAAATGCCCGTACCTGCTCCTGAAAGCACTCTTAGGCACATCGGCCTCTGCAATCCTCAACTGATAATAACCTGATCTCAAATCCAATTTAGTGAACACCTGAGCTCCCTGCAACTGATCAAATAAGTCGTCAATCCTAGGCAGTGGATACTTATTCTTCATTGTCACCCAATTCAACTGCCTATAATCGATACACAGTCTCAGTGTCCTATCCTTCTTCTTCACAAACAGCACCGGAGCTCCCCATGGCGAAACACTCGGTCTAATGAACCCCTTATCCAGTAGCTCCTGCAACTGAGCCTTAAGCTCTCTCAGTTCCACCGGTGCCATCCTATACGGAGGTATCGATATAGGAGCGGTACCAGGGACGAGATCAATCTCAAACTCTGTCTCCCGCTCTGGCGGCAATCCCAGAACTCCTGAAACACATCTGGAAATTTCGACCACGGAACATCCCGCAATCTTAGCTCGACTCAGAATCCACTACGCTAGCGATAGGCCTCACAACCTCCTGCATAAATCTCGTGGCACTCAAGAAGGATATCATCCTCACGGCACCGCCGATTAACTCCTCGAAAACAACCTGGGCTGACCAGAGACTCCAATACGACCTCCTTGGTATAATACCCATGATAGCCCTATGTGCAACAACCAATCCATCCCCAATATCACGTCAATCTCCTCAGAGGCAAAATGATCGATCGGCACTCAAACCGCCGATCGATCCGAACTGACACCCCATACGCATTCTCTCCCAATACAACAGATTACCTAGAGGTGTACTCACCTCTAACCCATATCAGAACCTCCGCCTATCCCCATGCAACTACATGCTAAATGCGGTGCAATGAAAGAATGAGTGGATTCAGGATCCAACAATGCATATGCTTCAAAACCAGAAATTAGAAGCATACCCGCAACAACATCCGGGGAATCCTGGGCCTCCTACCGAGTCATGGTATAGACCACTAGCTCGAGATCGCATGCTGCCACGCTCACCCTCCGCCTCATCTGCGGACCTCTACTCGGCCTCGGCCTCGACCTCGACCTCTCCATCCCGATCCACCTCCACGGCTCTGTTTCGTGGTATTGTTTGCTCGATCTTCCACCATAGTAGACTGGCTCCCAAAGTCTCTGGCGCCTTACACTGTGGTCCATCGAGCTACACCTCAAACAGGCTCCATACAGCCATCGACACTCTCCATTGTGTCTCTTGTCACAATGCTCCCATAAAGGAACAGATCGCTCGACACTGCACCGCCGCCACCACTACCACCAGCATAAATCTGCCTCTCTCCTATGACTAGTCCGTTTAGCCCTCCTGCAGACACAGAAGGGCCTACTCGACGCTTGTTGCATTCTCTCGCCAAAGACTACCTCGCTATCACTAGATCTCTTCATCCCGGTCCCCGACCGGTCTCACCATATGTTGTCTCAAGAATGCTTCTATCCTCACAAAGCAAGCCCTCATCTCAATAAAATTGCCCATGTCGACTGGCCAATAGGTACGGATCTCTAAATTGAGTCCGCCAAAACGCCGACACTGTCGCCTCAAGAGCAACCAATGTAGAAGCATAAACCATCACCGTTGAATCAAGACTCATAGTCGGCCACGGTCAATCGTCCTCTGCCTCAACTTTAAGAACTCCTGCAACTTCATTTCCAGATAGACCTTGGGCATGTAATTGTCCTCAAGGCCCTCGAAAATCATCTCATGTCGCAGTACAGGCCTAGGGTACCGCCTGGACGATCTTCCACCATCGATATGCAGGACCTCAGAAGAAAGAGACGGCATAATCAAACCTCTCCTCGTGGTCGCATCCATCCGATCGAGGACTCTCTCGGTCCTCTCTAGCCATCCTCGACCTCCGCAGGTCGGTCCGCCATAGAAGTCAATGACCCCCACTTGCAATGATCATCATATCTCTGATCCCGTCTCACAGGAACTCGAGGAGGCAACTCCTCTGAATGATGCACGGGAGACTCCCTACTAGCTCCTACCGATTCCAGGTCAACTGGTTGTTCCACTCGATCTCTAAGGACGGATGACCTCAAACAGACAAGAAATTTCGATCAATTCCGTTATTCTTATAGTGATTCCAGCCTAAAATACACTATGCCCAAAAGATGTCAAACCTGGCTCTGATACCACCTAATGTAGCACCCCCTCACCGTAGGGTACACATCGGGACGCTCGAAGGTCGCTCCGACACGTATCCCATGATAAAGGTGCACTACTAGAAAATTCCACTAATAATCCACATGGCATCGCAATAATTAAAACCATAATATATCAGAAATCAGTAAATTTTAAAATTCAAAATAATCTTGATACAGTCATCCAATATCAGAATAGACAAGTCTATCAGTCCCCTAACAAAACCAAAAAGGAAACTGATACAAGCATCTATCCTAAGTCATCCACAAAAGTCCAACCCAGCTGACCGACCTATGTGTCATCGCTTCTCTTGCCAGCAGGCTCGCACGGAAGGAAAAGATTATCTCCGGAGCTAGGAATCTACTCTAACAATCCTGAAAAATAGGTTGCAATTTTGGGTGAGTTTGCGAACTCAGTGAGAAACCATCATCGATGGTTTACTCAAATCATGCATTACGTAGATTGCGTACAGCACGACACAGTAAGATACCATTAGTATATAACAATTTGCCGTAGCCTATAACAGTTTGCAGTGTCAAATAACAATTTACAATAGCATATAACAATTTACAGTATCATATCACAACTTACAGTATTATGCAACAGTTTACAGTAACATGTAACAATCTGCAACCTCTCATGTCATCACATAATTCAGTAAGTGTCGCAATTCAATCAGTCATGTGTATACAATGTATATGAGACTCTTTTCCAGTTATTCAGTGTTGTGCCCAAGTGCTCAGTCAGTATTCAGTGGGGGACGCGTCAGGGATTTCTCCCCTCGGACTCACGGCTCGGTCAGTACAGTGTTCGAGCTCGAGGCTCTTTTCAGTAATAATAGTAACTTGGGTCACATATCCATTATTTGATCATGCATTTATGCATGTAATGCAGTGTTCAGTAATTCAGTGTATGGCTATAAAAGTCCAGTATTGCATTTCTCAGTGTCATGTAGTAGTCCAATCTAATACAGTAAAAGCATGCCATTCGATCATGTACATTTCAGTAATCATGCAATTTCACATTGGCAAGTAAATCACATTGAGCATTTAGACAATTAGGAATTCGAGAAACCAACTAGGTTACTCACCTGTAACTTCCGAGCTACTGCCTGGAAGTTTCAGCAATGTCCGTGGAATGACGATCCAACGGTGTCTCTATAGCAGTAAAATACAGTCCCATTACTAGATGCTTAATTAAACAATTCAGTAATGCATATGTCTCGATGAAATTATGTACAATGCATGTTCACGTTTTCCGGCGCTAACATCCAATTTGAACTCTTATACTCAATCCTATCTCTTTGCTCAATTGATCGACAATGATTGATCCATTCCTAAAATTCAGTCAATTTTCGCAATTCATATACCCGATAGCAATTCCCTATCCATTGGATCCAAACCTCCATTGAAGATCCCAATTGAAACTCCAATTATCATAATTCAATACTTAGGTCACACTATGAACCATAATTGACCTTATTCTCTTTAAATTAATACCATTTAAATTAAATTCTAGCTTCCATAATTACCCTCAATTGTAGACCTCATTTCCTGGTTCATAATGAATCGAGAATCACCTCAATCGGAGGTCTAAACCATAAATTCTACCCAATAAACTAAAAATCAACCCATCAGAAAAGCTCCTTCATTGACACCTACATCCTCGCCACACTCCACAGAAGATCGCTCATTGCAAGGCGTCCTCTTCATGACTCGCCACAAGCAGAACGAGACGTTCGCCGCGGCTTGAAACTATCGCCGTCATCAGCGAAAGCGCTTAATTACTCGTCGCGGCGAGGTTGCGCCAGACGTCGCGACGTACGGGTCGCGCCACCGTCTTCTCTGATCGTTTTTCCTCTATTCTCTCTCTAAAACCAGCATTAAACACTCCCATCTACCCAATCAACCATAATAAATACCATAAATGCTCAAACAACCATTAATGCCATTAAAACTTACCAATCGAAGATCAATCCACAAATTTCTCAAAAATCACCCTAACCCTAAAACTTTCTCAAATCAACGATTAATCCACTCTCCAAGCTTCTCAACCTTCAACAATCACATTAAACAAGTTAGCTTTGCACAATGAAGGGAAAACCACAAGGAAAAATTGAAGAATCCTCACCGATGGGAGGAATCGAAGATCACCGTGGGAGGAGGAAGAGAATAAACGATTTGCCTTTGTAAAAATCCCCAAATTTTCAAACCTAGCTATATATAGACATAGGTCTCCAAATCAGTACAAATTTCAGTCTCTAAATTTCAATGGCTCAACATTTTAATTTCCTAACAGTATAACTCTAATTTTTCCATTGCCATTGGACAATTCTTTCGGTACTATACGGTCAGTCGGTCAGTCACTCCAAAATTTCCGGTCCGGGCATTTTTTCCCGAATTTCCCAAAAATTTCCTATAAGCCAGTATCAATAGCCAATCACTCTTAGACTATTCTAAATCAGTTATTCGAGCCCACTTACTCTTAATTTCTCAATCAATCATAATCCAATCAGTTTCCAGTTCACAATCCAATCAATTCATACTCACAATTAAAATGCCGAAAAATCATGAATGCATGTATCTATGAACAAATGCATATGCAATAAACCTGTTCCTCTATGAATAGAGGCCAGTAACATGTTCAATCAGTGAATGCAATGAAACCTATCAGTCTGACCCAATATTACCATAATGCCCTTGCTGACAGTAACGGGATGTTACAGAACCAGTTGCAAAACGTTCTTTGCTTTTCAAGACTTTCCAACTACGAATTGCTCTCGATGTTGTTTGCGTACAATGCAGGTGTCAGATGCATTTGTAGATGGATGAATTTGAGGAAGATCGATTACCATATTCTTCTGAAAAAGTATCTTTAGACCATTAAATTCAAGTGACTATAGCGATTATGCCAAAGCCACATAGAATCATTAGTTGAAACTGTAAAACAAGTCTGCAGATTCTTTAGCTGAAGTGAAAATAGTCTGTTTGCTGACAATTTAACTTAAGCAATTAGAGCCCTCACTGGATCACGAATTTCACAAGCTCTATTCTTTATCGTTGCTTCATATCTCTTCTCTTACAACTACCTCACACTTAACAAATTGCTTTTTAAATCAGGAATATAAAAGACATTAGAGATAGTTGTAGTGTTATCATCCTTTCTCTTAATTTGAGCATCACCTATTCCTATGACTCTCACTTGAGAATGATCACCAAAATTCACAGTGGTATGAAAATCTTCATTTAAATGAGAAAAGAATGACTTACTACCATACATGTGATTGCTGCAGCCTGTATCCAAATACCATATGTCTGGTCCATACTTGTTTTCATTAATGTTGAATGCCATCAACAGTGTCTCTTCTTCCTTATTCTCCACGGAATTTGACTTCTCTCTGTTTTTGTCTTGAGACATTTTGGTATAACACTCCAAACGATAATGACCAAACTTGTGACAGCTAAAACATTATATCTATGATTTGTTGAAATTTTGATTTTGATCACGCCCTCGCCCCCTGCTTTCATCTTTAACGTTATCCTTAGCATTCTGATGGTGTCTACCTCCATCTCTATTACCTCGTCCGCCTCAACTTCGACCTTGTCCTCTTCCTTTCCTCTTGGATTTGTGGAATCAGGCAAGGTAAAGACTTTGAGAGCTTACTCTTCTGCAGTGGTGGTGTTGCGATTTATTCTTTATTCATGAACTAACAAAGAATTTTGAAGCTCATCAATGGAGAGAGTATCTACAACTTTCGACTCTTAATTGAACAAGCAACAAAGTCATATTTTGGATCTAGCGAACGTAATGTGACATCCTCAAGCTTTTCTCCATGAATTCGCATTCTGTTTTCGATTGCCACCGTCCTCGAGAAATATTCAGAAACTGCTTCACTAGACTTCATATGTAAAGTCTTAAATTCACCACAGAGATTTTGAAATAGTACTCTCTTTGCCCTTGCATTTTATTGGTACTTCTTCTTCGTAGAGTCCCAAATTTGTTTTGAAGTATCCTTGTAAAGAATAGTTTCCAAAATAGAACGGTCAATAGATTGAAAAAGATAAATTTTTTCTTTGAGATCCTTTAACTTCAACACTTTATTTTCTATCGTTTAAACCTCTGTTAAGACAACTCCTTCTGATGGTTCTGTATAACCACTATCCACAACTTGCCAGTACTCTTTTGACCTTAGAAAGTTTTCCATCAGCATGCTCCAATGGTCATAGTGACCATCGAAGATTGGAATTGCAGGTTGTGCAAACTTGTCTGTGGCCATTTGTTTAATCATAGCTGTAGCTAAATGTGTGTTTTTGGCTCCCGTGTTTCACTCAGATCGCTCACGTATTTCTCTCACGTGTTTCACTAACTTGACTCTGATACCACTGATAACTAATGAAAACAGAGCATACACCGATAATAAAGAATGAAACAGAGCAAGCCCAGAGACAAGTTTTTAAACAAACAACTGCAACACTTATTTCATTAAACGTAGCCAATTATATAGGCTCATAACACTACAACTGTTCTTGAATAATCTCAACAAAATACACGTCTTTAATTGAACGTGGACTAAATTCAACAACCATAACAAATTCCTAAATACCAAGTATTCCATTATTTATAAAAATATCTTAACACTTGTTTTATAAGTTTGGCCTTCTCAATATCCCAACCCATAATAAGAGGTCATTCCCTCTCATTATAACTAAAATGCGTCAAATGTTAGATTTAGACCAAACAACTTGAGAGCAAAGGCATTGAAAAGAAAAGATGAGCATTTGATTCAGGAGTCATTTGACGTAGTAAATATAAGATTGTTTGAATACTATAACACCTATCCCTTGTTTGAAGCCTTTGCCTTACTACCAACCAACTGATAAAAGAAGAATTACAGAAAGAGTTTTGGACCAAAAAGGATGAAATCAGGGAACTTTCAAGGGATAAGGTTCTAAATAAGTCATAGTATGAACTATTTGTAAATATATGGGAGGGGTGCCATAGCCAAATCACCATATCCATCTAGTTTGGGTTAGGTTGGTGAGTAGGTAGGATGTTAAGAAGACTGCTAGCACCTCTGAATTTAAATCTCTAGTTCCCTTCCAAAAGTATATCACTCACCTCAGCCTGAGGATAGATTCTCATAGTAGGTATGAGCATATCTTACTTAAGGTCTAAAGGCCCTAAGTTAGACCGATTGTCAAATCAGCAGTCGATATTTTCCCCATTCCATGTTAAACTTTTGAAGGAAAAGTAGAGTTTCTCTCTAAGTTTGAACTTCTGTATCAAAGACTATAAATGTTCCTTGTTCACTTTGAGCTACCACAAACTAGTCATCAACAAGTAGTATTTAAGAACCCATTTAGACTAAAGAGCCTTACTATCATTAAAATGCCTTCATATCCTTTTTGTAATCAAAATTGAATTCATTACTTACAATGAGATCAAATCTAGTTCACCTTCCTGCTTAGGAAGGCATAAAACTTCCCATTCGATCTTAGCCCCTTTTGAATTATCAGACTTCCCTAACCATAGAAAGTTTCTCATAATCTTCTCTATTTCTTTGGTTATTCTTTTTGGTAGCATAAGATAGGAATTCCAATGGATATGTAAGTTCCTCAAGATGGATACAATCAAATGCAACCTGCTTACACCTGATAAAGTTCTATTCCACTAAGAATTAGCCATGTTTATAATATATTCTAACAAAGATAAACAACCCAAATACCTTGGCTTCTTATTTGTAATTGGGACACCAAGGTATTTAAAAAGAGCCTTATGTATATTTAGAGATAGAGCCAAGTAGTTTTGCATTCAAAGAATCAACAAAAATACAGAGCTTACTTGTAACTTGAGAATTGGTTAAAAGAACTCACCTCCAGTTGGAGAGAAAGAGACTCTATACCACAAAATAACATAAAGTCACCTAAAAATGCTAAATGAGAAATTTGGAGTCCATTACACTTATGATGGAATATAAATTTGACATTGGTCTCTGTGTTGGTTTCAACAGTTTGGAGATTACTTAATGGCTAGATTAAATAGATAAAGATACAATGAATCACCTTGTCTAATATCCTTAGATCCTTTAAAGACTTTGAAAGGAGAGCCATTTATTAGAATACTGTAGGAAGTTGTACTTATGCATGCTTTAATCCAATCTATAAAAGGTCTAGCAAAGTCAAAGGCTTAAAGATAGTGAATTATGAAATATCAATTTAAGGAATCAAATTTTTTTTGCAAAATCTACTTTCAAAGTGCAACTCCTACTTGACGCCTTAATGTTGTAATCCTTGAAAAGCTCTTGCAGCTAATCTCTATATGGACTTGTATCTCAAAAGATATTTGTAGAAGTTGAAACCTGTTTCACTTATTTGGGCACTGTCCTTGTACTAATTTCCTTATTCATCGAACATATGAACAATTTTGTTCCTATTTCTTCTATGTAGGATGGCATTGAAGAAGAAACACGAGTTAGTATCCCCTTCATTAAGTTGATTGACCCTTGCTTTCTATTTGTAAATGAGTAAACTTGTCTTCTAAATAAAGTATGGTGATTATGTTTAGAAGTATCAGCTTTGGAATGACATTGGACATTCCATATGCCAAGGGTAGATTGTTGTGAGCTTACCACATAGTACCGCTTTAAAATGGAAGATAAATTCTGGTTACGGCGAATAGAATGATAATTTCTCTCCAACGCCACGACCAGAACAAGCTTCTTTATGAAATCACTTCTATATCAAAACGGTATACAATAGAGAAAAAAAATGGGAAAAAAGGACGAACAAAGGAGTTGCATAACAAAGGCAGTGACAATAACAAAGAGAGAAGAAGGGGGTGCTTGCTCCATCCATAATTCTCTGGAGATTTAACATCAGGCACTTCTACCTTTCTAGCTTGCTTAACAATGCATCCATTGGGGGCAGCTCCTTCACAATTTGTTGCCAGTCAGGCATGCCCTGCGTAAGTAATGGGCTCATTCGCGACCAATCATCGAAATTTTGAATAAAGATATGGTGCTTGAGATAACAAGTTTGCATCAATTCATAGAAGTTGATGGCAGTTCACATATCACAAGAAATGCTTACTCTTTGACCAGATAATAGCCGATCTGAAGGCATACATGACGCCTGACTTATATAACCATTGGACCACATAGCATATATTTCAGTTCTCAGCCCTAGAAGAGTGAGTATTATTGTTGATAACTGTGAAAGAGAAGGTTAGAAGCCAATCCTGAACCAATCTCAGGCTTGAACAAGGTTTGATCTCCTACTGTACGACTTGTAGCTCTTGCATAATATATAGCATCACTTTCCAAAATTTTAACCATTGCATCACTCGACCAAAAGATGAAAAGTTTACTTTACCTTCCCTGATCTTCGAACTCGACCATCGAGGCGCAGAATTATGTAGACATCTTCACCTGGACTAACTCCTTCAGACTTTTGTTGATCCCTTATCCACCTAAATGGGTTTTCGAAAACCATTACCAGATGAGATCACAGTCCAGTAGAGAAGTGAAAAAACATACAAAAAGTTTCAGATTAAGTACTGCCAATATTAGAATCATACTAGAGGCCCAGCATACAAGACAGTAGATAGGCATATGCCACAGCCTGTTCATCTCTAAAATGCAACTAACCCTACAGATTAATGTACATGAAAGAAAACCTCAACAGACCTTTCCCATTCTGCAGGTGACACCACCTCTGCTTTAAATCGAATTTCAGCTTTCAACTTTGACTTTGCAATTACGGACTGAGCTCGTTTTTCAAAATCTTCCTATCATGATAAAACAAAGCTCAAATCAGGGCTGAAATAACTAAAAACAACATCCCTATACCATATCCAATAAAAAAGGCTTAATCTTAGGGGTATAAGCGAAAGGCAGAACATTATGAACCTCTGTAGCTCACCCCAATAGAAGGAAGAGCCATGACTGCCTTTGACGAGACACCAAAGCCTTTCTTCTGCAATTCCGGTGCTTTGACTTCATCCCAGAAAATAGGGACCAAAAGAACACCACGTCTAAGTAGCTCAGTTCTGAACCTCTCTGCCTTCTGCATGGCCAAGTTAACAGTATCCTTCTTGCCCGCTAAGATTACCTGAATCAAGCCCCAATCAGGTGCAATGTACTTAACAGTTTAAATAGTAATGGTGACAAATTGATTTCTAAAGGTTGGCTTTCTTCTGTCAAATTGGAACCATGCTGTAAATAGTTTGAGAGAAAGAGACATGTTGAGACTAACTGGCCTAACGGTGTCTCGAAGCTGGACAAGCTCAACAACCCGGTTAGTGGAAAGACGCAAAGGTAACCTTGATAGAGTTTCATCTCTGGTGATTTGTGCAATTTGTTCTTCTTCTTTCTTGTTATCCCAGAAAAACAATGCCACAAGAGCAATGATACCTGCAGATTACTGATCCAAGAACTTAATCATTTTAAGAAGCAAGCTAGAAAGCCTGTAGTAAAAAGTAATTTTTAAATATTAATTTCTAGAAAATTAGCAAATGGAGAATACCACAGTTATGGGACTATAGATTTAATAGTAATACTCAATTTCTTCACTATTACCTCCTACATTGATGGCAGCATTTCCAGCAGTTTCCAAAAGATCAGGGGCATTATCACCACCCTTAATTGCTCGAAAGAGCCTTGGGATGGTAAAGAACATTGAAATTCCTGCCGCTGCTGAGAATGCAAAATAGAAGAATCTTCGAACCCCGCGAAATGGTGCTTGGACTTCACTAATTAGTTTCAGATCTCTACGGAAACTGGAGCCTACATCTTGCCCACCCAACCTAGCCTGTAAATATAACATGAAATTTCAAAGTGTGAGTGCAAGTGTAAACTCAACAATTAAAACACGTGATCAAATCTCTGGTTTTGGTTGACTTCAAATACAATGGTAAATTATGGTTTTAGATTTGGTAAACTATCTCAAGCATATAATTTAGTAGCCTATGCAGTTTGCAACTTGACATGCCAAAAACGGTAATTTTCATGATTGAGTAAGGGACCTCTTCTTGCAATTCCTTGAACTCAGGCAAAGCTCTAAAGGTGGCCAAGTCAGGATCATTTAGAATGGTTCCGAATTTGAGGTTATAGTCCCTTAAAGCGATACGCAAACAATCGGCAGTTTTCTTTCCTTCCCCTCTTTTGCAAAACACAAGTGAAAGAGAAGCATGATCAGATCTAGCAAGCAAAATGTAAATATATTATTCGCTACATATTATGGCTCAGATAGAAAAAGAACGCCGTACCAGTCTCGAGCTCATATTATAATTCATACTAAAAGAGTGGATGGAAAGCAAGTAATCTGAGAACACAAATCATAAAAGCAAACGCAGTTGATGGACGGCCAGTAAAGAGTACTCTACGTTTATGTTTAGATTAACAATTAATCTATGCAGTTGAAACTGGAATCAATTTCAAGGACGAAGAAACTCTAACACTAATATTTGACATCATTTTAAAGTACATTACAAGCAAACTGAACAAGGATTTTGCTAGAACATGAAAATCCCTACCTGTAGGCGTGGCAGCAAGCTTTATTATAGAGAGCAGCTTGGGCTTCCTTTGGGTTGGGATTTAATGTAAGTGCTGTTTCAAACTGGACTAAAGCATCTTTAACCTGAAAATCACCGCACCATCAAAACTGGGGACAATATTTCATTTCACAATAAAAGAGTTCCACACTACTTCTATGTAGCACAGTGAATTGTGTTTGAAGTCCCAAAATAGCAATCTTTCTCTTTTTTTCAGAGTTAGCCACCTAAAAGGGCGAGTTTTAAAGACAATATAAACGAAAAAGAACCAAGCTTGAACTTTCGCAAGCTTACACTAAAAAGAAAGAAGTGAGCATTTCAGAAGAAAAAAGAGATGGGTGAAAGAGAAAAAAGCAACACCCGTCCTTTGGAGAAGAGAGAGAGACCCAGATTGACACAAGATTCCGCAGTCTGTGTATTGGCCTCAGGGGACTGGGAAGTAGAAGATAAGGATGTTGAAAAAGGGGACGAAGCTAGAGAGAAATGAATGTTCCTATGAGGAGTCAACAAGCAGGTTTTGTGTAGGAGCCACGAACATGATCTTGAATTCCTTGAACTTGGGAAGCAGAGCAGATGTTGGTTTACTACAACTGAAGCAGCCATCGAATTGAAGCTGAAGCTTCACAACCAACTAATTCGCAGTTTGGATAAAACAATGTTGTTCGCTTCCTGTCACTCGATAGAGTAACGATATGATCATTCCTTTTCAAAACGACATTGATCTCTTCCCGTTTCATCTACCAAATTTTCTACTCGACGGGATACATCGTAATAATCGAAGTTTTAAAAGTAAAAAGTCTATTCTTAATTTTAATATTACACTTAAATACATATTAAATCATAATATTTTAGGATTATACTGAAAGATATATTACAACATAATATTTTGAGTACTTAAAGAAAATTATAAATACATATTAAATCATAATTTTAGTATTATATTGAAATATATATTACCACATAATATTTTGGAGTACTTAAAGAAAATTATAAATACATATTAAATCATAATATTTTAGAATTATACTGAAATATATATTAAGAGTACTTAAAGAAAATTATAATATTTTAAAATTATCAAATTATTAATAAGATTATATCTTTATCACTGAAGTCTTAAATTAATATTAACGTGGCATTTTATATGTTTTTATTATTTATACAAGATTTATAATGTAATCTTATGAATGTCTATAAATCCTACTATTTTAAATTAAACTAAAATTATAATTAAATTAATTAATTTTAATTTTAATTATCAATAATTAATTTTACAATATAAAAATTTTGAGTAAAAAGAAAAGAAAAGTTCCACGAAATGTTCAAATATATACTTATTCACATCTCCCTTTAAGAATAATCTTGATTACCAAAAATAGTCCTAAATTGACAACTTATCTCAACAAACTAAGGTAAGAATTTAGAAAATAAATCGTAACTTTTTAACTATAACTAAAGACTAGCTAATACTAAATTATTGTACTGAAACAAAATACAAATTTGATTTAAGTTTTCTCATGTTATAAACAAAGGTCTATATCAATCTTCACCCTTTAAGAATCCTTGTTCACAATGTTAAAAGTTGGATAAGTCTTGTTAACTTGCCAATCATTTTCTCAAATAGCATTCCATTTAATTAAAACTTTAGATTTTAGATAGTATTTCCAGTTGTCAATAAAGTACAACTTTACGTTGAGGAAGGATTACAAAATCACCTATCACTTGAGGAATTTTAATTGAAATTGAAGGAATGTTGTAAGGCACCAACATATACCCTAGAAGCATTATAGCATGCCTAGAGTGTGTTAAGAAGTGAATATAAAGAATTAAGTGTATCAAAGTATAGTAAGAGACGTAATGGTAATTAATATAAACAGGGATAAATTAGTAACTTGTTCATTTCAGCACGGACTTGCATAATTATACGTGAAATATGGATGAGAATAAAATCAATTGATGATATTATATGCGAATGTGGGAACTAAAGGAAGAAGAATGATCAAATGTGAAATTTACCTAAAGTCAACATATAGTCAAATAGGATTAAAGCATGTGTTGTTGGACTCCGAACTTTGAGTGACATTTTGACTTAGAAATATAAATGATAAAGTGGATGAGTTGATTGAAATTGAGTTGAAAATCATGACTAAAAAGAGAAAGAATGAAAATATGAAAAATTGTGTAATAGTTGACTTTTTGGCCTTGGAAGGTTGACTTTTGTTTGAGGCAAAATTTGATGAAATGATCTACATAAAATTTGTAGAGTACGTTAAGAGCTTTCTGTAGACATAAAGTTTGCGATTTTTCGATATCGGGAGTGAAAGTTATGATCAGTCAAAGTTTATGTGTGATAGGGTTAACTTTTGACTTTTAATTATGATTGAAACTTTGACTGAGAAATTAACCTAGTTAGAGATTAATTGAGCTTTGATGTTCTTCATGAAAATTTAAGGGTTTGTTTTGATCTTTATTTCGATATAAAGTATACAATTTTTCGATCTCGGAATAATAAGTTATGATTTTTACAAGTTTGTATAGAGAATAGTATCTTTGACCGAAAAATGGACTTCCGAAGGAGTCGAATTGAGTTTTATGTCCTTCGTGAAAGATGTAGAGCTTTCTTTAAGCTTTCTATAGAGACTAATTTTGTCAAAATCGGAGTTCGAGATTAAAAATTATGAATTTTGGAAGTTTAGAGGAAAAAAAAAAGAGAGGAAAATGATTTATCCCCGTCACTAGGGCGACGCGTATCGCCATAGCGATGGCGAACGTTCAGCGCCGCCGTCGCTACGGCGACGCGCATCGCCGTAGCGATGGTGAGCATTTTGGCTCGCGTCGCTAGGGTGACGTCCGGTCGCCGTAGTGACCGTGCCCTATTCTCGTCCTAATACGACGTCGTTTTGCTCTTTCAGTTTTCTTGCTTCCTCCTCCAATCCGACCTTTGTTCACTGTTTTACTCATATCTTTTCCGTCTGACATCCGATTGAGTTGATTCTTACGGCGTTGGATTCCTAAGACAATTATCTACATTCTCATAGAAATTTGTGAATTTTTGAGATTAAATTAATGGTGATTAATTTAATCAAATTGAATCGGGAAATTTTTCGAGCATAGTTCAGTGTTTTGAGAAATTCGAGATCTGTAGAGATCCGATTGAAGTGATTCTTGAGGCTAAATAAAGATAAGACAAAGGGATACAAATCATATGAAGACATGAAATGTCAATTTTGCCCCTAAGACTTTTAATTTCTGAATTTAAGTTCGGATTAGGGTGAAATTTTTGGATTGAGAACACCTGTGAGTAATTTGAGCATAACTTTTGATCTGGGAATCGAAATGAGGCGATTCTTGTTTTGAATTAAACTAGAGACATAAGGCTACAATTGTTATGAAGACATCGAGTTTCAATTCTGGGATTAAGAATGTAAACTTTTGGACGGAAATAATCGTACATGGAAATGTGTTAGAATATGGATATTCCCGAACTGTTTTGCGCATAACTTTTGATGTAGTGATCGGAATTGAGCGCGGTCGATGGCGTTGGATTCGTATGATTACGAGGAACATTTCTTGAGAAGAAAGTTTTAGCAAATTCCTTCAAATTGATAGTACGAATCAGACCCGCAAGTGAACATGACTTAAAGTAACATGACAAGGACATTTTGGTCTTTTGATCAAATTTTAATGACATGGCACATTAAGTGATGAGTTGTCGTATAAGAAGGATTTGGAAAATGAAAGAATAAAATTAAAAGAGTAGAAGTCGTGGAGGAAAGAAGGAAGAAGAGAAAATAAGAAGAAAATGAGAAGAGAGAAAAGATGAGAGAGTTTCGTATGGGAGAAAAGATTGGAGAAGAAGAAAATTTCCGATTTTCTTTGATATTCTAAGGATTTTCATTGTTTCTAAGAGGAAAGGGAAGAAGAACATGAAAACTTGCTTGGAGCTCTCATGGCCGAATCTTAGAGAGAGAAGGTAAGAGAGAGAAAATTTTTATGTTTGAATTTTGATAAGTTTATTGATTGATTTAGTTTAATATGGTTATGAATTGAAGTTTCCTATGATAAATTGAAGAGATTAGGCTATGATTATGCTTAATTTTGGATTAGGATGAAATTTGAGTTTATGTCAAATTTTGAAATTGGAGTTTTGTGAAATTGATGCTTTAGATGGCTAGAATTAGTGATGAATTTGAGATATCCTAAGTTAATTTTGATGTTTATGCTTTAGGTGAAGTTTAATTTGAAAAATTATGAATTGGGGTTTAGGCCAAATTAGAGATTTGGGGTTTTCCCAAATTTTGTGAATTAAAGGTGTAGAATCATCAAAATAGCATGAATTGATGAAATATGGAATTGATTTTGAAGAAATTATGTTTTATGAGATTGAATTGAGTGTCTTGGTTTAAGCCAATTTTGAAAATTGGGGATTTTAAAATTGGAAATTGAAATACCTTGAATGTAAATGGAATTGGTGAATTCTAAGTTGATTGTGAAAATTAAGTATTTTCGATGTGAAATTTGGATGATTATGGTTTAGGTTTTGGTAATTTGGAAGAGAGAAAAGCAAGGATCAATTGGAGCTTGAAATCAAGTTTCCGGCAATAATTCGAGGTGGGTAGCCTATTTATATTTTGATTTATAGGCAATATACGAATTTTCAAAAATGAAAGAAAGCAAAAGTTTGGATTTTGATAAATTATTGTTTGTAAATGTTTGAAAATACTGAATTGATTAAAAGTTTGAAATTTTGATTTCCGAAGGTTTTCTGAAAAATTATTAAAAGCTGATTTGATAAATTGATAGAAATTTCTGAAAATGCATTTGTTGTGTATGCATTATTCAATTGCTGAAATTATTGTTTGATTGAATGATTTGATTGTTGAATTTAGTGAACGATAGATTGAATAAATTGAGTTGTATGCATTTTGTGGAAAATTTGAAGAAAAGTAAGATTTTGGAAAGTGCCTTCGGGCAATTTGAATTTCCGTTTTTGATATGTGTTATGTGGGTTTGGTAGGTCCTTTGGTGAGTCATTGCCTCTATGTGTAAAGCCTTCACCCGGCGCCCATAGTGGCACGGAGTCTCGATTTCGACTCCTTTCACGACTACACTGGACCGCTTTGCGGGAAAGTGTAGTACGTTCTGTTCACGGCTGCACAGGACCGCTATGCGAGAATGTGCAGTACGTTCTGTTTGGACCTAGCCAGACCATTCTGATATGTTATGTGTTTTCAATTTTGTTTCTGAATGTTGCATTCATGTTTATGAAAAATTCGAGAATTTTTGAAAAATAAGAAAAAGTGAGATTACTATGAAAAGTTTGAAAAATATATATATAAAAAAAAGGGTTTGAGGAAATTGTTTGAAAAATTATAAAGTTTGAAAAATTCGCCCTGTTTGGCAAAAAGATTATTAAAAATGATTTCAGCTTATTTATCAGTATATAAATGTGTTATCCACGAGCTTCCGAGCTCACCCCCCCTCTTTCCTCCCTATCTCCAGGTTTCGAGCAGGAGATCGGATGAAAGAATGTGAAGACGTCAGTTTCGACATTTGAATACGTTAGATTTTGAGTATTTTAGAATTTGTATATGAATTTGTGTATGATGTTTGGAATATATATTTATGTTTGATTCTGGGAATGAGTTTGATTGATGAGACTAGTGTATTGAGTTACAATTTGAAGCAGTTTAGAAATAGGTTTGTGTTTATCTGCTGAGATCCCGGACGGAGGGTCCGGTTGATTTTGATGTGTGTATGATTGTTTGGGCTTTTAGAAGTGTATTTTTGAACCCTTGCAGGTTTGGGTTAGGATTAAGGCAGCCGTTATGCTGCCGAAATTTTGATAAAAATTGGGATAAAAAAATAGAATTTGAGATTTGTATGGATAAATAAGAATTTGTATGATTGTTGAGTTTTGGGTTTAAGAATGAATTTTCCTATGGGAAATTATATGGATGTGATTGATGTAAGAAATGAGAATAAGAAAGAAAAAAAATTCATACCGGATTTTGGAACGTCTTAGAGTTTCCAACGTGACTATGTTCAGTCGATCGTTTCCTTTAAAAATTGTTGTCGGATGTCGAATCTGTTTAGTTAAGTGTTTGTTTTTGCATTCGCTTTGCTTCTGCTTTGATTCCGCTTCTATCGCTTAACTTTAGATTCGATTCATTTCGATTTACTTCGCTTCGATTTTATATTCGATTCGCATTTGCTTTGCTTCGATTACGTTGTGATTTGAGTTTATTTTTGCTATTGGCTTCCGCATTGTGTTTCTGATTCGAAATTTCGATCCGAAATTTCTGTCTCCTTTCGCTTCCGTTTCCATTGATTCCGTCATTCGTTCTGCTTTTCCGGTTGGGATCCGGTTCCCAGATCGGGTCCCAACATTTATGGTATCAGAGCATAGAGTGAAAGTGTTAAGTTTAAGTAGTTGGATTTCGAAAGTGGGATCCAACATTTATGGTATCAGAGCCCAGTAATATGATCTTACTTGGGCGTATGAGTATGAATAAGGAATTGATACGAGTTTGTAAAGATAAGAGTGAATTTGTGAGAGTGTGCTAGGTGGTCATTTGATTTTGATGAAAGAAATATGATGGTCTTTAGGAATTTGAAATTGATGTGCATGACTATTTGACGAATTCATGTGATTAGTTCGATTTGGATGTCAAGAATATGATTGATTTTCGGAATGTGTTGAGGAACTTAAGATTAGAATTTCTTGATTAATTGTGATGAATTGATATAGATGAAAGAATGATGACATAATGATGATTGAACCATATTAGGGTTCCTTAAGAAATGGACCATTAATTTGTGCCCATATATGAAGAAATAATGAGTTATAGATATAGTGTTTTGATATGATATGAGTGGTATATGATTTAAGGAAGTGAAAATTTTGAAGAGATTGAGAATATGTATGAAGAGTAAATGTGATGAAAAAGAAATTGATTATGAGTTTTGGAAAGAAATTAGTAAGAAAAGTGCTTGATGATCATTGTTTAGAAAGAAATTTATGCAAGAATGAGTTACTTGGAGTTTAAGTAAGTGTGAATTTCGAGGACGAAATTCTTTTAAGAGGGGGAGAAATGTTGGACCCCGAACCTTGAGTGACATTTTGACTTAGAAATATAAATGATAAAGTGGATGAGTTGATTGAAATTGAGTTGAAAATCATGACTAAAAAGAGAAAGAGTGAAAATATGAAAAATTGTGTAATAGTTGACTTTTTGGCCTTGGAAGGTTGACTTTTGTTTGAGGCAAAATTTGATGAAATGATCTACATAAAATTTGTAGAGTACGTTAAGAGCTTTCTGTAGACATAAAGTTTGCGATTTTTCGATATCGGGAGTGAAAGTTATGATCAGTCAAAGTTTATGTGTGATAGGGTTGACTTTTGACTTTTAATTATGACTGAAACTTTGACTAGAAATTAACCTAGTTAGAGGTTAATTGAGCTTTGATGTTCTTCATGAAAATTTAAGGGTTTATTTTTATCTTTATTTCGATATAAAGTATACAATTTTTCGATCTCGGAATAATAAGTTATGATTTTTACAAGTTTGTATAGAGAATAGTATCTTTGACCGAAAAATGGACTTCCGAAGGAGTCGAATTGAGTTTTATGTCCTTCGTGAAAGATGTAGAGCTTTCTTTAAGCTTTCTATAGAGACTAATTTTGTCAAAATCGGAGTTCGGGATTAAAATTATGAATTTTGGAAGTTTAGAGGAAAAAAGAGAGAAAAAATGATTTATCCTCACACTAGGCGACGCGTATCGCCATAGCGATGGCGAACGTTCAGCGCCGCCGTCGCTACGGCGACGCGCATCGCCGTAGCGATGGTGAGCATTTTGGCTCGCGTCGCTAGGGCGACGTCCGGTCGCCGTAGTGACCGTGCCCTATTCTCGCCCTAATACGACGTCGTTTTGCTCTTTCAGTTTTCTTGCTTCCTCCTCCAATCCGACCTTTGTTCACTGTTTTACTCATATCTTTTCCGTCCGACATCCGATTGAGTTGATTCTTGCGGCGTTGGATTCCTAAGACAATTATCTACATTCTCATAGAAATTTGTGAATTTCTGAGATTAAATTAATGGTGATTAATTTAATCAAATTGAGTCGGGAAATTTTTCGAGCATAGTTCAGTGTTTTGAGAAATTCGAGATCTGTAGAGATCCGATTGAAGTGATTCTTGAGGCTAAATAAAGATAAGACAAAGGGCTACAAATCATATGAAGACATGAAATGTCAATTTTGCCTCTAAGACTTTTAATTTCTGAATTTAAGTTCGGATTAGGGTGAAATTTTTGGATTGAGAACACCTGTGAGTAATTTGAGCATAACTTTTGATCTGGGAATCGAAATGAGGCGATTCTTGTTTTGAATTAAACTAGAGACATAAGGCTACAATTGTTATGAAGACATCGAGTTTCAATTCTGGGATTAAGAATGTAAACTTTTGGACGGAAATAATCGTACATGGAAATGTGTTAGAATATGGATATTCCCGAACTGTTTTGCGCATAACTTTTGATGTAGTGATCGGAATTGAGCGCGGTTGGTGGCGTTGGATTCGTATGATTGCGAGGAACATTTCTTGAGAAGAAAGTTTTAGCAAATTCCTTCAAATTGATAGTGCGAATCAGACCCGCAAGTGAACATGACTTAAAGTAACATGACAAGGACATTTTGGTCTTTTGATCAAATTTTAATGACATGGCACATTAAGTGATGAGTTGTCGTATAAGAAGGATTTGGAAAATGAAAGAATAAAATTAAAAGAGTAGAAGTCGTGGAGGAAAGAAGGAAGAAGAGAAAATAAGAAGAAAATGAGAAGAGAGAAAAGATGAGAGAGTTTCAGATGGGAGAAAAGATTGGAGAAGAAGAAAATTTCCGATTTTCTTTGATATTCTAAGGATTTTCATTGTTTCTAAGAGGAAAGGGAAGAAGAACATGAAAACTTGCTTGGAGCTCTCATGGCCGAATCTTAGAGAGAGAAGGTAAGAGAGAGAAAATTTTTATGTTTGAATTTTGATAAGTTTATTGATTGATTTAGTTTAATATGGTTATGAATTGAAGTTTCCTATGATAAATTGAAGAGATTAGGCTATGATTATGCTTAATTTTGGATTAGGATGAAATTTGAGTTTATGTCAAATTTTGAAATTGGGGTTTTGTGAAATTGATGCTTTAGATGGCTAGAATTAGTGATGAATTTGAGATATCCTAAGTTAATTTTGATGTTTATGCTTTAGGTGAAGTTTAATTTGAAAAATTATGAATTGGGGGTTTAGGCCAAATTAGAGATTTGGGGGTTTTCCCAAATTTTGTGAATTAAAGGTGTAGAATCATCAAAAATAGCATGAATTGATGAAATATGGAATTGATTTTGAAGAAATTATGTTTTATGAGATTGAATTCGAGTGTCTTGGTTTAAGCCAATTTTGAAAATTGGGGATTTTTAAAATTGGAAATTGAAATACCTTGAATGTAAATGGAATTGGTGAATTCCTAAGTTGATTGTGAAAATTAAGTATTTTCTGATGTGAAATTTGGATGATTATGGTTTAGGTTTTGGTAATTTGGAAGAGAGAGAAAAGCAAGGATCAATTGGAGCTTGAAATCAAGTTTCCGGCAATAATTCGAGGTGGGTAGCCTATTTATATTTTGATTTATAGGCAATATACGAATTTTCAAAAATGAAAGAAAGCAAAAGTTTGGATTTTGATAAATTATTGTTTGTAAATGTTTGAAAATACGAATTGATTAAAAGTTTGAAATTTTGATTTCCGAAGGTTTTCTGAAAAATTATTAAAAGCTGATTTGATAAATTGATAGAAATTTCTGAAAATGCATTTGTTGTGTATGCATTATTCAATTGCTGAAATTATTGTTTGATTGAATGATTTGATTGTTGAATTTAGTGAACGATAGATTGAATAAATTGAGTTGTATGCATTTTGTGGAAAATTTGAAGAAAAGTAAGATTTTGGAAAGTGCCTTCGGGCAATTTGAATTTCCGTTTTTGATATGTGTTATGTGGGTTTGGTAGGTCCTTTGGTGAGTCAGCGCTGTCTCTATGTGTAAAGCCTTCACCCGGCTGCCCGCTAGTGGCACGGAGCTCCGATTTCGGACTCCTTTCACGACTACACTGGACCGCTTTGCGGGAAAGTGTAGTACGTTCTGTTCACGGCTGCACAGGACCGCTATGCGAGAATGTGCAGTACGTTCTGTTTGGACCTAGCCAGACCATTCTGATATGTTATGTGTTTTCAATTTTGTTTCTGAATGTTGCATTCATGTTTATGAAAAATTCGAGAATTTTTGAAAAATAAGAAAAAGTGAGATTACTATGAAAAGTTTGAAAATATATATAAAAAAAGGGTTTGAGGAAATTGTTTAAAAATTATAAAGTTTGAAAAATTACTGCTTTTGGCAAAAAGATTATTAAAATGATTTCACTTATTTATCAAGATATAAATGTGTTATCCACGAGCTTCCGAAGCTCACCCCCTCTTTCATCCCTATCTCCGTGTTTCGAGGGAGATCGGATGAAAGAATGTGAAGACGTCGGTTCGACATTTGAATACGTTAGATTTTGAGTATTTTAGAATTTGTATATGAATTTGTGTATGATGTTTGGAATATATATTTATGTTTGATTACGGGAATGAGTTTGATTGATGAGACTAGTGTATTGAGTTACAATTTGAAGCGGTTTAGAAATAGGTTTGTGTTTATCTGTTTGAGATCCGGACGGAGGGTCCGGTTGATTTTGATGTGTATGATTGTTTGGGCTTTTAGAAGTGTATTTTGAACCCTCGCAGTTTGGGTTAGGATTAAAGGCGTAGTTATCTTTTAAATTTTGATAAAAATTGGGATAAAAAAATAGAATTTGAGATTTGTATGGATAAATAAGAATTTGTATGATTGTTGAGTTTTGGGTTTAAGAATGAATTTTCTTATGGGAAATTATATGGATGTGATTGATGTAAGAAATGAGAATAAGAAAGAAAGAAAAAATTCATACCAGATTTTGGAACGTCTTAGAGTTTCCAACGCGACTATGTTCAGTCGATCGTTTCCTTTGAAAATTGTTGTCGGATGTCGAATCTGTTTAGTTAAGTGTTTGTTTTCGCATTCGCTTTGCTTCTGCTTTGATTCCGCTTGATCGGTTAAACTTTCAGATTCGATTCATTTCGATTTACTTCCGTTTCGATTTTATATTCGATTCGCATTTGCTTTGCTTCTGATTACGTTGTGATTTGAGTTTATTTTTGCTATTGGCTTCCGCATTGTGTTTCTGATTCGAAATTTCGATCCGAAATTTCTGTCTCCTTTCGCTTCCGTTTCCATTGATTCCGTCATTCGTTCTGCTTTTCCGGTTGGGATCCGGTTCCCAGATCGGGTCCCAACATTTATGGTATCAGAGCATAGAGTGAAAGTGTTAAGTTTAAGTAGTTGGATTTCGAAAGCGGGATCCAACATGTGTGTAATTATAAAAAATTCGTGAAATGAGTATATAAGAGAGGGGGGAGGGATGGTGCATTTTAGGGTTTTAATTTCAAATTTTCCTCTCCATTTCATCTTCTTAATCACATCACTCTGTATGTATAATGAATCAGCTAATTTTAAGTGGAAATCAAGGTAAAGGTTAGTAGTTTTTCTCCTCATTTTATCTTTTCTTGCTTTGATATAAAGAAATGGAATTATAAAGATGGAATTGGGATTGAGATGTGTATTTGTGGTGTTTCTAGTTGGTAAATCAAGCAAAGCTAAAGGGTAAGAGAAGGAAAAGCACTAGAATAGCTAGTTGGCCAATTTTAAGGTTTAGGACTACACTTAGTTTAATTTCTGTTTGCACATGTTTGAATGTGTACAAAGATTAATTTGGACATAGAATGGTTGTTGGAATGATGTCTTTGTGTTACTTTGCATGGATTTGGTTGAATATGATAAGAGAGTAAAGTTTAGTAGAATTTTGTCTTAGGTTCACTTAAACCAGTTTCATTGTTTTGGACATCACTCAGCCTACAGACCTCCAAATTGGGTGATTCCAACAATTGGAGATGAAACTTAATACATAGCACTAAAATATCTAGAAGAGACCCGAACCTAATTCTAGTTGTCCCTATTTTATAGTAGCTTGTAATGTTTTAAGCATATCTCATTATTTAAACGAATGTCCTCATGTTTGATGCTATGGAAACTAAGGAAAACAAATGTCTAAAAGACCTCAAATTCTAATTAGAACGTATTCTATGTGAAAATTATGGAACAAATGGAGGTATGAATTCTGGGCAGGGGACATGAGGGGTAAGAAATCCTTCCCATTGTATGATTTGCTTTTGAACTGATTTGTTTGTTCATTTTTATAACCATACAGTAGGGAGGGGTTTCTTCCCCACCATATGCCCTTCGATTCCCCACCATGTGCCTAGTTCAAATTGCACCACTTTGAGTTTTTCGCTTCCAATTTTTATCAAATCACATAAGAACCTTTTTAGATGTTTATGAAACTTTGCAAACACCTAGAAATAAATAAAATACGACTTACCATATGTGAATTAGGTGATTAAACATTGAAATTTAAAATTGAACATAATACATGCTAAATGAAATTTACATGTATATAGATGATTTATATGCATATTTATTACTTATATGTGTATAATATGACTATACAAGTTTACATCTAATTTTATGAATATAATTAAGTACAATTTAACATGCTTTATATTTAAATGATGTATAGCAATTTATATCTTGGAATTATGTGAATGTATACAGAGAAACATGACTAAATGATTAAAGGAAAATGTTACAATACTTGCTTTATTGTCTTGATGGTGGATAGACAGGCATGCTTATAGGTTTACAATGCAGCTACTATAGTTTGATATCAATGGTGTCTTCATTTCGAGACTATAGTGTCCCTATAGTTAGATGCCTTCGGGTATCTATAGTTTGTTACCTATGGGTAACTATAGTTTGATACCTACAGGAATGTGCTGGCCTAACACAAAAATTAAATTAAATAGTTATAAATAAAAGATACAACATAACAGTATGAATAATTTGTCTTGACAAGCATTGAATATCAATATTTGGCTTATAAATGTGAATTTACGGTATATGAATAATATATTGAGGCATATTTTCATTATATACCTTATTAATTATGCCATCGTTATTTATATGAGTTTAAGATATTCATGAATGTGTCTGTACTTAGTGGATGACTACTATGAGTAGTCATCCAAACTAAGTGTTTCCCTACTAAGCTTTCAAGCTTAACATGAGTGTTAATTTGTGTAGGTCCAAGTAATAAGAGTGAGGCGCAGAGATCAGCTGCAAGGACCAAGGTAAACCACTAGTAGTAAATGTACTTTTGGAAAGTATCTTTTTGGTTAAAAATGATTGTATATGTAATGAAGGAAATTGTAATTTTTCAATAGTTTGTAACTAAGAATTTAATTTATTTGTAAGATTTCTTTTGGATTATCATATAAATGTAAAGATGAAATATTACTCCTAAATGATAATGTTAAGTGATATGAAATTTTGTAATATGCATATGTACAGTATTGAATAGACAAATGTGTGATGACAACCCCTATAAACAACCTAGAATACGAGCTATCGAGAGATTACGTCGTAGCTCACAAAAAACAACCTAGAATACCATGAATAGCTTATTAATTGAAGAATGGATTGATGCATTATAGTTAAATTCAACCCAATGAATCCATTCAAACCACTTCTACGGCTAGTCGCCTGCAAAGATCTTAAATATTATTCTAATATGTGATTCACTACTTTAGTTTTCTTGTCTGACTAAGAGTGGTAACTTAAAACTCATACAAAGATTCCTTGTAACTAAAACAATGCTTGTTAAAAAGAACTAATAAGTACCTTATCATGATCACCAAAAATGGAGGTTATGATTCTATGAAGTCGAATCAAATTTGCTATAAATGCCTTGTCCATAATAATAATAATAAAAGGTGCTTTAAAGCTACAAAGCTAGCATATTTTGTCAAGTGATTGACCATCACTATGATGCCTTTATATCCATTTAATGACGACAAACCTTTCATAAAGTATATTAATACGTTTGTCCATATCCAAGTTGAAATTGGAAATCCAAGTTGAAATTGGAAATGGTTGAAGTAGCCCATCTAGTTTCATACAATCAGACTTATATCATTGACATATTTTACATTATTGTAAACAAACCTTTTTACCTTCTAGCGCATGTTAGGCCAGAAGAAGCTAACCTTAATGTGAGGTAATATTTTATGAAACCCAAAATTTCCTCCCATTAGGGATGAGTGATAGTCTACAAATTAAAGTTAAAGTGGAACTCAGATAAACCTTGCCACTTCTAAACCATACCCTATCTTGTTGTATCAACTAGCTAGATGACTGTGTTTAGGAAAGATTCTTATAAAAAATTTTGTTTCATTTCTTCTTGTAACATTATCCACCAATTTGTATAAGGTGTTGAAATGGATAAGAGCTGAAACTCAATTATATGAGATAAAGAGTTAGTAGGTAGATTCTCAAATCCTTACTTATACTCAATTTTGTAATCATATCCTAGGATCTTAGATAACCACAAGGCTTACACTGGAGACATTATTCACTGCCTGAGAAGATACTTAAGACTCTTTTGGTTTGTATGAACAACAGATGGTTTGCCCAATAAATAAGGACGTCACTTTTAAATAACCTTGACAAAGGTTAACATCCCCTTCTCATATGTAGACAATAATTATGTTGAACCATTTAAAGCTTCACTATAATAAGCTACTAGTCTGTCCTTTTGAGAAATAATTGCTCCAATGTTAGTCCCACTTACATCAGACTCAACCACAAAGCATTGAGAGAAATATGGAAAACACAGTACTACTAGCCATATTAGTGCTTTTTTCAATTGCTTGAAAGTTAACTCGGGTGATTCATTCCACTTAAATCCTTCCTTAGAAAATAATTACGCTAGTGATGCTATAATGCTCATAAAATGGTGAATGAATTTGTGGTAATACCCTACTAATATGAGGAACACATGAATGCTCTTTAACATTGTTGGTGTTGGCCATTTATAGATTGCTTGTAGTTTGGTTGGGAGCGACCACTTCTTTCTCATTAATAATATGGCCCAAATAATTTATCTGTGAATACCAAAGGTAAAATTTTCTTCCTTAACCGATAATTGGTAGCTAATAATATAGTGGGAATAATTAAAAAAAGTGGGATATGTTCATACTATGTCTCTAAATACACCAAAATATCATCAAAGAATACCAAAATAAAATCTCAAAGATATGGGTAGAAGAGGTCATTCATAAAGCTTTTAAAGGTTGCATGAGTGATAGTAAGCCTAAACGACAACAAATTCATAGCATCAATCGTGAATTTGAAACGCTGTCTTTGGAATGTCTTTGTTTTGCACCCAAATATGATAATAGTCTACCTTTAAATCCAATTTAGAGAAAAAATTGGTATAGTAAAGTTCATCAATAACTATAATTGGACATTTACCTTTGACTATTATGTTATTCAAAGTCTGATAGTCTACACATAATCTCCAACCACCATTTGCCTTGTAGATCTAGCCAATTGGATCCTCCAAATTGAAATTTAAGAATTGTAACTTAAGGTGATGTTGGTAAAGGTCATTAAGGTCATTAGGACGTGAAGAATCTAGAAAATTTGAGGAGTCTCTTGGGAATAATGGATTAATCTCTATTAGGGTATTATGGGTACTATGAGAAACTTGTAAAGCTTGTAGCTCTATTAATATAGTTTGTAAAGTAACATTAATTTGATCAAAATTAGACTTGTATTGGACTAAAATTTTAATAAACGTATTGTGAAATTCCGTATTAGGTTTTCTACGAATATCCATAGTCGTAACTTAGAATTTGTAGATTATTTGAAAGATGAGTAATATGAATGGTAATAGTAGAAAAATAAGGAGTGTATGGATCACAAAGATATTGGTTATCTGTTAGGAATATGGATAAAGAACCTAGTGAGTTGTCTAGTGAAAGTGGTTCTAATGCCAATTGATGCAGAAAAGTTTGGGTAAAGGAGAAAAGAAGTGTTATGGAGAAGGTTCAAATATATAATTATTTGCACGCCCCTTGAGAACAACCTAGATTACTTAAATAGTCCTAAATTGAAAGCTAACCTTAACAAACTAAGGTAAGAATTTGGAAAACAAATAGCAACTATCTAGTTACAACCAAAGACCACCTCTTACTAGATTATTGAATTGAAAAAAAAATTGACTAAGTCTAAATTTGGAAAATAAATTGCAACTATCCAATTACAACTAAAGATCATCTCCTACAGGATTATTGGATTGAAACAAAATAACAAATTTTACTAATTCTTTCCATGTTACAAACAAAGGTCTTTATCATTTTAATTTAAAATTAACTTTAATTAAATTTAAATAATCTTAATTTAATATTTATCGTAATTTAACTTAACTAACCATGTTTCTAAATAACCCTTTTATGATGACATTGTTTTAATAAAAAGCTTTCTTTTGGTTCTTTATCTCTTACACATTCTCTATCTTGACCTATTTCACTTATGCTACATATTTAATCTCCACTTTAAATTCAAATTTTCTATGAATTAACCTCATTTTATTTGGGTAGTGACAAATTTTTGTTACAATGAAGAAATCCAAGAGTTATTATATACACTTGCATCATTATTAGAAAATAAAGTGTGTTGATAGATATTTTACTTGCAATTATGTATATAGTATGTTTGTTTATGCTCTTTCTCACTAATCTTACTTATTAGCTTATTAATTCTTTATTTTCACAATCATACTTTGTTTTGCATTTTAATTTCTTAATAGCAAGCTACAGTCAATATCTACAGCCAATAGCTACAACCAATAGTTGTCTCTTTTGTTCCTCCTCCTTGATTCTCATATTTAATTGATAGGTTTGTTAGAAAAAAAAATATGTTAAATATTATAGTGCATGTGATACAAAAATATGAATTTACAAAGTGACACTGTAGTACCCCCTTACCGTAGGGTATACATCGGAATGCCCGTAGGTCATTCCGATACATATCTACGATAAGGGTGAACTACGAACAATCACTACTGTACTTCACATGGCATCATAATCATAAAACATCAATATAAAAATCACTAATTTTTTTGAAACCAAAATGTTTCCTCATTTCATTTTATTTCATCAAAAGCAGTAATTTACATCTCTGTCAGTTTTCACTGTCTGTACATTACTCCAAAAGAAATCTAATACAAAAACCTAACTAGGTCATCCCCCAAATGTAACATCCCGTTACTGATAGCAAGGGTATTTTGGTAATTGGGACAGATTGGTAGGTTTCATTGCATTCACTGATTGAGCATGTCACTGGCCTCTAATTATAAAGGAACAGGTTTATTGCATATGCATTTATTCATAGGTACATGCATTCATGGTTTTGCGGTATTTTAATTGTGAGCATGAACTGACTGAACTGACTGGATCGTGATTAATTGAGAAATTAGGATTAATTGGGCTCGAATGAATGATTTAGAATAGTTTAAGAGTGATTGGCTATTGATAGTGGCTTGTAGGAAATTTTCGGAAGATTCGGGAGGAAATGCCCGGATCGAAAATTTTGAGTGACAGACCGATTTAACCGTATGAGACTGAAAGAATTGTCCAATGGCAAAGAAAAAATTAGAGTTATACTGTTAGGAAATAAAAATGTTGAGCCATTGAAAATTAGAGACTGAAATTTGAACTGATTTGGAGACTTATGTCTATAAATACTTAGGTTTGAAATTTGGAAATTTTTCCTAAGGCAAAATCGCTTCTTCTCTTCCTCCCCCATGGTGTCCGTCGATCCTTCCCATTGGTAAGGTTCTTCGATTTTTTTTGTGGTTTTCTCCTCATTGTGCAAGGCTAACTTGTTTATTGTGGTTGATGAAGGTTGAGAAGCTTTGAGAGTGGTTAATCGGTGATTGGAGAAAGTTTTAGGGTTTTGGAAGATTTGTGGATTTGAGGCTTGATTTGGTAAGTTAATGGCTTTAATGTTGTTATTAATGGTTTTTGATGCATTTATGGCATTTATTATGGTTGATTTGGATAGTTGAGAGTGTTTAATGGTGATTTTAGAGAGGGAAGTGGACGGAAAAACGATCGGAGAAGAAGAGGAGTCGTCGCACGCCGTGACTTGCACGCGAGCCTCGCCGCGACGAATATATATTCGTTCGCCGCGGCGAGCGTGAAGGGGGCGTCGCGGCGAGCGTTAAACTTTTGACGCCACGACGAGCTTCCTTCACCTCGCGGCGCGCCCAGAATGGATTGTTCGCCGCGACGAGCGAACCTTTCTGCGCCGCGGCGAGAGCCTCTTGGCCGCGGTGAAGGGGCAGATTTCTGATGGATTGTATTTTAGTTTACTGGGCATAATTTATGGTGTAGACCTCCGATTGAGGTGATTTCTGATTCATTACGGACTAGGGAAAGAGGTCTATAATTGAGGATCATTATGGAAGTAGAATTTAAATTACATGGTATTGATTCATAGAAATTAAGGTCAATTATGGTTCCTATTGTGACCTAAGTATTAAATTGTGACAATCAGAATTTCAATTGGAGTTTTAATTGGGATTTTCAATAGAGGTTTTGGCCCAATGGATATGGAATTGCTTTAGGGTATATGAATCGAGGAGATTGAACTGAATTTTAGGATTGGATCAATTATTGTCGATCAATTGAGTGAAGAGTTAGAATTGGGCCTAAGAGTTCTAAATTGGGTTTTAGCGCCGAAAAATCGTGGACATGCATTGTACATAATTTCATCGAGACATATGCATTACTGAATCGTTTATTTGAGCATCTAGTAATGGGACTGTATTTTACTGCTATAGAGGTGCCGTTGGATCGTCATTCCATGGACATTGCTGGGACTTCCAGGCAGTAGCTCGGAAGTTACAGGTGAGTAACCTAGTTGGTTTCTCAAATTCCTGATTGTCTAAATACTCTATGTGAATTACTTGCCAATGTGAATTGCATGATTACTGAAATGTATATGATCGAATGGCATGCTTCTACTGTATGAGATTGGACTACTGCATGACATTGGGAATTGAAATACTGGGCTTTTATAGCCATATCATTGAATTACTGAACACTGCATTACATGCATAAAGGCATGATCAGATAATGAACGTTGTGACCCAAGTCGCTAATATCACTGAATGAGCCTCGAGCTCTAACATTTGCTTCGACCGCCTCGAGCCCGGGAGAAATCCTGACGCATCCACATCGAATCTTGAATCTTGTTGGCGCTTGGGCACAACACTGAATAACTGGAAAAGAGTCATATATGCATTGTATACACATGACTGACTAATTGTGACACTTACTGAATTATGTGATGGCATGAGAGATTGCAAATTGTTACATGCTACTGTAAATTGTTGTATAATACTGTAATTTGTTATATGATACTGTTAATTGAATATTACTGTGTCATGCTGTACGTAATCTGCGTAATGCATGATTTGAGTGAACCATCGATGATGGTTTCTCATTGAGTTCGCAAACTCACCCAAAATTGCAACCTATTTTTTTCAGGACTGATAGAGTAGACCCCTAGCTCCAAAGATAGTCTTTTCCTGCCGTGCTAGCGTGCTGGCAAGAAAAGCGATGGCTCTCAGGTTGGTCAGCTGGGTTGGACTTTTGCGGATGACTTAGTATAGACGCTTGTAGCAGTTTCCTTTTTGGGTTTTGTTTAGGGGACTGATAGACTTGTCTATTCTGCTATTGGACGACTGTATCAAGATTTCTATTATGATTTTTTTAAAGTTTTAGTGGTTTCTGATATTTTGATTTATTTATTGCGATGCCATGTGGACTATTAGCGGGATTTTCTGGTAGTGCAACTTTATCGTGGGATACGTGTCAGAGCGACCCTCGGGCGTCCCGATATGTACCCTACGGTGAGGGGGCGTTACACTAAAAATTCCAGCTGATCGACCTGTGAGCCATGACTTCTCTTGCCAACACGATCTACACGACAGGGAAAGTACCTCTGGAGCTAGGAGTCTACTCTCTCGATCCTGAAAAATAAGTTGCAATTTTGGGTGAGTTTGCGAACTCAGTGAGGAACCATCATCGATGGTTCACCTAATTCATGCATAGTCAAGCATAACACAGTTGTTTCATCATGTCACATTCAGAAGTACCACATGATTTTTATTATCAATCAAAGAAACCAAATCAAATGCACATGAAATGCGTATGTGACACTTTTCCAATTATTACGTTGTTGTGACCGAGCGCCTAAAACTATCCCAATCTGGGCGTATTAATCATTGAGCCTGAGATTCTGAATCACTGTAGGCTCGAGGCCCAATTATGTTGAGCTTTAAGCTTTTGATGGCTGCTCTGGTCACAACTGTCATTAACTGATCATTCATTCATGCATGGAATGCATATGTCGCAATGAAGCAATGTCAACATCACAATCAATCACATTAAAATCACAATCACAAGTAGTCACATTTAAAACACGAAGGTCCCAAATTCTCAGACAAATAACACTTCTATGTCATAATCTCCCAATACATCGGACCTTCTGTCTGGAATTCAGTCATAAACAACTCACAAACCCACCATTATTCTCCACAGAGTTATAAGCGCAAAATTATAAACAAGTAATAATTGAGAAACCATCTAGGTCACTCACCAAATAGCTTCTAAGCTAATGCCTGGAAGTTTCGGCAACGTCTGTAGGCTGACGTTCCAAATGCGCCTCTATAACAAGTCAAACACACATATATCACACATTGACCAATCAACAATATTTAATAATGCACATGTAGCAGTTTAAAATGTGTACAATGCATGTTCGTGACATTCCTGACACTAATTCAAAAATTCCCGTCACAAAATTTTCCTCTAAATATTAGAAATCCATTGACACCAAAAATGCTCAATTTGGATCTCTATAGGCCCAATTATGAAAGAAACACAGATCAGAAAAATCATTATCCGGTCCCCTCACTTCGACCTAACCAATCCTCGTCCATTTAATCTCTAAAAATTCCCAATTTCACATATTATGAAATTAAATATTATACGAATCCGATGCCTAGAGAATCAAGTCAATCGGATGTCGGAAGAAAAAGTTTTACACAAGATAATGGCAAAAGGGTTAAATTAGAACAAAAATTACAATTCTAAGAAAAATCACATTTGTATCAATTTCCCTTTCTTCTTTCACAAAACCTAACTTTTCACACAAGTGTTCAAATGCGACAAATTTGATATCATTAGAAAGATCACAGAAAACCCTATAAGTTTCATGAAGGGTCTGAAAACCAATATGGCCTCTAAGGGAGTCAAAAATTTCTTCAAAGTTACTGCCCATAAAATGACCATATGAATAGTAACTGAAAATTTCCAACCCTCATAACTTCTTACTTCTAACTCCAAAATTTGCATATCATATCTCAATAGAAAGGGAAAAAGGTAATCTACATCTTCTGTGAAGGATGCAAAAATCAATGAAGGCTCTAAAGGGGTAAAAAACCCTTCCAAAGATTCTGCCCAAATTTACCATATGAACAGTAACTGCACTAGGTTCAACTCCCATAAGTATTTACTCCTAATTCCAAATAAGGCATATTATATACCATTAGAAAGCTCTAAACATGTGTTAAAATCTTCAAGAAGACCCCTCAATCCAATTCAAGCTCGAAGAGGGTCAAAAATACAAACAAAGTTTATATCCAATGAAACAGTAAACTACCATATGAACAGTAACTGCACTAGGTTCAACCCCCATAAGTTTTTACTCCTAATTTCAAATAAGGCACATTATACACCATTAGAAATCTCTAAACATGTGATACAATCTTCAAGAAGACCCCCTAATCCAATTCAAGCTCTAAGAGGGTCAAAAACACAAACAAAGTTTCTGCCCAATGAAACAGTAAACTACCATATGAACAGTAACTGCACTAGGTTCAACCCCATAAGTTTTTACTCCTAATTCCAAATAAGGCACATTATACACCATTAGAAATCTCTAAACATGTGCTACAATATTAAAGAAGACTCCTTAATCCAATTCAAGCTCTAAGAGGGTCAAAAACACAAACAAAGTTTCGGCCCATATAAGTCACAGTCTCAACAGTACACAATAGTTCAAAATTCATAATTTCTTATACCCTTGTCCAAAAATTTCATACCATATAGCAATGAAAAGATCAAACAATATACTACAATTCTCATGAAGGACTTCGAAACAAATTCCATCACTAACTAGGTCAAATTCTTCCATTAATGTGGCTGCCCTGTTAAAGCTTATTAAATCAACACATGACCTAAATCATATCCAAACTTTCAAAATTCATAACTTACAATACCTACATCCAAAATTCACATATCATACCTCATTACAAAACTAAAAAATTCCTCTACAACTTTCCATAAGATCACTTAAGCTAATTTCAACCATAACAGTCCAAAATTAGCTTCAGAACACAGTAACCACAAAATCCATACTTAGAGACATTTCACACACCAAAACACATTAATACACCAATCACCATCTGAAATTAATCAAGCCATAATTTTCAACCTACAAATTGAAAAATGTCATACTTAGTGGTGATAGAAAGCTAAAAAGAAAATATTTAACTTTCATGAAGACCAAGTTCACAAAATCAGTCTACTTTAGCCTAGAAAAATTCCCAAAGTTTCAGGTTATAAATCTTTCAATGCTAAAAGCACCACTGTTCACCTTGCATACATATCTTATTTTCAAAGCAAAATTCAAAACCTTTCAATCCAAAATTGGACAGAACTTCCTTCATATGAATTCTAGCCAACTTCTCAAGTTTAATTCAAGCCAAACCTCAACTCAATAGCATAACCATAGCAAAAGTTATGACCAAAAACCTGAAACATACTCAAGGTAAAATTTTTCAGATTTTATACTTAACTCTACTCCTTTCATTCTAACACCATTCCTACATCAACAAGCATCCAATTTAATCACTCATTCAACCAAACTTTCATCAAGAACTTCACTTGAACATAAACCCACAAAATTCCAGCACACATACTCAATCATTTCCTTTTAAAAATTAATCATCTAAAATCATTAAAACCACTTCAAAATAACTTATTACAACGTAACATCTCATCCATTAACTTCTAATTCATCATTTACCAATCATCAATCAATCAAAGAAGCAACATACCCATACAATCAAACCATAAGCTTCATGAAATTAATGCACATTAAATCACCATAAATGCTTCTAACTACTAATTTAAGAACATATAACTTAATTCTTATCTAAACAAGCTTCAAATTCTTCAAATCACCAACTAACACCAATTCCGTCACTTCACTTCACATATACGAAAATCACCATTTTTAAGGGATGTAGGAGGCTTAAGCTTGAACACGTGGAAAGGAAGTATTTAAGGTAGAAGAGAAGAGAGCAATTAGGCTAGAACAAATGGAGAAGACCAACGAAGAAAAGGAAGAAGAAGAGATTTCGAATGAGAGAAGGAAGAAAATTTCATTTAAACATCAATATCCCATTTTAAGAAGAAGTGTCGTGGAAGCTTACACATATAGGGTAATTACATAACCCTTAAAAATAAGACTAAGTAGGCAAGTGACAAGTGTCACTTGCCACTTGTCTTCTTCTTAAACTCTCTTAATGGTCTTTCCAATTTCAATTCAATTTCTACTCCAAATTCTCTCCAAATTCTAATGGCTTAAAGTAATAAATCCTAAAATCATGTATCTAATTTTTCAGTGCCATTGGACAGTCACTTCCAGTACCGAAAATCCATTCAGTCCGCCACTTGGCAATTTTTTCGGTCCGAAAAAGTATTCTGAAAAATTTCAAAAATTCCCTAAAAATGTAAAATACACATAAATCACTCCAATTAAATTTTTCAACACAAATATCACATTTTTCACAAAAAATTACATTTATAGACACATATGCCAGGAAATGTCATGAATGCATGTCCAATCATGTGCATGTGCAAAAATTACCATTCATATATAGATAGAGGTCATATGATACATGAACATGCCGAGGTAAGTTTAAACACTCCTAACCCGTCCCAAATGACCAATTTACCCTTCCTATAAGTGATGGGATGTTACAGACACGATGAGAATAGTTAAAAAACACAATTATAATCGAATAGCTATATGATAAAAATCCTCATAAAGTAAAAAATGTATTGATAGATAATTCTATTCTCCTCAAAAGTTGTTTAAATAGGTTTACATAAATCTTGATTTATCTTGAGAAGAATTCTAAACAAAGTCTAAAATTCTAATTAACTTAAGAAAAGTTCTACATAGAATAAAAATCTAATTTTAAAAGAGTTCTAGATAAAAATAGATAAGCATATCATCAAAGTACACAATTACAAACTTACTTAAAGTAGGTTTAAGCACTTGATTCATTAAACTCATAAAAGTGATAGAAACATTGATTAACCTAAAAGGCATCATTAACCATTCATACAACTTATCTTTAGTCTTAAATGTAGTTCTTCACTTATCTCTAAGCCTAATTCAAATATGATGATTACCACTTTTAAACTCAATAATAATCTTATTAATGGCTCGACTATCCACAAGCATCCTCCAACTACCATCTTTATTAGATGTAAATAAAACATAAATTGCACATAGGCTCATACTGCCTCTAATATGCACCTTCCTAATTAGTTCCTCTAGTTTCTCATTCAAGATCTCATTCTCCTTTGGACTCATATGGTAGCGAGGTATGTTAGGCAAACTAACCTCAGTAACTAAATCAATGTGGTGTTGGATGTCTCTTAAGAGAGGTAATCCATTAGGTAGCTCATTGGGTATTACTTCTCCAAATTCTTCTAAAATTGGTTATACTTTTAAAGGAATCTCATCTTCTCCCTTTTCACTCTCTTCTTCCCTTTTCGCTATCACCAATCATGCCTTCCTTGTTTCTTTCATCTCACTCACAAAACTTCCCTTATTATTTACCATTTATAACAATAACTTCTTTATCCCACTAGGTTTCAACAATTTTTTTCACCTATAGATATTAACTTATACTTTACATCATTCTTCACAAATTGATAAATATTCTCTCTACCCAAGTGATATGCATCCATATCATATTGTTATGTCTACTTAACAAAATTTGACATACATCTATATCAACAATATCACAATAATGTTCATCCAAGCATTTACCAATAGAGAATGCTACCTTACCCCTTTTCTTGACTCGGATATCACTAATGGCTACAATCCAAACAATGTTTTAGGGATTAAGGTAAGACTACACTAATAACTTTAGCTTCTTGACCACTTAGCTCAAAAAGATTTCCTTTGCCTCTAGTGTGAAATAATTGGTGTCATTGCTCGATCTTTTCGCTATATTTTGGAAATTAATAATCTCCTAATAATTCCAACAAAGCTAACTTCTCCTTCTTTGGGGCATTCACAATCTTCCTTATTCAGTCTATGATGATCTCCTCTAAGGATGGTTGCCTCGTCATTGTTGAAATCATCAACTCTTAGAAAAGGTGATAAAATTTGAGGTTGTGCAATGGTAACTTTCTTGTTAGCTATTCCCTTAAATCTTCAATTATTGTCACCTCATATTAATATCTGCAATTGTATCATAATTATAGCTAATTGTTATTCAATATTACAAATAGTTATCCTGTGTTCTTTGATTTTTCTCTAAATATCAGGTAATCTTTAAACATCAACATTAAGATTATTTGCTATTGTCAAAAGGAATAAGCTTTGTGAGGCACAAAACTCTAATACCTCTTGATGCAGTGAAAAAAGGATAAACAAACACAATTCTAATATAAGGATTATAGGATTAAGATTCTCAAAGAGGAAAAAAAATTCATTGCTGGAAAGGTCTATTAATCTTCCTTTTTTCCTTTCTATTTTTTGTTATTTTATTATTTTTTAGGATGATTTTAGTAGCTTTATATGGTTTTTCCTATTAACCCAAAAATCTCGGTTCTTCTTTGGTTTTAAACCTTTAATGCCATCACTTTTTCTCTATTACTATAAAATCATCACCAATTCATTTTAGTTGTGCTTAATTTTCATCGTTAAAAATTATTGGCTATGTTTTTTTAGCCATCTTTATGAAAAAGTAGCCAAAACTTTTACCTACAATTTTAAAAACATAGCCTAATGTTTTTAGTTACGTTTTATAAAATGTAGTCAAATATTAATTTTAACAAAATGATATACCATGTTAATTATAATTATTTATGGAATTTTAATTCATATTATTGTATATAATATTTAGATTAGTTTTATTGTTAATTTATTACACAAAAATAATTGATAATTTAAAACATTGTATATAAAAAGTAAAATATTATTAAATTATACCAATAAAAAGAATATTCTTCGTATACAAAATTTTAATTGCAACCTGAACAATTCTTATAGACAAAATAATAAATACAGAAACCAATTTATAAATTATAAATATTGAGATTACAAAAAAAAATTACAACTAACTAGGACGACTAGGTAGATTTGTTCACGTGGATGAAAGCAACTTCATACCTCAGCCATTATATAAGAAAAATAAGTGACCAAAACCTCATTGTCTATAAGAAGATTAGTCCCCGCAGAGAAATTCAAATCACTACCTAGGCCTTATGATGTGGAAACCACCTAATACCAAATAGATTTTCTTCTTTCGACAATCTTTAATATCACGATGGATTACTTGATTTACGTGACATTAATGAAGCCATCTCAAAATCTGCCTCATGAACACTAAAATAAAAAAAGCAGGACAAGGTATGAAGTTAGAGGACTGGTTGGTCATCGAAATTAGTCATTGCAAGCTAACTGATCAGATACAAAGAATCGAAATTAGTCATTGCAAGCTAACTGATCAGATACAAAAAATTAGTTCCATTCTTTCTTCATTGCCTTGATTTGAGGAAATAAAATCTCATCGCAGGAATCTCAACACATATGTTTATTTTTGCCACTGAAAGAAGAATCACAATATAGACCAATAAATTTTATATCTAGACTAAGGTATACCTTATACATAATAGTGACAACTTCAACATTGTCACACAAAGGATTATACTATTCTCTTTTAAGTTTAGCATTCATCTTCCTTAAATGTTCAGTTACCTTGTCCTCATCAAGTGCCCGCAGAAAATCAAAAAGGGGTCCAATGGAACTCAACTCGTAGTCCATATTGTGAGTCTCCTTTGCCTGATGCTGTTATGAGATGCATTAGATGCACTGCCTCATTTCCCCAGAGATCGTTTTCTTAAAGGAGATTAAGAGAAGAATCACAACGCTCATCTTTAAAGTAATAGTAGAATGTCTCCAAAAGAGGCCCCATCAGATCCCAAAAAGCACACCATATATGGGTCTCTTTAGGCAAACAAATCAAAAGATTAAATGTATCTACAAACCTGTCAAAGAATTAAAATGCACCTCATCAAATAGCCAAAAATTAACATAAATATTTATACATCAGAATATGGTCCACGGAAGTACAGTCACAGAAAACAACAATAATTAAACATTTGATAACCATGTTTCAGCATCCCTTTGGGTTCTTGCACAAAAACTACTAGATGAATTAACAATCTTAAGAACAGAAAAATCAATCCCCTTTCTGTAGTGTAAGGGTGATCCGAGTTAGGTATAAAGAGGAATTGGAAGTTTGGCGATTGGGGTTAGATGCCAAGAAGAGGAAAGTAAAACCTAAGAGACTTCACTATCTTTCCAAAATGGATCTCCAAAAGAAGAGTTTATACATTTTAATATTTATTATACAAAATTTTTAATGAATATTTAGATATTATAAATGACATCCAGATTCTTCTAAAAAATCTCTTAAAAAATCATAGTTATATACCTTAGACTCTTTTGCTCATACTTGAAGCTTGCATTTACGTGAATTTGCTTAATAGTATATTGTTAATGGTACTTACAGGATATTCATAGTATAGTGAAGAGATTAAAAAAATGCAACTTTTATATTAAATAGAGTAGAGTGATACAATTTTTGATTACATGTTAAATTGTAAAAAGACAACTAGAAAAATTAGTATAAATTAATAAAATTTTGGACTAATCGAATTAAACATTGATAGGTAACCTTAATATAAGTTAATACATCTTTTGTTGGACTAATAAAGCAACATCAATTGGTGGAATTAGGCATTATAAGATGATATGATATGAACAAAGACACTGGGCATATTATATTGACCATTCCAACCTGACTCAATTTTTCCTTGTGGAGTTAAACATTATCGTTATGGCTTTAGTCCATGTTTAGTTCATGTGCTGACTTAAATTATCTGTAAATAAAAAAGGAAAGGATGTGTTTGTTTGGCTAAATTGAATTTCACCATTATCATTATTATTTTAATAAATCAACAAATCACCATCATTAATTTAAAATGAGATTGTCAATCGTTATTTTATAGGAAGCAAGTTCTCCATTATGAGAAAAAGAATTCAAGTATATCTTTGGACTTAACAATCACCTATTATAAATTAAAATTTTGGCATAATCAATATAAAATAAGATTTAGATTAATCATGAGCTATAATTTTTAATATAATAATAGACTTAAATTTAATAATTACTATTATAACCAGTTGAATCTTCAAATAATTCTCTAAATTCACTTTAGATATAAATTTTAGTTTAATTATATAAAAGTCGTTTAATAATAATTTATATAGACCTTACTAAGAAGATTACCTCTATAAAAGTGAAGTTTATGTTATCATTTACAACTTTTTCTACAACAACTTTTGGTTTAGATTTTTTTTGCAAATGACTGATGATTCAATATGTTTCCAATCATGACAGTATTTGTACTTGCTTCTGGAGGAATACCAGGCCAATAAATAGGTTGTTTGGAAACACCTCAATTGAATTTCATTGTAGTATTGAATTCAATTCAGCTGTTTAGAAACACAAAAATGTGATTAGTTCAATTCATGCATGTAATTGAAACACATCCCTTTTACAAGTTGAATTCTCTCCTGCATGCATCGAAATTGAATTCATGCAAGTGATTGACTTGTTACCCTAACACCACATTATAGGTGGATGGTTGTATTTCTGCTGCGGCCTCTATAGTATTAAAAGGGCAAAGCTTCTTGCGTCACACACACCCTCAAAGCAGTGCTCCAACAAGGACATGGGAATTTCTCACCCATTTTTGTCTGATAAATAATATTTATATATGATTAATAACCATATTAATTTTCCTTTGTTTTTTATATTTGGAAATTGTAATTTTACATTAATTATGAAATTATTATTGTAAATTTAGAAATATGATATTTTAAAAAATAAATAATAAATCATGAAATCCTGTGATCAAATTGTATCAATTTATGCACTACATTCTCTTCAATTTTATAATAATAATTAAAAATTAATATTTTTATTCAAGGGTAAAATGTTATATGAAATAATTGAATTCATTTTGATTGTGTTCCAAACGGTGTAATTGAATTCAATTCTAATATTACTAGATTTGTTTCAAATGGTATAGATTGAATTCAATTCAATCTTATTAATGTAATTGAATCTAATTCATTAATGAATTCAATTCGAAAGTTTCCAAATAGCTTGAAAATGGAAACCTGTCCTTCCATATACTTCTTTAAAACTAGTTAGAGACATGAAGGGTCTTGCCCCTAGATGTCTGTCAAATCAACGACTAAAGGGATTTTACAGTTGACTTTTTTTATTTGACAAAAAATAAACAAATGAGAATGAAATATAAAAGAGGGATGAAATCAATGATAGAATTATGTTTATGTTCTCAATCATATGCCTAGTAAATCTGTACCAAAGACTCCTTTTGAGCTTATATAAAGAAAGAAGCCCAGTCTGAAGTATTTTTCGTGTTTGGAGTTGTAAGAATGAGGTGAGGACTTATAATCCTTAGCCAAGAAGCTTGATCCTCTAATTATTTCAGGTTATTTTATTGGTTATTGTACTGGCTCAAGAGGTTCAATATTCTATTGTCCCAATCACACTACTAAAGTCATTGAATCAGATCGAGCTGTCTATTTTGAAAGGGACATGGAATATAATGAAAGGCATGAGTCTCATGTTGTTGATTTTAGAAAGGATCGTCTTGTTGTTCCTACACCTATTGTTTTTTTTTATCCTAAGGCAATTCAGTCTCCTTTGATTCATGATGATGTTGTTGATCGAGAAAATGATGTTGATATTCCTCAATAGGTTAGCATTGATACTCAAGTCCCATATGTAGTTGTAGCTCCACCTAGGAGATCTAAAAGGATTCCCAAATCCATTGAGTCTTCTAAATTTCGAGAATATTACATTTACTTGGAGGAGCATGAATTCAATTTAGTTGAAGACTCATATCCAATTTCTTTTCAAGATGCCATTTCTGGTTCTCGTAGTTCACAATGGTTGGCAGCTATGGAAGATGAGCTAGCTTCTATAAGTATGAATGACATTTGGGATTTGGTGAAATTACCAAGTGGCTGTAAAACTGTTGGGTGTAAATGGGTCTTTAAAACTAAACGTGATGCTAGAGGTGAGATAGAAAGATACAAAGCCAGACTTGTTACAAAGGAATATAACCAGGGGGAAGGTAAGACCATGAAGAGACTTTTTTCTCGGTCTCTACTAAAGATTCATTACATGTTATGATGGCTTTAGTTACTCATTTTGATTTGAAACTCTATCAAATGGATGTGAAAACTGCTTTCCTAAATGGTGATTTGTATGAAGATATGTTTATAAATCAGCTTCTTGGTTTTGTTGAGAAAGGTAAGGAACACATGGTATGTAAATTGAGAAAATCCATTTATGGGCTGAAACAGGTTTCTAGACAATGGTACTTGAAGTTTGACAAAATTGTTTGCTCCCTTGGCTTCAAGAAAAACGTTGTTGATCAATGCATTTACTTGAAGAATAGTGGGAGAAATTCATTATTCTTTTTTAAAATGTTGATGATTTTCTTTTATCCAGTAATGATATGGGTTTTCTTTCTAAGACTAAACAAATGTTGACAACTCATTTTGATATGAAAGATCTCGGCCATGCTTCTTTTGTTTTAGGCATTGAAATTCATCGTGATAGATCTCGTGGTATTCTTGGTTTGTTTCAGAAAAGGTATATTGAAAGGATTCTGAATAGATTCAACATGAAGACTTGTAATCCTTACAGTGCACCTATTCAAAAGAGTGACAAAATCTCTAATAGCCAGTGTCCTTAAATTGATAAAAATAAGTCAGAGATGGAAAAGTTCCCATATGCTTCTATTGTTGGCAGTCTTATGTATTCTCAAGTTTGTACACGTCTTGATATTGCTTTGGTTGTCGGTGTACTTGGTAGATACTTGAGCAACCCTGGTATGGGTTATTGGTAAGTTGTGAAACGAGTTCTGAGATACCTACAAGATACTAAGGATTACATGCTCACTTATAGGATGTCTGATCACCTTGAGGTGATAGGTTATTCTGATTCTAATTATGGTGACTGCCTTGATGATCACAAATCCACATCAGGATATATCTTTATGCTTGCTGGAGGAGTTGTATCTTGGAAAAGTGTTAAACAAACACCTACAACAACTTCAACTATAGAGGCAGAGTATGTAGCTTGTTATGAAGCTACTCGACAGGCAACGTGGTTGAGGAATTTCATTTCTGAGCTTCATCTCGTGGAGAGTGTTTCCAGACATCTAACTATATATTGTGATAACTTTGATGTGGTGGCCTTATTTCAAATATACAAGAATTCCAAGCGTTCGAAATATTTTGATACAAAGTATATGTTTGTTAGAGAGAAGGTTAAGGAGTTTCAGACCCGTATAGAGCATATACCCACCGATCTTGTGGTGGCAGATCCTCTAACCAAAGGCTTGACTATTAAGGCTTTTGTGAGTCATGTAACCCGTATGGGCCTATTTAGATCTTTTGATGCCTTGGATTAGTGGGAGTCTGTCTTTTATGTTAATTTTTTATAGCAACATTGTATTTGACTATTTTGTTATTCAATCTAGAGACTTTTGCTTATAATTGTTGCTATTATTGTTATTACCATATATTTTATTGATATACTGTACAGATATATTTGATTGTTTATATATATATGACATTTTGTACCCAGTCTCATTTTTTTGTCATGAGATTGTTAAATCTCAGTTGGTATCTTGGGTGGATGCTTGGGTCATTTTGTTTAGAATTGCACAAATGGATCACCATTTTGTGTGCATTTCCTTATGACACATTCTGTTTAGGTCATCAAGGTATGGATATGTTGCATATATGTTATCAGTACTCCTATCAGGTCTGATTTCTATACTGTTGAGGTATTTGTAACCTCATTTTGAACTTATAATTGAGAGATTGTTGGCTCTACTTTGATATCCTATTGTGGCCATATATTGTTATATTAATATGAAGATTTGTTTCTATTATCCATTGATGTTGATTATACTGTCTAAGTGAGAGAATGATAGAATTTTGTCATTATTTTTGTGGATTAGCATAATAAACATAATTTTGTACAAACCCCTATTAATTTGATCTAATTTGATGTCAAGATAATTAGGCTTGGTAATTATCTCTCAAATATGTCATTGGGTCTGTGTTAATCGGCTTGCTATGATGGGTAGGCTTGACCCATATTTTGCCATGTATAGGAGGCCCTATCGCTAATCAACCTTCAATACAGTCGCTCCATTGAGAATTGTATGTGTTTTTGCTAATTAGGGTTTGAAATAACATTAGTCAATCTTCTGTACTTCTGCCACTTCGCTTTACAAAAAATAACAATAGATTCAATTATTCCACAATTTTCAGGTATTTGTCTATATAATTATTGAATCTAGTATGCTGCAATTCTAGGGTTAATCAATTGTATTGATTAATTATGAAATTAATCTATAATTTCGTGTTAATTTCCTTCAATCAAAAAATGAAAGAGAAAATACAACTAAAAATACTAAATCTACGATTTCATTCTCTCATTTATCTATATTAAGTTTCCGTGTATATAATTTAAGTTCGATGGTTAACTACTAAAATAGTAGTGTATCGAGTATGTTGCATAGTGCTGTTGACTTATTCTTTTAAGTGCGTTCCACTTTAAAAGTTGGTGGATTTTGCTTTCAGCCTTGTGTCAAGTTATTAAATTTCAAGTCAAGTATAAACAAATTAAGTTATTAAATTTCCAGTAAGTAGAAACAAAGATTAACGGGGATTCATTTAAAAGAATGCTTAACAGTCCAATGTCTAAAATTTTGGATAAAGCTGCGATGTTTCTCTTCATGTATGTAATTAACATAGTATCAAAACGTATCTTAAATTGTTAAAACGTATCTTAAATCTTGTCATGGTACTCAAAATTCATGCGTTTTTCAAAACGCTGTTTTGAATGAGGATTAATTTCAATCACTATGATCTTGTTCCATTTCAACTCCTTTGGAACTTTAGGAAAGAAAGAAATAGTAATAGTGAGAATAGTCTATATACAATATCAAGCTAAAGAAGTTGAGATCATCCAATAGTGCAAGACAGAAACTTCTGTAAGTCATTACGCAGTTCCAGGAATTCTTGAATTCGCTATTCTAAATTTGGGCTTCATAATTTCATAAGTTAAGGGCCTTGGTGACTTGTGGATGACTACATCTCTACACCTTATCCTGCATTCAATTAGAAATCAAGTGTAAATGATCATAAGCGAGGAATTAGTTCAGTGTTTAATCTAACAACAATACTAACTAGGGCATACTACTAAAGACATTTGGTAATATTCATCTTACTCGTGTACATCATCGAAACATATTCTATATTACTGAAATCGTACTACTTAGTTTGTCTCGATATTGCCCTGTTTAGGCTGACAGGCATGCTGGAATATAATTTATTCGGCAGATGGACTGCATATAATTGGCCAAGGATGTAACAATCAGCGACCAAATGAATGCAAAATAAGATAGAACTGAACATATATGTGCTAATCAGTAGAGTTAGAACTATAGAAAACAAGTTTACAGGTCGTGTCTGCATGCAAATCAATGGAGAAACAAGTTCTTGGGCGGATCTTACTAAGGTGTACCATTGTGACTGACCAAAGAACGTGGATCGATTAATTAATGAGGTAGATCGTAGAACGTTCACTAAGACATGAATATTTTAACTTGTATTACTGTACGAGATTGCACCTTATTTTTTTAAGTATATTATAATACTAACTCGATCAATTCTGTATCGCCAACAGATACTGGAACTCAAAGTCATAAGGTATCTTGTCAACGGTAACGGTGGGTATTTTGCCACTGTTACGGCCTCTGAAGCAGTCCACAATGGACTTTCTTAACGACCCAGATGTAGGTAAATGGTGGCAAACCCATTCCACTAATGAGTCCATATCCATGGCAAAATCAAGCAGGTTTCGTAGCAAAAGGTCTGGGAATGCTATTCTTTTTGTGCTGGTTACAACCATGGAAGCTTGCAGATACTCTAACTTTGATTTCTCCAGCTCTGCCGTAACACCCTCACCTGTGTATACTCTTACCTGCGTACATCGATTCATTAAGGAATTGAAAACTGCAAATTAAGATGGTTTAATAAGCTAAATCCATTAATGATTTCCACGTAAAGATGGAATTTGATTCTGCAACTTACTGCAGGAGAAGAACGCGTTCCACAGCAGAGAGCAAACGTGATATTAGGATTCATTGACTCGAGTCCATAAAGTTTACGAACAATGGCCTCCTTATCGTCCTTTTCATTGTTTTGATGAACCTCCATATGAGAAAGGCAGGCCATGCTTATTTAGTTACTTGATTGCTATGAGTATTGCTATAATTTCTAAGAATAGGCCTCATATGGATATGGAGAACTTGGGAATCAACCATGGTTCAATCAGTCATTTTACCTCGTTAGAAGATGCAGGCTTCCTCAAAATATAATGCTCGATTGCATAAGCGTTGAGCGTGTTTCCACCAATGTTGAGAGTTGCCTAGATTCAGAACATAAAAAGTTACGCTAATCACGTAGGACTACAAACTTATTATAAATATTCGTCTTCAATTCTGGTCGTCCTCCTTGTTTTCTTGAAGAAATGATAGATTCAGTTTTAATTTTTTTGTCAGAAACAGAGGTTGTCTTTGTATTAATCTTTTAAACTAGCTAGGTTAACCATTGAAAAAAGGAGTTCAAGAAATACCTTGTTCATCAAAGTAAACAAATTTTCTGGCGCCGAGGGCACTCCATACTGGAGAAATCCCTGAAAATGTATAGGCAACAATCATAGTAAATCAGGACCAGAATGAATGTTAAGCATGCTATCCTGACATGTGCTAGCTTGTTCGTAGATCAGAGCATCAGTAGCAGCATCATATATATGGTAAGTAAATCTCAGAAGAAATGTTGATAGTAAGCTTAAAATTGGTTCCATACTATACATGCATTAGACAAGCATTGTACATGTTGATCCAGAAGGCCAATTTTTGTTGATAAGTCAGAAATTTCAAGTCGACTGTCTGGAGATTACTCATTAACACCCTGCAGGTAGATCACAAATACACAAGGATAAGTAAACAAATTTGTGTCACGACCATGTTATAATAATGGCTCTGATATTGGAATCCAGTTTTTGTTATATTTTCTGGAAAATGTAACAAGAATAGATCATTATTAATTCACGATTAATTTAAAACATAAGCATAAATCATCATGGAGTACTTGAAACTTGGTCACTGAATTTGGTGCTGCATGCTGTTTCCACTTGAATTTAGTAGAGATGATTAATCAGTTCAGCAGGAGTTACAGCGAATATACCTTAACCTTCTTAGCAATGGAATAAAACTGGCACTTGAGATGTACTTTGGATCCATTGAACTTGATGAGAATATAACCAAGTTCTTATAAGGACCAATATCCCTTGGAATCGACTCTTCCACATTGAAGACTCCGTAAGGATCCTGTTGTCTTGACATCTTCAGTGATGCAATGCTCGACTTCGAGTTCAAGGGCGTCTCAGCCCTGAAACTTCTTGATATTAAAGAAGAGTGCAAAGACATCGAAATTGGACCAGACTTTTCCCGTTCTATTGCTCTTGATGTTCTTAATAATCTTATGTATATGAAGTTCAAACACTTCATAATGTTCTCGGACAGTTTGTTAGGTGGCCACTGCTGGACATTTTCTTCTGACAGAATTGAACTCGACAGTGATTTCTGTAAATTTTCAGACAAGTGCTCCATATTCCTCTCTCTTGGCTGTAACAAAATATGGTTTTAATCCTTATCCCAATTTAACACACACTCAATGCCATTATTCATATTATACAGCAAGTATAATAAGCTAAGGATTATTCACATGATTAACTTCAACTATCTGAGCTTGAAGAATGAAGCACAATCTAATGGTGACAACAAAATGGAGGCGTACCTTGGGTGAGGGAAATCTAAGGTCTCGCATAGGCGATGACGACTTTGTTAGCCCACTTTTTCTTGGAACCCTCTCCTGAAATTTAGCATCCTCGTAGTAGTTGCTTTCCTTCTGATCAAAGAACGTTCTCAAGGATCCCATTTTCTCATGGAGAGTGAAGTCATTAATATTGTAGTCACCTTTAATCGCTTTACTTATGAAATGTAAAGCCTTATTAGTCTCATGGGACATCTTGTCTTGCATGCTTTTGCTTAAAGGGCTTGGATTAACAACATATGGAGAGTGGTTTTGAAGGCTGCTGGTAGTCCCACTACGTTGCCATCGCTTTGATTTTGTTTCCTTGTTGACTTCTTGTTCGTTCTTCAAACCAAGTTTAAGTTGGCTTATTTGGCCTTCTAGTCGAGCTATCTCACCCTCGACCATGGCAAGCTCATTTAAGAGCTCCTTTGCCTACATGTACAAGTCATTGTAGAATTAAACTTTCCTTGGTTGTAGAACTACATGGGAAAATCATACTGCAAATAAGAAATCCATAAATAAAGAAAAATATGAGCGGTAATAATGAGTTGTATATATGCTCAAATCAAATGTTTAGAAGTATTTATTTATTTTGGAATATTAAAAAGCTAGCAAAATTCATCCTTCTTTTTATTGCCTTAGCACATAAGCTTACGATAAGCTACAAGTCTCTGCTGATCAATAAGGTCTGATTTAATCCCACTCCTACCACAAATTTCTGGACTTCTCAAGTGATTCCTAGAGCTTGCTACCAAAAGTTCCTTATATTAAAGACGAGGAAGAAACTAAAAGAATAGTCATTTCGTACCTTAGGAGGAAGAAAATTCGGGATAGATGTAACACTTCCATCTTCCTTGTTATTCATGCGCTCCAAAACACTATGCACTTTTTCTTCTTGCTGCAACATTTTCTGAAGCAAGGATACCTGCAATGTTGATTCCCATAATCTGTATCTAGTTCTTCTGATTAGTAATGTAAGCTACGCAGGAAAGAAATGGAAATTAATCCAATATCATTCTTGCATTTGACATAATTTCCTAGGCTACTGACAAATATCTAGATTAAAATTTTGCACTATACTCTCGTAATTTTCTTTTTTTATAAAGATTTTTTGTGATTATATTTGGAATAATTAGCACAACCACAGCTGCACATCGTAACTATTTTACACAGTTTGTCCGCCTCCAACCCGCCATGTGAAACTCACAATAATCTGTTTTCATTGTACCCAAAAAAAAAAAATGATAGATGCAAGTTCTACATTAGTTGTTACTGCCAGTGCAAGTACCATGACGGTGATGGCCTAGAAATGCCTATGTGAAATCAAATGATGTTCCAATGGGAATGGGATAAACTTCCTTTTGCATATATGTGAGTGGGGACCCATACCTATATTACCTCCATCGAGCTCTCGTAGCTACTTATCTTCTGAATTCTAACGTTTGGTAATAGTACAAAAACAAGAGCCCTGCTGTTTTTTTTCTCTTTGCTGAATTGAACTATAGTTATTTTATCTTCTAATATATAAGTACTGAAAGTGCCTACCTCTTGTTCCAGTTCTTCTCTCTTTTGATTCCCACTGACCTTTATTCTCTGCATTTACAAACAACCAAGGGCGTAGAGAGGAATATATGTAAAACGAAGCTACATAATCTAAAGAGCAATGAATGAATATATAATAAATCTTGGCAATTATTCGTCGACTTACAATATCTGACGGCATGTTCATAGAAAATTCACCCGAAGAAGCCATAGGGCAAGGGTTTCTTTCCCAGAGTAGGTTTAGCCTGATTAAAACGCCACGATATCCATTCTTAAGACAAGAGGGTATACCAAGAACTTGATGATTAAGTACTGTTGGTAATTGACATTAAAGGGACGACCCACTTAGCTTGGAACAAAAGGAAATAAAGTGGATGGTCGCTGAAGCCGTTGTGGTGGTTGTTATAGTAGGAAATATGCAAAGGAAACCAGAAAAAGGCATAAGATTGAGGTTTTATGAGAAGATGGAGAGGAGCTTTCAGAGAAGGAGAGAGAGGTTGGTACGTTGAAATGAGTTTCTAGTAACCGTCTCAGTTATGGAGTGAGACATGATGCCAAGAGAAAAGGGTAGTAGTGGCCGACTTTCAGCTTTGCCTTAGCGTAGCTTGTAATTGTGGGCTCTGAAAGATTGTGGCGGTTATACCTTCTCTTAAAAGGTCGTTTTATATATATTTAACGAGGGAACATCGTATAATAGATAAAGTCAAGTGTTAGCATTTGGATTTTATTATTATTACTCCAACAAAAACAAAGAGTGGCTTTTGTCCTAAGAATTGTTTCGTTTAACAGAAGAATTAGATGAGGTAGGTGTAACCCCATCTTCGATGATCACCTCTGATGTTGGCAGGACATATGTTCCATACGGTGCATGCAGATATAAGTGGCACGAGCGTCTTTATCTTGGGCTCGCATGACATAACATTCTTGCTTTAGTTAACAAAAATGCTTGATCTGCATGTGACTGGTGTCATATATTTTTTAAACTAATTAATTAAAGATATATAATTATAAGTTGGTGAAAATTGCACTCGACAATTACTATATGTATGTATGTTCAATCTCAATTTAAAATGTTCTTTTATATATTTTTTCCCTTTAAATTTCAGTATATATATGTGTTGTAGTTGTTAACTAATCTCATTATGGCATTATGATATGGTGGGACTGTCCCGGTTAACGTCTTTTAGAAGTTCAGATCTTCTGTTTAATATTATAGTATTTCATTGTGTCCAATGAACCTCAGTCATTTATTTATGTGAGTTCTGCGTGAGTTCTGCGTGAATCCACTAAAATAAATGGTTGAAATTTTATAAGATAAAATAAAACAAAATAATATTAGACAGAGGATCTTTTCTCGTCATTTAGACGAAGTGTAATTCAGTTAATGATTGTCGTCCTCTGCTATAGCTAGAACTCAATTTTGAGTCGCAGCTGTGAAAAAACAGTATCTTTAATTTCATACATTGGGAATTATACTCACTTGAACCATTTATGGGAACGGGATTTCGACTTCCCTACAATTCAGAACATATGACGTATTTATTAGGTAAAATCCATTGAATCCAATAATTTATGATTTTTAAGGTCGTGCACGTTCCTTGAATTATTGACTTTTAGTGCAGACGGAGAGAAACTTCAACAAGAAAAATGCACATCTCTTTATTACTGTTATGACGAAATTCGTATGGATAGATAGATATGAAAATGTACAACACCAGATTCACCAATTACATGATTTTGAAATATGTTAAAATTGGGATTTGAAGTCTGAATGTAAATTTATGGGTCGTTTGATTCCACTTCTATTTTTTTGTTGTTGATTTTAGTTTTTATTTCCTGTTTTTGGTTTATGTTTTTTTCCTTAAAAAAACGAAAACCTATTTGGTTGAGATTTGTAATATAAAAATTAAAAACAAAAACCTGTTTGGTTGAGATTTCTAATAAAAAACTGAAAACAAAAATATGTTTGGTTTCATTATCATGTTTCTATTTTTTGTAATTATACTATTATGTGTAATAATTATAATCTAATACATTATATTTTAAATTAATTAATTGTGATTATAGTTAAAATTAAATATATACTAATCAAATATTATTAAAAATTACACATTAATTGTATATAATAAAATTACATAAATTAGAAATTACATTAAATCGTTCTAATCAATAAAAGATGTCCAAAGCATAATTACCAAAAAAAAATTGTTCATCATACTATAATTCTTGAAAATATAATAGTATTATCATTTACAAAAAGAAACATAAATCAATTAGAAATATTATAATCACTTCACATTTGTCTAGCAATTTCATCTCGCTTCCAAGACATGTCTCGAAGTTGTGCTGGAGTGATATTATACTCTACTTGAGAACTTGCATCATCATTTTCACTTCGACTGATTTGTTCTTCATTTTCAACACAGCTTTTAAATAATTCGTCGCTTTGTCCACACATTCTAATATAGTTGTGTATAACACAACAAGCAATAACGATGTATTTTTGTTTCTTTATATCATAACTCGGCATGTTTTTAAGTATATGAAATCTTGTTTTTAGAACGCCAGAACATCTTTCAATAACATTTCTTAATGAAGAATGCCTGTAGTTAAATAATTCATGTGGACCTTGAGGTCTTCCTCTGTCTCTGTAATCTCGCAAATGATATCTTTCACCTCGATATGGTGAAAGAAATCCAGGCATATTAGTATAGCCCGAGTCAACCAAATAGTACTTACCTAACATAAAAAAAGAACATAATATTAATAAAAATATATTAAAATGAATCATTATTACTATATTTATTTAAAATAATATAATATCTTGTGAAAGCATAGGAAATTAATTCGCTGGATTTGTCACTGTTTCCAAAAGAACTCGAGAGTCATTTGCAGTACCTTCCCATCCCTCCATTACATATGTAAAACGCATGTCAAATGAACAACAACACATAATATTTTGGGTTGGATTAATTCTTTTGCCCCTGTATGGTATTTGTTCATCAGTCGGAACATGTGCATCAATATGTGTACCATCTATTGCTCCTATACAATCCTAAAAATAAGAAAATATATTAAAATAAAATTTAATCATAAGGACATAATTGAAATAGTAATTAAATATATGAATGTACCTGAAAATAGGGAAAGAATTTTGAATTATGTTGAATCTCAGGAGGTGTATTAGTAAAAGATGGTGGAGTAATGACTTTTTTTGCAAGATGATTAACTATATATAAGACTTTTCGAAAGTACTTCAAAATTGTCCAGGTCGAATGTTGAAAGCGTTCTGCATTGACTCTAGTTGTCTCGCCATGTCCTATAGTCATCAAGAAAATTGCTACTTATTCCTCTACAGTCAAATGATTTGTTGCCTTTAAGCCTCCTAAACTCTTCAACTCATCACATAAGCTCAAGAAGATTGTCTTTTCCATTCTTAAGTTTTCATAAATCCTTGTAGGATTTCCATTCAAAAGTTCCAATATCCAATCATAACCTGGTAGAGCAGAAGTTCTACATGGTTGCTTTTGTAATTGAAAATATTTGTTCTCTCCTGCAACTACAGCAATAAAGATTACCTTCTTCAGTTCATCATCAGAATCTGATTTGAAATCTGATAAGGAATTCATGTATCTACAATATCAATATTAAATAATTAATAAAATATTCAATCACGTATATTTAATCAAATATATAAAAATATTCATACAAAATATAAACTTAAAATTAAGTCAACTATTCATACAAAGCATAAACCAAAAATGTTCAAAATATAAAATAGTGCTTAATATAAAAGTGTCAAATCAATAAAAATTCGATATGCAATAACATGAATATCTAACTAAAGTGACATAATCCAATCCAAATTCCTTGCTTGTGTCATCTTCAAAAACATATCCCTATAAAGTGGAGAATCGTGTAAAGCCTTCACAGTTTTTCCATATAGCACACCATCAACACCCAATTCATCTAAAGAATTCAGACATTCCGTTATTATGCTAGACTCTTGAGATCTACTCTCTACGGTGGATGATGTTTCCTTCAATTTTTTCTCAAGTAAATCATTCTTCATTTTCGATTGTTCACTAAAAATAAGTAAGGCTTCTTCTACAATATTAAAATGTGTCTTCTTTTCCTTCTTGTTTTTATAAGACTTCTTTCTCGTAGATGGAAAACTTTTATCTTGATCTTCTTTTCCATTATACGAGTAATCTTCATCAATATCATTTCCATGCTCGTCTTCTGTACTATTTGATGGAGATTTAGTTGATGGATGTGCATGCATACCGATTCGATAGTATCTCCAAAATATGACACAAGTCAAAAATTCCTTACATCCTTTTTCTTGAATCATGAGCCATTTTATGCACCTATAATGATGAAAATATAAATGAGAATGAATAGTATATAAATATAATATATTAACAAAACAAAAGACATATTTTACCTTAAATAGATTTTCCCAACATTCATTTGTAGCATTAACTTCACCAGTACAAGAGTTGTAACCGATTCCTGTTTCTTTGAGTAAGTTCTTGAAATTCTTCAATCTAGCCCTTAGTCCATTATACTTATTCTTCAATTGAATATCAGTATACTCCTTATTGAACTTTGTTTGAAGCCCTACTTTAATATTCTTCCAACCAGATTTTGAAAAGGTAGTAGTTGTTCGATTTCCCTTCTTCACTTCTTCAACCATCAAGGAGATTAAATACATCTCTATCGTATCATTCCATACCCCATCTTTTTCGTTTACTTCTATACAATCATTGTTATCGTTCATATTGTTCAAGCTTTCCATAACTAAATATAATAACATATAGCGACATCAATCAAAATAATATTTACAAAGTATTAAATGCTAAATATATATTAAAATAAACACGTGACAATGTATTGTATTCTACATTTTAAAAATTATCGATTTTTACATTAAAAAAGCATTACACTAAAAATAAAACCATCGACATCATTAAAAATAGGAATACACATTAAAAATTGCAATGAACGTAAATGCGTTTAATATTTTAACTTTGCAAATGTATTTAATATTTCAACTTTACATTTAATGCAAGAATCCACGTTGCATGAAAGGCATTCAATGTTTCAACATAAGCATTTTTTTTTTAAATAAGGAGGTTTTATTACTAAGTATCAGATAATAAAACATGCCTTACAAAGTTGGGTGGGTTATCATTCCACTCACCAACGTTTCCAGTTACTCTAGTTGCCTGAGCTAATGAATGTGCAGCTACATTTGTCGTTCTTTTGATCAAATTAAAACAACACTGCCCATGGAAATTTGCTCCAATACTACAAATTTATTCAATAAGAGCTCCAAAAGAAGTGTAGTCAGGTGACAACCCACTACATAAAGCTTGAAATACCTCCTGACAGTCCCCTTCTATGATAACTTGGTCCACGACTTGTCCATTAACCAGCTAAGCACTTCTTTTACTACTATGGCTTCTGCTGTTTTCGGGGAAAAAGTTCCAGTAATAATGCTATTTTTGGCCACTAGGAAAGATCCCCTATCATCTCTGAATACCATTGCAATACCAGTGCCAGAGTCACCAACATCAGTGGCCACGTCAGTATTAATTTTGATCCAACCTGCTTCTGGTTTGACCCATTTCTGTAATACTTTCCCACTACCTTGCGGTTGCTTTGTCGTTTGGGCATTTTTCCAAGCATCTAGTGTGCGATTTGCAACAAACCAAACATTTGTAGGATTTGGGAATTTGTTTGCCCAAATAACACTATTTCGAGCATCCCAGATAGCATTGCACACACACATTGCCAAACAAACATCTTTGGAATTAAAAAGGCTTAGAAATTCTATCATCCAATTGCAAAAAGAACTCACGATTAGTCTGTACCACCCAAAATTTGATATTTGCCACACATGCTTTGCAAACGGGCAGTCCACCATTAAATGCAATATGGTCTCTTCAACGCCATTGCAGAGTGGGCATCCAGCAGGGACAGGAACTCGTCGTTGGGAAAGAGCATCTCGAGTTGGAGTGATGTTGTTGCCTGCCCTCCACATGAAGTTTTTAACATTTGGTGGTAGCTGTAAATTCCACAGCTTGCTCCACATTTTATTTACCCTGTCCCTCGGTAACTCAGTGTGCTCCAATAGCTTTCTATAGGCTGACTTTACAGAATAAACTCCTTTCTTCTCCAGGAGCCAAAATAAGCTATCCACTGCACCTCTACTAAGTGGTATTGAAAGAATTTGCTTTTGATCTCTATCATTGAAAGTTGCTCGGATAACATCTTCCGTCCATCTTCCATTGCTTATTAAATCACTAACCATAAAAACATTCTTCGCAGGATCAAAACAAGTAGTAACACGTTTGAAATGCTGGTCCTGGATCCAAGGATCCATCCAGATTGAAATATTCCTTCCCTGGCCAATTCTCCAACACATACCCTTCTCAAGAACACTTCTACCTGCTAATATACTTCGCCACACATAGCTAAGATTACCACTCAAATTAGCTTCCATGAACCCAGTACCAGGAAAATATCGTGCTTTAAGTACTTTTGCCATTAGGGAATCTGGATTCTTGATTATGCGCCAACCAATCCTACCCAACAAAGCTACATTGAATTCATGGATTCTTTTAAATTGCAAGCCCCCTCTTGTTTTGTGTGCACACAGCCTGCTCTAGGCCATCCAATGCAGATTGGTCGCCCCATTATCCTTCCTTCCCCACCAGTAGTCCGAAAACATCTTCTCTAGGTCCTCACAAGTTCCTTTTGGTAAGAGGAAAAGAGACATCACATAATTCGGGATGGCTTGTAAAACTGTTTTTATTAAAATTTCTTTGCCTGCCTTGGAGAGGAGCTTGTTCTTCCATGAATTTAATCTTTTCCACACTTTCTCCTTGACAAAAGAAAAAACCTCTTGCTTGTTCCTTCCTATTGCTGTGGGTAATCCAAGGTATTAGCCTAAGTTCTCCTGCTCTTCTACACTAAGTCGTTCACAAATGCTCCTTCTCACTGCCTATTGAGTGTTAGGACTAAAGCAAATTAACGATTTAGAGAAGTTAATTGCTTGTCCCGATGCTACCTCATAATCTCCAAGAACCTGCTTCACCACTTGAGTCTCTCTCTCTGTAGCTTTGAAAAAAAGAACACAGTCATCTGCAAAGAAGAGATGGCTAATTTCCGGGGCCCCACGTCTGACACAACAGCCATGTAGTTCACCTGAAGTTACCTTGTGTTGTATAAACCTGGATAGGACCTCTGAACACATAATAAACAGATAAGGACTAAGGGGATCCCCTTGCCGTAATCCCCTATGGGGAGTAATGGGTCCCAATAAACGTCCATGCTGCAAAACATGAAAACTCACAGAAGAAACACAATCCAGTATGAGATCTGTCCATTCTTTTGAAAATCCCATTCGTTCCATCACCGCCCGAAGAAAAGTCCATTCGAGCCTGTCATAAGCCTTGCTTATGTCAATCTTGAGTGCCGCTAACCCTGCTTTCCCATATCTCTTACTACGCATATAATGCAGCACCTCATAGGCTATTATTGAGTTGTCTTGTATCTGTCTTCCTGCAACGAACGCACTCTGTTGTGGGGAAATAATCTTGGCTAAGATTGGCTTCAAACGATTAGCCAACATCTTTGCCATGATTTTGTAGAGAATTTGACAGAGAGCTATTGGACGGAGGTCCTTCATGCTGGCCGGCTTCGTTTTTTTTGGTATGAGGACTAACAGTGTTTCATTCAGCTTTCGGGGAATAGTACCTGCTCTGAGACTTGAAATACAAAAATCAGAAACCTCACTCCCAATGATATTCCAAAACCTCTGAAAAAATCCAGGATTCAAGCCGTCGACTCCTGGTGACTTATCAATGCCTATACTGAACACAGCATCCTTTACATCCCATGTAGTGAACGGAGCACTAAGGTCGAGGTTATCTTCTTCAAATATAAGGCGAGGGACAAAACTCATCAGCGTCTGAGGATCACAAACCTCAGAGGAAAAAAGATTGTTAAAATAGTCTGTTATCACCATTGGGAGTCCGGAATCCCAATCTCTCCACGTTCCGCCCTCATCTTGCAACCTGTCAATACGATTTTTGCTCCTTCTTTCAGAAGCTCTTGAGTGGAAATATTTGGTATTTCGATTCCCATCATGAAGCCAGTCAACTTTGGCCCTCTGTTTCCAATATTCCTCCCGACGTAAAAGTAGTTGACCATATTGTGCCTTTGCTTCTAGGAAGCTCCTCCTATCACTCGCTGCTCTTCTACCACGCAAAGCTTTCAATCTACTCCTGCAAGCATCCAAATCAGCTTTGAACTTCGCCTTGAAGTCTTTTCCCCAAACATCCAGGACTTGCGAAACTTGGCTGAGCTTATTAATTAAATCAGTGGACTGATATTCCTTCCAGCATTTGTCAACTAAAAGACAACATTCAGGTTCCTTGCTTCTAGAGTTTTCGAAACGAAACAAGTGAACCTGACTGCGTTGGACAAAAATACGAAGCTCAAGAAAAACTGGCAGATGGTCAGAAGTCGAGATATCCAAAACTGAGGCTGTAGCTTGGTTAAATCTCTGCCGCCACTTATCATTAACAAAACACCGATCTAATTTGGCCTAAATTTGCTCTTCCCCTAATCTTCCATTATCCCAAGTAAACTTATAACCAGTGCTCTTAAGATCCACTAAGCCTGCGACACTCACTGCTTCACGAAAACCATTGATAAGGTGGTTAGGTTGTGCTAGACCTCCCCTTTTCTCATCTTGGCCCAGAATATCATTGAAATTGCCTATGTAGGCCCAAGGCAGTTGGCTTTGTAAACCCAAGCTCTTGATAACTTCCCATGAATGACTCCTCTGGTTTCTATCAGGTTCTCCATAGAAACCCGTTAACCTCCAAGGCTTAAGCCCAAAACCATTCACTTCGACATCAATGTACCTTGGTGATAAACCAAGAAGATTTACCGACTCAACACCCTTCCATAAAAGTGCAATGCCTCCACTATGACCCAAGCAATCAACTGAAAAAAATCCATCATAATGTAATATATTTTTTATTTCATTTATTTTAGAAAAAAGACAAAGAGTTTCTACTAAAAAAATAAAATTTGGTCGCTTCTCCCAAATCAACTGTTGGAGATTCTCTAAAGCTTTTTCTTGACTAAGCCCGCGGCAATTCCAGCTTAAACAACTCATTTCTGACGGCGGGACTGATTCCCAGTTCCCGCCTTCCCCCCGTTTTTTGGAGCATTAGGTCTATCGCTCGAAATATTTTCAGCATCATCATTCTCATTCAACTCCATTGGGCTTCTCACTGCTTTATGTTCAGTTTCCCCCAGCCCAGTTCTTCTGCATTTTGGGTCATTAATAGTGACAAAGTCTGGCCCATTACTCCCATCAGCTGTAGTTGACTTATTTTCCCCATCTTCTCTCAATCCTTCCTTATTTAAAATTCCTCCATTCTCGCCTATATCAGCCCCTGATTTTGTGGGATCTGATTTCCCAAATAATGGATTCACGCCCTGAAAGACTGGGTTTCCTTTCGCAGCTCCATCATTACCGCTCTGTCCCTTCCTCTCGGCGGCCGTTCTACTACCCTCACCGCCGGTTCTCCTCCCTTCAATGCTGGGTTCATCACGCAGCCACTGGTTTCCAATATACTGTTGATTACGCCTGTTACTATCACGCAGATGAGGGCTAAATTTTCTTGATAAAGGCGCTCCATTCGCATGTATTAACAGTGGACAAAATTTGTAGCTATGGCCGATGATTCCACAAATAAAGCAAAAGGTTGGAATCCTTTCATAAACAAAACTCACTTCGATTGACTGCTTCATTTTTTCCTTCTTCAATTTGATCGAGTCTTTGATGGGTTTGTTAATGTCCACCTTGACCCGGACCCTCCAGTACTCTCTCCATTTGTGAACAAAATTATCAGGATCCGCTTCCATAAACTCACCCAAAGCATCCCCTACATTCTTCGCGACATGTTCAGACCGGAATCCCGATCGTAATCCGAAGACCTTAACCCAAAGATAGACATGGTTCAGAGGGACATCACATGGATTTTCCATCCCTTCCATTTTTTCCAGAAGAATGGCTTGATTATTAAAGGACCACGGATTCATATCCATCACCCTATTCATATCCACTTTATGGTAAAACGGAAACACATACAGCCCCCCACTCACCTCCCTAACTGACATCCCCATTCCAGGTTGCATAAGAGATGCAAGTGTGTGTTTCATAGCAGCAAAATTCACTGGCCGATTGTTAATGAATCGTCCAACCAGGCACAGCGAATTATATCCATAATCCTCCCCTTCACCGTCTTCAATAACGACAAACTCCTCCTCTTCAGCATCTTCTATAGTCAAGCTGGCCATATCGACCGAAACCTGATCCACTTCCATGTTTTCCGGGCCATGATATTCCTCATTCTGTTGCCTTGATTCCATTAGGATCAGACAAAGACAAAAAACAAGCTTGTCAAAAGACAAGACAAAACAACTGGAGCAAAGTTTTGCTTCATATGCACTATCTTTTTTTGTTAATCAACTCAATTGAATTAACTAATTTTCTTTACCATAAGCATTTAATATATGGCCATTAGTTTATTGTAAAGATGAAGCTTTTTAGTGAATAAAAAACGATGGAAACCATGAATACACGTTGCAAGAAAGGCATTTCAACATAAGCATTTAATGTTTCAGAGATGCATCGAATGAATGCAAGGCACGTAAATAGATGCATTTAATGCATGATAGGCAACATAAAAGGCTCATTAGTTCACACAGTTCCTCTGCAATTCGGTTCTCTCCTTCTTTATTTTTCTCTGCTTCTTTCACACAGTTCCTCTATATCTGGGTTCTCTCGTTTTTTATTTTTTTCTACTTTTTTCATTATAGTTCGACACCTCGGTATCAACCTCCATAGATGGCTGCTAAGAGAACCAATCATCTTCCTCTGCGGAGAGTGTATGGGAACATGGAAATATACACACTAACAAGAGCTATGAAGACATAAATAAACACAAACCTGGATGAAGATGAGGCGCAGATAGGATGAAGATGTTGGATGAAGATGCGGCGCAGAGAGGATGAGTGCAGAGAAAAAAGAACAGGGTTTGAAAACGCGATATTTTTTGTTGTGAAATATCACGGAAACGTGAATTTTCCATTTCTGTAAATGAGTTGCGGTTTTTTTATTTTTTAAAACAGTGAAATAAATCAAATACAACCAAACATGATTTATTTGGAAGTTTCAATTTCTATAAAAACCGCAACAGGAAACGAGAAAAAAATCGAAAACAAACAGGGCCTTAATGTCATTAATATGTCTCAATCATCTTACCTATAAACTTTAGTTTAATTCGGATTATTACATTAAGCCCTTGATTAAATTTGTAGTTAATTTAAATCCAATAAAATTTTTCACCTAATTTGTGATTTATATCAATAATTTATACAAATTTAATTTATATTAAAACAAATTTTACATGTACAAAATAATATCTAAAAATGCTTTAAATCATATGAAAACCACGATAAATTTCTTGGGATTTTTTGAAAAGTGAATTTTTCGATATTGGTATATATTGAAATTGATATTGCATAACAAAGCAAATTGATATTATTTAGTTTTTTACCATCTTACACATAGTCTAAAACTTTTCACTTGTATATTTAATTCATCCTTATTTTATATATTATTGAAAAATCAAAGGGGCTAATTGTTTCACAAACTTTTCGGTTCGTTTCTAGCAAACAAAAAAATAAAAAAAATTAAAAGATCAAAAAATAAATCAACATCGAAAATTTGGTAACGTAGTTCGACATACATTACCTACATCTACAAAGCCTTTACCTAGTTTAATACTTTCACGAAAGTACAATAGATTTACTTAATGCTTTACTGAGCTGACACTACTCAACTCTTGACACTATCTCTTAACCTTATTTTTTATGAAAGAATTTCACACCCAATAGTACGACCACTTCGCACTAACATCGACAGAGGATTTTCTCAAACAATATTTAATAATAATGAAAAAAATAAACAATTCAAGTAATTAAATAAAATTCACTGGCTTACTTTCAGACTTTCCAAAACACCCTTTTGGGTCTATTGTTCACATACAATCAAAAGGTGAAACTGAGATAATTTGGTCATACTCTCATCTAGAAAAGTGTTCCTCTATGTCTTATCTTTCTATTAACACCAAAATCACCCAATTTCGTTCAGTAATATGGAAGATACATCTCAAACATTTTTGGACTGTTCTTAATCAAAAACAATTTACTATATACAACTTCCATCTATAAATTGAATACCTTAAAAACTGAATCAAGATTAAGCTTCTTCATGCAATTTATATCCCTATTTCTCTAGTTTACTCGAAATAAAAAATCACCTCAATTGGAATCCTACAGATCAAAATATCATCAAAATACTGAAGTATGTTTAGTAAAATAACACCAGTTCATACTCCTTTAAGACCACACTCATTGCATCCGTCCCACTCTTTTCACTCAATATTTTCCCATTAATTCTAGATAGCTATGATTCTTGGTGAAGATGTATATCAATGTCTTACGAATCCAATGGTTCAAGAATCAAGTCATTTGGAGGTCTAGAGAGGAAGTTATAGCCAAAAGAATCTAACATGTTCGTATCTTTACTCGTATTGTACATGTCTTGGAACAATTACTATAACTCTCACTACAGATGTCAGATTAAATTATTTTTTAGACTATTGGAAAGAGGACTTCCAAATCTACAACTCTCATGAAGACCTCGATGGCCAATTCTATCGTCTGGTTTCAGTATCATCTCACTTTCCTTTCGTCTTAGTTATATCGTCTCATTTCCATCGTCTCATTTCTATCGTCTCACTTTCTTCCATCTCATTTTCTTCCGTCTCATTTCTATCGTCTCATTTTCTTCCATCTCATTTCTTCCGTCTCATTTCTATCGTCTCATTTTCTTCCATTTCATTTTCTTCCGTCTCATTTCTTCCGTCTCATTTCTTCCGTCTCATTTTCTTCCGTCTCATTTTCTTCCGTCTAATTTCTTTCGTCTCATTTTCTTCTATCTCATTTTCTTCCATCTCATTCACTACAAGAAATCATCGTTTTACCGACGGAAATTACCGTCGATAAATTAGAGATTTTCATCAGTGAAAGTAATCACCAACAGAATTTGGTGCCCAAAAAATCGGTCGGTGAACTTCCCACAAGTAAAAATACCGACCGAAATATTCCGTCTCAATATTACGACGGAATTTATGACTGAAAGTTGTTGTCGGTATTTATATAACGACGGAATGGGCAAGTAAGATTCCATTGGAGAAATTTTGTTACGGTCATTTGGTCCGTCGGTGAGGCGAAGGTATCTTAAACCACTTTTTCCGACGGTTTATTTTACCGTCGGTAAATATCGTTGTTTCCGACGGACAATTTTTCGTCGGTAAGAACTGATAATATATTTATTTTTTATTTTGTTGTTTTGTTGTTATAACAATGTTATATTATATATATACTTTATTTATTTGTGTTATGTTATATTATTTGTTCATAATATATTAATTTGTATATATAGTTTGAATAATGAGAAAATTAATAAATAATAAAACATATAAAAAATTTAATTTAATAATTAAAAAAGAAGAAAGAACAAATCTCTTATGTTTTTTAATTGAAAACAAATGACAATGTTATGCTAATGTCGTGGTGATCATGGATGCTCTGAACTGTTTCCCCCCTCTTTAACATTTCCATCTCCTGCCTAAGCTGAGTCATCTGCTCCATATGCTGTCTGTCCTTGGTCATCTGCTCCACCTCCGCTCTCATCTTAGTAAGCCACTCCATCTCCTCTCTCCTCTTAGCTGCCTGCTCCATCTGCTCCAACGACTCTCTGATCTTTGAAACCTACTCCAGCTCCGTCCTCATCTCCTCCCTCAACTGCTGAGTCATCTCTGCTCTCAGTTGTTCTCTCATCTGCAGACTAATCTTGTGCCTCACCTTAGCTATGTCCTCTATATGCTGCTGACGTTGAGTAAACAGCTGCTCACATTGATTAGCTAGTTGCTCCCTCAATGTGTCCACTGTGGCCCGGAGCTCCGATATGTCATGAGATTGAGATGGCCCAGCAGATGCTGCTGTACTAGAAAGGGAAGAGCGCGAATAACAGGTGTTTGCATATGAGTCCAGGCCGAATATTCTTCCAGGACATCAAGATATGTCTGAGTCTCGTCCGTAGGTTGTTCCTCCTGAGATTGTCGCTGAATATTTTCTTGTATTTGATCCTATTAGGAAGCAATCTTTACATTAGTAATTAAGGTATAATTGTTAAGAAATTATTAAAATATGTTAATTTCACTTACATTCACTTCTCTACATCGAGTGTTGATGAAGGTGACACCATCATGTTTCTTCGTGTGGGTGTGCAAAAATACCTGGATAGGTGTAGGCTTCTTGCCCAATGACTTTTTCCTATACGTATAACTTAAATTGTCAGATGTTAACTAGAATTTAAAAAAATTTCGCCAGAGTTTCCTCTGTATATATGATATTTGCCCTATTAGCCCCGAATTTTTTTATTTTTTTATTTGTTTATTTAATTAAGCATAATTAGACTAATTAAGAAATTGAGTTAGCATGAATTTAATATGATAGCATTAAATAGCATATGGAATTAATTAGCATGTAATAACATAAATGAGTTAGGAAGAAAGGGATTTAGAAGAAGGTGAGAGGAAGCTAGTAGGACCAGAGTTGGTCCAGATGACAGTTGAAAAAGTGGATATAATCAAGCGGCGGCTTAAGGCGTAGCAGACGAATGAAAAGTTATCAGATGCTCACGAGAAAAGAAATGGAGTATCGATGGGTGACAAAGTATTTCTTAAGACCTCTCCATGGAAAGGGTCATGAGGTTTGGCAGGAAAGGAAGCTAAGTCCTCGTTATGTAGGTCCGTATGAGATTTTAGAGAGGATCGGTCGTTAGCTTCTGATTGGCATTGCCTCGAAATTATCTCGGATCCATGATGTATTTCATATTTCCATGTTGAGGAGGTGCAGATCGATTCTTCTCACATTATTCGGACCTCGAGAGGTTCAAATGAGTGATGATCTGAGCTATGAGGAGATGCCAGACAATTCGGATAGCAAGGAGAAGGTCCTTAGGAACAAGACTGCTCGGTTGGTTAAAGTCTGTGGAGGAACCATGCGATTGAAGAGGTGGCGTGGGAACCATTGGATGCAATGAAGGAGAAGTATCCACACCTCTTTAATGAGTCAGGTAAGAATTTCGAGGACGAAATTTCTTAAGGGGGGGAGAAATATTAGCCCCGAATTTTTTTTATTTGTTTATTTAATTAAGCATAATTAGACTAATTAAGAAATTGAGTTAGCATGAATTTAATACGATAGCATTAAATAGCATATGGAATTAATTAGCATGTAATAACATAAATGAGTTAGGTAATAAGTAAATGTGCTTAAATGAGTTAGATAGCATGTATTAAATGTGTTAGTTGGACTTGAATGAAGTAGGAAAGGAAAAGAGGAATAAGTTGGGCTTTAAAAGAACAAATGGGCTTGAGTAAGTTAAAGAGGAAATGATGTAGGAAGAAAGGGATTTAGAAGAAGTGAACTTGGGCTTGGGCTTAAGTTAAATGAAAGTAGTATAAGGAAATAAGAAAGGAAAGGAAGATGAAGGAGGAGTAAATGGGCTTAGGCCTTATGGGCTTAAGTTAAATGGAAGAGAAGTATAAAGAAGAGAAGAAATAAGTGAGTAGTAGGGAAAAGAAGGAAAGAAACGAAAATCAAAGGGAGAGGGAGAGAAGTTTCGGTGGTGAGGAGAAAAGAAGAAGAGCTTGGTTAAGTTTGTGATTTTCCAAGAGTTTGGGTAAGATTTTGAAGAAAGTCCAAGAGTTAAAAGTGTGGAGGAAGGCTAGAGCTTCCTTTTGAACCAAGAAATCACTTGGTTTAGTGAAGATTCAAGGTAAGCTTCTTGTTTAAGGTTGAGATTTTAGTTGGGTTTTTGGTTAGAAAGACTAAGAATGGAGTGGGTTTAGTGATTCTAGAGTTAATTTCATGATTAAAGTTCATTGGGTTTTCAATTTTAGAAACCCTAAGTGATGTAAGGTTCTTTTCTTGTTATAAATGAAGGAGGACAAGAAAGAAGGGAGAACAAGAAGAGGAGCTTCCTTAGGCAAGCTTAAGCAAGGATATAAGGTGGGTTTCATTTTATCTTTATGCTAGTAAGTGATAAATACTATTTTAATTAAAGAAAGTATGCTCTTTCAAATTATTGGGAGATGAATTGATTGAGTATAATAGATGTATGAATGCCATTATATGAGAACTTGATAGTATATGACATTGCTTGACATTGCTTGATAAAGTCATGAATTGAATGAGAATGAATATTAATGAGATTATGACATTTGAGCTAAGCATGAAAAGCATTTTTCGAAAATCACTTTATGGATTGCATGAAAATCCATTTTCAGAAATTCAGCTTGGGGCAATAAAAGCCCAGTTTTTATGCATGAAATTCAGTGTTATGTGGGTTAGTTAAGTCCACCAGTGAGTCACGTGCACGTTGACCAAGATAGCCTTCTCCCACGCCCGATAGTGGCATAGGATGTTCTTTTGAACTCCTCGGCATATGACTACACTTGTGTAGCTCATCAATAACCGTGGACTTTTCAAACCATCAGCTATGTGATTATGTGTTAGCATATGTTAGCAAGAATGATGAATGCATGAATCATGAAATTTTGTTGTTAGCTTGATGAATTTGTGAAATGCAAGTTATAAGATTTGTTAATGAGAATATTACAAACAGTATGAATAATGAATAGATTCAGCTTAGTAGTATAAATATAAGCGTGTTACCCACTTTGTTTAAAGCTCACCCCCACTTTCTGTCCCATCTCGGGTGAAGATCTGGATCTCGAAGAATGAGCTCAAGGCATACTCCAAGATCTTAGTGTTTTGTCTTTGTATTTCATGAATTTGTTGTAAACAATGCTTTAGATGCATTTTGAGAAAACAGTAGCATTTTGGAAGTGTGTTTTGAACCATGTTGTAAAGGGCTTGAAATGCCCACTAAAGCATTATGAGCTACTTGTGTTGAATGTAAATGAAATGCATGAATTATGATTTACCATGGTCTTTCACAATCATTTATTCCCATGTTTAAGCATAGTTTCCAAAGTTGTATGGAATGGCTTTGAAATTCATGTGAGTAGGAGGATGATGTTAGTACAAGTGAGATTATAGTATGTTGAGAGTGGAATGAATGATTTGAGAGGATTAAAAGTATTCATGATGTTATGGATAGATTTAGAAAGGTTAGGAGTGTTAATGGTGTTAGAGTTAAGTCAAGAGAGAGTGTAGAGGGTTAGATTTTGAGTTCTGGATAGATATAAGTCGACTTATTGGACCCATAAGTCGACTTGTGAAGTTTTTGCATAATAAGTCGACTTTTTAGATAGATAAGTCGAGTTATTTTCCTCGATAAGTTGACTTGTTGGTGACAAGTCGACTTATTTGCCTCGATAAGTCGAGTTGTTCAGTATAAGTCGACTTATAGGCTAATTTCCAACACAGGTCGAGTTGTTAGTCAAGCGTTTTGAGCATTGTTAGAGGACGAATTTGGTTTTGCAGTCTTCATGAGAGTTGTAGATCTAGATGTCTACTTTCAAATGGTGAAAGAGAGAACACATTCTGACCTATATATAAAAAGTTATGGTAATTGTCCCAAAAGAGTTTCAGTTTGAATTTGGAAGTGAGCATGGCCTATTAAATTGGGCATAAACCCCTCATATGACCTCCAAACGAGGTGAGGCTTGAACCATTAGCTTCCTAAGACTTGTATCTTTCTTGCTACAGAAATAGGTCTCAATTTGAGTTAAATTGAGGAAGTTTGCATCAAAGTTAGTGAGAGGTCAGTTAAGAGGGCATGTTTCGAGTAGGAACTCCTTTAGGTTTCTGGAGCATATCTTGAGTTATAAAACCCCGATTGAGGTGATTTTTGACTTAAATTAAGCAAGAGTCATAAGGCTATGACTTACAAGAGAAATCAATTTGAAATTAGGGTTAAATGAAATAAACCCCTACAAGACAAGATAATCAAGTTTCATGTTTTACGATTCAGGAGTCGGATTCAAAACGGATTCGACATCGATTGAGCTCTGAAGCGGGTCCAACATCTGTGGTATCGAGCAGCTCTAGGTTTATGATTTCCTAGGAACCCTAGTGGGTAGCCTCAAGGGTAGAGTCAGCATGCATCATGTTACATGAACCTAAGCATTGTTTTAAATCTGATCATGCATCATTGGTTTTAAATTGTTTTACATGATTTAAATTGGTTTGAAAGGCATGAATTAAAGATTTGAAATGGTTTTATTTAAAGGAGTAATATGCGCCTCGAAGAAGAACTCGAGGAGCTCAATCTCGACCAGACTCTCGGAGGAAATGCGGATGAATCCCACATTCCCGGGATGCGAGGACCATCCTGTCTCGAGATCTGAGGTGCCAAGTGTACAAGCATGAAGTGCCTCTCCAGCCCCTCCTATGCCTCAAGTGCATCCAGTAGATCCCAGTTCTTTCAGCCTTCGCCAAAGCTTTCATCCATGCCATGGGCCAAGGACCTAGCTCAGATGTCGGCTCAACAGATCGGAGTGGGCGATATGACAAGCTCCGGAAGTATGGGGTTGTCGATTTCAATGGGACTACTAATCCCAAGAGGCGAAGCATGGTGAAGAGGACCGAAAGGGTCTGAATCGGATGAAGTGCTCGGATGGGGAGAGGGTAGAGTATGCAGCTAGTTTATTGCGGGGGATCTGTTGCCTTTGGTGGGAGGCAAGTGCCCGCAATCGAGTAGTACCTTGAGAGTGACATGGAAGGAGTTTCTAGAAGTTTTCGGAGGAAGTACTTCTCGAGGGTTTACATTCAAGAGAAGGCGGGGAGTTCTGAGCCTCACACAGGGAGGCGGCGTGAGTGAATATGAGTGAAGTTCACTCAATTGTCACGATATCTGACAAACATTGTGGCGGTGAAGAGGATAAGTGCATGAAGTTTGAGAGTGGATTACTTAGGGATAAAGGAGAAGGTGCTGATCCATAATTTCCATGACTACCGGAGCTGGTAGATCTTGCACTTCAAAGTGAAAAATTGGAGAACATCAAGTCGAGTAGCGGAAAAGGAAGAACAGAGAACAGTCTTCCAGGAAGGGAGTGAGTGCTCCAGCATCTGAGAGGAGCATCAAGACTCATCATACCCAGAGTGGCATGGGCAGTGGTGGTCCTGCCAAGGTCGTGATCGAGGCAATTTACGAAACAGTCTCTAGTGTGGCGAGCCCAGGAAGTCATGGAAGGCAAGTATCCCAGTGTGATCGGTCGGGAAGTTTCATCACAGGAGGTGTCTCAAGGGTTTTGGTGGTTGCTTCCATGTGGAGAGAAGGGGCATATGATGAGAGATTGTCCCCAGAGGTTGAGACAGGAGGTTCCCAAGCTCAAGCTTAGAGGCAGACGGAGACAGTGGGAACCAGGCCGATCCAGAGATAGGCGATTCTGGAGCGATCGGAGGGCTAATCTGCGGGGAGGCCAAAGCACAGGGTCAAGCTCCAGCTAGAGTATTTGCCATGACAAGAGAGGAGGCTGTAGCTGCTCCTGAGGTTGTGACTGGTATGGCTCAGTTGTTCAATTCTGCAGTTTATATTTTGATTGATACGGGTTCCACACATTCTTTTGTTTCCTCAAGTATGAATATGCATGTAGTTAATCCTGAGATTATGGATGATTTTCTGGTTGTTAGTACTCCTTTGGGGAGTAAAGTAGTGATCAGTGTGATGTATAAGAATTGTGAGCTCAGCATCAGTGGTACTAGATTGGTAGTAGATTTGCTACCTCTAGACCTTAAAGGGCTAGATGTCATACTAGGAATGGATGTCATGGAAGTATAAGGCCAAGCTAGGCTGTAGCCTCAAAGAAGTAGAGTTTGATCAGGAGATGGTCGAAAGTGATTTTCAAGTGGGATGACGCGCGATGCGAGGATCATTTCAGCCTTGTTAGCTGACAGTATGATGAGCCAGGGGTGTGAGGCCTTCCTGGCGCATGTAGTGGATCCAGAAGTGAATATGGGCAGATTAGAAGATTTTCGGGTTGTGAGGGAGTTTCCTGAAGTATTCTAGAAGAATTACGGGGTTGCCGCCGGTGAGGAAATTGAGTTGAAATTGACTTGATTCCGGAACCGCGCCAATCTCGATGCCACCATCTGAAATGGCTCCAATGAGTTAAGGGAGCTTAAGGAGCGATTAGAGGAGTTGTTAGAAAGCGGTTTATCGAGGCCAGTTCATCACCTTGGGGCGCCGATTCTATTTGTTAAGAAGAAGGATGGGACATGGCGCGTGTGTATAGATTCGAGGAAGCTTAACAAGGTGGCGATTAAGAACCGATATCCTTACCTAGGATAGATGATCTGTTTGATCAGTTGCGGGAGCAAGGTCTTTTGAAGATCGACCTCGGATCGAGTTATCATCAACTCGAATCGAAGTCGATGTTAACAAGACGACTTCGAGGACCCTTCTGGCACTATGAGTTCGGGTCATGCCATTGGATGACCAACGCTCCAATTGCATTCATGGACCTTATGAATAGGGTTTTCAGGAGTTCTTAGATCGGTTTGTCATAGTGTTCATTGATGACATTCTGGTCTATTCTAAGGATGAAGAAGAGCATGAACGGCATCTCGGGATAGTATTGCGAGATTGAGAGAGCGGGGGCTGTATGCCAAATTCAATGAAGTGTGAATTTTGGTGCGTGAAGTAGTTTTCCTTGGACATGTGATTTCCGCCATGGGATCCATGTTGATCAAGAAAAGTGGAAGCGATAGTGAATTGGCAAGAGCCTAAGACGATAAAGGAGGTACGGAGTTTTCTAGGCTGGCGAGTTATTACAGGGAGGTTCGTGGAGGATTCTCCATGATAGGCTGCGCTACGATGACTAAGTTATTCTGGAAGAATCAGCAGTTTATTTGGAATGAGAATTGCCAGCGAGTTTTGAGGAGCTTAGCGGCGGTTAACTAGTGCTCCCATTTTAATTTTGCCCAATGGAGATCGGGGTATTCGATTATGCAGTGATGCCTCGAGAAAGGGCTTGGGTTGTGTGTTAATGAGAATGAGCGGGGTGATAGCCTATGCTTCCGGCGATTGAAGCCATATGAGTTGAATTATCCGACTCATGATCCGGAATTGGCAGCGATGATTTTTGCCTTAAAGATATGGAACACTATCTCATATGGGGTTCGAACAAGGGTTTTCACGGACCACAAAAGTCTTAAGTACATTATGAGCGAAAGAGTGAATCTGAGGCGAGAAGATGGTTAGAGTTGCTCGAGGACTATGACACGATGATAGAGTATCATCGAGCAAGGCAAATGTAATGCGGATGCATTGGTAGGAAGTCATCCTTAGCTTATGTTCGGCGGTTTACTTGCCTCTTTTGGAGCAAATGGCCAAGTTGAAGATCGATCAAGCGGGATCGGTCAGTTGTATTCTTGCTCAATTGGGTGAGACCTATCCTTAGGGAGAAGGTCGAGGAGCTGCAGGAGCGGGATCTGAGAATTGAAATGGTGAGAGATGAAATTCAACATGGTAGCGATCGAAGTGTTAGTAAGGGATGATGGGCTAATGGTAGTCGGAAGCAGGTTATGTATTCCAAATGATAAAGGCGATTAAGGATGAGATCATGGATGAGGCACACAATCGCCTTATTCCATGCACCCAGCAACACCGGGATGTCTGAGATTTGAAGGAGCATTTACGGTGGAAAGGCATGAAAAGAGATGTAGGCTGAATATGTGGGCGGTGTTTAGTGTGTCGACAAGTCAAAGTGAACACGGGCACCTTCAGCGTGTTGCGCCATTATCCATTCTTGAATGGAAGTGGCAAAGGATCACGATGGATTTTTAATGGGTTTACCGGAATTTGTTAGGAAGCATGATGTTATATAGGTCATTGTAGACCGATTGACCAAGTCGCCCATTTTACGGCCATTAGGCAAGCAGATTCATTGCAAGTCTTAGCCAGAAGTATATTGATGAAGTAGTGAGGTTGCATGGAGTTCAGATTCCATAGTATCCGACGGGATCCTAGATTTACATCGAGATTACAGGTAGTTTGCGAGGAAGCTCTAGGGACTAAGTTGAATTTCATCTGACCTTTCATCCTCGGACGGATGGTCGATGCGAGAGGACTATTCGCACCTAGAGGAATGCTCGAGCATGTGTCATGGACTTCAAAGGAGCATGGGATGAACATTTGCCATTGGTCGAATTTGCCTATAACAATTAGTACCATTCGAGCATCTGATGGCTCCTTATGAAGCCCTTTATGGTAGAAGATCGGGACTCCGATATGTTGGGATGAAGAAGGTGAGAGGAAGCTAGTAGGACGAGTTGGTCCGATGACGATTGAAAAAGTGGATATAATCAGCGGCTTAAAGCGTATGAGACGAAATGAAAAGTTATCTGATGCTCACGAAAAAGAAATGAAGTATCATGAGGTGACAAAGTATTTCTTAAGACCTCTCCATGGAAAGGGGTCATGAGGTTTGGCGAGAAAGGAAGCTAAGTCCTCGTTATGTAGGTCCGTATGAGATTTTAGAGAGGATCGGGTCGTTAGCTTCTGATTGGCATTGCCTCGAAATTATCTCGGATCCATGATGTATTTCATGTTTCCATGTTGAGGAGGTACAGATCGATTCTTCTCACATTATTCGGACCTCGAGAGGTTCGGTGAGTGATGATCGAGCTATGAGGAGATGCCGTAGCAATTACGGATAGCAAGGAGAAGGTCCTCGGAACAAGGCTATTCGGTTGGTTAAAGTCTGTGGAGGAACCATGCAGTTGAAGAAGCGACGTGGGAACCATTGGATGCAATGAAGGAGAAGTATCCACACCTCTTTAATGAGTCGGTAAGAATTTTGAGGACGAAATTTCTTAAGGGGAGAAATATTAGCCAAATTTTTTATTTGTTTATTTAATTAAGCATAATTAGACTAATTAAGAAATTGAGTTAGCATGAATTTAATCGATAGCATTAAATAGCATATGGAATTAATTAGCATGTAATAACATAAATGAGTTAGGTAATAAGTAAATGTGCTTAAATGAGTTAGATAGCATGTATTAAATGTGTTAGTTGGACTTGAATGAAGTAGGAAAGGAAAAGAGGAATAAGTTGGGCTTTAAAAGAACAAATGGGCTTGAGTAAGTTAAAGAGGAAATGATGTAGGAAGAAAGGATTTAGAAGAAGTGAACTTGGGCTTGGGCTTAAGTTAAATGAAAGTAGTATAAGGAAATAAGAAAGGAAAGGAAGATGAAGGAGGAGTAAATGGGCTTAGGCCTTATGGGCTTAAGTTAAATGGAAGAAGTATAAAGAAGAGAAGAAATAAGTGAGTAGTAGGGAAAGAAGGAAAAAACGAAAATCAAAGGGAGAGGAGAGAAGTTTGGTGGTGAGGAGAAAAGAAGAAGAGCTTGGTTAAGTTTGTGATTTTCCAAGAGTTTGGGTAAGATTTTGAAGAAAGTCCAAGAGTTAAAAGTGTGGAGGAAGGCTAGAGCTTCCTTTTGAACCAAGAAATCACTTGGTTTAGTGAAGATTCAAGGTAAGCTTCTTGTTTAAGGTTGAGATTTTAGTTGGGTTTTTGGTTAGAAAGACTAAGAATGGAGTGGGTTTAGTGATTCTAGAGTTAATTTCATGATTAAAGTTCATTGGGTTTTCAATTTTAGAAACCCTAAGTGATGTAAGGTTCTTTTCTTGTTATAAATGAAGGAGGACAAGAAAGAAGGGGAGAACAAGAAGAGGAGCTTCCTTAGGCAAGCTTAAGCAAGGATATAAGGTGGGTTTCATTTTTATCTTTATGCTAGTAAGTGATAAATACTACTTTAATTAAAGAAAGTATGCTCTTTCAAATTATTGGGAGATGAATTGATTGAGTATAATAGATGTATGAATGCCATTATATGAGAACTTGATAGTATATGACATTGCTTGACATTGCTTGATAAAGTCATGAATTGAATGAGAATGAATATTAATGAGATTATGACATTTGAGCTAAGCATGAAAAGCATTTTCAAAAATCAGCTTTATGGATTGCATGAAAATCCATTTTCAGAAATTCAGCTAGTGGGCAATAAAAGCCCAGTTTTATGCATGAAATTCAGTGTTATGTGGGTTAGTTAAGTCCACCAGTGAGTCACGTGCGTTGACCAATATAGCCTTCTCTGGGCTGCCCGATAGTGGCATAGGATGTTCTTTTGAACTCCTCGGCATATGACTACACTTGTGTAGCTCATCGATAACCGTGGACTTTTCAAACCATCAGCTATGTGATTATGTGTTAGCATATGTTAGCAAGAATGATGAATGCATGAATCATGAAATTTTGTTGTTAGCTTGATGAATTTGTGAAATGCAAGTTATAAGATTTGTTAATGAGAATATTGCAAGCAGTATGAATAATGAATAGATTGACTTAGTAGTATAAATATAAGCGTGTTACCTATGAGCTCACCCCCACTTTCGTCCCATCTCGGGTGAAGATCTGGATCTCGAAGAATGAGCTCAAGGCGTACTCCAAGATCTTAGTGTTTTGTCTTTGTATTTCATGAATTTGTTGTAAACAATGCTTTAGATGCATTTGAGAAAACAGTAGCATTTTGGAAGTGTGTTTTGAACCATGTTGTAAAAGGGCTTGAAATGCCCACTAAAGCATTATGAGCTACTTGTGTTGAATGTAAATGAAATGCATGAATTATGATTTACCATGGTCTTTCACAACCATTTATTCCCATGTTTAAGCATAGTTTCCAAAGTTGTATGGAATGGCTTTGAAATTCATGTGAGTAGGAGGATGATGTTAGTACAAGTGAGATTATAGTATGTTGAGAGTGGAATGAATGATTTGAGAGGATTAAAAGTATTCATGATGTTATGGATAGATTTAGAAAGGTTAGGAGTGTTCATGGTGTTAGAGTTAAGTCGAGAGAGTGTAGAGGTTAGATTTTGAGTTACGGATAGATATAAGTCGACTTATTGGACCCATAAGTCGACTTGTGAAGTTTTGCATAATAAATCGACTTTTAGATAGATAAGTCGAGTTATTTTCCTCGATAAGTCGACTTGTTGGTGACAAGTCGACTTATTTGCCTCGATAAGTCGAGTTGTTCAGTATAAGTCGACTTATAGGCTAATTTCCAGCACAGGTCGAGTTGTTAGTCAAGCGTTTTGAGCATTGTTAGAGGCCGAATTTGGTTTTGCAGTCTTCATGAGAGTTGTATATCTAGATGTCTACTTTCAAATGGTGAAAGAGTGAACACATTCTGACCTATATATAAAAAGTTATGGTAATTGTCCCAAAAGAGTTTCAGTTTTAATTTGGAAGTGAGCATGGCCTATTAAATTGGGCATAAACCCCTCATATGACCTCCAAACGAGGTGAGGCTTGAACCATTAGCTTCCTAAGACTTGTATCTTTCTTGCTACAGAAATAGGTCTCAATTTGAGTTAAATTGAGGAAGTTTGCATCAAAGTCAGTGAGAGGTCAGTTAAGAGGGCATGTTTCGAGTAGGAACTCCTTTAGGTTTCTGGAGCATATCTTGAGTTATAAAACCCCGATTGAGGTGATTTTTGACTTAAATTAAGCAAGAGTCATAAGGCTATGACTTACAAGAGAAATCAATTTGAAATTAGGGTTAAATGAAATAAACCCCTACAAGACAAGATAATCAAGTTTCATGTTTTACGATTCAGGAGTCGGATTCCGGAAACGGGATTCGACATCAGTTGGGCTCTGGAAACGGGGTCCAACATGCCCCATGTTCAATAAAGAAAACAACTTCCCACAGCCATATATGGCACCAGAAATTTATATCATAATCACTATGTTCAATAAAGTGAAGCAAAATATATGTAAAATTGGTGTGAGAAAGTATATACTTACTAGTCTATGTGCATGCTCATAATGGGTAATTGATCCTCCCGTATGCACTGCAAGACTCGCACCCCCTAGCCCTCCACGTCTATTGGCCGAATTACGCTCTGATATGGACATTGCTGCAGGTGATGTCCAATATTCGGTCCAATGGGTCTAAATTTCCTTCGAAATATAACGCGATCGTGCGCTAACTTTGCATATCGCATTAATTAAGTCGCGACAACGTATGCGATCTTTCTTTTCCCATTATGTATACATGCTGGTGTCGAAACAAGAATCCCAATAAAATTATTTCTGAGATAAGATGAGTAAGAATAACAAAATGTTAAAATTTTTATGAACATTGTGAACATACAGCAATGTAACAAGAAAATAACTATTATTTGTATCTCAAACTCCTGAAAGTATAATTGCATTGTGGTGTCAGATAAATTCTTCCACACATAACCCTCTGGTTCAATTCTTTGCTTGAACGAGGAAGTCATATTTCTTGAAATTGGTCCAGACGGAACCAACCTAACATGTCAAGTGATGTTATCCTATGTAAAAATTGGTAAAAGTAAAATTTGATAATAAGCAAATTGTGAAGTGCTTTGATTTCACTTACTGGTCATTGACAATAGAAACAAACTTTCTTCCATCAGGTCCCTCAGCGCCAGGCTGACGAACGTCTCCTGCATCCGGTACGCTAGTGTTGGACGATATATGCATTGGGGAAGGGGATGGTGTAGGCTAAGAAGCAGTCGGTGATGCCTCAACTACAACTCCCGGCACGAGAGGTGGAGGAGGTGAGTTAGTAGGTACGGCTGATTGTGACCAACCACCTTCACTGTAAGTTTCCCCGAACATGGCTCGAAACCTTGGTCGCATAACCTCACGTTGTCTCTTCGGTCCCATTTTTTTCCTGAAATTCAATTTTGCACAATTCTCTACATGTACAATTAATAATTTGAAAGCAATATTTTACAAAACACATAGAGAAGAAACTATGGCAATATATAAAGGTTAACAAATTGTTATCAACAATAAATGAACCTTAACAATAATATAAATATACATTGTTTAACGAAGTCTTACAGATACAACAATAAATCAACGTGAAAGCTTAGTGTAATAATGTCTGGCAGCACAAAAGCACATTGATCTATTCATTTTGTTTGACTCCATATAACATGGGAGTCGGTAAAGGTGAAAGAGTCCCCAGTGTCTGGGTTCCCGAGAAGGGTTCTCGCATGTTCAAACGCACCAATGGAAACAGTGAAACTTTGTCCTCCTGATGTACGTTGTTGATCACATTCTTGCAATAGTTTTGAAGCTATAGCTATACTTGTTGAGGAAACAGTGAATGAGTTCCCAGTCTTAAAATGGAAGACTACTTCTCCGGATGAACTACTAACAGAAACAAATCTACCTAAAACATAATCAGTGAAGAAATGTTGAAACCGTGATATTAACAAACCATATAAGTAACGAAAACGGTATATTAATGCATACTTGATTGTGTAGACGAGATTTGCGGAATAGTAGAAGAGTTGACAATACCCGATCTTTATATTCCGTTATAAGGTGTTGTGACATTACTGTCACCTTTATCAGCATACATGTCCTCTTCGAGTTTAAAGGAAGCTTAAATATGTAAGATTGACAATGACATGAGAATATGTTTGATAACTTTAATAAATGTTATTAGAGGTTCATAACACGGAAAGAGTCGACGTGCAGATCATACTAAAAACTTTCAAGTAACAGATCGACCATAGAATTTTCAAATGCTTTCACTTCTTTAGATACCATGTAAGAAGGCAAATTTTTAGTGTTAATTTTACATAAAAATTTTCAAATGCTTTCACTTCTTTAGATACCATGTAAGATGAATTAACTTATCTAATCGATGCCCAACTTAAAAAAAATTTGATGTTAGGTTGCTTATAAATATATTAACTATGTATTTGTGCATACAAGAATTAGTAGTAACAAAATAATGAAAATCATCGTGAAAGCCATTATGTGTTCGCACATTTATTCCTCCCCAAACATGTTGATTACAACTAAAATTTACATATTACTAGACTAACTCTTTAATAGTTACTAAAATTTTGAAAAAATCAACCAACATTATAATTATGGTCCTAATATAATGATTTGAAGTCAGTTTTATCATAATAACTTATGTGACTACAATATCTACAATAATTCACAATTGAGTATAATCCATAATTTCCAATTTAAAATATAATTAGCAACTTTAATCAGTGAGTGCCCGTAGACTCTACCAAGTACTACCACTCAAATTTGAGTCGACGCAAAATTAAACAAATGGAATGACTCGAGTTTGTTCTACAGCAGGTTAGCTCGTTCAGTTTGAATGGGTATAAAACCACAACAAAGATACACGAAAGGCGATCTAGGAAAACAAAGAGGGGAGGGAGGAGAACTTACTAACCTGTCGGAGATGAGGAGGAGGAGCGGCGAGCGGTGAGCGGCGACCGGCGGCGTCCTTGGAGGAAGATGAAGGAGGAAGAAAGCTGTAGGAGGAAGAGAAAGGAGAGTAGCTAAGGTCTGCGTCTGCGTCCGCGCGAGGAGGAGGAGGAAGGATGTCAAGGAGATTAAATTAAAATGTAAACGACATCGTTTTGGTTTAAACCAAAATGACGTCGTTTACGTTTAGTGAAGGGCATGTAACCGACGTATTCACCGACCAAAATGGGCGTCGGTACATATTTTCACGAAATTCAACGATCGAATGGTTTTCGGTTGCAACAACTTTAACGCACAACCAATTTTGGCGACGGTTACGCTTTTTCGATCGGTATTTCCAACGGTTTTTATACCGTCGGTATTTTTCCGTCTCTATTTAACATTTTCCTTGTAGTGATTTCTATTGTCTCATTTTCTTCCGTCTCAGTTAGACAATTATAGAAAACGTTATGACTAAAAGACTGAAGTGTATTCAGTGTACATTTTTCAGATTTTCAAACTTTCAATATTTTACATCACCAAAATACCAAAAAAAAATTCAAAAACTAATTTAACACTATAACTGAATTTATTTCTTCCCAACCACCCAGTATTTATGAACAAGCATGTAAATGCCATTTTCTATGCAAATGACAGTAGTTTATTAACTTTATTTCACAAATCCCCAACTTTAAGGAATTTCTTCACCACTTACTTGCTGAAAACTCCAAAATCTTCAAGCCCTAAACTCCACACTGTTGGACCAATGGTGGTTCACAAATTAATTCCACTTATGTTTTGATAATAATAAAATGTATAGAATTGGTTAAGAAATTGTTTCAGGTATTTTAGGATTGATGTTCAATGAAAGAATTGTACAAATCAAGAGGAGCAAGTGTTTAATCATTGAAGAATCAGATGGGAGTTGTCCTCTAAGTGAAAATGACATAAAACATGAGGTTTATAAAGGATTTGGTCAGATGTTACCATAGATGGCTAAACAAGTCGACTTAGGAAACAAGTCGACTTATCGAGGTAAACAAGTCGACTTATATATAACAAGTCGACTTATTGGAGAGCGGAGATGAAGTTTTTCGTAAATGGTTGAAACAAGTCGACTTATGAATTCGACAAGTCGACTTATTAAAGCACAGATTCAGCTCCAACGGTCCAATTTGATAAAAAATGGAATGGAGATGATCAAGGAACGGTTATATCCAATCAAGCAACGGCTAGTTGAGCTCCAACATCTATATTTCTTCAACTATAAATAGAGGATGATGGAAGAAGAGCATATACAAGTGCCATAAGCTCAAATACTCTCATATTGCTTCATATTGCTCATTATTGCTCTTATATTGTTACAAATTATTTTGAGCATTTGTTCTTCAATCTTTGTATTGTTTTATTACAATTTGAGTGACGAGTGAAAAGGTCACGTGAGGTAGGATTTGTGCCGCAAGACAAATCGAGTGTAAAGGTTGCTTGAGCCAGAAATCAAGCGGTGTTGGTAGGATTTGTGCCGGAAGACAAATCGAGTGTAAAGGTAGCTTGAGCCGGAAATCAAGCGGGATTGTAAAAAGTTCACACTCAACTACAAAGTGTGCAATAAAGTGATTGGCAAAATCCTAAGTGGGAGCTTAGGTAGAGGACGTAGGTCTTAGCACCGAACCTCTATAAAAACAGTGTTTGATCTTCTTCCCTACACTCTTTTCAATTAAGTTTATCTAAATTGTTTTTGTGTGTTTTAACTTCTGATTTTCTTGTAGAGATTTTCAAAGAATTTTAAGATCTATTCAACCCCCCCTTCTAGATCGCTTACACACACATTTTACGTACTTCACTGAGTATAATGACCAGCTTCTCGTTTTTCTCAAGGTAGAGGACACAAATGGCAAAGTAGGTTTGGTGAAGGAAAGGAAAAACACAGAAGTCTCTTAGAAAGTATTTGATGGAAAACTCTGTGTTTCAAAAGAATGTTTGAAAAAGATGATAATAAAGAAGGGACTTGGACAAGACTTAACCTGTCAACTCTCAAAGAATAGTAACCTACTTCTAGCAAGAGTACAAAAGCCTAAGTAACACTTGTCACTTTCCTCACACCTAAGTTCTAACTTAGTTTCTTTTGAAACTAACTCCCTTAACTATCATCTTTACAATCCAACTATCTCCAAAGCTCTCTTTTTTAATTTCTTTTTCCTATTTTCTATAATTCCCAAAATTCACAAATACCATACTTCCACTAATCACTAATATTTCCCATATCAAACATTCATAATTCTCAAAAATTCAAAAATTAATCCAATTATATCCGAAATTAGTCATGAATGCATGTACAATTATTTTCATGTGCAGATAAATTCACTAGTCATATATATGTTTATGGCATACTATGTATGAGCATAAAGAAGCATTTTTAAGTCTCTCATAGATCTCTCACATTTACTATTCTAACCCTCCCACAAATAATAGGATGTTACAATGAAGCATCATTGTCATCCCATATCGATTGGAAAGGAGAACGAAGCACTCCTTATAAGGGTGTGGAAACCTTTCCCTTGTGGACGTGTTTTCATCCCTTCCCTCCGGGTCAAAAGGGGAAAAGCAAAATCGTGCGGGCTGAGGCCTAAAGCAGACAATATCTGCAAGTGGGTGGATTAGGCTGCTACATTTGGTATCAGAGACAGTACCCAAGCGATATGCCAACGAGGACATCTGGCCCCCTAAGGGGGGAGGATGAAGGATCATTGCCATCCCATATCGATTGGAAAGGAGAACAAAGCACTCCTTATAAGGGTGTGGAAACCTTTCCCTTGTGGACACATTTTCATCCCTTCCCTCCAGGTCAGAAGGGGAAAAACAAAATCGTGTCGGTTGAGGCCCAAAACGGACAAAATCTGCAAGTGGGTGGATTGGGCTGTTACATATTCACTCCTTCAATTTAAAACCATTGAAAACCTTTAGTTCATTCAAAACAATTCTCAAAGTATGTAAAAAAATTCAAATCGTATAAAACAATTTCAAATCATGTGAAACAATTTAAAACAATGGAAGTTGTTCATTTAAAACAATGCACATTCATTTCATGTCTTAATCTGCCCATTTCATGTCTAAACCTAGTCCTACACCTGGACCTAAACCTAATCTCTCTGATACTACAACATGTTGAACCCCGTTTTCAGAGCCCAACTTCAAACATGGAATCACGAAACTTGAGCATGGAGGGAGGCTTGGAAATTTCAAATTTTAAAAGAAAACTCCCTCGGAAGCAAAGCCGGGCGTCGCCACGGCGAACATATGCAAGAAAATACCCTAGACCCTTCGAGAATTTTACACCACGGCAAGTGATTTAACTTTCGTCGCGACGAGCCTGAAATTATATTTTCGCCACGGCGATCATTTGGTCTCGCCACGGCGAACTCATCAAGCCAGCAAAAAATAAAAAACTTCAGGTTAATTACGCTGCGGTGAACTCTCAGCTTTGTCATGACGAAAACCCCTGAAGTAGGACCCAAAATCAACAAACCTAATTTAATGCAACTTAAACTCTACTAAATGCAACCATAAATTTCCCAACAACCATCCTCAATTCAAAATCCAAAACAAAATGAACTTATATATGAACACATATAATTTCCAAAATCCAAATACTTTACAAAAACATGAAAAATTCATAAACAAATCCAAACATATACTTCATTAATATCAAAAGTGAGAGTTTTACAAAGCTTTAATGGGCATTTCAAGCCACATTACAACATAAACCAAAAATGCATCATTTTCAAAAGTTGAATTTCTTGAAATGCAACAAAAGCCTTGTTTTACAAAAATAACTTCAAACAAAAAAATAAGCCTAATCAGAGTGATGTTGTACTCTTGACCTACTCGATCGCATACTCTTCACCTGAATAAGGGGTCTAGAATGGGGGTGAGCTTAAAGCTCGTGGGTAACAATTTTATAACCAGTAACAAACAAAACCATTGAAAACTTATTTTCTATTGTAACAAAAATTCACATTGTATTACAAAGCATACATTTCTCAAATTCTCAACCAAATTCTCAATAATGCAAATCAGGTATGCATCAAACTTTTCAATGTATCATGAGCACATATGCACATCAAAATGGTCTAGAAGGTCCATAAACAGAACAAACTAACACATTTCTATATGATAGTCCTGTGAAGTCGTGAACAGAACGAACTAACATAATCCCACATAGTGGTTTTATGTAGTTGTAAACATGAGGGAGTCCATAAAAGAGCTTTATGTCACTAGCGGGCAGGCAGGAGAAGCCTTTAATCAGAGTAAACTTGACAACATAATAGACCAAACTAAACCCATATAACATGTATTTCATAATCTTGTAAACTTGTTGCCTAAAATGGTAAATTTTCGAAACTTGATCTTTTTCAAACATAATATCTTTTCAAAAATCATTTTCATGTTCTTGTCATAAATCATCAACACCATAAGCTCATATCAAACACATAACACTTTTCAAAGCATTCAAGGAGTTATAATGCATATTCATGAAGTAGTTGAAAGCATTTATTTCCATCATTTGAAAGAAAACATTTATGGCCTATTACTAAATCATAAAACTGTAACCCACCTTGAAATTCTTGCTCATTACTTGCTCAAATATGTCTTTCCTCTTGCTCCTCTTGCCTCACTTGCCTCGCTTGATTTCCTTGAACAATAATCAAAATTCCATTCAATTCGGTTCAATAATCGAAAAGTTACTACCTAAACAATTTCGGACTATCTGTATGCATGAAACAAAATTCTATGCCCAACTTCACTTCTAAAATTTAATTTCTTAAATACTGAATTTAGACTCAGTTCCTACATAAAATTTGTAGATATATGTCTCTAGTTTACAACGAATCAAAAATCATCTCATTTGAACATATATAGAAAAAGTTATGCCCAAAATAGTAAAACATGTCTGTGCAGAAAAATTGGAGTTCGCTGCGGCGAACTTCTCCAGAAACCCACACCGAAGACCTTTTTCTTTGCTACATTTTCCATCCTTTCACTTCCCTCCTTTCATATATAACCCATCTTAACACTAACCCATCTTTTCAACTTCATTTTCAACCTAAAATCATTCTTAAACCAATTCATAAACTACTCTTGATCGTTACCCAAACAATAAAATATTAACTTAAACCATTCATCAACAACTTCCTACCCACATTCAACCATATTTTCTCTTCTAACTAACCCTAACTATGCTTCATCCAACAATCAAGAAGGGTTAAAGCTTATACTTACTTGTTTTAGCCTTAAAGTCTTCAAGTTCTTGAAGATATCCCAAAAACCCTAGCTTTTCTCTTCTCTTCCCCTCTTCCACGATTTCTTCTTCAATTTAAAACAAGACAACAACTTCTTTTCTATTTTATACTCTTAATGATCATCAAATGTCCATTATGCCCTTCCATGTAATGCCTTAACCTTCTAACCTTAAGTGATCTTCCAATTTTGCCCTTATTCATTCTTACTTCTTCAATTTAACTTACACCATACCATACTCTTAACTTAATCTTAATTTCTACATTTAATACTTCCAATTCCATCAATCTAAGCAATAAATCCTCCAATCATTGACATGCTAGTTAAACTTCAAACAAAATAAATCTATCTAACAAAACCACAAAATTTAATCAACTCAGACTTAATAAAATCAATAAAAAATTTTAGGCTAACATCAGTAGCAATACCTTCTAACCTATTTCATAACTGAGTTTGATTTTCTAGGTTTTGGCTAGCATAGATCGCCAAAACCACCCACTCACCCATCCCATGCTACCTTACCACCGCATGAATATGTTGCAAAGAAGATGATAAGACGTCAATGGATAATTGCTTATTATCCCAACATAACCGAATTCTACTGCTAAAACCAATAAGGTCCATCATAAAATGACTATCAAAATGTAAATTCTTGATCACACGCTAGACCTTTGTACTTGAAATTTGTGATTCAACCAGCACCAACACCGTAAGCCCCTCGTCAATAAGTCTCTCATGTTTCGAAAGAAATGACGATTACCCGCACCTCTATTGTTCCATAGGAGAATATCCATCAATAAAAGTTGATTCATTGCCTAAGTTAATAAGCTCCCTAGGCTAAGCACGGCTCCTTGAAACCTCACTCACCCATACTGCACTTTATAAATTTGATATTACCATGATCGACTGACTATCCAGAACAATGATATCATTTTGACCAATATCCTCATCACACTCAACCATTGAGTCAGGTGGTTCTTCAAGCAATGAAAGGTCCCCTACCTCATTATTAAGTTCCGGGGGTAAAAAATTCCAATCTCCCTCCTTTCTCCTAACACCATTGGATTCCTCATGTTAACAATGCCATGGCCTACTATTTCCATATTAACAACAAAAGCAGGGTTTTCAACAAAGACACTCATACGAGACGCTTTAGTCTTAAACTCTACGGCAGTGTGTTGGCCTTCAAAAGTCTCAGCTCTAGGAGTAGTTCCATTAGAACCCAAAGGAACCTTTTGTGATTTACCTCAGCCCATAAAGCTAGAGCCAGCTCTATCCAAACTAATTTTACTTGCGGTCACATTTAAATTCCCTCCTTCAGGCGTCTCTAACCATTCTATTAAAATTTTACACCAAATTTAATGTAAAGAATATTTCAAATAAAATTTTATGTTAAATTTAGTCTTACTCCAACTACTCGTGCTAAATTTGGTGATAAAATATTTTTAAAGAATATTCCACAATAATTTAACTATTAACTAAATTAATTTATTTTTATAAAATGATTTGTTTTTTTATTATTTATAAAATTAAAATAAAATTATTATTCTTAATTAATTAATATATACCTTATTTTAAATTAATATTATTTAATATACATAATTTTAGTTTGATTGGAATCTCAAGTCAGTTATAATTGTAATTTATTTTAGTTTAGTTGTAATTTCAAACATTTTTGTTAAGTTTTAATTTTTAAATCAATATTGTGGTTTAAGTTTATATATAGTTTATTTCAAATTTATTTTTATTTTTAAAATATTTTATTAATAAATTTATAACACTTATAAATAAAATTATAAATAAATTTAATATTATATTTAATATTAATGTTATTTTAAACATCTCAATGAAATCTTTGTAATGATATATTTTGTATAAAGTAATATATATTTTAAATTTAATTACTTAGTAAATTATGTAAATTAATCCAATTATGAAAAGAACATTAAAAATATATAGATAAAAAATAATCAAAGATGACATTTTAGAATTTTAGTGTATAAATAATAACGTACCAAAATAGTAAGCAAATTTAACGTGTTATTATTCGTTACTTCAAAATGGTGTCCAATTTAGTGTGTTAGTTAGTGATGTGTTGGCTGGGGATGGACTTAGCAGTGGAGTTTTGGTTGGAGATGGCCTTAGCAGCGCCTTGATCTCCGGCTAAAATCGCGAAACGTGATCCTACATTTAAACCTTCATATTACGAGAGAGCAACTCATGTTCCTCCCCCGATCTCTCGTGTTGCCCCTCCACCGAAACAGCCTCTAGTGACACTTTTTTGAGCGACTGGATTTGTTAGATTCTATATTAGTGTTGAATAATTATTATTATAAATATTATTTATAATTTTATACTATTATAATAAATCATCTATAATTTTCTCACATTTTCTGTGAATTTTTGAAAAATCAGTGCAAAATAATTTTAATTCTATAACGTCCGTTTTCCTGGTCGTCATATTTTCAGTTGTATTTTCTAAAACCCTAGCTAAAACCCTTGAGCTCTTTGGGAAGCACTGATAAGTGATAAAGCTTCTCCTTTCCTCTCCACCCAGTAGATCCTAGTTCTTCACCCTCTCATAAACTCGTTTCCTTACATTTCACGAACTGACAAAAGAACTGTGTTTTTGCCTCTGGAGGTTAAAGGAATCTTAGTCGCATGGCCATTGCAGCTTTGTTTCGTCGAGTTGCCAAAACGCAAAAATTCATTCCACTTTTTATACCTCCAAATCATGGAAAACCCTTTAAACATCATCCCTTCTATGGTAACACAATATTTTTTGCACTTTGACACAGTATTCTGTTGTTTTCTGTATCTGCAGAACTTCTACTTTTTGGAAATTCGTACTACGGAAATATCACATCGATCAATGTTAAAAAGTTGAGAAGGAAAGTTTTCAACATCACTTGCTGTTAGTTGACAAGTTTCTCTTTTTATGCCTCCAATCCATAGAAACCCCTTTAAAGGCCTGTCTTCCTTGGTAACCCCATCATTGTATTAGTTTGAATCGGCATTCTGTTTCTCCCTGTATCTGAAATCTTCTTCTTGTTGGAAAATATTTGTATTTTTGTAATGAAGAATCACAATGATCAATGTTGAAAAGGAGAATTTTTACTTATTATAGTTTTCAAAAAATATTGTTCCTACTAAGTTTGAAGGCAATGTGTTTGCTGATTCTAGGAGTCTTAACTGGAATCATGTACTTACTTGCCTATAATAGGTCCTGTGGGAGGAAGCCTCTTGATATTACAAGCTCTTTCACATTTTTGTATGAAAACAGTGAGGTGCAATTCTTAGGACATATCCTTGTGAAACATCACATACATTTAATGTGTACTTGAAACAAAATTTCCACTTTAAAGTTGTTTTCTTTTCTTTGTGAAGCGAGATCAGTAACGACTCCTGCTGAAGCTGTCGTGGGCTTTGATGAAATGGTTTCCGGGAGCCACAGGAAGTATTACATGTTAGGTGGGAAAGGAGGTGTTGGAAAAACAAGCTGCGCAGCGGCTCTTGCTGTGAAATTTGCTAACCATGGTCATCCTACCATAGTAGTCTCAACAGATCCTGCCCACTCTTTGAGTGATTCATTTGCTCAGGTGTCATTCATTTTTGTTGCTTTTTGTATACATGTCTGAGTTTCAACCATTGTGACTAATTTCTCAAATCTTTCCAGGATTTGTCGGGAGGAACACTTGTTCCTGTTGAAGGGATGGAATCTCCTTTATTTGCTCTTGAGGTATATGCTTGGACAACATGTTGCACAGAAATGGTCTTTTGTTTCAGCACTATTTGATCCATGCTTAATATTTAGCGTTGTGACAGGTAAACCCTGAGAAAGCTAAAGAAGAATTTCGAGCTGCCAGTCAAAAGACCGGGGGAACTGGGGTCAAAGACTTCATGTATGGCCTTGGCTTGGGAACGCTTGCTGATCAGGTTAGTTACGTGCTAATTATTTGGTATGATCTCATCAAAGTTAATCATCTCCCCTGCATTTGGAGGTAATAATTCTCGTTTCTCACTCTACATGTTGGTATTATCATGTAAGTAGATTTTAGGTCCTGCATACACTCAGTTTAGTTTCTGTTTGGAGATGGAAAGAAATTACGTTTGAGTACGTTGTCTTCTTGCCTATGCCAGTACTTAGGATCTTTTCCTATTCTCTTCAGAGTCTGTGATCTTTTGTTTTTCTCCTTATTTACTATGATAGTGTTGATAATTTACTTTTCATTTTCAATTTGTCGTAGTTAGGGGAACTGAAACTGGAAGCATTGTTGGACACTCCTCCACCTGGTTTTGATGAGGCTATTGCAATTTCTCAGGCATGGAACAGTACTGCTCCTTTGTAGAGATATTTTTGATATGTTTTCTAATCATGTAGTGGCTTTACAGGTTATGCAGTTTGTTGAATCCCAAGCATACAGTAGTTTCACCCGGATAGTGTTTGATACGGCACCAACAGTTAGTGAATTTCTTCTTGCTTTTTCATTATTCAAATTCAGCAAATAATTTCCCTCCATGAGTAATGAGTTGCTTTATAGGGTCACACTCTTCGACTTCTTTCCCTCCCTGACTTTTTGGACGCATCAATAGGTAAACTAATGAAGGTAAATCCAAACCCAGAAGTATATTTGTTGATTTTGAATATAGCTTCTTCATAATGGTGCTGAAACTCTTTTGTTAAGCATTAAAAGCTAACTCCCAGACGAGTGTAGCCATGGTGGGTATGTTCAAAATTTATTTACACCATAATATTTTCCATCATTCTTGCCACAGAGCAGTCTATTTTTCACTTTGTAATGCTACCATGGGTGGATAGCTAGTTGCAGATGTCTACTACTTTTTTGTTTTACGATGGTTGACTGTTCAGTCTTTCTAATATGGTCTCTAATCAATTTCCAACCAGCTGAAGGAGAAATTGGCATCAGCAACTTCTGCTATGAGGTCCCTCCTGGGAAAACAGGATGCACAACAGGATAATGTAAGTATGGAGGTTGATTTTCGTAAAGTAGTGAGCATTGTCAAGATCTTAGTATTTTAGTTGTGAATTTTTTAGTCTCACAAACTGGAGCAATTGAGAGAGAGGATGGTAAAAGTGCGGGACCTTTTTCGTGACTCATACAGGACTGAGTTTATAATAGTGACTATTCCAACGGTAATACTCTCAGAAATCAATATTCTTTTTCTATCTTGGGTAGCAACTCATAAAACAACAAAATGCACTCTGATCTTTGTATACTGCATGTTTCTCCAATTCCTGTCTGTGCCGTTAAACCATGGCTTTTACTATCAACTGATATTGTTTTATGCTCTGTACACTTTTTACCCCTTAGAAAACAACTTAAGAACTGTTCTTTTTGAAGAAAACAAAAAGAACTAATATTTTCTAATTGTAGAATGGAATGGATGAGAACTTCACTGAGAAATCAGCTCAAACTTTTTTTTGAACTTTAGCAAAATATGACATCTGGGCAGTGAGGTGATCTAGAAATATTATGGCAATGGCTTATATTATTCTTGTGATTTTTTAGTTTATCTAAACCCTCCTTCTTGATAACATTCTGCCAATAGCTGGGATGTAAACAATCATTTTAACCAAATCACCCACACATCCATGCAATAGAGTATTACCTTGGTTGCATTTCAAAATTAAAGCTGTTGGAATCATATCTTCAATGATTTACTTGTAGCTGAAGCTATTTTACAGAACAAATTGAATAGCGTTATGTTCACACCGAGCAACTTTATATTGCAGAATATTAACTTCTCACAACTCACTTTGAGTCTGTTTTATGAACCTCTCAAGGTTATGGCAGCACATGAATCATCGAGGTTGCTTGCATCCTTGAGGAAGGAAGGCGTTCCTGTCCAGAGGCTTATTGTTAATCAAATTCTACCTCCCGCTGCGTCGAATTGCAAGTTCTGTGAAATGAAGAGGAAGGTGCATCTGATATTTTCTAAACATGCGAAACTGTTTCTTATGTTCATGGCCCGATAATCACTATTTTAAGTATTTGGCTTTCATGAAAACTTCTCTATCCAGTTTCAAAAGGTTATCAATTTGACAATCCAGTTGTCAAAACATTCTCAACAAGACAATTAGCCTTGTTTTTTGTTATCAAAGATTCAGCATCAGCTTTGTGGATTTTGCAGGATCAGAATCGAGCACTAGATATCATCCAGAAAGATCCAGAACTTGGCAGTTTGAGCACAATTCAATCACCCTTGTTTGATGTAGAGATAACAGGTGTTCCAGCTCTCAAATTTATGGGCGAGTTACTTTGGAGATAAACCTACTTTTGGGATACTGACATTATGAAGTAATCTGCCCCATCAGAAAACCGGTCTTTTTTAGACATTCTTCCGTCTATGTTTTAGAACACACAGATCAGTCAAGTTTGATCAAGATCGGAGGAAGATGGAATTGCCTTTAGTCTCAGATTGCCTCGATTAATCCAGTCAAGTGGAGAAATCATGTGGGACATACAACGGAAGTTTTTTATTATTGGCAATCCAATACTGGGAAACTTAAAAGTGGTCTTGTTCATCTTGCTCTCCTGTTGAGCAATAAATTAAAGGGATCTGTTGTAACATGAGCTTTTAATGGTCATCCTTCAATATTATTAGATCAGAGTTTTTCTTTTCTAATACTTGTAGTTCTTATCACTAGGTCAGGATTTGTCTTTTCAGTTGATTTTTTGGAGTCAAAATGCATATCTTGATTGTGACTGGGAATATTTTGTTGTATGAGTTACTGTACCCTTCATACTTGAAAGGAGCATGATTTAACATTTAACCTACGGCAGTCATAAAGTTCTAATGTTTCAATGGTATTATGCAGGACTATCTTCTATATGTAACATGCATTACACGAATACAAAATGTTATCCATAGCAAATAACCATGTACTCCAAGGCCGTGGAGATGGCAGTGACTTTTGACTCACATTTTAGATTGTGAACGAACTTATGAACCAGTGGTTTTACTTGAACTGGCTTTACTCTTGAAATTATAATACGTACAGCTGCAGTTTGTCTGCGACACTTGCACTTAAGGTGATTAATTATCAGATACAGATATTTTTTGTACATAGAGTAGAGTGCAAAATGTGTTGTGCACACAAAATCCAGCTACACTTAAATTGGTTGAACCGATTCAAATATATCGGGCAGTAAACCTTCTTCCTGGGAATAAATCTTCAACTGAATAGCAGAACCACTAACATGTTTATGTTTCATTTCCTGCTCATTAATTCAATAATGCACGTGTATATTCACAATCTGTCGAAACACACACACACAGAAGATAATCCTGGTGCCTTGTTCCATGAGTTTCTATCTATTTATCATCTCATCTGGGTAGATTAGAATGAAGATAATCACTGTACACAAAACATCAAGTTTTCTTTCATATGTTTACACAGGAAAATGAATTTTGAGCTGTCCCAGCTCAACGAGAATCATACTTTTCCTTCAATAACTTCAACGTCTATGATTAATCTGTTTTTGTGCAGAAAAAAGTTGGAGATGTTGAATCTACTTCTTTTGGTAAATGATCATTAAGGCGAAGGCAACGATGCGACCAAGTATACCAGTTATGAAGAGCAAGAGTAAGCAAAAATACCAATCATTGAGATCATAACCAGCACTCAGAAGTGAGCCACACCTTGTTATCAGCCACACTCCGTAATATCTGCAAGAGATTAAGACTGAACCAGGATAAGTTGGTTCAATAACGAAGAGGGTGTATAATAAGCTAACCTTTTAGCATTTGCTATGACAAATGCTTCCAATGCCCATTTACTGTAGCATAATCCAGAAATGAGTTCCATAAAATTGTCATCATCTTTCTGGATTGCTATCAGAGTTAAGACAACAGGAAGAAGCACAGACCACTGATAACACAGAAGATGTGCTGTAAGTGAAATGGAAAGAAATTGATGCAAATAAGCATGAGCACCGTTTCTATATGAGATTCATTGATAATTGACATCGTTGAGCTACTAATTATAAAGTGAATGCGGCTCCAAATGCTTACCAATTGTGCAGGACCAGGTTCAAGGCAAATAGCCAATGCATAAGCTATGCCAGTAACACAGTACACCAGACATAGTAAAACTACATAATTGTCCGTCACACTTGATCTTGGATTGTTGAAGAAGTAGAACATGGACAGATACACAAGTGGCTTGACAATTGTGTTCAAATGATCAATTGTGTCTTTAGCAAGAAAGTAAGCCATGCTGCTAATACCAGAACTACTTTCTCTCCAGTAATGCAGTTTGTCCAGGGCAAACGATCTCATTGCAGCAATCTTGCACAGGAGAGCTGTACTCAATCAAATGTTGATACTGGTGAGAAAACCTTATGTGGAAGGTTACTTCATTAACAAATATAGATGAGCATCTTGTGCTACATTAACGTCCTTTAAGGGCCAAACACTTTATCTTATAAACTATAAGGGCAATCAAAGTTACCAGCACCCGATAGAAACCCAGGTAAGTCACCTGGAAAACCCAAACTTTCAGAAACATAAATCTAGTTCCTAAAGGAAACCATGGCATCTGTAATATTGTAGAAGATTTTACTTACAAACTGCAATGACGGTGTATGTGTAACCGGACACCCCAAAATTTTCGTCTCTCACTTTAGCCAATGTGCCTAAACAGATTCCAGCTAGCAACAAAATCAAATAATCTACTGCCTGTGTCCTTGCTTCTCGCAGCCTCTGCTTACCAATCCTGAAACAGAAGGTTAAGGATTTTTCTTTTCAGATAATAATGAAGGCATCTTGGTCAAGAGGAACAGTCCCGAACAAAATTCTCCTCCAGAGAGTACATGTCCTGATAGTTTAAACACTTGAAGTTCGCATGGTTGGAAATACCTTATGAAACTATTTACTTGCAGGACTGAGCAAGAATAAACATGAAAGTAATGAGATTGTGCTTACCTTCCGAGGAAATATTTGTACTGTAGAAGGATACCAGGAGTTCTCCGTCCAGATAAATCACCAGCATTCAAGAACTTGTATTGAAAATTATCTTTTTTAGTCTCCACGTTGGACCTGACATCCTGCCATAACTCTCCTGCAAAAGATTCTTCTTGCGATCCAGCATCACTTGGCCTTCCTCCGTCAGCTGAATTATCACTTGACGCTCCCAGCTGTTCAGCATCCTGCAACATATCCGCAGGAACTGGGTAGCCATTGTGAAGCATCCACCTGATGGGAAGTTCTTTGTAGCCGATTCCAGAGGTTGGTTTCGCTATGCCCTCCAAAATGTCAATGAAGTGATCTGGAGGATTCGCACGCTCGGGAACTGTAATCCCGAGGCCTTTAAAATATTCTTCAACTTTCTTTACCGGTCCATGATACACTGTCAAGCCACCCTTGGCTAGAAGTATTAAATCATCGAACATCTTGAACAACGCATAGCTGGAGCAGTCCGAGAATGAAAAGAAACCAAGGGAAAAACAGGGAAGTACTCAGAATGTCAAGCAGAAGCGGAAGAATGGTGGAATATATTGGCCAAAAAAGAAAATCAGTGCAAGTTGATAGAAGTCGAAACGAAAGTGAGAACCTTGGTTGGTGAACGACCATGCAAATGTTCACTCCTTCGAGCGCTTCACGTCGAAGAGCTCTAAGCAGTGACTGAGAGGACGAACTGTCAAGCCCTGATGTGGGCTCATCTAATATCAGCAGTGAAGGTTCCATAACCATTTCAAGACCGACATTTACTCGTTTTCTTTGACCCCCAGATATTCCCCGCTTCTCCACTGTCCCAACAAGAGAATAGCGCACCGCCTGCAGCCCCAGTGACTCGATCACTCTTTCAACAACCAGAATCTTTTCTTGCTTTGGAAGATCAGCAGACAGTCTGCAGTTAACTCCAACGAAAACTATGTTAATCAAAAGAAAATGAAAGATGCAAAAGCAACTACTATTTGTGTGTACCAAGTGCCAGGCAGATGAGATTGTCAAGATAGGTCAACTGAAGTTACAAGCTGTTGGAAGCTATTGAAACGGCTTCAAATTCTCAAGAAAACCATGCAAAACCAATTTCTTCTTAACTTCTTAAGCAGGTGTAGATACTTAAAAAGCAATTTGGAAGTTAGGATTTAGAACCGCTTACCTGCATCTAGCGCTAAACCAGAGATTCTCCTCCACAGTCAAGTTCCCATGCACAATATCATCTTGAGGCACAAAACCAATAATTTTCTTGTATGAATGGATTGGATCCGGCTTCCCATTTACAAGAACCATACCAGTAACGGTGCATCCACTTCCTTTTCCAGACAAAGCAGAAAGAAATGTGGTTTTCCCAGCACCCGAAGGACCCATGACTGCAGACACTCGGCCAGGTGATAATTTCCCAGTAACACATTTTAGAAGATGTTTGTTTTTACCTTTCAAAGTGAGGGTTAGATCCTTAAAAGCCACCTCAATTGGAGGCCTCTTCCTGATTTCAATATCATTAGCCATGGAAATCACCCCTGAGAAGGTCAAGTTCTTGTTCTGCTCCTGAAAGGCCTTTTCCCTCTCAATTTGCCCATATGCATACCTAAACATTTGGCTCTGAGTATGCAACTTGTTACCCTTTAGTGCATTCTTTTTGATATTTTTATCTCCAATCTCCAAATTGAAGCCTTCAGAACCCTCAGGATTAGCCTCAATTTCGTGCAGCATCCTTGTGAGGTTACTTTTGTCGTTTATCGTTCCCGTTGCTGCTGAGCTTGACCCAGACAATGATGGTAAGGAACCATCCTCTGCAGGTTTAACCAATCCTTTTTGTTGTTCCCTTTTGGATCTCGCACGAGAGAAAGTACGTGATAATTGAGAGTGAATATCTATTGCATGCTTCTTGGCAATGTCTTTTGCAGATTTCCATTTTTCACGTGCTTGTACCGTTTCTCTTACTTCTTGAACTGCTTTCTCCCTGGTTTGTGCTTGTTTTTGTTCTCGAGTTGCAATAACTTGATCAGAACAGTTGTAGATTATGATGAGCAGGAAACTTATCCCAGCCTACGTGAAGAGTTTAGATGTTAAAGCACTTGTGTCAGGTATGCAGTAAATACATCTAATTATTAAATATCAACTTCATTTTCCAAAGAAATCAAACAACTAACTGAATCTGATAGAAAGTGTCTGCAATCTATAAACATTTCAAGCAAGCTATCATCTGTAACCACATTGAATTTATCACTTACAAAAACCAAGACGCCATATGCTGTGATATTCTGATTACTTGATTGAGGTGTACAAGTTGCCATTTTAAAGCATCCTGCACTATCAAGATTAAGGATTATAAACTGCTGAACTATCGGGGATTAGCTTTATTATTTTGTTTCAAACCAATTACTTGAAAAATTGATATTCTTTTTAATTTCCTTCATTCCTATGGTGTCAATGTTCTCAACCCTTTCTCTCATGTTTTGAAACAAAATGTAAAGGCATGAAATTAGGACTTTTACTAACCTTTTTGTGATATAGAACCAGTCCTACAGTAATGTCTGAAATGGAAAAAGGGTAGATGCGTAAGTGATAAGGAGACTGAGAACATATCGCCGTAACAAACTTGAGAAAGGAAACAAACGGATGATCAAGATGTTGGCAGAAAGAGAGAATCTGAATGGAATGCAACAACAAAGAAAAAGCTGTTTTTTGTAAGTTCATATGCAAGTGATGGAAGTTCTGGGATAATTATCAATACCCCCTACTGCAAGGAATTTTTTGGGTAGTAGACGGACAGTATGATCCTGCTGAACAGAATACCTCACTAGTACTCGCCACATCAGCCCAAGTATCTGCTCCACCACAGGTATGGTTTGGCCTCCCAGAAGGCAATTGATATTGGTATCTGCAACATATTTCTGCCAATAAATAATTATGTATCTCGAACAACAGCAATTCAAGTCATGATGTTCAAAACAGGAATGGACTTACGGGTCACATACACCAGTCATTTCATTCAACTTTGAAAGTGGGCAGTAAGCACCCAATGGACATGCTGTAGTGGCAAGATAGCAAATGTTAACAGGTAAAATAGAATATAAGCCTTCGCTCTTTAAAGCTAGGCAATGAACTCAATGTACTACTGTGTCACGGAACAAGAACAGCATCATGTTCCTGAGTTCTTCAAGTTTTGCAGAAACGCACATCAGAAACACAATCTATATAGTCCTAGGTAATCTATGCTAAAGAGAACTAGGACAATTGAGATGGGGGAGTCACTGAGAGAAGAGGTTCCTGATAATATTGATGTAAAGAACAAAAGAGGTTCCAGGTACTCACGCAGCATGCAAGTTAGGCCGTGAGGACAAAAGAAACCTTCGCAACAAGGTGCACATTCAGCAGTTCTAACAGGTATTTCTTTCGTACTTTTCAGTTCAGTTTTCACTCCTTTACCAACAGTGCAAGCCCATCCAGGCTCACATCCAGAGACCCATGAGCTCAAATTGCAGTTCTTGTTAAGCTGCAAGTAGTTGGCTCTTTTTTTAGCATTCAAAGAGAAACTACTTATGTAGAATTTTATTTCTGCAGCTGTACATAAACGCTGAGGCATATCTCCTGACCAACAAATTATCAAAAGAAACGTCAAATATAATGTGATGACTTGAAGAAACTCATTTGGTCTTCAAGAGCTTGTATTGTAAATAAAACTTTCAAAACTTTTACTGAACCAAGTTTTCTGCTCCCTTGTAACTTAAAAATCCATTCTTCTGTGGATGTTAGGAACCTCCACTCTCAAAATGTGCATGGCTAGCCAAAAGCATAATTTTAAATCATTCTGTACCTTTGGTTTTCCTAGCGCACTGGGTTATGAATTGTGGGTCCCTGGAGAAATTGAATGCTCTTTGCCAATCTGCATCCCTGTAGTCCAGAGAAAAAGCATGTAACCCCATTTTGAGAAACCAATCAAAACATCAAAAGGGTAGTGATTATTCGTATACACACACGTCCGTTATGCAGAAACCTAAGTATTTGCTAATATCGTCCCTGAAGACGGAGATAATATTTGACAGACCAACATCGACCATATGCGATACCAACTGTTCAGCAGCAGGATTGTTAACGTATTCTTGAGCATCTTGGCAAGAGACATATTGTGGCAATATCACCAACCCAAAGAAAGCAACAAAGAACGATGCAGAGAGAAAACAACGATAGGCATTAACATTCTCTCTGTTCATATCGTTGTCCAAAAAGCTATACAGACCCGAGTACTTGGTTAGAAATGAATGTGATTGTTCATAACAAAAACTTTGTTCATCAAGCTTGAAGATGCCCAGGTGGTTGATTGACCAAATGAGCAAGCAAAAAGACTGGACTTGAAAGACGTAGACCACAGGATTCGGAGGCAATAAATGGTTTTTTTGGTCTACGGAGGAAAGAAACGGCAGAGAGGAAGAGTTGGCGAAGTATGAGGAATAGACATGGGATGTTCAGACAGTTATAAAATGGGAGGGACGTGTTCACACTGACGTTAACCCAAAGAAAAACCAATAATTTAACAATATTAAAAACTGTGGCCTTATTTATACTCTTCTTTCTGAGATTTTTGTCGCAATATATTCAAATAAATCTATTTCTGATTTATGTGAAAGATAAACTATTCTTACTATTGTGAATTACATTAAAGTATGATATTAGTAACTTTTACTTGACTTTCTTAGCTAGGTAGAACTAGTGAAAAATGCAATATTTGAGAGCTGTGTTTGTTCGAATGATGCTCCCTGTACAGAGCCGACGCATATGTATTTTATTTATAGAGTTTACGATTGTACAAATGGTGAGAGAGCACGCTATCAGACAAAGGTTGTTATCTGGTTTTGTACAGAAAATATTCTTTACAGACGTTGGTTGTTTGTGTGTGAGTGTACGTGATTGTCGACCTGCAGGTTTACATCCTCCATGCTAACGTCCTTGACAGCTGTATTGCATTGCGTACTGTTGTAAAGCTGTATTAAATTATTTTCCTTGACATCCCCTCTCAAACTAGGCAGTGTTTATGGGCTTTTAAACACGCCAAGTTTGCTCCGTAAATGGCAAAATTGTGAACCGACAGTGGCCTTTGTTAAGCAATTTGCAATTTGTTCTTGAGATGGAATATATCTAACTTCTAGTCTTCTTTCAAGAACTTTGTCTCGGATAAAATGAATGTCCACTTCGATGTGCTTGCTTCTTGCATGAAAAACCGGATTACTCGCTAATTGCCTGCACTCACATTATCACACCACGCCATGAGGATTCCATCTATTGGGATTGATAATTCCTTAAGAAGAGACTCAATCCAAGATATTTCACAGGCCACTTGTGCTAAGGCCCTATATTCCGCTTCGGTGCTGGACCGTGCTACGACAGGTTGTTTCCTTGAACTCCAAGACACTAGTGTTGAGCCAAGATAGACGCAGTAGCCACCAGTAGACCTTCTGTCATCCTTGCTGCAGGCCCAGTCTGCATATGAAAATCCTGTAATTGTGTAGTGGCTGCATGGTTGTATGTTCAGTCTATAATTTTTGGTTCCTTTGAGATATCTCAGCACACGCTTAGCTCCTTGCATGTGTTTGTCGATTGGATTTTGAAGGAATTGGCTTAGTTTGTTCACGATGTATGAGATGTCAGTGCGGTATGTGTGACGTCTTTGCAATGCTCCTATTATTCGCTTTGTAATACATTTGCATTTGAAGTGGTTCACCTCTATTTTTGTTAGATTTGAGGCGAGAGTTCTTTGGAGATGTGCGATCGTTTGAATTTGCCACCCAATCTTTTCGACGACTCTTCAATGTATCGTGTTTGTGTCAAATGGATTCCATACTCGTTTCTTAGTACTTGATCGAGGAATAGTTTCAACGGTCCCAGTCCTTTAAGGCAAACAACTTATCAAGCTCTTTCACAAAGCTTCTGAGTGAGGTTGGATTGTTCCCTGTAACAATCATGTCATCAACCTATATCAGAATAAACATAATCTCACCTCCTTTCCTCATGATGAACAATGATGAGTCGCATCTGGAATTCTTGAAGCCCCAATCTATCAGTGTCTTCCTCAACTTCTCAAACCAGGCTTTTGGAGCCTGCTTGAGTCTATAAATCGCTTTGTTTAATTTGCATACAAGCTGGGATTTGTCCTTTTGCTCAAACCCCTCGGGTTGCTTCATAAACACAGTTTCGTAGAGGTCCCCGTTCAAGAAGGCATTATTGATGTCAAGCTGCCTAATGCTCCAGTTCTCTGTCACTGCGATGGTGAGTATTAATCTGACTGTCGATGCTTTTATCACTGGACTAAAGGTTTCGCCATAATCCACTCCTGCATTCTGATGGAATCCTTTTGCCACTAGTCTGGCCTTGCATCGTTGGAATGATCCATCTGCATTTCTCTTAACCCTGAATACCCACTTGTTGCCTACGACATTCATCTGGGACGTGACAGGTACCAAGGTCCATGTTTCATTCCTATTCAAGGCGTCAAGTTCCTCTTGCATTGCTTTTCTCCACTGTTTTGATTTCAAGGCTTCATTTACTGTAGTAGGTTCAACTGGTGAAGAACTGACTGCGGTGTAAAGTTGAAACTCTGGTTGTCGCTTAGGTTTGAATATTCCAGACTTGGATCTGGTTATCATCCCATGTCCTTCATTTCTTGGTTGATTTTCTTGTACTTGCACATCATCATGATCCACAATGTCCATGCCATATCCAGGAACTTCCCCAAAGGAGTTTTGATAGTCAGCGTCTCCATCTCTTATTTGTGCTCCTGATTGTAATGTTTCAGATTCGGTATTCAGGACTCGTTCTGATGTAGGAGAAAAAACTTGATGGTCTGTACCCGATGAGACATTGGTTTGGTTTGAAGGGGTTTGAGAGTTTTGAACGGATAGGAATGGTGACCAATGTATGTGTTTCGATGATTTTGTGTTAAGGAATCCATTTTGGAAGGGATATTCTTGTTTGTTAAAATTACATGGCGGAGATATAAAACCTTCCAAAGGAGCTCGGACATTTGTACCTTTATGAGCATTCTGAAACCCAAAATCGCACTTCATAGAATGGAATTGAAACTTTTGAGGCCGATAGGTCTTAGGCATGGGTAACAAGCACACCAAAGGCTTGAGAGCTTTATAGTTTGGTCTTTTTGAAAAAGTTTCTCAATGGGGCTTTGGTCGTTAATGATAGGAGACGGTAACATGTTTATCAGCTGGACTGAGTTTTGAAAAGCTTCTGGCCAAAATTTAAAAGGAACCTTTGATTGGGCTAGGAGTGTTAGTCCGCTTCGACAATGTGCCTATGCTTTCTTTCATTTCTACCATTTGAGTGATGTGTGTGAAACAGCATATCTGATTCTAATGCCATGTTGTTTTAGGTAGTTTGTGAGACTTATATACTCACCTCCCATATCAGTTTGTATACACTTGATTTTTTTCTTAAGTTGGTTTTCTATCATGGTTTTGAATTGGATGAACGTTGGTGCAACATCAGATTTATGCTTTAGAGGGTAGAGCCAAGTGTATCGCTAAAGTCATCAAGAAATAGTATGTAGTATCTGAACCCAGACGTGGATAGAATAGGGCTGGACCCAGGGCGTCGATGTGAATTAGTTCGAGTGGTTTAGAGGCTTGGGAGCTAAACAAAGTGAAGAGGCGAGAATGTGATTTTCCAGTTAACAAGCATCACAAAAGAAGTTCTTTTCATTGATATCAACCGACTCATTACATAAGTGAGAACTTTGGCTAAAGTTTTAAGAGAGGGTGACCTAAACGTCTATGCCAAATTTCCAAAACATTTTGTTTATCTGACTTATCTAAATACCTTGATAGATGAGCTTGATGGGTTGGCTTGGTATTGGTATTGTTTCAATGATGAATGGTCTCAACATGGTACAGTCCTTCATGCAATTTCCCTGTCACCAGAATTTGTCCCGAAGCCTTGTCCTTCACAAAACAACCAGATTGATTGATGTTAATATCAACATTGTTTGAATCAATCAGCTTAGATATACTGACTAAGTTCTTCTCGATATCAGGCACGCAAAGAGTTTAATTTAGTGTCAAATATTGTCCATCATTCATTGGTAATTTTACCAGACCAGTGTGTGAGATATTAAGTTTCTTACCATTGCCAATGGTCAATGATTCTTTACCCTTGTACTCATGTTTTTGATGCATAATGCTTGGATCATTTGTAACGTGATTAGTTTCTCCGCTGTCTAAGAGCCAGTCTGCATCTCCAGTGTTGTCGGTAGTGGCAATATAAGCTGCACTTTGGTTTTTGGTTGGTTCTGGTAACAACCCCATATAACTCTTGTCGAAACGAAAATAGCAAATGGCAGCAATATGGCCAGTTTTTCCACACACCTGACACAGGGGTTTATTTCCACCGAATCTGTTTCCTCTGCCTCTGTAAGATCTTCCACTTCTGCGTGTGCTTCCAGATCGTCCTCCATATTGTTGAGTGCTGTAGTTTCTTTGATTGTTCTGGCCTCTGGTGAAGTGAGCACTTGGTGGACCGATGTTGATGGTGGCCATTCCTAAGTTTAACTGATCTAGTCTTTTTTCATAACTGAGAAGTTTTGACTGAAACTCCATCCAGCTTATTGTTTCTCGTTTAGTGATTTGACATACCAGGGGGTTGTAGTCTTGTGAGTCAAGTCCAGCCAACGTTTGAGTCACAAGATCATCTAGTGTTACTGGGTGTCCTGCGAGAGCCAGATTGTCGGCAATCCCTCTCATTGTTTTTATGTATTCTTCCATCTTCATTGTGCCCTTCTGCGTTTTTGCAAACTCCCTTTTATAAAAGACGACATTTGAGCGAGTCTTTACACCAAATAGATCATTTATTGCGTTCCACAGCCTTTGAGAGGTTTCATGGCCCATCACTCGAGATGCAACCGAAGGCTCAATGGTATTGTAGATCCATCCTAGCAACATCCGGTCTTGAGCATACCGGTTTTCAAAGTCTGATTCACTCTTGTTTGAACTTCATCATCCCTTACATCGTTGTTTCAATGAACTCTAGTGGGCATGGTGTCGCACCAGTGATATAGCCTTCAAGTCTGTTTCCTCTTATCATAGGGAGGATCATGTTTTTCCAGAGAAGAAAATTATCATGGTTCAGCTTAACCATGTTGAATGTTCCCATAGGGCTGCTTGTTGTGTTCAGAGGCTTCGGTGCCATTGCTGGGCTTCCTCCATTGTTCTCGTTTCCTAAAACAGCTGAGCTTTCTCCATTGTGAGCCATGAGTGCTGCGCTCTGATACCAAGTGAAAAATGCAATATTTGAGAGCTGTGTTTGTTCGAATGATGCTCCTCAGATAGAATGACGATATGTATTTTATTTATAGAGTTTACGATTGTACAAATGGTGAGAGAGCACGCTATCAGACAAAGGTTGTTATCTGGTTTTGTACATAAAATATTCTTTACAGACGTTGGTTGTTTGTGTGTGAGTGTACGTGATTGTCGACCTGCAGGTTTACATCCTCCATGCTAACGTCCTTGACAGCTGTATTGCATTGCGTACTGTTGTAAAACTGTATTAAATTATTTTCCTTGACAGAACTAATATATATATATATATGTGGATACTAATGAAGTAGCATACATAGTAAGTCGGTAAGTTGGATGTAATTGAATATGATGTAATTTAATAGTATGAAAATAGAGGATGTAATACCACGGAGACTATATGATTAAGATACGATAGATAAAACTTTTATAAAAATTAATTAAATAATTAATGGTGCAATATAAATTATCTCACATCTCATCACATCATGTGAAGTACTTATATTTTTCCAATAAGTACCTGCATAGAATTATATAAGTGTTACTGAGTTTTAATCAATGATTAGTGTGTAATTTAATACGAAGATGACCGATGATGAGTGAATAAGATAATATCCTACAAGTAAGGATGGATTCAGAAAAAAAAATTTAATGGACGCAAAATTTTATTTTTAGTAGAGGCAAAATTTTAATGAGATAATATTTTATATTTTATAGAATCAAAACTTAAAATAATAATTTTTATATAAAATTTTTTGGCCCCGATTTGCCCCCAATGTGGATCCGTCTATGCCTACAAGCATGCGAGACAAACAACAATGTCGATGAAAAATTGAGAGTTTGTCATGTATGAATGCATATTTGAAAATTTTCAACCATAAACATGATTTGACTGAAAGATCAATGATGATCGACGCAACTAAATTATGCTAAATCCAACAATACGAAAAGACATTTGAGTTCAATTAGAAAATCTGAAGGTTTGAAAATTTGTGATGTTTCTCATACCATGGCTCGTATTATTGCTTAACTTAATCATATAGCAATGTGACTACAACATGAGTTTATTTGAATGAATCCTACATAAAGATGGTTTGAATTGGCTAACTGAATCTCTCTCGCTTCAAGCACATCAAGAGAGTATAGATCCGTGAGAAAATCAACATGCTCAGAGAATGACTTATTCTTGTGCTCGCCTAGGTGCCTGACCATTTCATTCCATCCCTTTCGGTACAGATCTCCAGATCTATGCTCCAGAAGATTGTCCCAGTCAACATCTTCCATAGCAAGCATCTTGGTTATAGAGCTCCATCGCCAGTTAGTAGTCATCTGTATCAAACCATTTCCCTTCTTTCATCATTGGTGATGTCAACTGGTCATACCATTTCTGGCATCAGAGAGCTTGTGTTCTTATTCCCAACTTGTCACTGATCGCAGTCCAACATATGTTATCCCTTAGCATTCCATGCTTGGATTTCCTTTCCGCAAAAGCCTTCCAATTAGACCCATTCTTTTCATAAAATTTCCATGTCATTGCAAGCTCTTGTTTTGTCCAGGGACGCTTATCACCTCTTTCAAACAAGACATGGGTTCAACAATATATACTCCAACGTGGCCTCAAGTGCAAGGTTGCTGTAATTTTCTTCCAACAATGTTTAACTTCAGGGTATATTTTATTATGCAACACCATTTCAAGACCATCTTCACCCAACTGGTTAGTATCAATATAATTCATAACAGCCACTTTGATCATCTCATCCTCCTCAGGTGAGTAACCCTTGCCTCTAGCTAGCCCATCTTCTTAAACAGCCTTTCTATTATTTAGACCACCCGATGAAGGGATAACCTCCACTTCTTGGGAAAAACTCGCTTGTTTAGATTTTCTTTCAGATGTAGGTTTCTTTGATAAATCAACAGAGTCAAGACCTACTTTTTGTCCCTAGCTACCTTTTTTTCTGATCCATTTTTCATCAACTTGTCCTTTTTCTTCTTCTCAACCTTATCTTCACCGTTCATGTTCTATTATGTTATCCTATCACCATAATAACTTTGAAATAACCTTTTTCGTCCGATTGTTGCCTTGGGGTTACTTCAAAAATTTAACCAAGGATTGCATATAGCGCAACCTCGGGTCGTTCACTTTGAGGAACCAAAAGATGAAATTAATTTCTAAGTAACTAAATGCAATGCAACCTAAACGATAAAATGGGGTTTGATATGAAAAATTACCGCTAAAGTTTGCAACGAATTAAAATAACACTAAGGATTTGTTTTTGGTATTTTTAAAATTTAAATGAGTAATTTGAAATGACAACAAGTGAATTAAATTAGAAAACAAACACAAGTAATTAACAATGATAAACGCAATCCTCCAGTTCAATAACGCAGGCAATCATCACTAAAAAAGATATGGGAGTTAAAACAATTGAACCAAGAATCAAAATCGAACTTTAATCTAACAACCGAGCCACCTCGAATTGTTACAAAAATATTTTCCAATAATCCCAATTTACTACCTGCCGCCAGACTAGTAAAATAGAACTAAGGATACTAACACCAATGCTCGACTTTTACGCAATAATTAAGAAATAGAATTAATGCCAGCAACAGATAAAATGTTTCAAATAATTCAAGCCACCTTGAATAATTACCAATTTCGCTAAAATCTCAATACAAAGTTTTGACCCAAAACAAAGTAATGAAATTAAATCCGAAATCAACACAATATCAATCTCCAAACAATAATTCAATCACAAAACACAACTCCAAATAATTAAATAGTAAAATCTATGAATTACTAATTAATTAATTGGACAGAATAAAATTGCAGTTAAACTCCCCTATAGAAACTCCAAGCTCCTGCCTTTGCCGTTGAATCGAAGGATTAAGATGAACTAGCCACGAAAATTCATCAAAGCTGCTGCCGACATTGAGATTCGGTGGTCAGTCATAAAGTTGAGAATGAAGGTTTTGAATCTAACCACCATGCATACACAAGCCAACTCCAACGTCGGTGGCAAGAAAAAACAAAGATAGCTGCTAACGTCCCCCTTCCACTAGCTTCCAGCTCACGTTATTTCACCAACTAGCTGCTCACATCTAATTGTAATATCTTCAGTGGTTGTTTCACGTGAGTGATGAGTACATGTTGATGGTGTAACGCAGTAACGTGAATACTCCTACTCTCCTCTCAGTGGCTTACGTTCCTTCTTCTTTTATTTTCCCCAGCTACTCTACTCCACACTACTGTTCTCTCCTTTTGATTTTTCTTTCTTCCAATCCTCTTCATTTCACGTTATTTCCTGTTCACTCACACACACCTCACGTTGCTCACTTGTTTACTCACACACACACACACCAGTTCACTCCTAGCCCCCCATATGTAACGCACAGCCCCTCTTTCTTCTCTAGCTTCACACTACTTCCTCACACACACATGTCACTCACGCTACTTTTAGTTTTATTTTTTCAGCCACACACTCAACCTACTTTCCTTCTCACGCACTTCACAACTCCAGTTTTTCTTCTCCAGCAACAGCAGCCTATTCCAAGGACAACACAACACAGTCACGTTATTTTCTTCACCACCAACAACACTCAATGCCAGCCAAAACTCTCACCCAACGTTAGCTTCTTCACTTGGCCCACACCATGCACAATTAGCTAGCTCACAACGTCACACACACCACAGCCAAGCCTCTTTTTTTTATTTCTCTCCCAGTGCAACACACTCCTCTAACAGCTGCTGCTTCTCACATTCACGCACAGCATCAGCTTTTTTTTCCTTCTTATTTTTCCATCAAGACTCCTGGCTCAGCTCACCCACTTGCCTCTAACAGCAACCCCTTTTTCTCCAACGTTTTCCTCTTCACTTGCACTCCACAACTCACTCATGGACAGCACACAATCACCACACACACAACTCACGTAAATCACAGCTCCACAACAAGACACAGTACTCACGTTTCTTCTTCTTATTTTTTTCAACACACTCACACACCTCTAATAGCACACGCAAAACTGCAGCCCACAGCACACACTTCACACAAAACAAACTACTCACACACTAACACTCAACAGACCACTCATGCAAAAACAACAACTCCTCTGCTGCTCTTACGTTATGCCTTTTAACTTTAAAAGCCCATCACCAGTTGCCTCTTTATTATTTTTTTAATTTTTGCTTCTATACCCACTTGCGTCTGTCCTTTTTTATAGCACAACAACACCCCACATTTAATCATTTCCCTCTCCATACCTCCACTCAACCACTCCAACACTTTGGTCTACACTCCAACTATTTACTTATTCCTCTTGGTCCACTCCCCATACTCTACAAGCCACTTCCAGATGCCCAGCACACTGCTTTTTTATATTTTTGCTGCTGTCTTCTTCCTTTCACGCAGACCAGCTCCTTCCATCTGGTTGTTTCTTCAAGTTACTCACAAGCCAACATACCACCAACACTCTACCCTCTCTTAACTCCACAGCTCACATACGTCACTCACCAGCTGCCAACGTTACGCACCTTTACACTCACACACTTCTCTTTAATTTATGTAACTAATTTTTCCTCCATTGGTCCCCTAAGCTCCTTTCTATCTGCTTTTTCTTCTTCCCCCTACACATTCACGCAGCTCACAAACACACTTTTTTTTTATTCTTTTTATTTTTTTTGCTTCTCTCTAATTTCTTTAATGCGCTTTTCTTTAATTTCTTCAAATAACCTACAAACGAAATACAAATAATGTAGCATCAATTGTCTAAAAATTAATTTATCACAGTTAAACCAAAACACGACAATTTTTGCCCCTATAAACTCAAATTAAATATAAGGCACAATAATTCAAATAATTATCAAATAAAGCTATAAAGATCAATTTTAGTGACAGAAACCTATCCAAATGAGATGAAAATATATATAAACAATTGAGTTTGTCAAACTTCCAATTAAATGTTCCAATTTTCTTTTTTTTTTTTGTAGTTGCTCTTATTCACTTCATTTTTCTCATTTTCGACAGTTGGATGACCCTCTAAGTTCACAAAATTGTTTTGATTAACACTCAATAAAGCAGCATTATCACTAACATCACCTATTTTCTTCTTTCTCTTCTTCTCCTTATATTCATTTCTGTCTTATTCAATACTTAAGCTACCCTCTAAATCCACATTCTGATTCTGACTAGCAGTTAATGCAGCTCTCTAAATTCACATTCTCATTTTGACCAGCAGTTAATGCAGCAGAGCTATCTTCTTATTCTTGTACTTCTTCTTATGTTCATTTTTCTTACCCTATAAGTGTTGGGAAATCGAGTTGGGATTAGATCTGGATTGTAGCGGAATAATCACGAAACTTTTTTGTGACTTTTAATTTCTCGAAAACTAAGATCTATTTAATTCTATAAAATGATTAACACGAATCATAATAAAGCGAAAACTTAATTCGTACCCTATTCCAAAACTTGATCTTTGTCTTGTCGTATTCCTCGAACCATTTTCGAAATTGATCCCTTTCAACTATCGTAGCCACACAAGTGTCCAGCCTCTAACGATATCTGCAGAACAGGTTGAAAGAACTCTATAACTCTTACAGAGAGGGTTAAGCATGAAGTGCTAGCTCTATAAAGCTCAAGCCTATTTATAATAAGCCTTAGACGTTTTAGTAATTTAATTGAAATTAAATACTAATTTCAATTAAAATTTAATTAGAATTACAAATAATTCTAATTAAATACCAATTATGCCCAAATAAGATTCAATATCTTATATTAATCCTTATTTATTAAATATCTCATATTTAATCATAAAGTTTCTCAAACTTCATAATCAAGTCCAAATTGATTAAATTAACTTTGCTCTTTCTAACCCATTCTATATGTGAGACCCGTTAGGTTCCCAAATATATTGACAATGATTATAAATTCTAATTCTAATTCATACTTAGAATTAGAAAAATTAAAACTTCTTTTAATTTATCTTTAATTCTCTAATTAAATAATTTATAATCATAGATCAAGATTGACGTCTAACAATGCATCATGACCACCCAAATATTTAGGAATGTCAAAGTGGTTTTTTCTAACCTTTTTGTGCATGATTTTTTCGTATAATTCAATCATTTTATCAACCAATGTTTCAATTAGATATAGAACATAAAATTAATGTCTACTCTATTTTGAGTCCAATTATATTAGTTCTCCGTCATTAGATATTGATTCAATTAATGATATTTGTAAACTATTTTCAAAATATTATTTCACTTTGGCTAAGGATTTCCTGAATCAATATTAATCGAGAACAATGGAACATTCTCCCTAATTACTTTAGGGTGATGAATCATATCTTGATCATTCAACTATTTCCATATAGTTCATGCTATATCTAATGACTACTGTTTAAACGACCTTTGATAAAATAGATCACGAGTAGTATCAAAACATAGCAATGCCCATACAAGACAACTTTGATGACCTCAAGTCAAAGGATCACTTATACAATCATCACAATGAGAATTCCATAGACATACAAGTAATGTTCCAAATGAATTTCTCATATCGGGCATGTTCATTGAACTTGTTTTCTAGCAAGCTCCCACATGTTTGATTAAGTATCTCTATATTTTAGCCTATGAGATCAACTACTTCCTTTATAAAGAAAACAAAACATGTGTTGTAACATCTCGTTACCTGCGGGAAGGTTAGAATAGTAAATATAAATGATCAATAAGAGCTTAGAAATGCATTCTTTTTATGCTCATGCATAACGTGACATATGCATACAAGTGAATAGTGAAATGTTGCTCATTGAAATAATTCATGCATTCATTGACATTTCTCGGTATAATTGTTTATAAATGTGGGTTATATTGAAAATTGTGGTTTTATCTGTTGAAAATTGACTTGGAGAGTGTATTTGTTGTTTTAGAATTTTAGAAAAATTTTAGGAAATTTTCTAAAAATTCGAGGTAATTTCTGGACTAAGAAAAATGTTAAGTGGCAAAATAATTGTTAAATGGTAGTAGAAATTACTGTCCAATGACAATAGAAATTTTTATAAATGACTTTAGGAATTTTTAAGAAGTGCCATTGAAAATTTGGGAAAATTTTGGAGTAGAAATTGAAATTGATTGGAAAGAAACCAACCTAATGCCTTAGAAATCGGACATGTGGCAAGTGACAAGTCTCACTTGCCTAACCATGTCTTAATCCATTATTTTAAATTAAAGGACCAAGTGAGTGTTTATTCTTGTTTTCCTCTCCTTCTTTGTGACTTGCTCTCTTCTTCTCCTCCATTTTCATTTTCTTCATTCCCTTTTAACCTTACTAACATTACACCTTGTTCCCATCTATCAAGTGCTACTTCCATCTTATTGTTTCTTCAATTTGCCACAAGAAAAGCCTACCTTTACCCCCTTTAGAAGATGAAGAACGTGGGATGCTTGGGAGCTAGGGTTGAGTGAGATTTGTAGAGATTGGAGTTAAATCAAGTAAGTAGATTGTTAAATATCATGGGTTTGGTTAAATGAAACAAGTATGGTGATAGTTAGAGATTAATGACATGAAATAGAGTTTTGTGTATGAATATGTCTTGAATGATGAAAAACCTAGGTAAAGTTCTTGCTTTTGTATATGTATGATGATTAATGATGTATAATGTGTTATAAAGATGTTTTGGAAGTTAAATGTTGCATATAATGGTGTTAGGGTGAGTGTAGAGAATTATGATGAATGGGTACATGTTTGATGCTTTGTTTTTTAGTTAAAGATCAAATATAGGTCATGGATTGTTTATGATTGATATATTGAGTGAATTGGTTAGATATTGATGAGGAAATTAAATGGAAGAGATAATTTAGATATAAGATGAGTTAGATATAAAATATTGAAAGTTTGAAAATATGGAAAAATTTTAGCAGCAACATGATCTCTGATTGTACTTCAGTTTATTAGCCATAACTTCTTCTATAGTTGTTCAATTGAGATGATTTTTAGTTTAGATTAAACTAGAAACATTTGGCTATCTTTCTTATGAAGACATCTGGTTTAAATTCTGCTTTTAAGAGTCCCAAATTTTGATGTGAGAATGAGAACTGGATATAGCAAAATCTTGGATGAGTGTATATGTTTGTGTTCTATTTTGGGTGTTTATGAACAAATAGAGAATATGAATTGGGTATGGATGATGTTGAGCTAAGCTTGAGGTATACATGAAGTAGTCATTAACTTGAAATGATGAATTTTGAATATAAAGTGCTTGATACTAAGGAATAAGATATGTTATGGAAAAAGGATAGAAATTTTTTAATGATAAGATGTAGTTGAATATGATGAATGAAATGAGTTGAAAGTTGAGGGTTAATGAAATCTAATTGGTGTTTGAGTTCTTATGAAGTGGTTTTGTACTAGAAGAGGTGAATTTGAGAAGATTATGGGTGTATATGAAGTTAGAATGCATGTAGGAATCATTGGTGCCATCATTCCTACTTCTGTGGCTATAAGGAAAATCCATGGACCGACCCCATCGTCTCCACCCCGTAGGAACTACGAGATCACCCCAAGGACGCCCTCAGCATCCAGGGGTTGTGGACATCTCTTCATCTGCAAAGAATTCTTGATGTGAAAACACAGAGACAAAGGGCTGATCTTTGAATAGGAAAAAGAGGGGATTTGCAGGGTCCCAAATATAGGATCTATGGGGAAATTACTTAGAAATACATTTTGTGCAACAGCCCTTCCTATCTGATAGAAAAGGATCCCATAATCCTAAATCGGAAATTTCCTAAAAAGCTAATCATAGGTTCTTCTCTCCATCAGAACAATAGGGCCATTATACTCATTACTAAACTTGTTGAAGAGATGAAATATAACTAAGGTATGTATCTAATTATTCTAAAATTTTATAAGTTGAATCGATCAAATTCAATTTTTCTTGTTCTATTTCAGAGTAACCATTAACTCGAAACTTATCTGCTTAAGAATCATTGAAGAGGCTTTGGAGGGAGTTTTGTGTCACAAATGTCCCTTAGACAGACATTAGGTCCGTTAAACGGACCTTCTCGGGTCTAAAAAGGACCCCAGACTAGTCAATGTCCATTAAATAAACATTAGGTCCGTTAAACGGACCTTCTCGTGTCTGGAAAGCACCTTCAAACTCGTCAATATCCGTTAAACGGACATACACGAGACAACTACAGTAAATTGCAATTTTTGACCCTCTAAATGGCAAAATTCGCTTCAAGGTCTTCATGAAAGTTATAGATCTAGAAGTCCTCTTTCAAACTATGTAAGAATGACCTTAATTAGATATCCCTATTGGAAGTTATGCCAATTCTCCCAAAATAGGTACAATATGATCGAGGACTTAAACATGTTTGATGCTTTTGGGCATAACTTCATCATCCGACCCCCAAATGAAGTGATTCTTTAATCAATAGATTCCTGACACATTTTTGTATTTTTACATAAACATTGGTAGCAATTGGTGCTGATTTTAGAATATGGATGGAAAGAGAGTGAGGGAATCAATTGGAAGAGTGTGAATTGGTTATGAGACATGTACTAAGGATTTATACCCGGGAATATCATTGAACATGCATTGTACATATTTCATATACATATGTGTGCATTAATAGACACTTATACAATTGTGTCAATTCGTGATATGTGTATATTGCTTGTTATAGAGGAGCAATTAGAACATCCACTTCTAGACGTTGTCGGGACTTCGAGGAAATAACTTCTGGACCAAACTGTGAGTAACCTAGATGGTCTCACTTGATTACGTGTTTGTTTAGATTATAATTTGAATGACAAATGAATGTGATTGATTGTAGATTTTGGACAGAAGGTCCGATGACCGTGTAATGTGGATTGAGATATTGAAGTGCTACTTGAATGTGAATTCAAAGACCTACGTGCTTTATAATGTGATTGATAGTGGTACATGCATTCCACTCATGAATGCATAATTAGATAATGAAAGTTGTGACCAGAGTAGCCACCGATCAGAGCTTATAACTCAACGAGTGAAAAGAGCCTTGAGCTCAAATAGGGATTAAGAGCCTAAGGCTCACTATGTAAAATGAGCCTTGTATCCTCATCGAATAAGGGACAGTTATTAATAAGCCTGGTATCCAAAATGGATACGGGACAGTTCAGGCACTCATTCACAACAACGTAACAATTGGAAAAGAGTATCCTGATCATTTCATAGGCATTTTTTTATGAATGTTTGATTGATTGAAATGCATAATTTGCCTATGCTTAAGTGAAAATGTGAAACGTGATCAAATATGCAACAATGTGATTGTATATTATATGAAATGAAGTGTTGCATGAATTGAGTGAACCATCGATGATGGTTACCTCATTGAGTTCGCAAAAGTCACCAAAATTGCAATGTTGTCTTTTTAAGACCGAGAGACGACTCTAGCTACTGAGAGGCTCTACCAGTCGTGTAGATTGTGAATTGGCAAGAGAAGTCATGGCTCAAAGGTCAGTTAGCTAGAATTTTTGGATGGTTTAGATTGATTTGATATATATTTTTCTCTTTCATATAGTACTTTTGTATTAGATTTTGATGTTGTACATATAGAAAATGTTGAAAGACACATAGTGGACACTCGGGTTTCATACAATGAAATGAGGAAAAAGTTAGTTTTTAAAATATTGTGATTTTCTATTGATGCTCATAAGTGATTAAGGATATGATGCCATGTGAACCGAGTGTAGTAAGTGAACGTAGCGTGCCCTTATCCTAGGTTATGTGCCGGAATGACCTCCGGGCATCCCGGTTTATACCCTGAGATAAGGGGGCCCTACAATGTTAATCTTTTTCTGTTCTATTAATGTCCAATCTTAATAAAATAATGATTAGGAATATTTAGGAATAATACATAAATGCAATATGAATCTCATAATTATACTCTCATTATAATTTTATTTGCAATGTTTAATTATCCCATGAACTTTATCATATATATCTAGACATGTATAAGATAAAGAATGCCTTTAAAAAATTTGTTACTAAACTACAACCAAATCAATTAGCTGTAGGGCATAAATTAACAATCTCTCACTTGTATTAAGCCAATCGGTTAAGTATCTTATACCATATCAACATATGACGATTACTCTACTACTGGCTTAATGAGAGAATTCTACATGATTCTCTATAGTGAGTTGTTGCTTAAGTCTTACAAGTCCCATCTTAATTATCATCATAATTAGGAACATTTGCCTAAACACATTCTTGGATCTTTGATGAGACATTAGCTCCTTATGCATACCCATTGACTCTAATGTTCTGCAGTACATTATTGTCTTGAACAATGCAAAGAAACTCTACCAAGTTCACTAAAGAACTTGTTGATCCAATTAATCATTTCCACTAAGTGCCTGTTTGGTTCAGCTTTTGGAGACTCCAAAATCACTTTTTCCTACCGCAAAAGCTATTTTTGGCAAAAGATGGGTGTTTGGCTACAAACTTCAAAAGCACTTTTGAAGTAGAAATAGCTTTTGAAAAAGCTAAAATACAGCTTTTTGAAAAGCTAAAATTTGGAGCTTTTTAGAAAAGCCCAAATTTGAGCTTTTTCGGGAAGCTAATTTTTCGTCAGTTACGTATATATCAAATTTTGAATCCTCTCTTTCATTTCTTCAGTTCACTCACACACTCACGACTATCTTCTCTAATCACTCACAACTTATCTTCTGAAAATACCCACGACTATCTTCTCTTTTTCAATGTCTTGCCTTTTAAGTGACACCTCGAACCGAATATTTTCACTTCTCTCTCTCACCCACCACCGTTGGCCCATTTTCTCTGGCCACTGAAAGCTGACTTCGCCGCTCCAACACCATAAACAAACCCATTTGGTTGTCTCATCAATCTCACACTAATCTTTAAACACATAGTCCATAGCCAACCGTCGTAAATTTAGATCTCCATTATCAACAGTAGAGGATCAATCCAGTCACATAGTTTCTTCTTCTCCTAACTTATTCCGACCCACATTTTTTTTGGTGAGTTAGTTGCTATTTGCCATCTTCACTGAATTTTTGAGACTTGTATCGTTTTCGGGCATCAGTGAAAACGAAGAAAGCGGACGTGTCGTCCTTTTTTTCTTTCCACTTTTTCGAGAGCCAACAGTTTGTTTTCTTTTTTTAACCCATTTCGTGTTTTTAGAGATTTTGTCTTGAGTTGGTGTCGGTGGAGTTAAGTGTTTCCGTTCTGGGTTTCTTCCATTTTTTTTTAAAGTTCAAAGTAGAGTTTGGTTCTCGTGTTCTGATTCACCAATTGAAGCACATACGTACATGCTTGACCATTGTCCGCTTACTTGCTAAAATGGGTTTTCTTTTTATATCGTGATTTCGATATCCTTTGTTAAGTCCAAATGACTTTACTTAGATATGATTTTGATGTATAACAAAAACAATCAATAAAAAGAAAAGCAAGACAGACGAAGTAAGACAGATGAAGTCCTACAGACAAAGTCCTACAGACGAAGTTAGACAGACGAAGTCCTAAACAAAGCAGACGCAGACGCAAACGCTAAGGAAAGCAGACGCAGACGCAAAGAGTAAAAGTAGACACAGACGCGAAGAGTAAAAGCAGACACAGACGCAGAGACACAGACACAAAAAAATACAGACGAAGAAAAGAAGATGCGGAATTCAAAAAGAAGACGAAGGAGTCAGTTCGAGTTAGTTACAGAACTCAACTGAATAACCGTTTCTTTAAAGATTCAAGAAACAAGAATCAAGAAGCAGTTGGAGACGAAGGCTATAAATACAAGTCGAAGTCGAAGATTGCAAAGTTAGTCAAAACAGTAAAGTTAAAAAATTAGCAGATTCACAACTACGAGTTTATTGTTTGATTTAGCTGAAAGTTATTCTACTGTAACAAGTGTTCAAACACTTTTCTGAGAAAAAGTAGAACAGATAGCCTGCAGAGACTAAGTGTGAAAGAATACTGGTTGTAGAGACCTGAAGAGGCTCGCAAAGAATACTTGTAACGTTTGAAGAGATAGTGAAATCTCAGAAGAAACTCTGAGGACTGGACGTAGCCCATGGTTTGGGGTGAACCAGGATAAATCTCTGTTTCAAACTACTCTCACTCTACATCTCTATTTTTTAGATTCAAGTTTTATCATTACTTAATTCATAAACAAAGTTTTCAAAGTTTTGATTAATTAGAATCTATCGGAAGTTCTGTAAAGAGTTTTATTTCTAACAAACAGTATTTTGAAAGATTTACAAAAAGGGGAATACACAATTCAAACCCCCCCCCCCCTTCTCATGCATTCTATATCGTTTTATAAGTATTGTATTAACGTGTGATTCACTTCAATTGGTATCAGAGCAAGGTATCTAAGGATCACTTTAACAAAGTGTGGATAAAAGATAATGGCGTAATCACATGTATACATCACGTATGAGCCTCGATCCACTAGACCTCCAAATTCAACGAGAAGACTATCATTCTTTGGAAAGATAGGATGCGGTTATTCATAGAATCTACTCATATCGACCTATGGGACGTCATAGAAAACGGATCTTATACACCCGTAGACGAAGATGGCAATTTCTATACCACGAATCGATGGACGGCTGATCAAAAGGCAAGAATACAGTTGAACTCAAAGGCGAAGTTCTTCTTGACGTGTGCCCTAAGTAGGAGCGAGTATGACAAAGTCCACGGATGCGATACAACAAAGGAGATGTGGGACACATTGTCCATTGCTCACGAAGGCACAAGCCAAGTTAAAGAATCCAAGATAAGTATTCTTGTGCACCAATATGAACTTTTCAGGATGAAAGATGAAGAATCTATTGATCAAATGTTTCGAAGATTGCAAACAATTATCAATGGATTGAAAGCTCTCAGAAGAACATACAACAATCAAGATCATGTTCGAAAGATCCTAAGAAGCCTTCCGAAGAGATGGAGACCTAAAGTTACTGCGGTGTAAGAAACCAAAGACTTGAGCGTATTAAAGCTTGACGAGTTGCTTGGATCGTTGAAGATTCATGAAGTTGAACTCGATGCTGAAGACAAAGTAGATTGCAAAGTTAGTCAAATCAGTGAAGTTAAAAAATTAGCAGATTCACAACTACGAGCTTATTGTTTGATTTAGCTGAAAGCTATTCTACTGTAACAAGTGTTCAAACACTTTTCTGAGAAAAAGTAGAACAGATAGCCTGCAGAGGCTAAGTGTGAAAGAATACTGGTTGTAGAGACCTGAAGAGGCTCGCAAAGAATACTTGTAACGTTTGAAGAGATAGTAAAATCTCAGAAGAAACTCTGAGGACTGGACGTAGCCCATAGTTTGGGGTGAACCAGGATAAATCTCTGTGTCAAACTACTCTTACTCTACATCTCTATTTTTTAGATTCAAGTTTTATCATTACTTAATTCATAAACAAAGTTTTCAAAGTTTTGATTAATTAGAATCTATCGGAAGTTCTGTAAAGAGTTTTATTTCTAACAAACAGTATTTTGAAAGATTTACAAAAAAGGGGAATACACAATTCAACCCCCCCCTTCTCGTGCATTCTATATTGTTTTATAAGTATTGTATTAACGTGTGATTCACTTCAATTGGTATCAGAGCAAGGTATCTAAGGATCACTTTAACAAAGTGTGGATAAAAGATAATGGCAGAATCACATGTATACATCACAGAAGGAGCCTCAGTCACTAGACCTCCAGCATTCAACGGAGAAGACTATCATTACTGGAAAGATAGGATGCGGCTATTCATAGAATCTACTCATGTCGACCTATGGGACGTCATAGAGAACGGACCTTATACACCCGTAGATGAAGATGGCAATTCTATACCACGAATCAGATGGACGGCTGATCAAAAGGCAAGAATACAGTTGAACTTAAAGGCGAAGTTCTTCTTGACATGTGCCCTAAGTAGGAGCGAGTATGACAAAGTCCACGGATGCGATACAACAAAGGAGATGTGGGACACATTATCCATTGCTCACGAAGGCACAAGCCAAGTTAAAGAATCCAAGATAAGTATTCTTGTGCACCAATATGAACTTTTCAGGATGAAAGATGAAGAATCTATTGATCAAATATTTGGAAGATTTCAAACAATTATCAATGGATTGAAAGCTCTCGGAAGAACATACAACAATCAAGATCATGTTCAAAAGATCCTAAGAAGCCTTCCGAAGAGATGGAGACCTAAAGTTACTGCGGTGTAAGAAACCAAAGACTTGAGCGTGTTAAAGCTTGACGAGTTTCTTGGATCGTTGAAGATTCATGAAGTTGAACTCGATGCTGAAGACAAGCCCAAACGGGACAAGTCGATAGCGCTGAAGGCCGGACAGAAGAATCACAAGACTCATAGAAGGAGGAAATCATCAAAAGCGTTGAAAATTGAAAAATCAAAGGATGAAGACTCCAGCCAATCAGAACCAGAGTCAAGTGATGATGATGACGAATTATCTTTCATCTCCAGAAAGATAAGACGCATGTGGAAGAAGAAGTCCAAAGGGAATCAGACCTTCAAGAAGAATGGCAAAGATGAAGCCAAAGCAGAAAAGTCATCTGTCATCTACTACGAGTGCAATCAGCCCGGATAATACAAGTCTGAATGTCCGACTCTTAAGAAGAAACCAAAGAAGAGTAGAGAAGGCAAGAAAAGCATGATAGCAACATGGGAGGACCTAGATTCATCAGAATCAGATACAGGTTCCAAATCATCTGAACATGCAAACATCTGCCTGATGGCTGAGGAAGATAGTGATGAGGAGCTAAAATCTGACTACGATAATTTGCATGATGCCTACTCAGAACTATTAGAAGATTCACATGCTATTCTGAAACAGTACAAACTGTTAAAGAAAAAGCATGCAGAAAATATTAGACATACGGAACAAATGGAGAGAGAAAATATCTGTCTGAAAAAGCAATTAGAAGAAAAGAATAAAGTTGTAGACATATCAGAAGAGATTAATCAGCTTAAACTAAGAATTAAAAATTTGTCAACTGATTTAGCTACTTTCACAGAGAGCACTAAGAAAATGAATGAGATTCTTGAAAAATGTAGACATCCGAGTGATAAAACTGGATTAGGGTTTACTAGTAACAAGACTCAGTCTTATAAAAAACCCTTCTTTCAAAAGAGAAACCACAATAAATCTCATTTTAATCAACGTTCTAGTTATATGCATCAAAGAACACATCATATGCATACTACTAACCATAAAGGACCCAAAAAATTATGGGTACCAAAAAATAAGATAGTTTCTCCTGCAGATATCCTTCCTTGGAAAATACGACAAGCACCATTGGTATTTAGGCAAGGATGCTCGCGACATATAATGGGAAGAAGGTCTATGTTCCTAGACCTTCAAGATAAGAAGGAGGATCAAGAACTTTCAGAGACAACCAGTGAGGCAAGATTATTGGAATCGGTAAAATAGGTAAAGATTCCTTTGTATGCATAAATAATGTATCGCTTGTTGATGGTCCAAGCATAACTTGATTAGCGTCGATCAATTGTGTGATTCTAGTTTCACAATCACATTCAATCAAAATCTTTGCGAAGTCGAAACAAAGATGGGTCTATACTTTTCTCGCCAAGAGAAGAAACAATCTTCTGAAATTGATTTAGAAGATTTTCAAAGTCAAAATATTTCATGTTTTCTATCTTCAAGAAGAAAGACTAATCTGGCATAAAAGCTAGGTCATGTCTCTTTTAAACATATTTCAAAGTTGGCAAAACATGATTTGGTAAGAGGATTGCCAAAATAAGTTTTGACAAAGAGTTTTTCGTGAAAACTGCTTAAAAGGAAAACAAGTTAAAACCTCTTTTCTTCTAAAAGTTTTGTAACTTCATCTAGACCTTTAGAGTTGTTACATATGGATTTATTTGGTCCAACTAGACAATAAGTCTTAGCGTAAAGAAATATGGACTTGTTATTGTTGATGACTTTACTCGATTTTGTTGGATATTGTTTTTATCACACAAAGATGAATCTTTTAAGTGCTTTAGGACCTTATCCAGAAAGTTACATAATGAAAAAGAAATGTCTATAGCCAGTATCAGGAGTGACCATGGTGGAGAGTTCGAGAATCAGAAGTTTAGATTATTCTGTGAGGATAATGGAATTTTCTACAACTTCTCAGCTCCTAGGACTCCTCAACAGAATGGAGTTGTTGAAAGGAAGAACAGGACGATTCAAGAGATGGCTAGGACCATGCTGTGTGAGATGAATCTTCCTAAGTACTTCTGGGCAGAAGCTGTGAATACAGCATGCTATATTCATAATAGAATTCTGTTGCGACCCATGTTGAAGAAGATTCCTTATGAGTTATGGAATGGAAGAAGACCAAATATATCTTACTTTCATCCATTTGGGTGCAAATGTTCTATTTTGAACACAAAGGAGCTGTTGGATAAATTCGATTCAAAGTCCTATCCAGGATTCTTTCTAGGCTACTCATCATCGTCTATGGCATTTCGGGTGTACAACCTTTCTTCAAAGACAGTTGAGGAGACCATCCACGTCAAATTTGATGATAGTTCCCAACCCCATAAGGAAGATGACATGGAGAGTGAACGTCCTTCGAAGAACTTAGATGATATAACAGAAACTCCATCATCAGGAACTCATGTAGACAAAGTTGAAGATATTCCAGAAACTATCGGACTGAAAAGAGACTGGAAATATAAAAGTTCTCATCCGAAGAGTTGATTATCGAGAGACTTGAAGGAGTTAGACAAGGTCTAGATTCAAGAGAAGCTAATGTGGTTTTATCTACGAAATAGAACCAAGAAGGTTGAGGAAGCTCTCCAAGACGAAGCTTGGGTGTTAGCCATGCAAGAGGAGCTGAATCAATTTACTAGGAACAATGTCCGTCCAGTAGTTCCAAACCCCTAAGAAATCCATAATAGGAACCAGATGGGTCTTTAAGAATAAGTTAGACGAATCGTAGAGTGAGTCGAATAAGGCTAGATTAGTAGCTCAAGGCTATAATCGCAAGAAGGAATAGACTATAATGAGACGTATGCTCCAAAGAGCAAGACTTGAAGCTATTAGGATTCTCTGGCGGCATATCAGCTTTTCATGATATAAAGTTATTTCAGATGGATGTAAAGAGCGCATTTCTGAATGGCTTTATAGACGAAGAAGTGTATGTTAAGCAACCACCTGATTTTGAGGATGTTAAGAACCCAGACTATGTCTATAGACTTCATAAAGCCTTATACGGCCTGAAGCAAGCCCCTAGAGCTTGGTATGATCGTCTGAGTACGTTTCTTAAGAAAATGGTTTCAGTAGAGGTCAAGTCGATAAGACGCTCTTTAGGAAAAATTTTCAGAATGATTTTATTATAGTTCAGATTTACGTTGATGATATTATTTTTGGTGCTACTTCAAAAGTATTATGCATGAAATTTGAAAGTTTAATGAAGAAAGAATTTAAAATGAGTATGATGGGTGAGTTGAAGTTCTTTCTTGGGTTGCAAGTTAAGCAAACCGAAGAGAAAATCTTCATTCATCAACAAAAATTTGTGAAAGAGTTATTGAACAAATTTGATATGCAAAATGTGAAGCCTATGGCGACTCCGATGCATCCTTCAAACCTTTTGCCAAAAGATGAACTTGGTAAGAAGGTGGATCAAACCCTGTATAAAGGGATGATTGGTTCTTTACTGTATCTTACAGCAAGTAGACCTGATATCTTGTTCAGTGTATGCTTGTGTGCAAGGTTTCAGGCCGATCCTAGAGAGTCTCATTTTATTCTTTGTTAAAAGAATTATGAGATATCTCGCAGTACTACCGATCTTTGCTTAATGTTTGAGAAAGGTAAAGGTTTGAGTTAATTGGATATTGCGATGCGATTATCTTTGGAGATAGAATCGAAAGAAAGAGCATGGCGGAGGATGTCACTTTCTTGGTGCAAACCTAGTTTCTGGTCAAGCAAGAGACAAAGCTCAATCGCCTATCAACCGCCAAGCGAGTATATATCATCGCAAGTTGCTTGTTCACGACACTATGGATCAAGTATCAACTTGAAGATTACTCGATTCGAGAAGAGGAGATTCCAATCTCTCGCGACAACACTAGTGCAATTAATCACAAAGAATCCGATTCACATTTCTAGAGTGAAGCACATAGAAGTCGACATCACTTCGAGAGACTATGTTCGAGAGGAAGGTGGTGCGTCTACGCTCATCGAAATGCAGAACATCGGTGGGCGGACATCTTCACCAAACCACCGAGTGAAGAACGGTTCCAAGATCGACGCAACCTTAACATGGTTATGTTAAGCGAACAGTCAGGCTAAAAGTAACGCCTAAACTAATGGCGTCGACATCTGATGAAGTTACACCGGTAATTTCTCTGTCAAAAAAGTTTTGGAGGGAAAAATCTGATAATCTCGAGGATCTTAATGACTCTAGAACACACCAGACTAGACCCTTCAAGTAGCCTGAGGTTGAAATCATTGCGGTTACTTTCATCTCTAAACCGTTCATCTTGCTTTCGAAATTTCTCCCAATCATCCTACCCTAGACGAAAAACTAACCAGAAACAGTTTTCATTCTGAAACAATGGAAGCAGCTATGATATTCGGAAGACATGTGGATTTCGAGTCATTGAGAAATGATGGCATGGATGTAAAACCAGAGATTGTAAGAGCTGGTTGGAGGAATTTCTTCCAGGTACGAGAACCAGTATACACAAATGAGGTGTATAAGTTTTGGAAGAACGCTCAACTTGTAGACAACACTGTGGTATCTTCAGTAGATGGCATATCTGTTGTTGTGACTAAGGAGCTGATTAAGAAGGTGACTGATTGTCCATCGGTTGGTGAGACTCTGTCTACCAAGGCCGGTTGGATGTCCCAAGTTCGCATGAGAGAAGAAGATGTCAGAAGACAACTATATGGAGCCAATGATTCATGGGAGAGGAAGACCTCTAGTTTGGTTCCAAAGGCTAGGGTTCTTCATGCGATTCAGTTTAACTGCATTCTACCCAGAGTAGGTTCAAGGCATTTGGTGACTACCCTGGATGGACAATGCTTGTTTTACCTGCTGAATCGCAGCCCTATTGATTTACCCTTCTTAATCTTTCACTATATGATTAAAGGGATGAAGGATACAAATAGCTATCCTTATGGCATGCTTCTGATAAGGATTTTTCACGAATCCGGAATCCTTCTACATAAAAGAAATAGAAGGATTGTACCGGTGAAGAGTAAGATTGATGCAATCACAATACGGAGAATGGGTCTGAGGACCGTAGTTAAACAAGAAGCCGACTCTTTAAGGAGAACAAGAACTGAGGGGAAGCGTGTCTTGAAGAAGACTCCCGCTTCAAGTTCTCCAACTCAAGTGAGAATAAAATCGCCTACAGAAGAAATAAGAAGACTGACAGGAAGACCACTGATGAAACGGACGAGTCCTCAAATCGAAGTAAGTCTACCTCAAAGGACAGAAGAAGGTGCGCCAAAAAGACAAGGAGAAAGTCTTTTAAGTGAATTTACGAAAAAGGCGAAGAGATCACCAAGGATTCGGACTCTAAGGCAACAAGAAGAAAAGATTGCCAGAGAATAGAGTCAAGAACAATCGTCTCAATTTCGAGCACATAAAACAACAAGATCTTTAGTCTCTATTCTAGAAGAGGATACAGCCAGAAAAGCCCAAGAGACTGGGAAGAAAAGAAAATCAGAATCTAAGAGAGAAAAATCTCACGTGCAGAAATCTTCAAGACTGACTGAAGCAGAAGACAAGACTAAGAAGATTAGTCGGAAGAAGAGTGTGTCCACTGCTGAGGAGGTTAGTCAAAGGAAAGAAACCATTGAAGCTGCTCAAAAAGAAGAAAAAAAACTGAGCAGAGCAGGGTTCAGGAAATCCCCATTGCTCAACAGGAGGAACCAGTGGAGGAAAGCCTGGTTCAGGAAGATCCTATTGAATCACAATCAGAAGCAAAAGCAGAATCAGACTCGGATGATGATGAACCTTGTCTGATGGTATACAACTATCATTAGTTTTTGAGAAAACATAAGCTGAAGATCAGAATGGTTGAAGTTGTTACCAGAAGGAAAACTGCTATTGCAATCTGTAGTCAACCAGTGAAGAAGACAGTGGCTGTGGTACGACCTATGACGATAAATAGTAACACATGGGACTTACTGAAAGAAGATGAAAAGAATTTCTACGATTTTTTGAGGGATGCTGCTACCAAGCCATACCCTACAAAAATTCCCTGTAAGCCGTGTACTATTTTTCTGATTACAGAGAAGACCGAAATAAAGGTTGCACCAGATATCCAGCCAAGATATCCGTTGGATTTGACTAAGGGGAATTCAAAGCTATTTCCTGAAGAAGATTTTGATGATCTGTCCGCAGATCAAATAGCTGAAGAAGTGCGTAAAATTGATGAAGCATGCGCTTCTACACAGAATAAAGATCAAGCGAGCTGCAGTTATACTGACAAGCGAGAAGACTGTCCAGTGGGAGGAAGAGTTATAACAGGGACGTTAATTGATTTCCTTGTTCAGACAATTCTGCGTATTAGACCGCTGTCTAATACAATGACTATTCAAGCAGAAGGATCACTCCTGCAAGGAAGACAGTTGCTGATGCTGCCTGCTCCATTTGACTTAGATCTTCCTGAAACTGATACGTTTATTCGTTCACCAACAATTCAGATCAATGATGAATACATTCCTACTTCTGATGCTTATAATACATCAATACCGTTCACTCCTCCCTCAGCAAATGTTGATCAAGCCTCTTCATCGATTGACTCATCAGATGAACTCAGTAGATTACGCGGAGAAGTCAATGAGATCAAGGAGACGATGGATGATCTGAAGAAGCTGATGACAAAACTGCTAAAGAGCCATCATCGTTAATCATTTTTTATTATAACAAATAGGGGGAGAAAAGCAGAAAAGAAGAGAATGAACGAAGAGCAAAGGAGAAGAGCAGAAGATAAGAGGATGATCAGAAAAAGAAGGTGTGACTGAAGTAGATGAAGAAAGGATGAAGTCAAAGAAGAAGTTGAAGATAAGTTTTTTTTTGTTAAACATTGTATTTTGTTTTTCTTTTGTATATAATTTGTTATCATCAAAAAGGGGGAGATTGTTAAGTCCAAATGACTTTACTTAGATATGATTTTGATGTATAACAAAAACAATCAATAAAAAGAAAAGCAAGACAGACGAAGTCCTAAACAAAGCAGACGCAGACGCAAACGCTAAGGAAAGCAGACGCAGACGCGAAGAGTAAAAGCAGACACAGACGTGAAGAGTAAAAGCAGACGCAGACACGAAGAGTAAAAGTAGACGCAGACGCGAAGAGTAAAAGCAGACGCATTCGCAGAGACACAGACGCAAAAAAAATACAGACGAAGAAAAGAAGATGCGGAATTCAAAAAGAAGACGAAGGAGTCAGTTCGAGTTAGTTCTGTAACTCAATCAATAACCGCTTTAAAGATTTAAGAAACAAGAATCAAGAAGCAGTTGGAGACGAAGGCTATAAATACAAGTCGAAGTCGAAGATTGCAAAGTTAGTCAAATCAGTGAAGTTAAAAAATTAGCAGATTCACAACTACGAGCTTATTGTTGATTTAGCTGAAAGCTATTCTCTCAGAATAAGTGTTCAAACACTTTTCCGAGAAAAGTAGAGCAGATAGCTGCAGAGGCTAAGTGTGAAAGAATCTTGGTTGTAGAGACACAAGAGGCTTGCAAAGAATACTTGTAACGTTTGAAGAGATAGTGAAATCTCAGAAGAAACTCTGAGGACTGGACGTAGCCCACGGTTTGGGGTGAACCAGGATAAATCTCTGTGTCAAACTACTCTCACTCTACATCTCTATTTTTTAGATTCAAGTTTTATCATTACTTAATTCATAAACAAAGTTTTCAAAGTTTTGATTAATTAGAATCTATCGGAAGTTCTGTAAAGAGTTTTATTTCTAACAAACAGTTTTTTGAAAGATTTACAAAAAGGGGAATACACAATTCAACCCCCCCTTCTCGTGCATTCTATATCGTTTTATAAGTATTGTATTAACGTGTGATTCACTTCATCCTTCTCTGTATTGTGTGGTTCGGTATCATAAAGTCTCAGTCTTACTTCACAGAAAGTGATATACTTTGTTCTGGACTTGTACTTCGCTTCATCTTCCATCAAATCTCACCTTCAGAACCATTGTTTACCACCTCTTGTATCGTTAGTTCCTGATGATTATGTTCGATAATTTTGTTTTCTGATATAAATATTTAATTTTTGGTTTAATTATTTTGAAAAAGAGAAGATAATCGTGAGTGTTTTATGAAAACACTCAAATACCTAATTTTTCTTTTTCAAAGCAAGTTAAAATTATAATTGCTTCAATGATCATTCATAACTTTAAATATTATTTATATGCATAAATAATTTTATTACAAAATAAAATATAGTTAAAATTTAATAAAAGTGTTTTTCATTTTTAGGTTGCCAAACGGTCTACTGTATGAAGCTCTTTTTAAAAAGCTATTATTTTAATTGACAATCAAACAACCAATTAGCTTTTTAGAAAAGCTCTTCTGTTACTGACAAAAGCTTTACTGACAAAAGCTCTATTGAAATAAGCTCACCCAAACACACACTAAATGAAAAATGTATTGTGGCTTAATTAACAACCATTGCTACATTGGAACCTTTCCAATCCTAAATGATATTGTTCTAAGTAAATAAACCTTAATTAGTATTTACTTCTAAAGTTATATCCTTATTATCTTGAACTCAAATATCAACTCATACATAGAGTAATGGATATCTTTGATACTTCGCAAGTATCCGATATCTTAAGTATTAAATATCTTTCATACATTATCTATGCATTTGGATTTAGAATAAGTTAACAATATCCAATTTGTCGATCTTATTCTCATAATTAAGCTGTTACCTTTTCATATCCAATAGGAGTTGTTCTTAAAAATTATGTTTTTAACAATTAAAGTTAGAATCATTGTTCTCTATAAGCAATATGTCTCCACATACTCCCACTGAAGAGAGCAACTGTAACATCCCACCCCCGACGGGAAGGGTAAAATAGTAATTTGGTCAGGGGTGAGAGTGATTAGGACTGATTTGGCATTTTTATGCATACTGGTATTTGTGAATAGTGGAATTGTTGCACATGAAAAATAACTGTACATGCATTCATGATATTTCCCGATATTTGTGCCTAAATGGGATTTTATTTTGCAAAATGTGGTTTATGGGCTTGAAAATTTAATTGGAGTGGATTTTTATGTGTTTTATATTTTTAGGGAATTTCAGGAATTTTTCTGGACTTTTTCGGAGAAAATTTCCAGACCGAAAAAATCGTCAATTGGCGAACCGGTTGATTTTTGGTAGTGAAAATTTCTGCCCAATGGCACTGGAATATTGGATAAATAATTTTGGGATTGTAATTAGAGCCATTGGATGGATTAATTAGACCCATTAGATGGATTAATTAGAGCTATTGGATGAATTTTGTCTTTTTCTCCTATTTCATGCCAAGTGGCATGATGAGTCACCTTCACACATTTACATTCTCGACACTTCTAATTTTGGGAGGGAAAAAGAGAGTTTTTGGGAGATTTCCTTCTCCTTCTTTGTGGGTTCTCCTCCCTTGAAGTCTCCATTTGTTCTAGCCAAAATTGTTACTCTTCATCTTGCTTCTAAGAGCCTAACCTAGCTTCCCTTGCAAAGTGATGATGATGATTGTGTGGTTGAAAGAATTAGAAAGGATTGTGAGATTGTGAAGTCTAGAAGAGTGGAAGCTTGTTTAATATGTTTATATGATGATTTTATAGTTACTTGTGATGTTACTTAAGGTTAATTGCATGGCTAAGTTGAACAAAAATGATGATTAACTTGAGTTGGGATGGTTAGAGATTGCAAAGACAGATTCATGACTCCACTTTTTTAATTTTTTTGAGCTGTTTAACGTTCGAATCTAGAGAAACTCAAAACATAGAATTTGTAGATCTAAAGGTCTACTATCTCCATGAATGTTTAGACGATTTTAGGGTGAGCCAATGACATTAATAGGCCCCTAATTGAATCAGGTTCAGAACACCAGTGAGATTGAACTAAGACCTGAAAGTTAATTGTTTGAGGACTTAGAGTTGGAATTGGATGATGAGCTCTTCTTACGAAATGTTCAAGAATGTGTCATTTAAGAGCTGTAGAGAGGAAATTTTAATTGGATGAGGATTCTGCTAGCTATGTCCGAATAAGTGAAGGTTGTTCCTAATCGTAGTGATCTGAAGAGAATGTAAACAGTCAGTGTGTAAAAATCACAATAAATCCAATTTATATTATTTTCGAACCGGCTTTGTATATGTGATAGCCATATGAGTTTATGGAAAATGAAACTTTGAATCACCTTAATTGGATGTGAAATGAATGAGTTATAAGGTTTTAAGTCAGACAGGGTCCAACCTGTGACTGCATGTTAAAGCTGATTGTTAATGGAAGATTTGAATGCCCTTAATGCCCGAATTAGACCATGGTTATAAAAGAAGAAATGTAAAGTTATGTGTTGATTATAGGTCTGGAAAGTTTGAGAAAAACATTGTACCTATGTATAGGGAGTTATGAACTGTTAACTATTGACTGATTATGTGCATTTTGGTTAAACCTAGCCATAAGTGTAAGTTTTGTGAGTATTGTGATTGGAAGCAAATTTAGAGATTTATGTGATTTGATATGGCTCAAGTGATCTTCTGGAAAGTTGTAGAGGAAGAAATTATCTTGAAAATGAGATATAGCATGTTAATTTTGGATGTCAGAATTGGGAGTTATGAATTTTCAAAGACTGAACCTAAGTTAGGTCATTGACTAGTGATCAGGGCAACCACTTGCAAGATAGTTTTGAGTTTGTTAGACGTGGAATTGACTGTTAAGCCCTTCATGAGAAGTGTATTATTCTGTTTGATCTTTTTATAGGTATAAAGTATGCAATTTTTTGACATTTTTATAAAAATTTATGCTTTTTATAAAATTGTTGTTCAGTTCAGGTGGTTTCAGTGGGCAGAATCATTCATTGAATTGTTTGACCTACTTAACAATTGAATTTGATTCCATGTTGTTCATGAAAGTTGTAGTTCACAATCTAAACTGTCATTTTGCATAAATCTTGTAAATTTTAGCAAAGGGAATGAGAAGTTATGGATTTTATAAAATGTTGCACTGTTTTGACAAAATGTTGCACTGTTTTGAGAGGCATTGTAAAGGCAGTAACTTTGAGTGTATTTTTGACACCCTTAGAGGTGAAATTAGTTTTTGTGTCCTTCATGAAACTTTTAGAGCTCTCTTTTCTCTATAAAATAGACACCAAGGTTGTCCAATTTGAAGTTTGGAGTAGGGAGCTATGCCCTGTGGAAGTTGGGATTTCGGAGGACGTTTGTTCTAGATCTGCCATTGTAGTGTGTAAGTCGACTTGCATCCTCAGACAAGTCGACTAGGATTCTCAGGCAAGTTGACTAGGATCATATATTTTCCTTCTTTTGCTTATAAATTTTTCGTCCGACATCCGATTGACCTTGGTTCATCCAAGTTTTGATGAGGTTGCACGTTGTCGTCCATGTTCAGATTTACAATGAGCGCGTCGTCATGAGGACAACTTACATCGTCAAGATCTAACTCGTCGAACGATATTATCCCATCGTTCTCCTTCTTTCTTTTGGTTGACGAGTCTTTTCCGACCTGCTTGGCATATCTCTTTCTTCCTTTAGCAGTGAATCCCCCCGCTGCATTTCTACCAAATATCATGTTAATGACCCTCACCGGTCGATCATCTTGTTGCCCAGCGCTCCTGTCGCCTCTTGCCCTTGATCGTCTTCTCTCTTCGTGTCGATCGCCTGTATTCGTATTCTGCCTCCCTCCATCATTTCTATCATTTCGCCTCCAATACTGTCGTCTGTTGTTGAGCCGACCGCTCTTATACTCGTTATCCCGATCGGCATTTTGTTCGTGCTTCACAAATCGGCTTAACCTTCCCCTTTGTATGAGGAATTCGATTTCTCTTTTCAATTGCTAGCAATCTTCCGTGTCATGACCGATGTTTTTATAGAAACGGAAGTATAAATTGGGATTCCTATCCTTAGAGGGAGTCTTCATCCTATCGGGTTCTCGGATAGTTTCGCCATCCGCTCTCATTGCCGCCAGTACTTCTACATATCGTCTGTTGAGCGGGGTGAACTCCTGTCGATATCCCTGTTGATCGGTTGGTTTTCTCAAGTTTGACTGGCCTTTTTGTCGCTTGTGCAAACCACTCGCTATGTCATTTGGCGAGCGATCATCCGTCCGACGTTTCGTATTTTTCAGCACTTCTTCGAGCTGAATGTATTTATCCGCCCTGTTTCTTATTTCCTGAATGGATCGGGGCTGATCGAGGGCTAACGACTTTTTGAACTCTTCATCCCTCGTATTGTTCATAAGCGCTGCCAACATTAACGAGCAAGTAAGGTCGGGGACCTCGACCACTTCATTATTGAACTGAGTGATGAACTTCCGCAAACTTCCGTTCCTTCCTTGGGTCAATTGCATCACCTCTAAAGCTGTCTTCTGCGGCCGCTTACTGGTGGCGAACTGGTTTAGGAATAATAACCTGAAATCTTCAAAACATGTGATACAGCTCGGGGGCAAGCTGTTAAACCATCGCCGAGCTCCCTCTTGGAAGGCCGTACAGAAAGCCTTACACTGAATGGCGTCCGGAACGCAATGTAGATTCATCATGGACTGGAAGTGATGTAGGTAGTCTAGGGGGTCGGTCTTTCCAGTGTATTTTTCAAGCGATGGTATTTTCGTGCCGAGCACCGGGAGGCTATCCAAGATTCCCGGAGTAAAGGGAGAGCTGTACTGTACTGTCAGACGATCTGGGCGGAAGCTCATGGCTGCGTTAATCCGATCGTCCACGATTTTCTCTAGGGCTTCAGCAGGATGGCAATCGGTTGTTATGCTAGTCGGCCGTGCGGACGGCTGTTGTTGTGCCGGTTGAGATTGTAAGATCTGGCGAATCAACAGATCAGCCGCTTCCTCTATCTGTTTTCGAGTAAGGGTGCTGTGCACAGGCGCAGGAGGATCTGCATCATAGAGGTGCTGGATATTCGGGCGCATGTTGGTTCCAGCGTTATCTTCCAAGACTGCCCTCTGTTCTTCTTGTTCTGGATTTTGAGGTTGCGGTTGATCATCCGAGTTCGAAGACTGCGTGCGGGAAGCATGGTGTGCAGGCGGCAGGGTAGTAGGGAACTGTAAACCCATCCGTTGCATCGCCAGAGGACTCGTCAACCAAAAGAAAGAAGGAAAACGATGGGATAATATCGTTCGACGAGTCAGATCTTGACGGTGTAAGTTGTCCTCATGACGACGCGCTCGTTGTAAATCTGAACATGGACGGCAACGTGCATCCTCATCAAAACTTGACTGAACCAGACCTGATTTGTGAGGCATCGGATTCGTGAAATGTTTAATTTCATTGTTATGAGAAATTGGGAATTTTTGGACAGGAAATTGACGTGGGTTCGAGTAATAGTTCTCTGGTCACTGTTTTGTTTATTTTTGGACCTATAGAGACCCGAATTGAGTAATTTCGGTGCCGTTAGATTTCTAAATTTTGGATGGAATATTTTTGATGGAAATATTGGATTAAGGTCGGGGATATCATGAACATGCATTGTACACATTTTAAATCGCTACATGTGCATCCGTAAATATTTTTGATTTGGACAGTTGGTAATGTTTATATACTATAACTGTTATAGAGGCACATTTGGAGCGTCGATCCACCGACATTACTGAGACTTCCAGGTATTAGCTCGGAAGTACAGGTGAGTGACTGAGATGGCTTTCTCTCAATTTCTGTATGTTCACTGTAGAGATAATGGCGTGTTAGTATTTGTGATTGTTTCTGATTGGATTCCGGACAGATGATCCGATGTAATGGGAGATTTGACATAGAAGTGTACATGATGTGAAAATTGTGAATTGCTTGTGGTTAATTGTGATCAATTGTTTTGCCTCTGATGTGACATAGTGACTGTTGATAATTCATTGACTGCTAAATTGGGCATATGTATTGCATACAAAATTGACTGAATATTTATATATGGGAAAGAGGCAAGAATGCCTTGTATACTGCGATTTACTGTAATCCATTCAGGTGATATTTCTGAATATGTTTTGTGAAAGAGTTTGCAATATTACTTAATGTAAACTGGATGAATTACATTGATATATGAGAGTGTTAAATGTATACACGGATGCATTTCATACACAAATGCATGAACGGATAATAATAGTTGTGACCAGAGTCGCCACTGATATTGAAAAAGAGCCTCAAGCTCGAAGGGAGATAGTGCATACCCAGAGGGCTCTCCTACTCCCTAGACGCGTCTACTGTCTACTGTTTACTGTTTAATCGCTCGGTCACAACACTGAAATATAATGGAAAAGTGTCACATATGCATTGCAGACATATTTAATTGAACATTTTGAATGGGTGAAAGGCAAGAATTGTTGGTACCCGATTTCGAAACCGGACCCTAACCGAAAAACGGAAAAGACAAAAGTGAAAACGGACGGAAACTTCTGGAAACAAAAAGCGAAGGTCAAACCCGGAAGTGGGCCGAAGCGAAAGCGGAAGTAAAAGCATAAGCGACATTGAAACGAAAACGGGAACGCTGAAGCGAAGCGAACGAAAACGGATTCAAAAGAACGAAGCACAGTAATTCGAATCGAATTCCAAACGAACTGAAACAAACTGAGTGGTAAGATTCCGACATTCGTGAAGAAAAACTTTTCGAAACAACGTCGCATTGGATACCCTAAGACTAACTTGGTTCAAACTAATCCGAAATCGGTATTTTTTTGTGTCATTCATGTTCTCTTTAATCAATAGCATACAACTCAAAACAATACAATTTTCCATTTGGAAATTCTCCCATTCTAATCTCACTACCCTTTGCCATTAGCTCAAAACACTCTTAATCATGCATATTTTAATCGCATCTTTAAAACTCTTAATCTTAAACTTATTCTAGCTTGCCATAACCCGATTTTATCAAAAATCGGGCAGTATAACGGATGTATTTTGAACAGCCCAAAAATCTGCATATCAAAAATACACACTTATAAAATCACATCCAACCATAACAACCATCATCGGACCTCCCGTCCAGAATTTCCAACAGAAACAACGCAAACCAATAACTACACCACTTCAATAATTCTCAAACCAAAATCTATCATCAGAACTCAATCTCATTCATATACATCTCACGTTAAATACAAATGCAAGATTCAATCTAATCTACTCATATTCATCAGCAATCATAACTCATATCCCAAAATCATACACAACCCAACTATATACATTAATTCATTATTCATGTAGCACCCCACTCCTGCGAGACCCGAACCCGACATCGACGGTGATATCCGAGCCCGCAACCCGCAAGGGTGGTATGCTAGGGCAGTCAATGCAGTGTAAAAACTCATTATGATTTTTTTTTTTTGAAACAGTCGAGTGCGCAAATATCAGTAAACAATTTGGCCCCGTTCTAATACAAAATCATTTTCAACAAAACACTATTTCGGTGATCAAATTACAGTACAGCATTAATCAATTGGGGCACTCAAAGAATAATAAGATTAATCTTGCGGAAATACAAATTTACACATAATTCTAAATGACACAAATGCGATGTGAACCGATCCCGACCTTAACTCGACTTGCAATTGGTAATCATACTCCGTGCCTAACGGGTACTCTTCAATCCACGAAAATATTTGTAATTTTGGGTGAGTTTATGAACTCAATGAGAAACCATCATCGATGGTTCACTCAATTCATGCATAAACACACAATTTACCAATTATCACATACAATCACAATTCACAAATGTAAGGCGACGCCTTTCATACAATCCACATTTAATCATACCATATATGCAATGCACATGAGACCCTTTCTATTTTCATTACGTTGTTGTGACCGTGCACCGAGCTCAATAACGGTGAGCCGATGGCTCTGAATTTTGTTGGGCTTGAAGCCTCGATACATCGAGCCCGAGGCTCAATACGCTGGACCCGAGGTCTCGTGCGTTGAGTGAAAGCTCATATACGTTAGGCGTGATATGCCCCGATACGGTGGTCGCTCGGTCACAACCGCCTTTATCTCGATCATACCAATATGCATGAATGCAAATTTTTCAATTTCCATTTACATTTCATGCCATTTCCTATTCCTTCGGACCTTTGGTCCGGTATGTCAATCATATCATTTTCAATTTATTGCATTGATGCATCATAATCATTTACACATAATAGCACTTCAATATCACATTTTCAATATTTTGGACACCCATGGTCCGAAATCAATCAAAATCAAACACACATAAACCCTCCATTATCTCCACATGGCATCAATGCGTCATATTAAACACACATAGATTGAGAAACCAACTAGGTTACTCACCTGTACTTCCGAGCTAATATCTGGAAGTCTCAGTAACGTCGGTAGATCGACGCTCCAAATGTGCCTCTATAATAATAAGAAAATATACTCATTACCTCTTGTCCATTCAGAACTATTTAATAATGCATATGAAACAATTTACAGGTGCACAATGCATGTTCATGATATTTCCGGCCCTAATCTCATTTTTTTCTATTAGAAAAATCCGTCTAAAAATTAGAAACCTAGTGGCGCTGACGGTGCGCAATTCGGACCTCTATAGGTTCCCAATCAAACAAAACAGTGATTAAAGGCTCCGTTACCCAGGGCCACGTCAATTTTTCGTCTAAAAATTCCCAATTTCTCACAAAGTGAAATTCAATATTCTATGCATCCGATGCCTCAAGAATCAGGTCAATCGGACGTCGGACAGAAAAGTAATTGATAAAAGAAACAAGAAATCACAAAATAATAATAAAATAAAAAGAAACAAACCAGCCTCGCTGGGGCGAGACGTCGCCCTAGCGAGGCCGCTTGGTCCGGCCTCGTCGCTAGGGCGAGGCGTCGCCCTAGCGATGCCGTCTGATCCGAGCCTCGTCGCTAGGGCGAGGTGTCGCCCTAGCGACCGGGCGTGAATCCACATTCTCATTTCCTTTTTTCCTGATTTCCAATCTAATTTTCAACACCAATAACTCATTGCACACAATTCAGAAAATTACCAACTATATCTCATTGAAAAGATCATGAAACCCTCTACAATTCTCAAGAAGACCATAAAAATCAATTTCACCTCTAAGGGTGTCAAAAATCTCATCAAAGCTACTGCCTACTCAAAACCCATCAACACAGGACAGTACCTTGCAAATTCAAGAACTCACTGATTATTCAGCCAAACATTACCACATAAATATGCTCAATAAGTTCACAATGTCATCAACATCTTTCATGAACAACCCAAAATCAAATTCCATTGCTAAACAAGTCAATTAATTCACTCAATGTTGCTGTCCCTGAAATCATTCAATTTGAGCAGTAAACTTATAACAAGAATAACTCCCTGTACACAAGCCAGAAAAATCAGAACTTTATATCCCTGAAAAGATAAATCCTCAAACTTCAATTTTTCCTGAAATAACCAAACTCCAATTCAATTTCTAACAATTTCAAAACTGTCTTGCAAATTACTGCCATGATCAACAATTCATAACCTAATGCAGGTCCAATGTTTGCAAAATCATAACTCCCAAATCTGACCTCTAAAAATTACATACCATATATCATTTTCAAGATACTTTCTTCCTATACAACTTTTCAGAAGATCACTAACACCAATTCAGTTCACATAAATTGCTAAAATTGCTTCCAATCCGCAAGCTCACAAACTCAACACTTAGGCTAGGTTTCATCAAAAAGCTCAAAACCAGTCAATAGAAATCAGTTCATATCTCCCAATATACAACTATAAAATTAGCAAGATAAGTGGCAATGGAAAGCTAATAATGTAAGCTTCAACTCTCATGAAGACCATTTTCTCCAATTCCATCTCAATTAATTTAGAAAAATCAACAAAGTAATCAGGTCATATATGCGGGTACTGTTCACAGACCCTACAAACAGAAACTTTCCATGCAAAGATTCACCCTTCTAACATTACAATTTAACATCACCTATTTCACACAAAGTTGAAGCCAACATCCCAAAGTTTAAGTGGGCACAAACCTAACTTCATTTGCATAACCATACAATGAGTTATGCTCAAAACAGTACATTAGGTAAAAATCTATTTTCCAGCTTTCATCTTCAACATACACTTCCTATCATATCAATTCAATTTCTACTACCATAAGCATCTCAATAGGACACAAAATCAGTCCCTATATCATGCCTACATTCACTAGGAAAAACTACCTCAATTTGGCAGCACCATACACAATCATGTTCTTATCAAATTCTTTTAAGAATTAGTTATCTAATCACTTCAAAATCAAGCACAACACTTCACTTATAATCATTCATTATCCTAACACACAATATGTTTATACCCATCAATTTACACTATAATTCTCATCAAAATAATGCATCAATAAGCTTAATAATAACACCACAATTCCCATTAGATGCTTCTAACTACCATGGCATTAAATTCATAAGCAAAACATCATTAAAGCTTAACTTAAAAACTTACCTAATTAGCTTCCACTCCAACTCTTCACTTCTTCTACTCTCCTTTCTTTACTTCTTTTCCATCCTATGCATGGTGATCTTCAAGGTAAGAAGGTAGTTTGGATGCATGAAGAAGAGCTCTTGAATCTAGAGGGAAGATTACTTTAAGAAGGAGAACAAAATTGATGGAGAAGGCAAAGTGAGGAGGGTTTTCGGATGGGAGGAGAATATATACAAAACAAGGTTCTTTTTCCCCTCTTTCAAGTGGAAGTTGCCGAAATAATAGGATAACAATGCATTAAATGGTGGGACACTTGGCCTTTGGAGGAAGAATGAAGAAAAGTCAAAGACCTATTCAATTTGTTGAAAAATTAAAACAAAGACCAAGCAATTCAAGCCAAACTTCGGTTCCCACACATATTAAGGGTCCACTTATGGGTCCCACCAAAATAATTCATAGGTAAATACCAAATAACAGTAGAAAATCAACCGGTTCGTCACTTGGCGAATTTTTTCCTATTCTGAAATTTCCGAATTTTCCAATCATTTTTTTGAAAATTACCTAAATTGCCCAAAATTGTAAAACATATGACAGTCCACTCCTAATAATTGTTCAAACACGAAAACCACATTTTTCACAACAAAAACACATTTAGGCCATTTACCGACGATTTTATCGGTCTAGGAATTGTCTCCGGACAATTCCAGAAAAATTTCTATAAATCCCTAAAAATGTAAAACACTCAATGGCGCACTCCAAATAATTTTCCAAGTACAATTATCCAATAAATTTCACATAAGATCTCAATTTGAAACCTAAGCCGAAAAATGTCATGAATGCATATATGACTATGTGCACAGGCAAGAATCACCATTTATAGAGGCTGTAAAATGTATGTTCATGTCGCGATATAAATCATTACTCCTAGCCCGTCCCAATTTACCAAAATACCCTTCCTACCGGAGATGGGATGTTACAATTCATGTACATCATCAAACCAAAATGGCATTTTCAAGCCACGATACAAAACCAAAAAATCTCAACTAACCCTATTACAGGAACATGCAAAACTGATGTCTTGACCGTCTTCATCCGATCTCCTGCTCGAAACCTGGAGATGGGGATGAAAGGTGGGGTGAGCTTGATAGCTCAATGGGTACCACATTTGTAAAATAAAACATAAGCAGAAATCATCTTTCACAAAGTTTTGCCCAAAGGCTTATTTTTCAAACTTCTCAACTTTTCAAACGTTCATAAAGTTTTTCTCGGTTGAAACCCTTAATTTCTTATTGCTCAAACTTCTCGAATTCTTTGTTTTCACACTTCATAAATAACTTCAAAACATGCATGTAGCACATAACAACGCATTACAAAGTAACAAATCAAAAACACATAACATATCAAAGTGGTTTGGTTCGGTCTAACAGAGCGTCTTTGCACATTCCGCATATAATGGTCATGTGCAGCCGTGAACGGAGGGGAGTCTGAAATCGGAGCTCCTATGCCACTAGCGGACAGCCGGAAGAAGGCTATCAGAGGGAGACCAGTGCACTGACTCTACAGAGGGGACCTAACCAAACTCACATAATTCACATATTCATGTTTAAAACAAGCAGATTGTCCGAAGGCACTTTTCAAAAATTCAAATTTTCATGTCGTGTCTTACTGGACACAGTCACATTCACTAAGCACATAATTTCATATGTCATATAGCAAAACACAAATTCACTAATCAATTTCTTGCAAATTCACAATCATTCATCAAACAAGTATGCAACACATTTAATAATTTATCAAAATCATTCATAAAGAATAAATAACGACTTTATCAATTCCTTTGAAACATAATTCTCACACATTTAAAATCACAATACACATTTATCATCCAAAATTTAAACAACAATTTTCACCTTTTATTCAAAACAACAAAATCACCAATCATTTTAATTTCTTAAATCAATTTCCAAAAGCATTTCTTTCCTTGATTTCCCAAAACATAAATAACAATTTCTTTAAATAATTCAAACATAATGAATAGCAATTTCTTAAATCAATTTCCAAAATCCTTTCTCTCCTTGATTTTCCAAAACACAATTTCTTTAAATAATTCAAACATAATGAATAACAATTTCTTAAATCAATTTCCAAAATCACTAGAAACAATAAATCTAACCTTTGTAATAATTTTCGTAATTCCGACATTCTCGAAATCTATCAATATTTAAAACTTGTAACAATTTTGAAAACTTTCAAATTAAAATTTCAATTTCTTATATCATTGAACATATAACAAAATTTCTAAAGTTATTCCAAAAGCAAGGAATTTATTCATACTAAAATTATAATTTTTTAATCTTTGCCATAAACACTACATTATAAGCAAACTCAAAGAATATTAAGGAATCATAATTTTTTAACCCTTCTAAAACTATTCGAAATCATAATTCTTCAAACCTTTGCATAAACAATATTTTTGTAAACACTTCCAAAAATATTTGGAAATCATACCTTCATAAACCCTTCTTTTATAAACAATTTAAAAATGTTCTAACTTATAATAATATTTTTTGTAAACAATATTTTCTAGCTAATTCAAAGTATTCGAAATCATAAATTTTCAAACATTTTCACAAACGATATTTTATAACTAATTTCAAAGTATTCGGAAATCATAATTTGTTCAAACATTTATAAACCATATTTTTATAAATAATTTCAAGAGCAATAAACTTAATCATTCCAAACTTGTAACAATTTTCCAAACCCCTTTGGAAATAGATAAAAGTCGATACTTTCTTTCTTTCTTTCTTTTTTTGTTGAAATGGAAGCATGGCTTATAATCAAATCAATCAAATACAATGTTTTCAAACCATTTTGGAAATTTCCTAGGTCACTCCAAAACAATGAATTTAATCATCTTTTCAATTTACTTAAAAAAAATCAAAAAATGCAGAAATCAAAACATTTTTATTCACTTATCCGAAGCAATTTTAGCAATATGTCCAATCGGTCGAAAACATTTTCGTTAAACACATTTGGTAATTTCTTTAAATACTTCAAACCTAAAGTAATAAAATTTCTTAACGAACTCATTCAAAAACCATAATTTATAAACTCTTATACTTTCTTGAGTTTTCAAAAGCATACACAAAGCTTATAATTTCAAAAATAAATATGATATCCACCTCGAATCGATGCTTGAATCTTGTCCTAATCATCAATTTCTCCAATCCTTTCTTCTTTCTTTCAAATAAAAATTTCCTAAGCCAATATCATCAAAATTCAACATCATATTAGACATAATCCTCAAATTAACTATAGGCAACCCAATTCCAACATATTTTCAAGCTATCTATAACAAAAATTTTCAAAAACCCCAAATCCCAAAAATTGGGCACAAAAATCCTAAAATTAATCATCATCATAGCATAATCACTTCAATTAATCATAGATAACTTAATCCCATAACCTTTCCAATCCACCTAAACCAATATCTCACTAAAAATTCAAAGATCAAAGTTTTTCGAATCTTACCTTTCTCCCTCATTTTCGGCACTTTCTTGCTCAAGATGAAGCTCTTGAGTTTTTCTTCACTTTCTCCTTGGAAAGCATCGAAAATCCTTACTTAAAACCCTAAGAATCCGAAACCTAGCTTCTCCCTTCATCTTCTTGCCTCTTCTTCATCACCGTCGGCTCACTCTTTCATTTCTCTCTTCTTTTTCTTTCTTTCTTCTCTTATATCATGTTTCTCCTCTCTTCACTGCCGACAGCTACTTGTTTAAGGGTGCCATGTCATTAAATGACAACCAAAAGACCATAATGCCCCTCCATTTAAGTTAACTTCCAAAATTACCCCTGCACAGAATCTTGAAAAACTGATAACTTACGTCCTGATTTTGAGTGGCTAAACGAAATAATTTGGCAAAACTTTCTTCTCGAGAATTGTTCCTCTATGTCTCCTCTTTAAAAATGACACTAAAATCACTCAATTCGGTTCAGAATTGACGAAGTTATGGCCAAAATACATACAACCATACAAAACCGCGACTGAACAATAACACTAACTTCGACTCAAAAATTGACAACCTTAGGGACTAAATTGAAACTCTATCCCTTCACATGTTTTATAGCCCCATATCTTAATTTTATGTTTCCTTAAGAATCAACTCAATCAAAGGTGTAAAGATCAAGATATCTCCAAATTACTGAACCATGTTCAGAAAATTATCTAACTCATAACCTTTAACCAACCCTCTCACTATGGTTCAATCAATCTCTTTCCATTTAATCTCCTAAAAAATCATAATTACTCATGAAGGAGTAGCTAAATGTCTTAGGAATCCAACGCTTCAAAAATCGAATCAATCGGATTTCGGACGAAGGAATTATAAGCAAAAGATTGAAAAAGGGTCGGATCAAAAGCAAAAGAACAGAATCTCAATTATACATATACAATCGAATTTTTCAAAAATAGTAACTCTTGATCCTGAACTCCAAATTTGACAAATTTGGTGTCGATGGAAAGATAAAAGGAAGCTCTACAACTTCCATGAAGAACTCAAAAATCGATTTCATCTCTAAAGGGGTCAAAAACCTAGTCAAAGTTACTGCCCTGTTAAACATCACCTAAACAAACTCCAAACTTTCAACATTCATATCTTCCAATTCTCACATCCAAATATTGCATGCTTTATAGCGTCGGAAAGATTGATAGACAAGCTACAACTTTCATGTAGACCACTTACTCCAATTCAGACTAAATCCTCACGATGAGTGGCCTCGAAGCATAGAACACACAAACCTATACTTAATAGCATTTTCAAAAATAAAGCAAAAGAACCTTATCTTCGGAAAATCATATCTTCCACTCCCGATATCGAACAATTGCATACTTTATGGTGTCGGAAAGATTGACATACAAGCTACAACTTTCATTAAGGCCACTTTTTCTATTTCAGACCACAACCTTACGGCGATTTGCCTCAAAACATAACACACGCAAACTTACCCTATGAACATTTTCAAAACACAAAGCAAAATACACTAACTTTGAAAAATCATAACTTTCACTCCCGATATCAAAAAATATTAAACTTTATGGCTACGGAAAGCTCTCGACAGAAGCTACAAGTCTCAAGAAGATCATTTCTTCAAATTTGGCCTAAATAAAAAAGTCAACTTTTACTCCAAAAAGTCAAAGTTCCATAATTTTATTTCTAAATTTTCACTTCCATTTTAAATCAACTCATTCTCTAACACTTTCATAACCCAAATAAATTTACTCAAATATTAAAGTCATCAAAACTAATTGATTCTTTTTCTCATTAAATTTTTCTTAAATTCATCAAATTTTCTTAAATTCATAAATTTTCTCACCAATTTCTTTCTCATTTAAATTCATTTTAATATTTCTAATTTTCACCAAAAGTTCGGGTCCAACAAGAATGCCTTATATAAATTGCGGAGTGTGCTAAGGTAAAATAAACTGTGATTTGCTTATGTGCAAAAATGTGGTATTTTTGAATGTGCAGTTATGCGTTTAGATATAATCATGCGGTACTTTTGAACATGGGTTATGTCACTTGGAACTTCTGAATGCGGAATATGAAACAACTGTGTTATATTTGAGTGGTACATAGATGCTTTTGATTATGTATGACTAATTGGATGCTGTGTATAAACTGTCTTTATTGCTTATGGTCAAGGAAAATTGTGAAATGTAATCAAGTATGTAATAGTGTTAGTATACGTTATATGACATGGCATGTTGCATGAATTGGGCGAACCATCGATGATGGCTCCTCACTGAGTTCGCAAAACTCACCCAAAATTTGCTAATATTTTTCAGGACTCAGAAGAATACCTCGTTAGGTTCACAGGAGTATGTCTACAGCATTCAAATAAAGAATAGAGGTCGGGATCAGTCCATGTCTGCATTAGTGTCATCCTTCTGTTATTCATAAAATTGTATTCCGCAAGCTCTGTAAATTAATACTTTGTATTTATAGCAGACCCAATTTGGTTATGGATTGGTATACAATAAATGGCTATTTTAAATTATTGTTGAATGTTTGTAATGATTGGGAATGACTGGAATGGTATACAAATTAACACGGGCTCGATTGTCTACTGTTTTTCGCATGTATGAATGTTTACAAAAAAAACTTTGATACTGAGTTTATTGAGTGATGTAGCACGCTACCCTCGCGGGGCATGGATTCGGATATCACCATCGATGTCGGGTTCTGGTCACGCGGGAGTGGGGTGTTACAGCAACTATATTCCTACTAACCTTCTTACACATATGATAAATTCACAATCATCTTCAAAACAAACTTTTTGAATTCATTATGAAAGTGAATGTTTCAATATCTCGTAGCCTTTCAACTATACATCAAATGTATCATTAAAGGCATTAATTCCAATTAGATGTATAGTTATGAGATTTGAACCTTTTAAATTCCTTCTTACTCCCACTACTTATCTTGAGAACCATTCTCATATAAGCATACATTGAATCAAACAATTTGTTCAATTAGTCTGTAAGATTATATCCAACCTTTTGGATATATCATAATCTTTTATCACCCATTTTAGTCTAAACTTAACGGATAATGTATGCTTCAACCAAGCATCACTTTCTTGGATCATTAACTTTGACTCTTTTAAAGACCTAGCATTTCATATCTAATATAAAATCTAGCTAATTGATTCAACTGGAACTATAAAAGGTAAGTTATTATACTAGGCATCGCTAAGTTATTCTCCCTATTTACTTTAGGGTGATGAATCTTATCTTGATTATTCAGTTATCTCCATATAGTTCATATTACATCCAATGACGACCATTTAAACGACCTTTGATAAAATAGATCATGAGTAGTATCAAAATATAGCAATCCTTATACAAGAACTTTGATGACCTCAAGTCAAAGAATCATTTATACAATCATCACGATAAGAATTCCATAGACATACAAGTAATGTTTCAAATAGATTTCTCATATCGGGTCTATTCAGTGAACTTGTTCTCTAGTAAGCACCCACAGGTTTGTTTAAGTATCTCTATACTTTAGCCTATGAGATCGACTACTTCCTCCATAAGGAAAAACAAAACATGTGCTAGTCTTTTTCTGATCTATTAATATCCAATCTTAATAGAACAATGACTAGAAACATTTAGAAATAATACATAAATGCAATGTGAATCTCATAATTATAATCTCATTATAATTTCATTTGCAATGTTTAATTATCTCATGCACTTTATCATATACATCTAAACATGTACAAGATAAAAAATGTCTTTAAATAATTTGTCACCTACTATAACCAAATTGATTAGCTGTAGGGCATAAACTAACACTAAATTCACAACCTTATTCTAACTAGCATTAAATGTAACAGCACTGACACTAACGCTACATTTGTTAGCGTCTTCAACATGCAGAGACGAGACGAAACGAAAATTTAGAGACGGAACAGAACAAGAATTGGAAACAGTGAGGTGTTTGGTTGCGGTAGACAGAACAGAGAAATTTGTCTCCGTCCTGAGGACAGAAATGTGTTTGGTTGCAGTGGACAGAACAAAAACTAGCGTCAATGACGAAAATGTCCCTGCAGTATAATATATTGGAAAGATGTAATTCATTGATTATTTTATAATTGTATCAATATTTATTTGAAGTGTATTTGTAATTTGTTAATTACGATAAAATACAATTAGAAATTAGAAATATTTATTGAAATCTGAAACCTAAAATTATCTTACAAGTTAATTATCTAATTATTAACTTGTAACTCTAATAAAATTAATTATCTTATTATTATTATTATTATTATTATTATTATTATTATTATTATTATTATTATTATTATTATTCTTATTATTATTATTATTATTATTATTATTATAAATTTTATACTTGATTATTATTAGTATTTTATTGTTATTATTTTTATTATTAAGTTTATTATACTGAAATGAATTATCTTATTATTATTAGTATTATTATTAGTTATTGTTATTATTATTATAAATTTTGTAATAATTATTATTATTATAATTATTGATTATTGTAATTGTTGTTATTATTAATTATTATTATAAGCAAATGTACTTATTATTATTATTATTATTAATTTTATACATAATTAATTATCTTATTATTATTATTATTATTATAAACATTATTTAGGAAAAATAATTTAATAAAACATCTAAGCATTCATAGAATTAATTATATAATAGGTTCAAATGACTTCGACAATCAAGAAATTCTAATACATAATAATTTAATTAAATATCAAAGCATTCATGGATTTAATTACATTCAAGCCTAAATATGTTGTTAGCTAAATCCTCTCTCCATTGACTCCATTCATTACTTGTCTCAACATGATCAACAAATTTAGGTAACGGTGCATCTTCCCCAATTTTGCATATCCGTAACTTCAAAAGGAGTAAGCTCTGCTAGATCATAACTCATATGCAACCTAATAAAATTGTGCAGAAGGCAGCATGCAAGAATGATGTGGACATGACCATTCTCATCAAATCCAATTGTCCATTCCAAAGCTCAAATAAAGCCATACACTTAAACATATCATCATGATCCATTGACCCCAATTTTGTAACAAAAACTCTCTGCAAAGAGAAAACAATATAGTGGTCATAAACTACATTTGTTTATATGTATAGAATAGTAAGATTTGCAAATATGTATAGAATAGTAACATCTCAATAATTAAAAGATGAAGTAACATTTTTTACCTTGAAATTCCTTATTCAAAATGGCATTCATAAACATAACTCATACGGGTACAATCAATATAGAAGAAATGCAAATGTCTGTAAAATCAATATATCATTAAGATTCAACCACATTTTCATTAAAGTTGTAGAAATATGTATTAAAGGACATACAACTTAATTGCATGGTTTGTGAACAAAGTTAAAAGGTAAATGTCAATTCCAAATATAAACGACCTTAATGACCCTAAAGACGTTAATATCAATCATCTAAAGCATGATTGTTGGAGAACCACATAAATCTATAGTTAGTTAATGACATAAGTCATGTAGATTTAAGTTTGGAAAGCTCTCATATTCAACTCTTTCCACAAAAGATACATAACATTTCATAAAGACATTTTAAAGGCAATGCTTTCCCCTTATGGTTCTAGTATGACCAATCAACTATTTCTATCCATGTAAAAGGAGGAGTTAACATGTTGCAAAGTTGAAGTATTTCCCTCCATATATAATCAACATAACTATAACTGAAAATAAATTGTCCATATTTTGTTCCTCCATGTTATTAAGATAACAAGTGCTAGGAATTTTTATGATTATACTTAACCAATCAAATGTGGTTAGTATCCCTTTAAAAGTATATCATAGAGTAAAAGTTGGTCTAAGATGTGCTTGAGCAAACTAAACTAATATGAGCCATTTAATTTTTTGGGGATAGGATTTTTAACAATGACTTACAAGAATCATTGGAGAATTGACTGTCTATATTGCTTCTTCAAAAAGCACTATCCTTCCTATCAATACAAAGTTCAATGTCTAATGTCAAGTTTATAAATGTATAGAACTACATACACTTGGATGCAATTAAACCTAATAAGATGGATTCTATCATTAATTAGAGAAAAATTAGGCTTGATGGGAGATAATCAAGTACAAATTAAAGCTAATTGGATGTGATTGGACATAGCTAGATATAATTGAACCTATGTCGTTGAACTCAAACCTTAATTGGAATTAAATTGGATTTGGTATAATGCAATTTACATATAAATTGAAACTAGTAAGATGTAATGTAGTATAATATATTCAATTTAGACACAATATGATGCTTTTCAAATAAGCTAATCATAAATTGATCTTGGCAAAAAAAAAAAATGGATAAAGACTACAAACCACTAATTAAAGCAAAAGTGATGTAACTAAATCTAAAATGCCTATCATTTACACTGTCCAACCTATTGATGAATGAAACATAATGAAATTGATAGTTTAAAACCCATATCACTATTTCACCAAGTTTCTTACTAATCTAAAGAACACATATCATAACCAAAGAAAGTTGAGAGAACAACAAAAGTTTACAGAAACAATAATCATAAAGTGGACAACTAAAGGAAAAACAAAATTAAGCTAAAGGTTTATGTTTTTTAAGGACACCTGTATATAGCCCCATACTTAAATAATTGAAGCCAAAAAAAATAAATTTTCCTCAGATAAAGTTAAGATAGATTTAATTTTTATAGGGTGAATATGTACTTGCTGGTTAACCTCTTAAGTTGTGATCAATTAAGTCTCCTCCTAAGTTAATGTGCGATAGGTAATTAGGACACAACTTGTTAAATGTTCATACCGAGGTAAATATGAGGAACAATTAAAATGAAGATGTAGACTCAATTTATTTAAAGAAATTTAAGTATTTGATTGAAATTTGTTTAATACAAGATTGACTAATTATTGACAAAGCTTAGATGCGAGGATGAATGAGAGTTTCTGAGATTACTTGAATGAAAGAAGAAATTAAACTCAAATTGGTGGATATTTACAGGCTGGTGTTTGACTGTGGAGTTGAACTCTAGCGTCTTCTGCAAATATAAGGATGTTTTCAGGGATAATTGAGAATAAAGTAAAACTTGGTTTATGTATTGCAATAGCAGAGCTTCGAGGTAATTGTCAAGTCCACAACAGGAAAAAACATGGCAGAGAAGCTGACCAAATTCTCATCCCTTCCAAAAACCCATTCACAAAACCTAATCCCAATCCCTCTCCCAATCGATACCCATCCCTCCCTTACCCAATCGACATACATCAACGAAGCACAAAAATAACTCCCCTAACCATTTCCCACACCCAATCGGAACCCATCACCCATAGCAATCTTAGAAAAACAACAACTATGGGATGAATATAGAGTCTTACCCAGAAGAGAGGAAAGATGGTATAAGGTTGGCTTGAAGAGCGAGGCTCGTTTGTGGAGACATGAATTTGGTAGTAGAGAAAGTGAAAATGAGCAAGTAATGGACAATAGAGAGAGAAAGGGAAAAGGAAAGAACATATGCGTACATTAAAGTGGGAACAGAAGAGAAGATTCAAAGAGAAAACAAAAAAACTCACCTTTATCAGTTGGAGACGAAGCCGAACGAAGCAGGAGAGCTGCGTTTGGAGATGGAGTTTGCTAATTTGTTTTAGGTTTCGTCAGAGTCGTTGAGGGAGGCTATTTTGGACTTTTCATTATCTTGTCCGTCGGACAAGAATTCTTGTACCTCAGTTTTGAAAGGAACAAACATTTCTGTCCTTGTCCTCTGAAGATGGAACAAAAATTGGTGAGGACAGCAAGCAAACGGGATGAAGGACAGAATTTTTGAGTCTTTGTCCACTGTCCTCACCTCTGAGAACGCTAACCAAACGCTACGTAAGACCACCTATCTTCTTTTTCTTCCTCTTTTGTTTTTCTGTAGTTCAACATTTGAACTAAACTCTATGTCAACATGCTCACTCCAACTAGGATTAAATGGAGCTAAAATATCACTGACACCTGTAATCTTCTTCTTTCGCTTCTTCTCCTTATATTCATTTTTCTTTCCTTCAACATTTAAACTACCATCCAACTTAACGGACTCATTTTGACTAGCATTAATTCTTCTTCTTCTTCTTCCTCTTCTTCTCCCTATATTTACCTCTCCTAAGGTACTAAGCTCACCCATTGTTTGATCATGTTCATGCCCTTTCTTCTTACCTTCATTAACCTAATGGAAGGTACTGACGGCTTACCACCCTGTCAAAAAACTAAAAACAACATAAATAAAAGGAAAGAAATCAAATAATTAGTCATTAGCGTGGAAATGATATAGAGATTCAAACACCATACGGAAGAGGCAATATAGCAGCAAGCAGCCAAACTTAAAAGTATCAACACACGAGTTCAATCAATAGCAAAGTAGCGAAATTTAAAGCAAGAAAGTTCCATAAAGTAAAAAAGATTAGAAAGAAGATTTTAAGTAGAAGGCTTCCAATTCGAAAGTAGAAGCCCGTAACTAAGAAAAAAAAGTTTCACTTTAGCAAGTATACAAACATATGGTGTGCGTGTGTGTATTCACTTTGGTTATCCAATAATGAGCATCTCAATACCTTATAACCAACCAATAAACATTTAGCTGATTTTCGAAAGGAGCAACTAACAAGGAAACGAAGAATTAGAAACTTTATTGTGAAGGTGGATGGGCAGAAACTGAATGATACAGGAGACGAATCCTAGGTAAATGAAGGATTTCAAATCGATTCGGATAAGAAATATGTGAAATTTGCAATGAGCCTACGGGCCTACACATGAAGAAAAGTTAGACCACACACAAGCTCAAGTGAGGCTCCATTTTAAAACCAATTGGCTTGTGTGTGGTCTAACTTTCTTTCTCGTGTAGGCCCATAGGTAGATTGCAAATTTCACATAGTATTAGAGCAAATTTGGTCCGGATTATTAATTTATTAGTTATCCGTCTAGATATCTAACCCCAACAGCTCAATTCAGTTACCATAGTGTTTATTTCAAGTAACGACTGGATGTTAGTCCCAGTTGCACTTGAAGAGGAGTGTTGAGAATACCCATATGTGAGTGTCCTATATTAGAAAAAGAGGGAAAATAAGACTGACAGCCTGTTTGGAAACCTTCGAATTGAATTCAATTACATTAATGAGATTGAATTGAATTCAATTTACACTGTTTGAAATAAATCTAGTAATATTATAATTGAATTCAATTACACTGTTTGGAACAAATCTAGTAATATTATAATTGAATTCAATTATTTCATATGACACATTTACCCCTGACAAAAAAATAATGTTATTAACTAATAAAGCATGCATTAGCTCCACAAAATCATAACCAAGACGCTGGTGCATGGGAGAAGGCGTTGTCTAGTCATAAATAATGCAAATAAATTAAATAATAATGCAAAAAATAATTAAAAGAATTTTGGCATGTATAATAATCATGGATTTCTACACACAAAATTTGCAATTAATCATATGTAATTTGTGCAAAATTAAACAATTAGTAAATTAAATAATAATGCACAAAATAATTAATCTAATTTTTCATGTATAATAATCATGAATTTATACATGCAAAATTGGCAATTAATCACATGTAATTTGTGCAAAATTAAACAATTATTATATGTATGTCATAAAATTAAATGCTAATAATAAGACATACATAATTAAAAGGAATAATTTTAATCAAACCCAAAAATGATTTTATAATAAAAATCATAAGATTAAAAGTTGGATCTGAAGTAGCCCAAGCCCAATCTGAAGTAGCCCAAGCTCAATTTCAGATTAATAATAATTTTAATTTTAAAAAAAATAGTATCGTCTTCAACCTCCAGCTAGGTCCAGCGTGACCCGGCTGGAGCAGGTCGGAGCCCCAATGCTCCAGACCACCAAAGGACGCCAGAGCTCACACGGATGACGGCGTTGGGACGACATGGACTATGCGAACCGCATGAGACGTCCAAAACTCAAACATGCAATGCTTCCCGAAGGACAACGTCGAAGCTCCAAGCACGGTGGTCGTCCCTCCTCCTCCTTCACGGTCCAGACAACGTCGCGTGCACTGTGGATGACGATAAAAACAACTCTAGCGTCTCAAAGAGGTCCAAGGGGTCAACAAAAAACAACAACCTCCAACATATATATATATACGGCAGAAACGCAACCCAAAACAAAGGAAAATAGAGACAATTGTTTTGATAGTTTTCATCAGATTATACAGCAAGACAGAGGCAGCAAAGCTCTGATACCAAATGTAAAAATAAACCACAGTATGCAGGCATCTCATACAAAACATTTACGTAAGAATACATGCATGAAACAACATATATATATGTGTACAACAACGGAAGCTTAGTATCCAACAGCTTTTGGAGTTCAATTCACGCGACTTATAGCGTGAATTGAATTCATATAGGGAGGGGGGTTTAAACCCACGCTGGAATTTAATTCTTGGCTTTCTTGTTGTTCCAAACAAGTGAATTGAATTCAATTACAAGATTGAATTCAATTCCTTGTGTTCCAAACAGGGTGTAACTTATAAGCCTAGTAGCCTACTTCACCTATTGCCAATTAGTTTTAGAATGAAATCTCACTTGAATTTGTGTGTGGTCTAACTTTCCTTCTTGTGTGAATTTGTAGGCCCATTGCAAATTTCACAAAATAGACAATGGTGGCGACGATTTTGATCAGTGGCTGTGATAAGGATTCTAGCTAAATCATTTCTAATGTCGCGGCTCGATTCAAAAATATCAAAGTTTTGAGGTTTTAAGGCACTTGATCAGAGATTTATCCAATTCGATCCATGGTTGTATAAAAAGGAGGATTTAAAGTGATGAGAAAATAAATCAAATATAATCTAATTTTCTTTCCTTTTTAAAAAAAAATTAAAGTTAATTGTATTAAAGAAGAGTCACTTGGAGCGTAATCATACTCTCCTGTTACAAAAATGAGGCAACAAGACACTAAATGAGGAAATAACCATCATCAAATTAGGTTACTAATGTAGTGTATGATTGCTGCCCCCTTTAGTGGGGACAAATGAGAAAACAAAAAAATCATGTCCCTCTGTATGTTTGGTTGCTGTCCCAAGTGATTTTTGTTCTGTTCCCGGATGACAAAAACAAAAATTTTTGTTTCTTTCAAAACTAAAGAACAAAATTTCTTGTCTCCGTCTCCGAGATAAAACACATAAGCAACTTTCAAAAATACCCCTCCTCCTACATAAGCAAATTTTTTATTCTTAATTATTATTATTATTATTATATTATTATTATTATTATTATTATTATTATTATTATTATTATTGTTGTTGTTGTTGTTGTTGTTGTTGTTGTTGTTGTTGTTGTTGTTGTTGTTGTTGTTGTTGTTATTATTATTATTATTATTATTATTATTATTATTATTATTATTATTATTATTATTATTATTATTATTATTTTTATTTTTATTTTATTATATGAAATTAATTATCTTATTATTATCATCACCGTAAATGTCGTTATCGTTATTATTATTATTATTATTATTATTATTATTATTATTATTATTATTATTATTATTATTAATTTATTATTATTATACAAAATTAATTATCTTATTATTATTATTCTTATTTTATTATTATTCTTATTAATTATTGTTATTAATAATATTAATAATTATAATTATAATTATAATAATTATATTATTATTATTATTATTATAAATTTTGTATTTATCATCATCATCATCATTATTATTATTATTATAAATTTTGTTACTATTATTATTATTATTATTATAAATTTTGTGCTTTTTATTATTATCATTATTATTATTGTTTTCATTTGATTATTAATTTTATTATACTGAAATTAATTATCTTATTATTATTATTATTATTATTATTATTGTTGTTGTTGTTAGTGTTGTTGTTATTGTTGTTATTATTATTAATTTTATTATTATTATTAGTTTATTATTATTATTATTATTATTTATAAATTTTGTACTTATTATTGTTATTTTTATTTTATTATACTGAAATTAATTATCTTCTTCTTCTTCTTTTTATTATTATTATTATTATTATCATTATTATTAATTATTGTTATTAATATTATTAATATTAATACTATTATTATTATAAATTTTGTCTTTATTATTATTATTATTATTATAAATTTTGTTATTATTATTATTATTTATTATAAATTTTGTACTTATTATTATTATTATTTTTATTATTTTGTTTTCATTTTATTATTAATGTATTATATGAAATTAATTATCTTATTATTATTATTGTTGTTGTTGTTGTTGTTATCATTATTTTTTATTATTATTATAAATTTTATATTTATTATTATTATTATTCGATATTAATTTTTATTGTTATTATTATTATTATTTGTTAACTTTTTACTAATACAAATCATTCGTCTTAAAATAATTAATGAATTATATATTTTCAATCATATTATACTGCAGGGGTAATTTAGTCATTGACTTTGTTTTTATATTTTGTCAACTACAACTAAACACATTCCTGTCCTTGAGACGGAGACAGTTTTATCTATTTTGTCCATCACAACTAAACAGTTCACTGTCTCTAATTTTTATTTTATACTATCTCTAAATTTTTGTTTCATTTCGTCTCTGCATACATGAGACAACAACCGTATGCAGCGTAAAAGAGATCGAATGACATTGTAACAGCCAGACCCACAGAAGAAGTTGAACGACAACGTATGAGGGATTGGCCAGTATCTGAAAGAAATTACAACAGAACTTATAATCTACTTGTAGTGGAAAGGATAAACTATGAAATGCATACATATATAAAATCTTAATGGTGTAACCAAACAAAGCCGCATAGATAAACAACTTTAATACACACGACAAAAGAAGAAACACTTACAAGCATGAAAGCCTTTTGGAAAAATACTAGTTTCTTGCAGTTACATGGAAAGTAAAGTGAAGAAGAGAAAAAAACAAGACGTCACCGGCGGCGGACTCAATCTAGAACGGATCACCACTCAGCGACAACGCTGACAAGTCTCCGGAAAAAAAAAAAAACTGGGGAAGAGTAGAGTGGATCCGAGGATGATAGTTTCCAAAGACCTAAATGGGCTTTGATTTAGTGGATGGGATGAGACTCAGTGGGCTCAGTCCCAAACCACTAGAATCGAATTGGGCTTCGTTTAAGTGCATAACATACAACAACGCAACACATGTCAAACAAAAACAGACTTCCAATCTCTTCTCTGACTGAAAAAATCGACGTTTTTAGTATATAAACAGAAGATTTTGTAGTGTGTTGTGTTCTTCCCCCATGTCTCGGCTAAACACCAAACAGGTTTTGAAGGATGCAAACACCGCCGACCCTCACTCCGTGACTTCCCTCTCTTTAACTTATAAAGCTCTGTCGGACGTACGCTATCTAAAAAAAAAAACACACATGACACATACAAAACTTCTCTCTCTACTCGCTATTTTATGTATTTGTTTCTATACATCTTCAAATTGGTTTTTTTGTTTATTTAGGTGTCTTGCTTGGGCGAGTTCAAGAGCTTGGAAAGGCTCGACCTTGCTGGCAACAGTCTTACTTCTCTTGAGGTACCCGTTCCCCTTCTCACACTCCCTCTGTTACAACGTAAAATGGAATTGTTAACTGGGTTTCAGTTCTTTGTCACTTTAGGGATTGAGGCTGTGCGTGAACTTAAAGTGGTTGTCTTTGGTACAAAATAAGTTGCAATCCTTGAAAGGAATTGAAGGTCTTTCTAAGCTTACTGTAAGCATCAAGTTCATCACTAATTCGGAACATCTTGCTTGCTTGCAATCTTTTTGTTTCTACCTTTTAGTTGCTTTTTTTTTTCTGTGTATCAGGTGTTAAATGCAGGCAAAAATAAGCTTAAAACAATGGAGGAGTTGAAATCTCTTGTGAACTTACGTGCACTAATATTAAATGGTGAGTTTTTAGTGTAATGCCATGTTGGTTTAATTGAATGTTAAGTGATGCGGAATTTCCAGCTTTTCCTCTGTTCCTCTGCTGTAATATTTTCCTTCAATTTCTGCAGAAAACGAGATTGCTTCCATTTGTGGGCTTGATCAAATGAAGGAGTTGAACACTTTAGGTATGAGTTCTTCACTCTAGTTGGAAGTAAATGGTTGCTTCTGTAGCTCTATCCATGCGTTGAATTTATCCAGTGGTTCCCCACCATTTTTCCGCATTAATCATTCTCCTCTGTTTTTCGCTTGTAGGTATTTATTTGCTTAGATGTGAAAATTAGAAACTGTTGAACATTTTTCTTGAAGGTGAAACCAATATAAGAACTTAGAATAGGAAAATTCCAATTAGAGTAGTTACTATTCTAAGGAGTGGGTTCTTGATATTGCAAGAAACAGACGTAGAAGCTCCACAAAGTTTTGGATGACAAGTTTCATATTAAGGAGATTACTTTATCAGATGCTTTACCTTGTTCCTTCTTATATAATCACTAGACACGTGATTATTGGAGTAATACTTTTCATACAATAATCAGAAAGTTAATTATTTTCCTTCCAAGTGTAGTTCTCTCCCGAAACCCAGTTGGTCTCGTTGGTGAATCCCTTACCAAGGTAAAATCTATCACAAAGGTAAGATTTCTCCTGTTGCCTCTTTTATATATATCTTTTGCCTGCTTCTGAGGATGTTAACAATATTGTTGTTGCAGCTTTCCATGTCAAACTGCCAACTTCATGCCATTGGCTCATCACTGAAATCATGCATTGAGCTAAAAGAGCTGCGACTTGCTCACAATGATATTCAGGTTTTGCTGTTTCATTCTTTTGGTTCATGTACTTTCCATAGGGCCTATTGGCCATATGAATACTGATAGAAATGTAATTCTCTTTCTGGTTCTCTTATTTCCTCTTTGAATTTGTTGTCTATTTGATTTGAAGTCTCTCTCTCTTTTCATAGACTCTCCCAGTTGAGTTGGCAAATAACAAGAAGCTCCAGAATTTGGATTTGGGAAATAATACAATAACAAGATGGTCGGATTTGAAGGTTAGGAATTTGGATTAATTTTTCTACGTTTTACTCTTTCAGCTTAGATTGTTTTTGGTACTCTTTGCTTCGTGATGAATTCAGGTACTAAAAGTACTGGTTGATCTGAAGCACCTCAATCTACAAGGAAATCCCATTTCAGAGAAAGAAAATCTTGCCAAGAAGGTGTTGCTGTGTTTTATATTTCTTTTAACTTTGATGTTAAGGGTTTGGCTATTTATTACTTGAAATTCTATTGCCTGCAGGTCCTGAATTTGTTACCAAACCTGCATGTATTCAATGCTAAACCAATATCTAAATCCATCGTCACCAAGAGTAAAACTATCATTGGTGCAGTTGATAAAATGGATGATTCTTCCCTTATTTCTTCTAAAGAGTTTGAAGTTTCTTTGAGAAAGACCAAAGAACAAACAAGGGAAAAGATGGCCTCTAAAAAGGAAATGGATCAAAGGAAAAATAGTCATTTGAATGAGGCTAGTGAGCCTTATGAGGAGAATGATTTGAAGCAGAAAAATAGGACTGCCAGGGATGAACTTCCAAAGAAAGACGAAGTTTCACTCCCTGAAAAGGTCGACAAGAAGCGGAAGAGGAAACAACCACAGGAGGAACAAAATAGTTCAGTTCATCCTGACCTAGAGAACAGATATAATTCAAAAGAGGAAAGCACGGAGGAATACCTGAAGAAAGGTCTTGTAGTGAAAAATGGTAAACTCACAAGAGAAAAGAAATTAAAGAGCAAAAGATTCGTGGAGGAGCAGGGCGGCCATGATATAATTGATGATGGGAACAAATCATTTGCAGACATTTATACTTTTGATGCAGCTGAAAGGCCTATAATTGGAGGAGAAAAGGAAGTTGCTGCAAACATTTCTAAACTGGACAGCTTAGTTACTCGGCCTAGAAAGAAACAAAGAAATGAAAACAATGGAACAGATGCTGTGTTCTTGCAGTCGTCTCCCACAGTTGAAATTGGGATGGGTGGCCCATCAACATGGGGGGATGAGTAATTACACCTGTATTGGGTTAAGACCATACTATGTTCCTAACATCTCCTGCTTCGCCACTTGGGTGACGATCCTGTCTGAGATCCCATCCAGCTATACTTTGCCCAGAGTCTGTACCCGGGTAAGTACACAAGTTGGCAGCTCTATCTATACTTGACTCAATATTAGAACAAAAATTTCTGAAATTTTGCACAAAGTAATGCCTCATAAGATTTCCTCACTTGGATTACGTTAAAGTTTATAATGTTTTATTACTTAAAATGACAAAAAAATTTATGTTCGACCATTACTGTGACAATTGACAGCTGTTATTAATACAGCAACGACTTGACTTACATAAGTTTAAAACCTTGCGGAAGTAAAAGTATTTCAAGTTTAGTTAAATACAGCAACGGTTTACACAAGTTCACAACTTCGTGGAAATAAAAGTTTTTTAAGATTAGTTAAATACTATTGAACGTACTTTTTAAGTACATATAAACTAAGTAGGAACGGAATTGACGACTATGAAATTCATCTCATTCATTCATTTCATCAACAGTCTCTATTCTTCCTTCTTCCATATGCCAGGCCATGACTCCTACGACCATATTTTAAAGTCTATTCTTCCGTAGCTCTACTCTTCCTTCTTCCGTATGCCAAGCCGCCACTCCTATGACTACATTTTAAAGATGGATCTTCCTACTGTCCAGTAAGCACGAATTTCATGTATATTCACGGACATCAAAACTTAGGTTACTCCTCCAGATGTATTTTAAATCTTTTTTTAGCTAACTAATATTGATTATAATAAGTAATATGTATTATAAGTGTAACTCAATTATATAACAGCTCAAAACAAAATTATAAGATGACTGCTCTAAATAAGGAAAGTAAAAATTAAAAGTTCAAAATTTTAATACTAAAACAACATTATAATATGATCTCTTTAGATAAGGGAAGTAAAAATAAAAGTTTAAAATTTTAATATAAATGCTTCTCACTTAAGATTGTTGTAAATAAAGAAAGTAAAAAAAAAAGGTCGATAAATTTTAATATTAATGCTTCTTACCGGTGTGACTTAAGTGAGTTTAATATCAATGCATCTGACATGTGTGAGTTAAGATGTCACATCCGTTAGTTTAGTATCAATGCTTTTCACGGGTTTGACATGTATTAAGTATATAATAATAAGGAAGAACGGGATGAACAAATACAGAAATTCATCCTGCCGTCCAAATGGTCTGCATAAGTTGAACAACCTCCGAAGCATAACTCAAATGGTCTGCATAAGTTGAACAACCTCCAAACAAAGCATAACTCTTGTATCATGTTATTAACTGAAATAATATGTTGTGTTAGATAGTCTTCAGGCATTAAATGCATATTCACTAATTGCACATACAAACTGCCAATATTTCTCTTCTGTGTCTCACATTGAATAAGCTTAGATGTCCTTTTAATAAAGTAGTGTATGGTTGCTGTCTCCGTTAGTAGGGACAGAAGACAAAACAAAAAAATCCTATCCCTTTTCTATGTTTGATTACTGTCTCCAAATTTTTATCCTCCATCTCCGGATGATAGGGACAAAAGTTTTTGTTCCTCTGAAAAAGAAAAGACAAAAACTTTTGTCTCTTGTCTCCAATGTTGCGAGCACATTGCCATGGACAAAAGTTTATTGTCCTTCCCATTTTGTGTACACAACATTTTGTTATTAATATTAATATTATTATTATTAATTTTGTATTGATTATTATTATTATTATTATTATTATTATTATTATTAAATTTTGTATTGATTATTATTATTATTATTATTATTATTATTATTATTATTATTATTATTATTATTATTATTATTTATAAATTTTGTATTGATTATTATTATTATTATTATTATTATTATTATTTAATTATTATTATTATTATTATTATTATTAATTTTGTTTTGATTATTTTATTATTATAAATTTTGTATTGATTATTATTAATAATAATTTATTATTATTTATTATTATTATTATTATTATTATTATTATGAATTTTGTATTGATTATTATTATTATTAATTTATTATTTTATTTTATTTTATTTATTATAAATTTTGTATTGATTATTATTATTATTAATTTATTATTATTATTATTATAAATTTTGTATTTATTATTATTATTATTATATTATTATTATTATTGTTGTTGTTATTATGATTATAAATTTTGTTTTGATTATTATTATTATTATAAATTTTATACTTATTATTTTTTATTTTTATCTGTTTTGTCCATCACAACCAAACACCTCACTGTCTCCAATTTTTGTTCCGTTCTATCTCCAAATTTCTGTTCCGTTTCATCTCTTCATACAGAAGATAGTAACCATACGCAGCGTAATAGGCATTTTCCTAAAAAATAAAATTTCAAGAATTAGAAGAGTGCATAAAATAATAAATTATTTTGTCTAACACATAACGAACTTATGCTCATATATGGAAACAATTTAATTCTATTAACAATTTATTGAACTAATCAAATTATGCTATTAATATGTAATCAATTATAAATGTAACACCCAAACACCCCCTGGGAGGATACATGGATGTCACCCAAGACAGGACAAACAGATCAAAACGTTTCACACATGTATTTTTAAAAACTAAACGTAACACACATATAATACATCTCATAATTTCATAAACAAATCCAAAGAATATTTACAGGTCCAAACAAACCAAACAAAATACATTTTCGCGCGACACAAAACTCAGACTCTTTTGGCCACTGCGGATGACTTGTCCCAGTCCTTAATCTCTTCGCTCTGAAACTACACGGGGCAAATCCACCGTGCTAAGCATATAGCTTAGTGAGTAATAACTAATCTATATTAACTGATTTCAGTAAACAGAAAGAATGCATAGAACATATTTTTATATTAAACAGAATGGCAGAACACAGGAGATCCTTCAGTTTATATCAGAATCAAACAGATATCAGAATACAAAACAAATCAAACTATAAATCCATGAACAGAAGTGGGTAACGGGACTTATACAGGAGATACCATAATTAGTATCAGCAGGAGAGACATATGTCTCGATATTAGGAGACACCAAAGTGTCAAATAACAGGAGCAGCTGCAGACCCTTCTAGGCATGCCTATTTACCCACAACTAGGACTTAACAGTTTTAAAATAGAACAAGGTCACTTCAGACATTTCATGTGCAGGAAAATAACACTTCCAATAAATCAATCCTAGACATCATCTAGGTTGACTCACAAAATTTATCATTAAAAAATTACTTACCTAAAGTACTTATTGAAATTTTCTACCTATATTACGCACTGAAATTACTGACCTGTATTACTTACCAAAATTACCCTTACTGTTTATTGCCTCGAAGTTCCGGCAATATCCGGCAATGGTCGTTCCTCTATAATAAGGAACACAGATACAAATCACTATTGTGCATGATTAAAAATTCACTAATGTATGATGGATATGTAGGATGCATGTTCATGACAAATTTCGGGACCAAACCCTAAATTTTTAACTTTATTTCATAATTCACAACTTAAATTATTAAATCCTTGATTGTTAATTAAATCTGAAAATTTACAAATTCCACATAGAGAGGTAGAAAATTTTCTTACGAATCCAACGCTTCGAGAATCAGGTCATTCGGAGGTCGGATGACAAAGATATGGTCAAAAGACCGAAGATTGCGGATTGGGATTCCAAAGATTGAAGTTTATCACACACAAGTCGACTTATACTTACACAAGTCGACTTATCCATTAAAGCACACACAAGTCTACTTATACTTACACAAGTCGACTTACATAACACCACAAGTTGACTTACATAACACCACAAGTCGACTTACACTTGCATAACTCGACTTATTGAAGAGCGGATATGACATTTTCATGCAAAACGTTGATCTAAGTCGACTTATACACCACAAAAAGTCGACTTATAACACTGTTCATCATCTTCTTCACCAAACCATACGAAACAACTGACTTTTCTTCCATTTTTCTTTAACTTCTTCACTTCAAAACTCATCTATCTATCATTTCTATACTATTATAATCATATATACACTCCAAAGATCACAACACTAACATTCCAACTTTCTCTCTCTCTACGATACACTTTCAAAATCCTTATTATTACACTTTCTTTCATTTTCTTTATTTATTCTTACACTTCATGTATGTTTCAAAACTCACCAACTTCGACTCTCATAATTCCCAGCATAATCAGTACCAAAAATAAACATATAATTCACGTATATGATATATATATTTATATATAAAAACAGAGTATGATGAATTCATCGTGTTCTTGTTTTTCCAACATAAACAAAACATACAGATAGGTATATATAGAACAAGTCTTCAAAGCCATGCATGAACATATATATATTTACATTATAAACACAGTGGAGTTACTTACCAACTAAGCTACGAAAACCAACCGACTAAGCTACGAAAACCACCTGATGGACAAAAGCAGAGAACTCCTTTCGGTAATGTTTAAATGTCTTTCACTTATAAAAACAATAGTAGAGGAAACTACTGGGCATCTTGCATGTGAACAACGTGTATAGTACGTGTCCCTTTCCTGAGAAGGCTTAGTCTATATGTATAGATATAACGAAGCCAAATGTCAATTGTTAATAAGTCTCTTCGTTTCTTTTAGTAGTATTTTTATTAATAAAATATTTTTTTAAAACTAAATACATTGTTTTGAATTTTTATAACAAACAAATACCCAAAAGTTCCAGACAACTTCCGAAAATTCACCAAAATTCTGCCATAAAATAATGACTCGTAAAATAAATTTTCAACTCAAAATTAATTCACCATCAATTTCTAAAAATATTTGAAGTATACAAAAATTACTAAAATTATATTACTAAGGTCTGAATCAATCCAAAGTTTCATTAAACCAATTTACCCGGAAAATGTCATGAATGCATACCAAAATACTTATGCACAATTTAAGCAAATATTTAATAAGCAAATAACAAACATAATTCGTACTAAATTCTTTTAATATTCTAACCCCTAATTTGAGGCGTCACAATAAACTTATTTATAATCTAATCATATTCAAGTATGAATAATTCAAATTGAATTAGAAACTTATTTCTAATTTAATTATAATTAAATTAATCAATTTATCTTAGTTTAATTAGAAACTAATTTCTAATGAAACTCCTTTCTAGTTTCAACTAAACAAATTAGTTTTGATTTTAATTAGAAAACATATGTCTAATTTTAATTCAATGAAATTAATATAATTAGAAAACTTATTTCTTATTTTGTTGGTTTTAGAAACTTATTTTTAAGTTTATTTTAACTAAACAAATTAGTTTACTTGTATTAAAAACTAATTTCTAATATTTTATATTAATTAGAAACTAATTTAACTAACCCAATTAATTTGTGTAAATTAGAAAACATGTTTCTAATTCTTTATGTTACATTTAATTTAAAACATATATCCAAAAAAACCATTTGTTAAGTCTTTTGTCTTATTATACTTATATGTTTAACTTGAGAGCCATAAGCAGTGGTCCATCTGCCACGAATTTTTTATTTATATATGCATAGCTTTTATATGTGTGTGTGCATGCGCGTTGTTTGTCAAAAAAACCAAATATTTATTTGTGAAAGGCCTCTCTATGTTTCGTTTTTGCTTTTTTAAATATTTTCTCTTTTGGCTTAGGGAGAGAAGAAACAACTCTTCTAGCATAGAGAGAGAAGAAATGAAAAAAAAAACATTTCTTTTTGAAGACCAATATCTTTTCTCTTCGGGCCAAGTACACCTAGAAGAAAGAAAAAAAATGCAGGGATGGTGTGTATCGGTGATGTGCTATGAACAATGCACTTATATCCGAAAGAGTTCCCTGCTATACTAAATATCTGGGAAGATGGGCAGTTGTGATTCATTTTCTACCATTGAATTCTTTCAATAATCATCTTCCCAAAACTCAAGAAAGAAGACCGACATTTCTAGGCTTTTGGATTATTGGAAACAAAGTGAGTAAAAACATAAGCATAAAACAGATGTATGATATAGCAAGAAATAGTATATCAACAATCATGATATTCATAAATATTCATATCATTATTCACAAATCATCAATAGCCAAATTGCAACACAGATTTATGACATCTTGATTTTAGCATGCATATAACATAATAAAACCCGCTCTTTAGAAATAATCAAGATAGAACATAATCACATAGATCATGTTAAACAGGATCTTTGTACATGCATACAAAAACAAAAATTAGATACTTGGATTATTGTTTTAGTTTCACGGGTTAAAGAATGTTTATTGCATTTCTCCTTCCACAAAACTTTTTGTTAAAAAGATTACTCTTATCTTTTTGTTCTTTTGTTTTTAAATTTTAAACCTTAACTACCTTTGGTAGTTATTTAAAGTATAATGACCATAATACCCCTCATAGCTGTATGTGATTCATTATTGTGGCCTTATTTATACTCTGCTTTCTGAGATTTTTGTCGCAATATATTCAAGTAAATCTATTTCTAATTTATATGAAAAGATAAACTATTCTCACTATTGTGAATTACATTAAAGTATGATATTATATATGTATGTAATGAAAGAAAGTGAAGCAAGCTTTTCGCCTTTTGTCCTGGCTCGAGGCTCGGTATTGATAGCAGTATCAATCTTTCCATGTCCTGTGCATGAGAGTAATGGTTGAGAGTCTCAAGAAAACACAGGTTATTTCTTTTGGCACCGATGCAATGAGAATGAGGCTCAATGACGGATAAACTAGAGCCCTTACTTTCCTTGCTAAACTAGAGTAGTTTGTCCATAAAAGCCCGTTAATATTTATATATATATATGATACTAATGAAGTAGCATGCATAGTAAGTCGGTAAGTTGGATGAAATTGAATATGATGTAATTTAATAGTATTAAAATAGAGGATGTAATACTATGGAGACTATATGATTAAAATATAGAGTGATAAAACTTTTATAAAAATTGATTAAATAATTAATGATGCAATATAAATTAGTCTCACATCTCATCACATCATGGGAAGTATTGACTAATATTTTTCCAATAAGTATTTGCATAGAATTATATAAGTGTTACTGAGTTTTAATCAATGTTTAGCATGTAATTTAATATGAAGATGACCGTAGATGAGTGAATAAGATAATGTCCTACAAGTATGCGAGATACATGACAATGTCGATAAAAAATTGAGAGTTTATCATGTATGAATGCATATTGATGAAAATTTTCAGCCATGGAAAAGATTTGAATGACATGGCTACAAAGGGGGACATGTTTCGAAACCATAATCTTTATTATAGTAGTGGAGTTAGTGGCCTAAGTAGTATAACTCCCTTCTAACTTTATAAAGTTAGTAGAAGAGTGGTAAACTCCCTACTAATAGGTATGCACTTATTCTTTAAATTCTTATTAGATCTTTTACATTCAATCATCTACTTAAAGAGTTGAGAGTTTCATGAATTTTCTTTATTAAGAGATTCAAGTAGGAAGGTCTTGAGTGATTATTATAGAGTACTTAGAAGAGGAAGTAACTTGATTATCATTTGTATTATTTAGTAAATAGTTTAATAAATATTGGTTTTATCGTACCTCTCCCTTTTATATATCTTTTAATTGAGTTGTGTTAAATACTTATGTATTGAGAGTGAGCGAAACAATTAAACATGAGTTAGAATGAGATGTTCAAAACATAAAGGAGTTATTTGTCAACGATTATAAAGGAAGGTTAAGTTAAGATTTAGTGAACATAAGCTCGACTGCGCACGTGAACTTTAAAATCCTCATTCAATTTTGCTTCAACTAAAAAAATCCCTCAACAATTAGTACCAAAGCTTAATGAGGAGTTCTTTTATTGTTCGTTTAAAGTAGTCGGTGGAAGCAATCTTGTTAAAAGAGTTACAAATCATAAGAAACCATTAGTCCTTTAACCTCAACAAATGAGGGTGCGATTCTTTTATTTGAACCGTTAAACTAAAGGATGTTCTAATTAACATTTTAATGATAACAAAATATAAGTACTACTAATGACCTTTAATTTCGATGAAAGCAATATGAGAGTAAATTATAGCCATGTATAAATTGAGAAACATTTCATGAAGTAGCTAAGTAAAAGTTAAAGTTTGCATCAATGAAATTGAAGATCAAAGTGAATGACAAAAATATCAAGGTATATCAAAGTTATAATTAATTTGTAATATTTATTATACTTATAATTTTAAAGGCTTATCATGCATTAATACATCATCATTTTAATCAATTGCATAGTAGTCACATTCATTAGATGGGATCAAAATATCTTAAACTTGAAAACATTCTTTTGGAAATATCTTAAAAGTGTTTACATCAAGAGAATAAAATATGTTCATTTGAAGAAGTAAAAATTATGATTTTGGGGAAACTAGTTGACTTGTATGGGGTAATGGTAGATCAGTATAGGTTAAAGTTATCAAAATTAATGTAATGAGAGCTTATAGTAACATTGTTTGACATATTAGCCATATTGATTCAACTGATATGCCCTAATGGTTGACCAATATGTAATATTAGTTCATTAATGTATCATATTGATCAACCAAAATGCTAGAACTAGCCATTATAATGGCTTTTTTTATCTAATGGCTAATTTGGGTCCTAAAATCCTATAAACACATTTTCTCATTTGTTCTTGCATGGAAGAACATTCAAGTGTCATATATGCATATCTTTTTGAGTATTTTTCAAGTATTTGAATATTCATTGTGTCATTTTAGCGAGTCATTTATCTTTATCAAAGTGATCAAATGAAATCTTTGAAAATAGAAATCCTTTAATGAATGGGGTTACTCTTTACTTAAGAGAGAGATTGTAAGAGTAGTTACTCTTCATTTGTTAAAAAACATAGAGGTTCCTCTTTGCCTTAATGAAAGAAGAGAATTAGTGAAAGTTCTAGAAGGGTTTTGGATAATGGACAATGGCAAGGGTTAGGTATAATTATGTGTCACTTTCATAAAATTGAAACAATTTCATACCTTACTTTTGTTTTCTAAGTTTGATTGCACTTTTTTGTACCTATTATTATTATTTTTAATCATTTCCCTAAAACATTTTGATTTTTATCAACTCCATATATTTCATGATTTATTTTATATTTCCCTTCATAAGCGCACATTAATTGTTGTGATAAATGAGAAATTGAAGTTGGTAAGGGATGAACTTTTAAGATATTATTAAAGTACTTTTCTTACAAGAGACATTTGATTTTTAACTTACCAGTACCCATTATTTCTTAGATTTTTATTCCTTAAAGTACCTCATACCTTTTCTCTCCATGGGAAGAACTAGAGAAAATTCCAATCATTTACCTTGGATATTTATTCAAGATAGGACTAACCCTACCCTAACAAGACTCGAAGGACTTGAGAGAGATCTTAAACTCGTCTTTACTCATGAGTATAACTATTTAATAATCACCCTCCTTAATTTACAGATTATGCCTCTTGTGAGTCATATGAAAATTATGTCATTTTCCCATCCTAATATAATTTTAAAAAGCATGCAGTCTTGTATAGTTTTTTATTAACTGAGGGTGAGAATCTCTACTTTAAAATACTTGTTGTATGAACCCAATAACTATTAGGATATTTTATGTTAACCTCTGACCTTTTATAATATGAGATGACACTCAACTATTTTCTAGAGTACAAAGTGTAGACATTCATCTCACTAGTAATCTTATAAATGAGATTTTAGGCATTCTTGTACATAAAATTTTACTCCTTACAATTATTATACCAAACATATGCTTCGACCTTACTTTGTTTCTAATAAAGTCAAAATCATCTCTAAATTTGTCGTTAGAAAATACAAAAATGATCATAGTCTTAATTAATAATATTCATAAATTTCATTATCTTTTCATCAAGTATAAATTTACTTCTTTCGATGGTCATTTTACCTTTCTAGGACATAATAAGTCTTCTCTAATAGCTATGCTATAATGGATGCTATAATTTTTTAGAAAGAGCATCAAATTAAAAGTAAATTATTTGATTGAGAGGGTAAATAGTATATAGGCAATGTGTTGATGTAAAGGAAAACATTATTTGTCTTTAAAATTTTACTAAAGAGTCTTAAAAGGAACCAATCTAGAGGAGTGCCTACAGGTTATCATTTTTTTGGTAGTGATAGTTTGTTAGACTCTTAAGCCAAATAAAAAATTATTGCAAGTATTAACGATCCTTAACTGACTTTAGGCATGCATATTAATACAAAGATGACATGTTCATTAGTGAACAAGGTGAAGTCCTATAAGTAGGAGAGTTAAATGGGCAATATCAATAAACATTCAAGAGAAGGTAAAATTTTACATATATTGGTGCCTATTGGCATCAATCTTTGATGATTGGCAAGATTTAGATGCAAGATTGATAAGATGTAATTTTATTATATTAATTGGATTCATCTCTTTAATTTTAGGTTAGTTTTTAGTGTTTAATTGGTAAAATTAATATTTATTTTGTTTTAGGAGGTGACAAGTAAAGATTTGATTAAATTGAAGCATTATTTGTCAAGTCACAAATTTTGGAATGGATAAGGTGAGAATATGCCTAAAGACATATTTACTTTAAGAAGTTCAGTTCAATTAGGAGACTTATTCTCAACCCTATTATGTAGGGATTTTGATTTGTTAAAAGTATCTCCAAAATATTTAAAGAAGTTAGTTTTTGGATAAGAAAAAGAAGAGGAAAGCGTTACACATACGTTCTTCATTATTCTCTTTCGTATTTCTTTTGTTTTCTTTTCTTGTTTTATCTATTTTTGGTATGAAACTGTAGCCATACGTGGCTAAATATGAATTTTCTAATTTAAGGAGAGTCAAAATTATAGTTGTAACCTTAAGAGTTTTCGTTCTAAACATAGATTTTAATTTCAATTAAAGTATTTCTTGTTTTGTGTTCTTTTTCTATGAGTGATTAATATTGATTTATCGACAAATTCATTTGAAGTTGGTTGTCATGAATGATTGGTACAAATAGCAAATATGTTATTTATGAATTTGTATATTTAATTTAGGAGAAACAAAAAATTAAATTAAATAATTGTAAATATCTTGATTATTTAATTTGGGGTTTAATTGTTTTCATAAAGCTTATTGCTATCATTTAATCAATATAGAATGTTTTCATACTCAATCAATTGATAGTAAGTTTTGATTTGAATGTTAGATTTGAATCAATTTAGACAAATTAAGGCTTATTGTGACTATCTTAATAGGTTTCAAACTAATTGTTGAATTATGAAAATTTATTCCTTTTAAAGCAATGATCAAAGATATAATTAAATGAGATCCTTCCTTACATTAGAGTTAAGAAAATTGAATTTTTATTTTCATATTTAGTTGATTTATTTTGATTCCTTGTTAATTTTGTTTCATTCATTAATTAATCATAGACCTCATTTTACTTAGCCACTTGAAATTAAGAAACTAGTTTTTAATTATCTTAGAATGTGACCTAGTTCCATAATTACTACAAGAGTTTAATGAATTATAATTAATTTATGAACTTCGACAACTTGTTCAGAGATAAAACATAATCAATAAAACTAAGCTGTGCTAAGTTCAAGAATGAAAAGGTAACTCAGATTGTATACTAAGTTGTTCATAAAATAATATGGCTACACATTGGAAGGACCATGCCCGAAAATGACTCAAATGACTAACCAAAACTCATCAAAGCACTTCTTGATTCAAGAGGCGATGACTTAGTGGCTAATGGTAAAAACATTGATTTGTGAGTTTAAAAAACAAAAGCACTATCATCAAGTAATGAAATCTGAGATCATGTTTCTATTATAGTAGTGGGTTTAGTAGTCTAAATATTGTAATTCTTCACTTATTTTGTGAAGTTAATAGAAGTGGTAACCTCCTACCTTTTCCACCTCCTAATGGTAAAAGTAGTAGGTATAATACTTGGTTCCTATGTTTACATAAAGACATTATTTATAGTTCATTTGAAGATCTTGTTATTTCAATCACCTGCTTGCAAAGTTGAAAGTACTACAAAGTTGAAATTAAACAAATGAAAAAATTTTAAAATCTTTTCAGTATTGATACTTTTATATTTATACAATAAAATTAAAGTTCTTACTATTCACTATTGCAAGTTTTATTCGAATCTTTCTTTTTCTCCTCTTAATTAGTTTTCTTAATCAAGACCTACATTTGTTAACTTCTTCTACAAAAAACCTATTACAACTGCTCTACTATTTACTCCTTCCCTTAAATTACAACTGGCCAGTGGGCATTTCCCTTCCTTAGTCATCCTTCGTGCCCTTCCATAATTCAATCAAGCTTTAGGCATCCTTCGTGCCCTTCCATAATTCAATCAAGCTTTGGAAACTCGTTCCTTTCCATTTTTCCTCCTCCAAAGCAAAACTAAGATCTCCTCTTTTGCCTTTATAATAGATCTTTCATTACATTGGAATTATGAGCAGTTGACTGCTTCACGAAAATTAGATTGAAGAAACATATGGCGCGCAGCATGCACAATCATATGCATAATAACTTTCAAATGTTTCACCTATATTTGGTACAGAGTTGTTTTTCCTGCAAGCCTAAAATTAAATGATTACTATACAACCAAATTAACTGCACGTGTAGCTTATCCATGCAGACACCAATCCAAGAACTGAAGTTTTACGACCAAAACTTAGAACGAATTAATTTTTAATGGAACAACATAAGAATGGAAGAACCTATTGTTTGTTTGTCTTATACTTTTCTCTCATTGTAATTTGTTTCAGTGCAGGGATACCCTCTTCATGTTCTCCTGCAATATATAGATGTCATAGAGCACACATGTGCAGTGCTTACTGGCTGTCATTATTTTTCTTTTATCACTCCCTCCCTCCCTCTGACAATGTTAGCTATTATCTTGATAACTTGATAGAGGTTTCCGGTGGACAATTGATTCCGTAGCCAAAAAGTAGTGGATAGCCCTATAACTTTAAATCCAAAGCTGCTGGACGAAAAACTGAAATGACGTAGGAAACACGATGCTTTCCATGTAAAATTGTTTTGGTAGTCGGCAATGTCCGTGTTGGAACCCATTACCGGATATCCAACTACTTAATCCGAAAACCTTCATACTTATACATAATTAGAAACTCAATTAAAGTCCTCCGAACACATCGTGTAAGATTCATCTTAATTTCCGTCAATAAAATTGATTTACTTAGGGCCCAAAATAGAAGCCAAATTCCCTAGCTAAAATGGAAGTTCATGTCACTAGGTCTAATAAAAATAGAAAATGCTTCAATCGGATCTTCATAGATCCACTTAAACCCCAACACTCTTTTTTTTAACCAAAAAGGGATAGAAAAATTCACTAGTTAACTAATGCTTCGAAAATTTCGCAAATCGGAGGTCAAACGGAGAGGAAACAAAGAAAATAAGAAAAGGGTGTTATATTTGATTTAAAACCAACTTTGCATTTTTATAACCTTTCACCTCTAAATCCGAATTTTGAAAATTTAGTGCCTATCGAAACATAAACGGAAACTCTATAACTCACTAGAATGATTTAAAAACAAATTCATCCATTAAGGAGGTCATGAGTTGTAGCAAAGTTTCAACCTAATGAAAAACCAAATAAATAGAATTTTGACCAAATGAATAGTGGCAGCAAATTTCCAATTGTTCATAACTGTTTATTCCTAGCTCCAAATAAGGCATACCATACTTCGTTGGAAAGGGAAAAAGATGATCTACAACTCTTATGAAGGAAGAAAAAGCCAAATCAATCATTAGGAGAGGTAAAAACACACTTGAAATTTCAGCTAAAATGAAAAACCAATGGAACAGTAATTTTGCAGTATAAACAGTAACAGCAATCTTCAAATGCTCATAACTTCTTACTCCCATATTCAAACATCGCAAATCATACATCAAATTATAAGAGGAAAAGATAAGCTACATTTTCTATGAAGAAAGCAAAACTTGAAACTGTCTCTAAGGAGGTGAAAAACGCCTCTAAAGATTTTGCAAAAATGCAGAATGAACAGTATCCACGAATAGAAATCTGAAAACTTTCAAACCCTATAACTTCTTCATTTTAAGTCCGAAAATGACCCATTTTATACCATTTTAAAGATCTTAACATTCTCTACGAACTTCCAGAAGACTTCCCATTCAAATTCACATCCTAACATGGTCTAAAACTCCAAAACAAGTGGCTGCCCATTTTAAAAAAAAAAGACAGCACCTCCCCTAAAAATGTTGTAGCTAAAATCTTCAATTTTCTCATCTAAGCTCCAAACCTGCATAAAACTCAATATCCAAAGGCAACAACACACTTCTAGGCTTCTAAACATTTCTCAAAATAATCATCAACTCACCTCTCATCTTTGCTTTTATCAATTCCAAACATACAATCATACATGCTTAATACACTTTGCCTTTGACACCTCAAATATTAAAGGAAACATATACAATACACTTTCACTTCAAACTCTTACATTTTCACAGAAATGAGCAAATACAATGCTTCAAAGGCATTTTATCCCAAATACATCAAAGTCTAGAAGAATAAAACACAAAGTACTTCTTTAGTTTCAAAATGCTATCTAAAATCTAGTTTTCTAACATATGACTTCTAAACCATCAAAATGCATCGGAGTTGCCTCAATCCCGATGCGATGACCCAGATTCTTGCTCAAAACCTGTGGGGGGGAAAATGGGGGGGGGGGAGCTCGACGGCTCTGTGGGTAATAAGTTTATAATAAAACAGAAGCAAAAACACTTTTAAACTTATTTTCCATGTATAAACATTTCGCAGTAGAAATTTATCAAACATTTTCAACTTCTCAAAATAATCATAAATAATTTCATAATTCCTCGGTAAAAGCCTCAAATATAGTTCTTCAAAATCTCAAATTCTTCGCAATTGGAACAATTCAACATATGAATGCAGCACCTTTTCGAATGTAACACATAATACATATATCAATGCATGCACTATTCATAATCATGCAAAGATCTTGTGCACAATCAATTGGCTCGAGAGTTTAGAGAAACGGACGGATAACCCGAAGGTTATACCGTAAACAGGACAGATAACCAGAAGGTTATACCATAAACAGGACGAGTCTGATTTCTCAAGATCTCGTAGGCCCACAAGTGGGCAACCGGGAGAAGGCTATACGTCGACGTGCACGTGACTAATAGGACGTTACTCTCTCGCCCAAACAAAACACATAATCATATAATTCATGCTTGCAAATCGGATTGCCCGAAGGCACATTTCGAAACTTAACTTTCGCATATTATGTCATATCGCAAAATGGCATTTACAATTTCACATAACATTCACTTGCCATACAATTTCACATAACATGCACATTGCATAATCTAATCACACATAAGCCAATCACACAAAGAATGCAACACTTTCGAATTAATCACATAAGCTTCAATTTTTCTCAAATTTGTCGAAACATTTCAGATAATGATAATTTCAAATCATTTTAAAAACATTGGATTTAGTCATTCGAAAATCATAATTTTCAACCAAATACTTTGTTTCTTGATTTTTCAAAATCACACAAATTGGCCTCTAATTCAAAGTATAAACGCATTACCCACCTGAATTTTCTTAAGCTTTATTCTCGGACCAATGACCTTTCTTTTAACCCCCTCTCCTCTACTTCCAATAGCTTCTAAACCTTCATCAAGCATAAAATTCCCAATTTACCAAGAGAATTTAAGGCTGGAAAAATTTAAAAGAATGGAAAACATGACTCAAAACCTATCTCAATGATATCAATTATTTTCAAGAATCTCATACCTTAAAGAGACCCATAAATTCTGATTTTCTTAAACCTCCCTTACCTTTCTTCTTTCCCTTTTTCTTTAATGCCTCAATTCACCTTCATAAGCACAATAATCCCAATTTAACATCAAATACCAATGCTAGAATTTTCAAGAATGGTACAAAACTTGACTTTCAACCTTTAAAACCTCACTTAAACTTTTCACTGTGCCTTTTACATGCTATATTAACTAAAATCCCTCCTCAAACTCATCGAACTTTCGAAAATCTCAAGCCCTCAAATCATTATTCTTTCCTTCTTCCTTCACCAATCACTCTTGAACCACCAATTTTAACATGAAAGGCAAAATTTCATCTTAAAGGATAACAAAATTCACAAACTTTAGGAAACAAAAACATGAAATTACTTCCATAAAATCTTACCCATAATTTATCCAATCCATTATCATCTAAACTTAGCTAAATAACTAATAAAATTCAAAAATCCTCTAACCTATAAGAAACCCACGTAAATTAGAATTTTAGCTTAACTTCATAACTCTTTTTTTTTGTTCTTTCTTTAATCTCTCTTCACACCACCCTTTGGAAGCAAGAAACACAAACTCTAACATAAAACCCACAAAAATTCGAAAATCCTTACCTTGGGAGATGACCCACGAATTCCTCTTCTTATCTCCAATGGATGAAAACCTCTTCCTCTTTCTTCTTCTTCTTCTTGAAACTCTAAAACCACTTCTCCCAAGCAAGAGAACAACAAAACCCAACTCTTTTCTTCTTCTTCTTCTTCCTCTTTGCCGAACCACTCTCTTTTTTTCTCCTTGAAATTTTCGACACTCTCTTCTTACAAGACTCTCACAAACACTTCTAAACCAAGATGAACTAACCTCTCTTCTTCTTCTCTTCATCTTCTTCTTCTTCTTTTGTCTTGGTCGAAACCCATCTCCTTTGTTTCTTCATTTCCCCCTCATTTTCGTCCAACACCCATGCCAAACGACCACACTTCATGACCTTCTCTTCTATTTAATTCCTTTTTATTTCCTTTACAAGCTTCTCTTCCTTAACTACCAACCTAAGCATTAGCTACCAATTTCATGGGCCTCATTTAAGTTATTAAGCCCAAGCTTCCTTCTTTTAATCTTGTTTACTTTGTCAACTAATTAACTTAAGTGTTAAGCCCACTTAAGCCCAATTCCATCTTTCCCTCCTTATAACTTTCACTAATTTCAAACTTTCCCTCCTCCCAACTTAAAAATTTCGTGGGCCCCTAACAACCCACCATAAAAGTCCTTCTTTCTTTATGCAAATGACATTTTAAAAGGGCTACAAGCCCAAGCTTCTATCTTTCTCATTTACTTGCAATGAAAATGGACCATAGCCCATACTTCCTTTACTCTTCATTTATTTACAATTTAAAATGGACCTAGCCCAATTTCTTCTTTTCTTCTCCATTTAATAGCATATAAAGATTACAAGGCCCATTTTACTAAACCTTAAGCCTTCAAAACATTTATATCTTCCTCATTATCAACAATTTAATAAAGCTCTAATTGAACTAAATCCACACAATCTCAATCACCTAAATTAATAAGACCTCAATTCATATAATTCTTTTACTACTAACCATGCATCACAAAATAAAATTTCTCAACAAATCAATTTCACTAAATCCCTTCATTTAATAATCATAACCTTCACAATAAAATCCTCAATTTATTCCAACCAAATTAAAATTCTCAAACTAAAATCGCAAAATAAATCAAACATGCCTCAACATAATTTAAACATGCTTCATGCGAATCGGGGCCCAACAGTCCGTTATCCTAAAAACAAAATCCCAACTGCGTTTTCTAAAGGAAGTATCCATCCAGAACTAGAGTGCACGGACGTTGGAACACGCCATTAATAGTAAATCCCGGTCCCACGTCATAGTCGCCAAAAGTGTAGGATGATGAAAAGATGGGTCAACAGGCGATTAATTTCTATTTATTTATAATTTTAAATTGAATAGAATTTAGAGTTCATTTTAGCTGAAAAGATGGCTCAACAGGCCATTCAGCTTTGGATTGTAAGATTTGTAGTATTTTGTGTATATTTTCGAATGATTTTATTATCAATATGTTAAGTGTATTTATATAGAGTATTGAATGGATTTCATCCATTGATTTGAATTTGTTAAAATCTAATGGTTAAGGGTTCTAACTAATTCTGACAGCCTTGGTTGTCAGCTAAATTCCAGCTGACATTCTTTTTATAAGGATTTGCTTGTGTGTTGTGCAAGTACATGGTGAGCTTGTTGGAATTCTCTAGAAGCAGCAGAATAGAGTTGGGCTACTTAGTTTTCATTTGCGCCAATTTGTTAAGAGTTTGGGCTTGTTGTATGTTGGGCTCTCGGGTCAAGCTGTGAACCGGCCCAGAGATCTTGTCTCCTTCATTCCCTATTAAGCGAAAATGGGGATGAACAGAGACATTGAGCTTGGACAACTGCGCCGTTGATCGGACCGTCGTGAGGGGCTTGGTAAGTAAATCCGCTACTTGATCTTCTATGTTTATGTAATGACCTTTCAATTCTTCCTTCTCTATTTTGTCTCGTATGAAATGCACATCAACCTTGATGTGTTTCGTACAAGCATGAAACACCAAATTTAGGGCTAGAGACCGAGCTCCATTATTATCACACCAGAGAATTGGTGTGTGCTTAAGAGCGAACCCTAGTTCCTTTAATAATGAGTGCAACCATAGTACCTTTATAGAGACCTAAGCTAGGGCTCTATATTCGGCTTCGATGCTAGACTAGCCACTGTAGTTTGTTTCTTTGACATCTAGAACACTAGATTACCCCTAGGAAACACAACCTCCAGTTGTCAACTTCCTATTATCTGGATTCCCAGCCCAATTTGAGTCACTGTAAGCCTGTAGAGATAGAGGATTGTGCGAGGGTCGAAAGTGAAGAGCGTAACCAGTTGTTCCCTTTAGATACCGTAAGACTATCTTGCAAGCAACCCAATATGATTCAATAGGCTTAGAGAGAAACTAACTGAGACGATTCACTACATAACTAATATCTAGTCTTGTATGGCATAGGTATTGAAGACCACCTAAAATGATGTGATAGAGAGTGGGATTTGCAAAGGGAGTACCATCAATAGTTGAGAGCTTGGTTCTAGTAGCTACTGGAGTGGAGTAAGGAGTGCAATCCATCATATTCGCCCTGGCCAGAACATCAAACGTGTATTGCCTCTGTGAAAGGTATAAGCCCGATTCATTTTTATATGCTTCAAATGTAACATCCCGTTACCGATGTGAAGGGCATATCGGTAATTCGGATGGAGTAGGAGTTGGTGCATGCATAAATTGTTTTGCATATGCATTTATAGCCTCTATATTATTGATAAATATTTATGATTGCACAAGCATATGTATGTACATGCATGTATGACAATTTCCCGACCTGATTGTGTAAATTGGAAATTTTGGTTATAATTGTGCAGCTTTGGTTTTGATTGTAGACTTGGAATGAGAAATTGAATTTAGGATTTGATTGAGAAATGGAAATTGGAGTATAGGAATAGGTATTTTCTAATTTTGAGGATTTATAGGAATTTTTCTGGAATTTTCGGAGTAATAGATCCGGACTGAAAAATTGACCTAATAACTGATTAATTAGATTTCCGGTTCCGAAATTTAATTGCCCAATGGTGAAGGAGGAATTGAATTTTGATTTGATGAATTAGGGTTAGAACTATTGGAATGCGGGAGAAAATAGAATAAGGAAATTGGATTGAGGTTGTTTGTGTTGGTCTTGTGCAATTTCATTTGCCAAACAAGCCCTAAGTTCCTTAGGTTTATAACCTTTCTCCTTTGAAATTTGCCAATCACGATGCTTACTCTCCTTTGAAAGGAAACATGAAAATTTCTCCTTCCTTCATCGTGATCTCTTCCCTTGCTTTCTTCTTGATTCCTTCTTGCCAGTTGTTCCTTTCCTTTGACTTGAATCTATCCTTTGGTTTGGTGTTGAAGAAGATGATGATGGGTTTGATTTTGGGTGTTGCCGTGGATGTGTGAGAGTTAGAGGGATTGTTGATCTTTGAGGTTTTAAAAGCTTGAATCAAGTAAGTTATTGTTCTTTTATGCTTTACATAGTTTAATTTGATTATGGATTTGAGTATTTAATTGTTTAGAAATTCTTGAGTTTCGGATAATAGGGTTTTGGGAAAGTTGTTGATTTTGATTTGGGTATTTGATGATTTATGCATAAATGATGGATTTGGGGTTAGAAATGAAGTGAGTGTAGTGCATATAGTTGTTGGGGAGTGTTTTAGATTGAAATAAATGGATTAGAATCTGAGAAATCTGGGTTTCGGGCGTGAATCTGGGTTCGCACGCCACGACGTGTTCATCACACGCCGCGGCAAGCAAATCCTCTTCGACGCCTTGTGACGTGTGCATTACGCGTCATGGCGGCGGATATCTTCGCGCCATGACGACGACGAAGACGACTTGCCAAGGCGGCGCAAGAGATCACGCCGCGAAGGAGAAAGCTCGCGTGTACCGCGACGTGGGAGAGACGTCTCGCCGCGGCGAGCGATCTCACGCCGCAGCGAGGACGCCCTCCGAAGGTGTTTTGGAATTCTTTTAATTAGAGAATTTTGAGGTCAAATTGGGATTAATTAGTGATTGATTGGAATATAGCCAATTGAATTATAGTATTAGGAATTGCTATAGATTGGAGTGAAAACGCGAAATTGAGATAATTCGGGAATGGGGTCGGAAATGTCATAACATGAATAGTACAAAAATTCATTTGATACATAAGCATTATTGATTATTGAAATTGGTACAATTAGTAATGTTATATTCATTCTGACTGTATAGAGGCTCAAGTGGATCGTCGATCGTCCGACGCAGGCGAGACTTTCCGGCAGTAGCTCGGAAGTTCTGAGGTGAGTAACCTAGTTGGTTTCTCAACCTTTCTGTGTTACATTTTATGCAATTATGCCATGAGGAGTTAAGGAAGGATTATGTGTGGTTGTTTTGATTGATTTCGGACCATAGGTGTTCGAAATATTTGGAATGTGCAATAGAAGTGTTACGTGTGCATAAATTGTCATTGATTGGTTTTGAATGCAAATTGGATAGTGATATTAGGTTGAGACACGATTAGTAAAATTTGGAACATGTGCATTCATGCCATTATGCATGATCAGATAATTGACAGTTGTGACCTGTGTAGCCACCATATTCAGAGCTTTAAGCTCAACGCACAGGGCCTCGTGCCCAACGATTTTCAGAGCTTTATGCTCAACGTATCAGGGTTTTAAGCCCAATGTTGTCAGAGCCACTGTGTTGGACCCCGAACCTTGAAGCATGAAAATGAAATTAAATGAGTGTTTTATATGTGATTTGTGTTATAGATGAGGAAATGTGAATTATGTAAAGATATGAGTTGGGAAATCTTGAGTATGAATTATGGTTATATATGTGAGATCTTATGCAAAAGTAAGAGATTATAAATGACAAGATGATATGGAATGTAAGAAATCATATGAATTGAGGTTGAGATTTGGATAAATTCCAAATGATAGTTGAATTATTATTAATGTTGTCCAATTAAGAAAGTGAAGTTAGCATGAATGTTGAGTTTTTGCATGTAGATAAAAATGTATATGCTGATTCAAGGGAATTAGGGAACAATTGAAATAGAATTGGCCAAAGTTGCCTTCTTTGAAGCTGTAGCTTGATCTTTTATCTTTCCAACGAGACTAAGTATGAAAGATTTCGATATCGGAGTTAAGAGATATAGTTGATGCAAGTTATGATGTTATATAAGATTTATGTTAGTGACAGCTTGATAACATGTTTGAAAGTTGAGGTTTTGATGAACCAATTTAGTTGATTTTTGAGAAGTTCATGAATAGAATTTGTTGCTAGAATTGTTATGAAGTGTTTAGGCCTTTGAATAAGTGAATATGTGGAGATTATAAGAGTATGTGATGGTAGTTTGAATGAGAGAAGCATAGGAAAAAGATTGAAGAAGTTGTGAAAATTAGCATGTCCGAGTCCGTTTAACGGACAGCTATGGGTCAAAAGGACCTCTTGCTATGTGTATGTCCGTTAGGCGGACATGGGTGTCCGTTTAACGGACTTTCTCGGAAGGTTTAGTATCATTTTGGCCGTACGTGTCCGTTAAACGGACAGCTACGGGTCACCTTGGGGAACTTGTGATTTTGACCAGTTTTGAGGCCGAATTTGGTTTCGAGGCCTCTAATACGAGTTGTAGATCTTGATCTTATCTTTCAAATAGAGAAAGAACGAAGTCATTTGGATATTTTTAGAGAAATATATGGCATTTGCGCCAAAAGAGTTTCAAATTGATTTCTGTTTTGAACATGTTGAGTTGTTTTGATCATAACTCACATATCCGACCTCGGATTGAGGCGATTCTTGAAGCATTGGATCCCTAAAATATGTATCTTTCTCTCCATAAAAATTTGTATCAATTGGATTTGAATTGAAAAATTTTGATTGAATCACATGATAATCAGAATGTTTTGTCTCATTCTGAGCTTGCCATTTTTCCTTCCTCATCCGACCCTATCTCATCATTTGCTTATATCTTTTCCGTCCGACATCCGAATGACTCGGTTCTTGAAGCGTTGGATTCCTAAGACAATGAAGTTCATGATTATGTGAAATTTATGAATTTTAGAGATTTAATTGAGCAATATTATGTGAATCATAGTGAGTCAAGAAAGTTTCTGAACATAGTTCAGTACTTTGCGAATTTCGGGATCTGGCGAGATCCGATAGTACTTTGCGAATTTCAGGATCTGGAGAGATCCGATTGAAGCGATGTTTGAGGCATAATAAAGTTAAGACATGGGGCTACAATTGCTATGAAGGAACCAAATTTCATTTTAGCCTTTAAGGATGTTTATATGTGGAAGGAAGTGAATTGCTAGAAAATGAGTTAGCAAATGATATGTCCGACATGTTTGGACTATAACTTTTGATATAGTGCTCCGAATTGGATGATTCTTAAGGCATTATGAAGCTAAGACATAGAGAAACAATTCTCTAGAAGGAATTTTTAGCAGATTCCTTCATTTAGATGTGAGAATAATTTTCCAAAAGTGAGCAAAACTTAAAGACATATTCAGGGGCAAATTTGGAAGTTAATTTAGAGATTTGAGTTTAAGGCTTATAAGTAAGGGGCAAATGGGTCTTCCCCCCCCCCCCCATTTAAATGACTTGGCTTATAAAAGAAGGGAAGATGTCGTGGGTTCTAGAAGATGCACGAAAATGGAAGAAGAAAAAGAGAGAATGAGAGGAGAAAATCGATGGAGAAGAGGAAGAGAGAAAAGAGAGATGAAGCTAGGGCTTTAGTTTTTGGAGGTTCCAAGCTTGGTTCTTCATTGATTCTTGAAGGAAAAGAGAGAAGGAGAAGAGATCTACTCTCCAAGCCAAGAAGAAATTCGAAAATAGAAAGAGAAAGAGGTAAGAGATTCTTCAAGTTTGAGTTTTTAGTGATTTGTTAGTTTAGAATCATTGGAAATCTTATGGGTTTGTGATTTTTGAAGTAGTTTTGATGATTATGACTTGGGTTATGTTTGATTTTGAATGAAAAGAAATAAGGGCTATACCCACTTGTATGAGTTAGAGATTTTAGAAGTGCTTGATATAGATATCATGAAATGAGTATGGGCTTGTTAATTATGTAATCAATTTTGAGAAGTATGATGTTTATGATATTGGTTTTGGTGAATTATGGCTTAGGTGATTTTAAGTTGGAAGTGAGAGTGAAGGAAAGATCAACTTGAGGATTGGAGCAAGCTTATGGCATGGAATTAAAGGTGGGTGATATGTTTATTTTTCAAATTATGAGCAATTCTAATTGTTGGTTTTATAAGATATGGTCTTACCAATGATTGAACCAATTGCAATTGAAAAGGTTTATAAAATGTGAACATCATTGTTTTGAAATGATTTATGAAACTTTCCGCAATGGTTCGGACGATTTCTCTATAAATGACTTGAATTGTCTATTAAATGGATTTTTGAAGTTAAATTGTTAAAGATGACATATACATTGAGTTTCATGTGTTTTATTGATTAGTAAGTTGATTATGTGAATTAGTGTGATATGATGATGTGAATGATTGTGTGATATTATGAATGGTTAACATCATGTTGATTTTTGACATTACATGAAAATGGAATTTACGAAAATGTGCCTTGAGCAATATAAGTTTTCAAGCTTGAATCGTGTTACATGGGTTTAGTTAGGTCCTTCATGTGGAGTCGATTACTTTGGTCTCGTTTTAAAGCCTTCTCCGGCTGCCCGCTAGTGGCATAGGAGCTCCGTTTCGGACTCCCCGTGTGTTCACTTTGCATGCATGACCGCGGGAATGTGCGATGCGTCTGTTTCTGGACCGACCCAAACCGATTGATTTGTTATATGTTTTACTTTGTTTAGAATATGCTGCATATATATGAAATGCATTTCATGTGTTCAATGGTTTGAAAGTTTGACAAAATGAGAATTTGGATTTTCAACTATGAGAGTTTTGCAAAACGATTTGTAAAGCTTTATGAAAGATTTTTGAATTTGAGGAATTTTGAGAAGTAACCCTTCACTGGTTTCAATCAACGGAAAGAAAGGTTTGAAAATGCTTTTGCTTATTATTTGTTTAATAAACATGTTATCCACGAGCTTAGAGCTCACCCCCTTTCATCCCGTCTCCGGTATTCATGCGGAGATTGGATGAAAGACGTCAAGACATCAGTAGTTGTACATGATTTGTCAACTGTGTATTTGTTTTAAGATTATTGGGAATGGTCTATGGCTTGAGAATGCCATTAGAATATTGTAAGCCTTTGATTCATAATGTATTGTTTGGGATTATGCAATTGTATAAGAATTTGAGTCATGAGTTATGGAATTAGCAAATGTGTATTAGTTATAATTGCGCAATTTAGTTTTGTATATTAATTGGATTGAGATGATGAATGCAATTGGGACATATGTATGGATATTTAGATATGGATGAATGTACTGGATGATGGGATATGAGTTTAAATGTGATGATTATGATTTGTTATGAAAATGATTAGAAGTGGTTGAGAATCTAGGTTTGCGTTTCTTTGAGATCCCGGACGGAGGTCCGGTTGATCATGATGTATGTGTGATGTTATTAGAAGTGAATTTTTCTATTTGCAGATTTTGGATAGGTTAAAGTGCGATCGTTATCTTTTGGATTTTTAATGGTATATGTATTTATGGGTTTATTGGCATGAGCATGAGATAGTATGATAAGGAATGCAAATTTTAATGTGATGAATAAGAAGAATCAAGTAAGATGAGATTTAGTATGAGTTATAGATGAAAAGCAAAAGAAAGCAAGACCAAAAGAAATAAAAATGTACATCGACTTTCGGATAGGTTAAGTCATAAGGGTTTCCAACGCGACAAGATTTTTCTATGTTCACGCCTCGGATGTCGGGATTTTGAAATGTCAGTTTCAATTGACCGTTTTGTCTCACATTTGTATTCGATCCTATCAGCTTCGCTTTTGTTTCATTTCACTTGTTATTCCGATTCATGTGTCTGATTCCCATTTCATTATGTGATCCGTTTCAGCTTGTTGTTATTGTTTTTTTTCGATTTGAATTCTATTCAAGAGTGCCCTTGATCAAGTGTTTAAGCAGTGAGGTTCAAGTGTTAAGTGTAAGTATGGGTTCATATTAGGTAGTTGGGTTCCGGTAACGGGATCCAACACACTGACTCAACGTAAATGAGCTCAGGCGCACGGTCACAATAACGAAATAAAAAGAAAGAGTCACATGTACATTGCATATGTGATTGTTCAAATGTGAATTGTATGAAAGGCGTACCGCCTTATAAATGTGAAATTGAATGCATGTGATACTTGGTTGTGATAATATATGATATTGTGTGAACTGTTTGTTTATGCATGAGTTGGGTGGACCATCGATGATGGTTTCTCACTGAGTTCGCAAACTCACCCAACATTGCAATTATTTTTCAGGACAGCGATAATTGACTCCTAGCTCCAGTTAGCGAGACTTTTCCTATTGTGTAAGTGCCGGCGAGAGGAGCATGGCCCACAGGTAGGTCAGCTGGGATCTTTTGGGGGATGATCTAGTTAGGAGTTATGTTAGTCCCTCTTGGTTTTATGCTGATTATGTCGGATAGAATTGTGAACTTATGATTTTTAAGAAATGAAATGAGAAGTATCTTTTGGTTTTAAAATTTAGTGAATTCGATATTACTGCTTTATTATATTGATGCCATGAAGTTTATAGAAACGATCGAATCGTAGTGCACCCTCATCGTAGGGTATGTATCGGTATGACCTACGGGCGTCCCGGTGTATATCATACAGTAAGGGGGCGCTACATTAGGTGGTATCAGAGCATGGTTTGGCATCTTTTGGGCATAGTATATTTTAGGCTTGAATTATTGTACGAAAAGCCGAAATTGATCGAATTTGTGGTTTTGTTATAGGTCATCCGTTCTTGGTGATCAGGTAGATCAACCAGCTGACCAAGGATCAGTCGGAGCTAGTAAGGAGTCTTTAGTGCCTCTATTTGAGGAGCAGCCTCCTAGAGTTCCCATGAGACGGGAGAGGAGGTATGATCGTCTGCGCAAGCAGGGAGCTGAGGATTTTTATGGCAGCATAGACCCTGCTGAGGCTGAGGGATAGTTGGAGAGGACCGAGTGAGTCCTCGATCAGATGGATTGTGATGCAGAGGAGAGATTTGATTATCGATCTCTCTCCTTGAGGTCCGCTTATCGATGGTGGAAGGCATCCTGGCGTCTGCTGACCACGTGTTCGACTTGGGCAGATTTTCTGAGAGCCTTTCGGGATAATTATACGCCCAAGGTCTATTTGGAGATGAAGATGCAGGAATTCTTAGAGTTGAGACAAGGGTCGATGACAGTGGTCGATTATGAGGTTAGGTTTGATGAGCTGACGGCGTATGCTTCTGTTCTGATTGCCTCCGAGTCTGATAGGTGCCGGAGATTCGAGGGAGGGCTTAATCTAGAGATCTGTACCAGGTTAGCCCGGTCTAATATGGGCACCTTTGTGGAGTTGAGAGCAGCTGCAGTGAGGATTGAGTAGCTTCTGAGGCAAAGTCGGGCTGAGACTGGTCAGAGATTCGGAGGCAAGAGATCTAGTGACAGTCAGGGTAGCTCTGGTAGGAGCTTTAGCAAACGCTTGAGCGAGTTGAATCAGCGGAGGATTGAACGGTCGGGTTACATTCAGAGAGGAGATTTAGGCGAGTTGATAGTGGCAGTGGTAGTGGCAGAGGATCAGGACAGGCTTTGCCAGTTTGTGTACATTGTGATAAGAGGCACAGTGGAGAGTGCTGGAGAGTGACAAGAGCCTGTCTAGCATGCGGTTCGATGGATCATCTGATTCGAAATTGCCCGATGACTTTGGGAGTTCAGTCTCCTGCGAGTGGAAGAGCTGGTAGTAGTTCGACAGTGCAGCAGAGCCGTAGTGACGGACCTGGATTCAGGGGCCGAGGCAGAGCCTGAGGTAGAGGTGGAGATTCCTTTGTGGGGTCCGAGGGACGTGGCAGTCGACCGCAATCCCAGGCCAGGGTCTACGCCATGACTAGGCAGGAGGCCCAGGATTCTCCATATGTGGTTGCAGGTTCGCTTCTGATCTCTGGTATTGAGGTTTTTGCTTTGATAGATCCAGGGTCTACGCATTCTTTTATTGCACCGCATGTGGCATGTCGATTGCATGTGGATTGCATGTGGATAGGGAGATGTTGCAGTATGGGCTAGAGGTGAGTACACCTCTAGGTAGTACTACAGTTCTGAGAGAGGTCTGCAAGGGGTGTCCGATTATGATTGAGCAGTAGAAGTTAAGTGCAGACCTGATAGTGTTGCCTCTGAGAAAGATTGATTTGATTCTGGGGATGGACTAGCTCACTGCCCATAGGGCTATTATGGATTGCTATACCAAGGAGGTCGTGCTGGAGTCTCCTGGTCAGCCGAGAGCTGTGTTTCGAGGTGTTAGTCAGGCAGTGCCAGCCAGGATGATTTCGTTTATGAGTGCCCTGAGGCTGATGCAGGGAGGTTGTGAGACCTATTTGGCACATGTGGTGGACTCCAGAGTGGAGTAGAGGTTGCAGGAGGTTTCAGTGATTAGGGAATTTCCCGATGTGTTTTTCGAGGAGTTATCGGGTTTGTCGCCTGATCGGGAAACAGAGTTTGAGATTAACCTCGTTCCAGGTACCGCTCCTATATCGATACCTCCGTATAGGATGGCACTAGTGGAACTGAGGGAACTTAAGGCTCAGCTGCAGGAGTTGTTGGATAAGGGGTTCATTAGGCCGAGTGTTTCACCGTGGGGAGCTCCAGTGTTGTTTGTGAAGAAGAAGGAAGGGACTTTGAGGTTATGCATCGACTATAGGCAGCTGAATCGGGTTACAATTAAGAATAAGTACCCACTGCCTAGGATCGATGATTTATTTGATCAGTTATAGGGAGCTCAAGTGTTTACTAAGTTAGATTTGAGATCCGGATACTATCAATTGAGGATCGCAGAGGTCGATGTGCCTAAGAGTGCTTTTAGGAGCAGGTATGGGCATTTCGAGTTCTTAGTGATGCCGTTCGGGTTGACTAATGCCCTGGCAGCCTTCATGGCCTTGATGAATAAGGTCTTTCAGCCCTACCTGGATCAGTTTTTTATTGTATTCATTGATGATATTATGGTGTAATCAAGGAGTAGACAGGAGCATGCGGAGCATCTGAGGATTGTGTTACAGATTATGAGAGATAGACAACTATATGCCAAATTCACTAAGTGTGAATTTTGGCTGGATGAGGTGGTGTTCCTAGGTCACATTGTGTCTAGTGAGGGTATCCGGGTGGATCCTCACAAGATTGAGGCAGTGAGGAGTTGGAGGTTCCGAGGAATGTGTCAGAGTTGAGGAGTTTCCTCGGATTAGCAAGATATTACCGGAGGTTTGTCGAGGAGTTTTCAGTGATCTCAGCCCCTTTGACAAAACTTCTGAGGAAGAGTGTGACCTTCAGATGGACTGATGTGTATCAGAGGAGTTTTGAGGAGCTGAAACATCGGTTGACTACGGCACCGGTGTTAGCTTTGCCATCTGGAGCAGGAGGCTTTGAGGTTTTCAGTGATGCTTCGCAGCAGGGTTTAGGATGTGTGTTGATGCAGCATGGGAGAGTTATAGCTTACGCCTCGAGACAGTTGAGGTCTCATGAGATGAATTACCCTGTGCATGATTTGGAGTTAGCAACAGTTGTGTTTGCTTTGAAGATCTGGAGATATTACTTGTATGGGGAGACGTTCCAGATCTTCACTGATCATAAGTGTTGGGCCCCGAAATTTTTTTTTTATATTTGAATTATTTATTTATGAATTTATTCGTTAATTATTTATTTTGTCTTAATTAATTTAATTATGTGTTTATATAAATATTTTATGTTGGGCTTGGAATTAGAAGTTAGAAATTAAATGGAGGGTTAGAATTAAATGTTGGAAATTATGGGCTTTAGGTAAGTGGAATAAGAAGGAGGATTAGAAATTAATGGATATGTGTAGTGGGCTTGAGAGGAGGAGGAAAAGCCCAATACCAAAACTATGTAGTTTTGGATGGAGGATTTAAGTTGAGAATTAAAGAAGAGTTAAAGGAAGAGGAGGAGAAGAGAGAGTGTCGTATGCCTTGAGAAGAGAAGAGAACAAAAACGTGAAATAGAAAGGAGAAGAGGAAGAAGAGTCGACCGTGAGCTAGAGGAGAGTGGAGGTCGTCCAAGGCTTGAGGGGAGGAGAAAAAGTGAAGAAAAATCAAGTTGTAAGGTAAGCTACCATCTCCCCTGAGTAGGGTTTCGAAAATGGGATGAAATGGAGCTAAGGGTTTGTGTAAAGTTTGAAGGGAGAGGTGAGATCTATGGGTTTTGTGTTTTCCTAAGCTAGGGTTTGGTTGTTTTAGCTTAAATGGGCTATGGGTAGGTTGGGTTTAAGACTTCGTTATCGATTTATCGATTCTTGAATGCTTCGACTTTTCCAATGAGTCTCGGAATGTGTTTTATTGAAGGGAACCAAGGAAACCTCACTCAAGAGAGAGAGGAAGAGCAGTCGTGAATCCGGATTCCGGCGATAGGTGGGTAACATCTTTATAGTTCTTGTGTAATGGGCAAAGCCACATGTGTGCTATCTTTGTTATACTATGTGCATATTGAAAATGAAATTTTGTGTTTTGAGAGGAAAGAATGGAACTTTGATGATTTGAAAGAGTGAGATAAGCATAAAATGTGAATCTTGTGTTTTGATATGTGAGCATATTGATTGTGTTTGGGAGAGAGAACCCTTTGTGAAGTCACGTGCACGTTGACCCTATAGCCTTCTCCCACTTGCCCAGCTTGGGCTTACGAGATCCAAAACGGACTCGATGTGTTCACGGTAAACTTCGGTTTCCGGTGTGTGTATGGAACTCTCGAGCCAATTGTGTGCATTTCATCATTTATAAGTGTTTATGATGCATAATATGGGTTTTAATTGCAAGATGATTCTATGTTATACCTTATGTGATGAGTTGAGTAAATTGTGAGTTATGTGATAAAGTTGAGTTTCAACCTATTATGTAAATTGCTAATGCTTTGGATTATAAATTGTGTGCGCGTGGCTCATTATGTGATGGCTATAAATTTGTTAGCCACTGAGCCGTGTTAGCTCACCCCATTCTCCCTCCTCAGGTGCAAATCAAAGTTGAACTCGGAACCTTGCAAAAGCTTGGGCATCGCTCCAAGAAATTTAGGAACTTTGTATTAAGTTAGTAACTAGCTTTTGGGAATAGCTTTGTAAGCATATTGATCATTGAGCATCTCATCTTTGGTATTTTGTACTTGATTTTGATGAATATGCCAATATGTAACCAAAGCTATGCATGAATCTTGTTATGATTTTGAAATGAGAATGAGAGCTCTAGTACTCTCTTTATGTGAATTGGTTGATTTGTGTACTGTGTATGGCCTTGGAAAGGCATGTGTATGATTTTGAGTATTATTGTTATATGAGTTTTGTTGGGTTTTGGCCATGGGAAAGGTCGCTGGTATGTTGTTATGGTCTATGTGCTGTTGAAGAGTATAGTGCTGCAGAATCTGGGCTAAAGTGTTCGTGTGGGAAATTTTGAGTTTGTTGTGTTTGCTGAAATTTCTGGGTTGGTATAGGTAGAATGGGAGTACTGAGACTTGTTGAGAGTGTTATCTGGGCAGTAGAGCTCTCCTAGGAGGTTTTATGAGCTATTTAAGAGGTATTAAGTTGGTAGGTGGGGTCGCTGGAATTTATTACTGGTGCTATCAAAGTGACAGATTGCTAGGCAGAGCTTTGAGTTCACCTTTGACCCTCATAGAGTGGGAATATAGGTTGGTGGTCTTCACGAAGTTTGTAGATAATTCTTTCACCTTTCCATAGACACTAATTTTGCTCAATTTGGAGCTCTGGGTCAAAAGTTATGGAGGTTGCAAGTTTTGATGCTGTTAGGGAGAGCTAGTCGATCGGCCTTTGTGTTAAAAATTTGCTTCCCTTAGTGACCGGGCTAGTCTTTGAGTCCTTCTTGAAAAATATAGATTTTTCTTCTAGCTTTCCAACGCCTCCGACCGTGTCTGATTTGGAGCTCGGTATAAAAAGTTATTGAGGTTAGAAGTCTGGTAGGTCGGATCGCTGGGCAGGTCACTCAGCTCGGCACTCGCCCGTGGACGGGCGAGGCGCTCGCCCAGCGCGCGAGCGAGGGACGCTCGCCCATGCGGGCGAGCGCCCGCACTGCTCGGCATGCCGAGCAGTTGGGGGGGCTTTGGGGGTCGGTTTTGGCCGACCGACCCCTCTCCCTTCTTTTGGCCTTAACTTTGTACACCGACCTCCGATTGAGCTGATTTTCGAACCGATGGTTTTCTAAGAGATTTTTCTAATCTTCTACATTTTACTTATCAATTTTTATTTTAAATTGAAAAGGGTGGTTTGAAACAAAGTGTGGAGGTCGACTGATTCTTTCTGAATATACTTCACAAATTTTTAAATATCTGGAGCTATAGGGCTCGGGTTGAGGCAATTCTTGTTTTACATGAAACTAGAGACATAAATCTACACTTTTTATGAAGGAGCCGATCAGTAATTTTGCCTCTAAAGTTTTCAAATATTTACATGAAGTCGGTAGATGGGCTGTTTTCACTGTTTTCTTTAAGATAGCATTTTTGCCATAACTTCTTCATTTCAAATCCGAATTGAACGATTTAGGTGGCGTTAGAATTGTGAGATTAAGGGGAACATTTTATTAAAAAGCCAATCCCAAATTTTCTATTAAAAGTTTCTCTAATTGTGATCGGTTTGTGTTTAGTTTTGGGTCTTCCATGCTTATATGGGTCCGAATGTTGGGCCTCGGGGACGGGGTCCAACATTGTTTGGTATCAAAGCTTAGGCTTACTCTAGGCTTAAAATGTATAGTAGGGAACATTGTTTTGTATGTGATTAAATGTTTACCTTATGAATTGATTGTTTGCATTCGTGACATGCATATCATGCATACATATAGTAACTAAGCTTAAAAAAGCAATTGTAACTAATCACTAGTATTTTCATTGAAGGAGTAAGATGCCACCTCGTAGAAGGACACGAGGAGTCCTGCAAGGTTCGATTACACTGACTCTCCACCAAGAGCGGAGAGTACCGATGAGTCAATAGCCCTGTGAGTGGTGAGGCTTCTCGAGGCGGTGGTAGTGAGCCCTCCGATCTCGAGACGCTTGCGATCGCTTAGTCGGTCAGACAAGTACCGCTCTTGATCCGAGATTGTTCCATGCATTTACCCAAGCTTTTGTTCAGGCTATGGGTCAAATGCCACAGGCTTCTGGTTCGGCCCCAGCTAAGAGGGGAAGACAGTTTGATAAGCTGAGGAAGTACAGAGCGGTGGATTTCTACGGGACCACGAATCCCGAGGAAGCTGAGACCTGGTTGAGGAAGGCTGAGAGAGTGCTGGATCAGATGGAGTGCGAGGATGATGAAAGGGTAGTCTATCTTGCCACCGCTTGTGGTGATGCTTTGCCTTTGGAGACCGAGCCGTGCGAGTCGAGCGAGACGGTCGGGTGACATGGGGAGACTTTCTGACTGTCTTCAGGAAGAAGTATTTATCTGAAGTGTACATTCAGCAGAAGCAGAGAGAGTTCCTGAGCCTCACCCAGAGGGAGATGACTGTTGCTGAGTATGAGCGCCGGTTTACTCAGTTATCGAGGTATGCTGCAGATATGATGTTTAGTGAAGCTGCCAAGTGCCGCCGATTTGAGTCGGGTCTGCACCTAACTATCAGAGAAAAGGTAGTGGTGCAGAACTTCTGTGATTTTCAGCAGCTAGTTGAAGCGGCTCGAGGTTGAGAACATTGAAAATATCAAGAGTGCAACGGCGGGAAGAGAAAGGGAGAGAGCGATTCAGGAGGAGGTGGTACTTAATCCTCGAGAGAAGTGCTGAACCTTTCTGCTTGATCGAGGAGAGGAGCACCGTGGGAGTTGGCCTAGATCTGCGAGGACTCCTCTTTCTCTCACCAAGCTTCTACGGTGGGCGATGAGAAGAGTAGATGGGAGAGGCCACCTCTTCCCAAGTGTGACCATCAGGGCTTCCCATGAGGAGAATGTCATAGAAAGACTGGAGCATGTTTCAATTGTGGGCAGAAAGGACACTTAGTTAAGTTTTGTCCCCAGTCGGATAGGAGAGAGGGATCTCAGAGGCAAGCTTCTAGGAGGACAGAGGCAGTGGTGCAAAAAGCTGTGACCGAAGTGGGTAGCTCTGGAGGTCCTAAGAGAGCTTATCCTCCAGATAGATCCAGAGGGCAAGCATCAGCCAGAGTGTTTGCAATGACACGAGAGGAGGCCGAGACCGCCCAGCACGTTATGGCGGGTATGGTTAAATTGTTTGATGATTATGTGCTTGCTTTGATTGATTCAGTTCTACCCATTCCTTTGTGTCTTGGTGAACTATATCCGGAGGAGTTTGAGTCCATTGGATACTCCGCGATGGTGAGTACTCAATCGGCCATTATATTGTCATCGATCAAGTTTATAGAGATTGTGAGATAGAGATTAGTGGAGGAAAACTTGTGGTGGATCGATGCCTTTGAAGATGGGAGGATTGGATGTGATCTTAGGTATGGACACATTAGAGAGGTATCATGTTACTTTAGATTGTAAATGAGAAAGATGGTGGAGTTCGAGCTAGAGGATAGCAGGAAAGTGATACTCATGGGAGATACAAAAGTCAGTTCACCTCGGGTTATCTCAGCTATGATGGCAGAGAGAATGATGAGCAAGGGGTGTGAGGCCTTTTTGGCTTATGTGCTAGATATGGAGGCAGATAGAGGGAGGTTGGAAGACATTCCAAGAGTCGGGAATTCGGATGTCTTTCCCGAGGAATTGCCAGGACTACCTCCTCCTAGGGAAATTGAGTTTCCCATCGAGCTTCATTCAGGCACTGCGCCGATCTCAATTCCACCTTATCGGATGGCTCCGGCGGAATTGAAGGAACTTAAGGAGCAGTTGGAGGACCTTTTAGAGAAGGGTTATGTTAGACCGAGTTCTTCGCCTTGGGGAGCTCCGGTTCTTTTTGTGAAGAAGAAAGATGGGTCGTTGCGGATGTGTGTGGATTATAGGAAGCTGAACCATGCCACCATTAAGAACCGATATCCGCTCCCGCGCATTGATGACTTGTTTGATCAATTGCAAGGGACAAGAGTCTTTTCCAAGATAGACTTGAGGTCAAGTTATCATCGATTGAGGATTAAGGAGACCGACGTGTCTAAGATCGCTTTTAGGGCGCAGATGACCACTTTGAGTTCTTGGTGATGCCTTTCGTCGATTTAATGCTCCTGCGGTCTTTATGGATTTGATGAATAGAGTCTTCAGGTCTTTCTTAGATCAATTTATCATTGTCTTTATTGATGATATATTGGTCTATTCTAAGAGTGATGAGGAGCATGAGGATCATTTGATGGTTGCCTTGGAGACATTGAGGAAGAATGAGTTGTATGCCAAATTCGATAAATGCGAATTTTGGCTAAGGGAAGTGGTATTTTTGGGGCATGTGATCTCTGAGCGGGGAGTGCATGTGGATCCGCAGAAGATAGAAGCTGTGGTTAAATGGGAAGCACCTAAGAATGTAGCCAGGTGAGGAGTTTCTTGGGATTAGCCGGATACTACGGGAGGTTTGTGGAGGGCTTTTCTTTGATAATGCTCCACTTTCCAAATTAACGAGAAAGAATCGAAGTTTGAGTGGACCGAGGAGTGCCGAGTAGTTTCGAGGAGTCAAGAAGCGCTTACAACCGCACCGATTCTCGACATTGCCTTGGGTGACGATGGGTACATTGTGTATAGTGATACCTCAGTGAAGGGTTTAGGGTGTGTATTGATGCAAGGCGAGAAAGTGATTGCTTATGCCTCAGGCGCTTGAAGCCTTATGAGATGAACTATCCGATCCATGACTTGAGTTGGCTCTATAATCTTTGCATTAAAGATTTGGAGACATTATCTCGTATGGAGTTACCACTAGGATATTTACAGATCATAAGAGCCTTAAATACTTGTTGACCCAGAAAGAGCTAAATTTGAGGCAGAGGCGATGGTTAGAGTTACTAAAAGATTATGACTTGATGATAGATTACCATCCGGGAAAGCTAATGTGGTAGCGGATGCTCGAGTAGAAGTCCACTATGGCTCACATGGAGGTGTGTACCTTCCTTCTTCAAGGATTTAGCTGACTTGATGTGATGCCGAGGCAAGATGGGCCCGAGTGTATTTTGGCAAGTTTGAGGGTGAGGCCGGTCTTTGAAAGAGAAGATCAAGGAATTGCAGGATCGGGATGAGTACTTGAGTAAGCTTAGGAAGAGATAAAGAATGGCAAGCCATCTAATGTAGAGGTAAAGGAAGATGGATTGATGGTTGTGGGTAGTAGATCGTGTGTCCCGCAAGTTAGAGTTGAGAGATGAGATTCTTGATGAGGCGATAATGCTCCTTATGCAATGCATCCAGGAGTTCTAAGATGTATCGAAATTTGAAAGAGCATTTCGGTGGAAAGGAATGAGGAAAGATGTAGCGAGTATGCTAAAGATGTTTGGTGTGCAGCAAGTTAAAGTCGAACACTAGCACCTTCGAGCAAGCTTAATCCTTGCCTATTCCGGAGTGGAAATGGGAAAAGATAACTATGGATTTTCGATGGGATTAGAGATCTAGCAAGAAGCATGATGCAATATGGGTGATTGTGGATAGGTTGACTAAGTCACTCACTTCTTGCCAATTCGCCGATGATTCCTTGAATGTGTTGGCTAAGAAGTATGTGGATGAGGTGATTAGGCTTCATGGGATTCCGAGTTCGATAGTTTCGATAGAGATCCTGTGTTTACCTCGTGTTTGGGAGAGTTTGCAGGACGCCTTGGGGACTAGATTGCATTTCAAGACGGCTTTCCATCCGCAGATGATGGACGAATGGAGAGAACCATTCGAACTTTGGAGGCAATGTTGAGGGCTTGTGCTTTGGATTTCAAAGGTTAGTGGGATGATCACTTACCTTTGATTGAGTTTGCTATAATAATTCCTATCATTCGGGAATTGGGATGGCACCTTATGAGGCTTTGTATGGTAGGAGATGTAGAACTCCTATATGTTGGGACGAGGAAGGTGAAAGAAAGCTCATGGGGCTGAGTTAGTGCAGTTCACAGTTGATAAAATTAAGTTGGTGAAACAGAGGCTTAAGGCAGCTCAAGATCGGATGAAGAGCTATTCGGATGCTCATAGGAAAGAGATGGAGTTTGATGTGGGTGAGAAGGTGTTTCTTCGAGCTTCTCCATGGAAGGGTGTGATGAGGTTTGGTAAGAAGGGCAAGCTTAGCCCGAGGTATATAGGCCCATATGAGATCGTTGAGAGGATCGGGCCTTTAGCTTATAAGTTAGATTTGCCATTGGAGTTGTCTAGGATTCATAATGTGTTCCATGTGTCGATGTTGAGGAGGTATAGATCGGATCCTTCGCACATAGTTCAACCTTCAGAGGTTCAGTTGAGAGAGGATTTGACTTATGAGGAGCAACCAGTGGAAATCTTAGATTCAAAGGAAAAAGTGTTAAGAAACAAGAGTGTGAAGCTGGTTAAGGTCTTGTGGAGGAACCATTCGACCGAGGAAGCAACTTGGGAGCCTTTGGAAGCCATGAGGGAGAAGTATCCCTACCTCTTCATGGATTCAGGTAAGGATTTCGAGGACGAAATTCTTTTAGGAGGGGAGAATTGTTGGGCCCCGAAAATTTTTTTTTTTTATTTGAATTATTTATTTATGGATTTATTCGTTAATTATTTATTTTGTCTTAATTGATTTAATTATGTGTTTATATAAATATTTTATGTTGGGCTTGGAATTAGAAGTTAGAAATTAAATGGAGGGTTAGAATTAAATGTTGGAAATTATGGGCTTTAGGTAAGTGGAATAAGAAGGAGGATTAGAAATTAATGGATATGTAGTGGGCTTGAGAGGAGGAGGAAAGCCCAATACCAAAACTATGTAGTTTTGGATGGAGGATTTAAGTTGAGAATTAAAGAAGAGTTAAAGGAAGAGGAGGAGAAGAGAGAGTGTCGTATGCCTTGAAGAGAAGAAAAAAACGTGAAATAGAAAGGAGAAGAGGAAGAAGAGTCGACCGTGAGCTAGAGGAGAGTGGAGGTCGCCCAAGGCTTGAGGGAGGAGAAAAGTGAAGAAAATCAAGTTGTAAGGTAAGCTACCATCTCCCCGAGTAGGGTTTCAAAATGGGATGAAATGGAGCTTAGGGTTTGTGTAAAGTTTGAAGGAGAGGTGAGATCTATGGGTTTTGTGTTTTCCTAAGCTAGGGTTTCGTTGTTTTAGCTTAAATGGGCTATGGGTAGGTTGGGTTTAAGACTTCGTTATCGATTTATCGATTCTCAATGCTTCACTTTTCCAATGAGTCTCTAATGTGTTTTATTGAAGAACCAAGGAAACCTCACCAAGAGAGAGAGGAAGAGCGTGTGAATCCGGATTTCGACGATAGGTGGGTAACATCTTTATAGTTATTGTGTAATGGGCAAAGCCCTATGTGTGCTATCTTTGTTATACTATGTGCATATTGAAAATGAAATTTTGTGTTTTGAGAGGAAAGAATGGAACTTTGATGATTTGAAAGAGTGAGATAAGCATAAAATGTGAATCTTGTGTTTTGATATGTGAGCATATTGATTGTGTTTGGGCGAGAGAGAACCCCTTTGTGAAGTCACGTGCACGTTGACCCCTATAGCCTTCTCTCTACCTGCTTGCAGGCTTACGAGATCCAAAACGACTCGATGTGTTCACGGTAAACTTCGGTTTCGGTGTGTATGGAACTCTCGAGCCAATTGTGTGCATTTCATCATTTATAAGTGTTTATGATGCATAATATGGGTTTTAATTGCAAGATGATTCTATGTTATACCTTATGTGATGAGTTGAGTAAATTGTGAGTTATGTGATAAAGTTGAGTTTCAACCTATTATGTAAATTGCTAATGCTTTGGATTATAAATTGTGTGCGTGTGGCTCATTATGTGATGGCTATAAATTTGTTAGCCATCGAGCCGTGTTAGCTCACCCCATTCTCCCTCCTCAGGTGCAAATCAAAGTTGAACTCGGAACCTTGCAAAAGCTTCGGGCATCGCTCCAAGAAATTTAGGAACTTTTGTATTAAGTTAGTAACTAGCTTTTGGGAATAGCTTTGTAAGCATATTGATCATTGAGCATCTCATCTTTGGTATTTTGTACTTGATTTTGATGAATATGCCAATATGTAACCAAAGCTATGCATGAATCTTGTTATGATTTTGAAATGAGAATGAGAGCTCTAGTACTCTCTTTATGTGAATTGGCTGATTTGTGTACTGTGTATGGCATTGGAAAGGCATGTGTATGATTTTGAGTATTATTGTTATATGAGTTTTGTTGGGTTTTGGCCATGGGAAAGGTCGCTGGTATGTTGTTATGGTCTATGTGCTGTTGAAGAATATAGTGCTGCAGAATCTGGGCTAAAGTGTTCATGTGAGAAATTTTGAGTTTGTTGTGTTTGCTGAAATTTCTGGGTTGGTATAGGTAGAATGGAAGTACTGAGACTTGTTGAGAGTGTTAGCCGGGCAGTAGAGCTCTCCTAAGAGGTTTTATGAGCTATTTAAGAGGTATTAAGTTGGTAGGTGGGGTCGCTGGAATTTATTACTGGTGCTATCAAAGTGACAGATTGCTAGGCAGAGCTTTGAGTTCACCTTTGACCCTCATAGAGTGGGAATATAGGTCGGTGGTCTTCATGAAGTTTGTAGATAATTCTTTCACCTTTCCATAGACACTAATTTTGCTCAATTTGGAGCTCTGGGTCAAAAGTTATGGAGGTTGCAAGTTTTGATGTTGTTAGGGAGAGCTAGTCGATCGGCCTTTGTGTTAAAAATTTGCTTCCCTTAGTGACCGGGCTAGTCTTTGAGTCCTTCTTGAAAAATATAGATTTTTCTTCTAGCTTTCCAACGCCTCCAACCGTGTCTGATTTGGAGCTCGGTATAAAAAGTTATTGAGGTTAGAAGTCTGGTAGGTCGGATCATTGGGCAGGTCACTCACTCGCAAGACTCCTTGCATGGACCGGCGAAGGCCAAGACTGCTCGGCATGCCAAGCAGTTGGGGGCTTTGGGGGTCGGTTTTGGCTGACCGACCCCTCTCCCTTCTTTTGGCCTTAACTTTGTACACCGACCTCCGATTGAGCTGATTTTCGAACCGATGGTTTTCTAAGAGATTTTTCTAACCTTCTACATTTTACTTATCAATTTTTATTTTAAATTGAAAAGGGTGGTTTGAAACAAAGTGTGGAGGTCGGCTGATTCTTTCTGAATATACTTCACAAATTTTTAAATATCTGGAACTATAGGGCTCGAGTTGAGGCGATTCTTGTTTTACATGAAACTAGAGACATAAATCTACACTTTTTATGAAGGAGCCGATCAGTAATTTTGCCTCTAAAGTTTTCAAATATTTACATGAAGTCGGTAGAGGGGCTGTTTTCACTGTTTTCTTTAAGATATCATTTTTGCCATAACTTCTTCATTTCAAATCCGAATTGAACGATTTCGGTGGCGTTAGAATTGTGAGATTAAGGGGAACATTTTATTAAAAAGCCAATCCCAAATTTTCTATTAAAAGTTTCTCTAATTGTGGTCGGTTTGTGTTTAGTTTTGGGTCTTCCATGCTTATATGGGTCCGAATGTTGGGCCTCGGGGACGGGGTCCAACAATAAGAGTTTGAGATATTTGTTAAGTCAGCGAGAGCTGAATCTGAGGCAGAGGAGATGAATAGAGTTGCTTAAGGATTACGACTACACTATTGAGTATCACCCAGGGAAGGCCAATGTGGTGGCTGATGCGTTGAGTAGGAGATCTCATGGTAGTGTAACTCATATTCAGATTGAGAGATTGCCTAGTCTGATTCAGTTGAGAGCTCTGAATGTGCAGATGGATTTGGGCCAGGATGGAGCTCTGATTGCTACTTTGAGGCTTAGGCCGATGTTGCATGACAAGATCAGGAGAGTTCAGGACCAGGATCCTGTGTTGGTGAGATTGATTAGTAGGGTGAGATCTGGTTTGCCTTCGGAGTTTGAGTTGAGAGATGGGACTCTTTGGATGGGACAGAGATTGTGTGTTCCAAACGTGGATGATCTGAGACGTGAGATTTTGGAGGAGGCTCACGTGGCTGCCTATGCCATGCATCCTGGTACTACCAAGATGTATCGCACTCTTAAGTTGCATTTCTGGTGGCCAAGCATGAAGAGACATGTGGCAGAGTTTGTTTCTGTCCGTCGGCGTGTCGCCAGTTAAGGTGAGCACCGGGCTCGATGGGGAGGTTGCATTCGTTACCCATTCTGGAGTGGAAATGGGAGCGCATTACGATGGATTTCATTATGGGATTGCCTTGGATGCCGAGGCAACATGATGCTATCTAGATCATAGTGGACCGGTTGACTAAATCGGCTCACTTCTTGCCAGTGAGAGAGAGCAATACTCTCGATCAGTTGGCCCAGAAGTATGTGGCAGAGATAGTGAGACTGCATGGGGTTCCGGTGTTTATAGTTTCAGACAGGGATCTCAGGTTTACTTCGAGATTCTGGAGGAGTTTGCAGTCGGCTATGGGTTTGAGATTGAACTTCAGCACAGCATTTCATCCTCAGACAGATGGGCAGAGTGAGAGGACGATTAAGACTGTTGAGGATATGTTGAGAGCATGTGTATTGGAGTTCCGAGGTGCATGGGATCAGTATTTGCCTCTGGTTGAGTTTGCATATAATAATCAGTACCAGAGCAGCATTGGTATGGCACCGTATGAGGCGTTATATGGACGACAGTGCAGATCACCTCTTTACTGGGATGAAGAGGGTACGAGGATGTTAGAGGGTCCCGAACTGATTCAGGATACAATGGAGAGGTACAGTTGATTCGGAGTCGCATCAAGGCGGCTCAGGACAGACTGAAGAGTTATGTGGATAAGCATCGGAGAGAGATGGAGTACAGTGTGGGTGATAGAGTGTTCCTCATAGTGTCTCCGTGGAGAGGAGTCCTCAGATTTGGCCGTAAGGGCAAGTTGAGTCCTCGGTATATTGGTTCTTACGAGATCCTCGAGAGGATTGGACCATTGGCTTATAGATTGGTGTTGCCGAGTGAGATATCGCAGTTGCATGATGTGTTCCACGTGAGTATGCTCAGACGGTATAGATCAAACCCGACCCATGTGATTCCGGCTCAGGAGATTGAGATAGCCAGTGATTTGAGTTATGTAGAGGAGCCGGTGCGGATTGTAGGATCGCGGGTCAAGCAGTTAAGGTCCAAGATTATTTCATTAGTGACAGTCCTTTGGAAGAACCATTCGACTGAGGAGGCGACTTGGGAGACTGAGGAGCACATGAGGAAACAATGCCCTCATCTGTTCGACCAGTCAGGTAAGAAATTTCGGGACGAAATTTTTATTAGGAGGGGAGAATTATAACATCCCGTTACCGATGTGAAGGGCATATCGGTAATTCGAATGGAGTAGGAGTTGGTGCATGCATAAATTGTTTTGCATATGCATTTATAGCCTCTATATTATTGATAAATGTTTATGATTGCACAAACATATGTATGTACATGCATGTATGACAATTTCCCAACCTGATTGTGTAAATTGGAAAATTTTGTTATAATTGTGCAGCTTTGGTTTTGATTGTAGACTTGGAATGAGAAATTGAATTTAGGATTTGATTGAGAAATGGAAATTGGAGTATAGGAATAGGTATTTTCTAATTTTGAGGATTTATAGGAATTTTTCTGAAATTTTCGGAGTAATAGATCCGGACCGGAAAATTGACCTAATGACTGATTAATTAGATTTTCGGTTCCGAAATTTAATTGCCCAATGGTGAAGGAGGAATTGAATTTTGATTTGATGAATTAGGGTTAGAACTATTGGAATGCGGGAGAAAATAGAATAAGGAAATTGGATTGAGGTTGTTTGTGTTGATCTTGTGACAATTTCATTTGCCAAACAAGCCCTAAGTTCCTTAGGTTTATAACCTTTCTCCTTTGAAATTTGCCAATCACGATGCTTACTCTCCTTTGAAAGGAAACTTGAAATTTTCTCCTTCCTTCATCGTGATCTCTTCCCTTGCTTTCTTCTTGATTCCTTCTTGCCAGTTGTTCCTTTCCTTTGACTTGAATCTATCCTTTGATTTGGTGTTGAAGAAGATGATGATGGGTTTGATTTTGGGTGTTGCCGTGGATGCGTGAGAGTTGGAGGGATTGTTGATCTTTGAGGTTTTAAAAGCTTGAATCAAGTAAGTTATTGTTCTTTTATGCTTTACATAGTTTAATTTGATTATGGATTTGAGTATTTAATTGTTTAGAAATTCTTGAGTTTCGGATAATAGGGTTTTGGGAAAGTTGTTGATTTTGATTTGGGTATTTGATGATTTATGCATAAATGATGGATTTGGGGTTAGAAATGAAGTGAGTGTAGTGCATATAGTTGTTGGGGAGTGTTTTAGAATGAAATAAATGGATTAGAATCTGAGAAATCTGGAAAACCTGGGTTTCGGGCGTGAATCTGGGATTGCACGCCGCGACTTGTTCATCACACGGCGCGGCGAGCAAATATTATCTTCGCACGCCGCGACGAGCGAAGACGCAAGCCGCGGCGAGCGCAAGAGATCACGCCGCGAAGGAGAAAGCTCGCGTGCGTCGCGACGTGGGAGAGACGTCTCGCCGCGGCGAGCAATCTCACGCCGCGGCAAGGACGCCCTCCGAAGGTGTTTTGGAATTCTTTTAATTAAAGAATTTTGAGGTCAAATTGGGATTAATTAGTGATTGATTGGAATATAGTCAACTGAATTATAGTATTAGGAATTGCTATAGATTGGAGTGAAAACGCGAAATTGAGATAATTCGGGAATGGGGTCGGAAATATCATAACATGAATAGTACAAAAATTCATTTGATACATAAGCATTATTGATTATTGAAATTGGTACAATTAGTAATGTTATATTCATTCTGACTGTATAGAGGCTCAAGTGGATCGTCGATCGTCCGACGTAGGCGAGACTTCTCGGCAGTAGCTCGAAAGTTCTGAGGTGAGTAACCTAGTTGGTTTCTCAACCTTTCTGTGTTACATTTTATGCAATTATGCCATGAGGAGTTAAGGAAGGATTATGTGTGGTTGTTTTGATTGATTTCGGACCATAGGTGTTCGAAATATTTGGAATGTGCAATAGAAGTGTTACGTGTGCATAAATTGTCATTGATTGGTTTTGAATGCAAATTGGATAGTGATATTAGGTTGAGACACGATTAGTAAAATTTGGAACATGTGCATTCATGCCATTATGCATGATCAAATAATTGACAGTTTTGACCTGTGTAGCCACCATATTCAGAGCTTTAAGCTCAATGCACAGGGCCTCGTGCCCAACGATTTTCAGAGCTTTATGCTCAACGTATCAAGGTTTAAGCCCAATGTTTTCAGAGCCACTGACTCAACGTAAATGAGCTCAGGCGCACGATCACAACAACGAAATAAAATAAAAAAGTCACATGTACATTGCATATGTGATTGTTCAAATGTGAATTGTATGAAAGGCGTACCGCCTTATAAATGTGAAATTGAATACATGTGATACTTGGTTGTGATAATATATGATATTGTGTGAACTGTTTGTTTATGCATGAGTTGGGTAGACCATCGATGATGGTTTCTCACTGAGTTCGCAAACTCACCCAACATTGCAATTATTTTTCAGGACAGCGATAGTTGACTCCGAGCTCCAGTTAGCGAGACTTTTCCTGCTGTATGAATGCCGGCGAGAGGAGTATGACCCACAGATCGATTAGCTGGGATCTTTTGGGGGATGATCTAGTTAGGAGTTATGTTAGTCCCTCTTGGTTTTGTACAGTTGTAATCGGATAGAATTGTGAACTTATGGTTTTTAAGAAATGAAATGAGAAGTATCTTTTGGTTTTAAAATTTAGTGAATTCGATATTACTGCTTTATTATATTGATGCCATGAAGTTTATAGAAATGATCGAATCGTAGTGCACCCTCATCGTAGGTTATGTATCGGTATGACCTACGGGCGTCCCGGTGTATACCCTACGGTAAGGGGGCGCTACATCAAATCTAAGAAAATAACTTATACTGCTAAGTTTTTTCAATGCAAATTTTGTGTTTAATTGCATTATTATTGAGCGAATTGTTAAATTAGAATTTCCTGTCACTAGGATGTCATCTACATATATTAGAATCAACAAAATAATTCCATTTGTAGACCTGTAGAATAGAGAAGTGTCTGATATTGACTATTGAAATTTCCAATGTAGAAGAGTAGACCTGAGAGTTGTGTCCCATGCTCTTAGAGCTTGCTTAAGGCCATAGAATGCCTTATCTAACTTGCACACATGGTTAGGAAAAGTAGAGTCCTCAAAACCTTTTAGTTGTTTAACGTAAATCTCCTCAACCAAAGCTCCATTTATGAATGCATTATTTACATCAACTGCTGAATATCCCAGTTATGACTGATTGCAAGGGATAGAATAACCCAAATTATAGATGATTTTACTACCGAGCTATACATTTCTGTGAAATCAAGCCCTTGTATTTGCTTGAACCCTTTAGCTACAAATCTAGCTTTGTATTTGGCCATGGTTCCAGTAGAATCATACTTTATTCGAAACACCCACCTAGTTCCAAGAATCTGTTTAGAAGAGTCATAGGGCACCAAATGACAAGTTTTATTACTCTGTAGAGCCTGAACTTCATCAAACATTTCTTGTTTCCATTTAGGATCAGATAAAGCAATAGCAGTTGATTTTGATTTTGAGTATTTTTGTGGAGATAGAGATGTATTGTATGCTTTTGGCTTTGAAATACCACTCTTAGATCGAGTTTGCATAGGATGTAAATTGGGTACACTAAGAGGAACAATATGTTTAGGAGAAGATGTTGAATCTATAATAAGATTAGAATGAGTTACCATATTTGTTGTCTCTGAACGAGATGACTGCAGAGAGGTTTCCACTATAGGGGAGTGTATTGGAATGACCTATAGAGTGTCTGTGAGAGTGGAAATTGGTAGGCTAGGAGGAGTAGTTGAGGATGGATTCGATTTTGAAAATAATGCAGAATATGGAAATTCTATTTCATTGAAGGTTACATATCTAGATATGTAAATGTGGCCTGTAGGGTATAGGCATTTGTAACCTTTGTTAATAGGACTGTATACCAGAAAAATTCATTTGCTGGTGTGGTACCTTAGCTTATGTTTATTGTAAAATCTGAGAAAGGGGAAACAAGCATAACCAAATATTTTTTTGATGAGTATATGAGGGCAGTCTATTGAATAGCTTCTAAAATGGTGATTAATTTCCTGACACAGGAGTAGGGAGATGATTGATAAGATATGTAGCTATCTGAAACGCCTCTAACCAAAACTGTAAAGGTAATTTAGCATGAGAGAGTAATGTGAGTCTAGTTTCAGTCACATGTCTATGTTTTTTGTTTAGAATATATTTTGTTGGTGGGTATAAGGATAGCTGAAGCATGTTTGGATTCTGTGTGTAGTAAGGAATGGTTTTAGAATAGTAAATTCCCCTCCCATGTCACTGTATAAGGCCTTAATTTTATGGTTTAGCTGCAGTTCAACAAATGCCTTAAATCGAATGAATGTTGTCATGGTTTTTTATTTTTGTTTTAGGGGATACAACCAAGTAAATCTAGAAAAAGCATCGACAAATATAAGATATTACCTATGTCCATTTGTAGAAGGAAAAGGACTAGAACCCCAAACATCTGTGTAAACTATTTCTAGAGGTTTTGTTGTAGAAATTTCATCTGTTTGAAAAGGTAGTTTGTGTTGTTTGCCATATTAACATGGATCACAAAACTGTGGAGAAGATTTAGTATACTAAAATTTGAAATTCATTGATTGTAAAATGTGTTTTAGTACATTAGCGTTTGGATGCCCTAAACGAGCATGTCACACATTTACACTTGATTCAGCTAATAATGCTGAAAAGAAAGTAGAAAATAAAGGTTGTGATGGTTTACTGATATAGGGTGCTGGAGATATAGGGATAGGAGGATTTGTTTTAAGGTTGTACAGACTATTCTTGAGCAGTCCCTTGAGTAGAATCCTCCCTATAATTGTTTCCTTAAAAACACAATAAGAATTGTTAAACTCAATAATAATCTTATTACCTTTTGTCAATTGAGAAATGCTCAACAGATTTTTGGTTATTTTAGGCACATGAAGAATATTATTCAACTTGATAGGAGAAATGAATGATGAAGGTAGATAGGATGAGCTAACATGTGATATTGGGAGGTTTAGAACCATTACCAACTGCTAGTTGTTCTCTGCTTGTATAAGCATTCTGAATACTGAGATTTGAGAGATTAGCTACAACGTGGTTTGTAGCACCACTCCCAATAAATCAAAGTGGAGGGAACATAAGACCAACTTAATTAACTGAACTCTCCCCTAAAGGAAAGAAATTTTTTAGTCCATTTGTTGAGTCTCCTTTGAATTTCTTCAATAAGGGATAGGCAATCATTGAAGGATAACCTTTTAGTGGAGATAGGTAGCCACAGATGTTACAGAGGAGGGAATTTCCTATTCATACCAGTCAAAGAGGAAATAATATCTTGGAATGGTTTTGTCGTAGTTGAGAGAACAAAGTGACTTTTGTTAAGATTCACCTTAATACTTGACAACTCAGAGAACTCATTGAGAGTGTCCATCAATAACTTAACATAATTAGGATGTGCTTTTGAGAAGATAATTAAATCATTTGCAAAACAGAGATGGGTGAGCGAAAGTCTTCTACAATTGGAGTGGAACTTGAATTTAGGTTCATGAGAGACTTTGGCCTTGGTCATTAGAGTGAGCACTTCCATACATAAAATAAATAGATAAGGAGACAAGGGGTCCCCCTGTCTAATTCTCTCTTCCCCTTAATAATTTCAGAAGGGGTGTCATTAATTATAACATAATAGGCAGTAATGGACCCTGAAGACGAAGGGCGAATTGATGTAATCAAAAGCTTTGTTGAAGTCAATCTTAACAGTGCAATTAGGGGAAGAGCTCCTTCTGGTATACCCCTTTAAGAGTTCATGAGCAATAAAAATGTTATCACCAATGCTTCTATCCTTCATAAAGGCGTTTTGATAATAAGATTGAGAACTTCCTTCAAACTCTTTGTTAAGATCTTAGAAATAATTTTATAAATGAAGTTTGTGCATGCAATCGACCTGAAATCACCAAAGGTATAGTGGTTAAAATTTTTAGGAATTAAGCAAAGAAAAGTTTTATTGAACTCCTTTAGGATCACCCCTTTTTTCAAAAAACTCATGAATGGCCTCTCTAACCATGGGTCTAGTAATAGACCATGTCTTTTGATAGTAAAATCCATTAAGCCCATCCAGTCTAGGAGCTTTCATCCCATTCATAATAAAAAGAGTTACATTAATATCATCATCAGTAATAACTTTCACCAACTCCCAAGAAGCTTCAAGATAATTTTTGTTAATAATAATATATTGGAAAGAGGTCATAGAGGTAGAAGAGTCTAGGTTAGAACCTAGAAGCCCTTTATAGAAATTGGCAGCTTCCTCTAAAATATTCAGTCGATCAGAAAGGATTCTCCCATCCATGCTAGTAATAGAGCATATTTTATTGACATTCCTTTTGTCAGATAAGGAATTGAAAAAGAATTTGGAAGATCTATCCCCTTCCTTAAGCCAATTAATCTGAGCCCTTTGTTCGATAAGTGAAGAGTGATCTTGGACGACACTTAGATAGCAATCAAGCTCCAACTTTTCCTTTACAAGAATATCAGAATCATTGGGGTTAAGAGAGTAAAAATTGAGTTGCAACTAGTCTTTCCTTAGCTACTTGAGTGCTAGGGGAGTGAAAAGCTTTCAACTTTTTCAATTTTGATTTGATCGTTTTTAGTTTTTGATAGCAAACAAATTGTCTAGAGCCAAAGACTTGAACTAATAAACTCCTCTTAATTGCATCATTAAACCCATCCACTTTAACAAGATAATTATTAAATCTAAAAGTATGATGGGTGAAGGACCTCTGGAAAAGACCCTCAATTAGAATTGAGGTATGATTAGAGAAAATACTGTCCAAGAAGATAGCCTTACTGTTGGCAAATTGATGGAGCCAGTCCTCATTAACAAGAGCCTTGTCCAGTTTTTTCCAAATAAACCAAGCATCCTTTTATTTATTACTCCACATGAAAAAGTATCATCCCTGATTGACATTATTTACTCCCAAATGATCTACACAAAGTTTAAGATCTTCATTGTACTTCCTTAGACTGTAATTTTCTTCTACTTCAGATATGTAACTCCTCCACTTTAGATGCATCAACTGCTTATTGGATAGTAACTCCTCCACTTTAACAAAATTCGCATTGTAACCAATAACAATTATTCCATAATGATGATAACAGTGATTGGAAAGAAACCAACAAGGACAAAAAATATTCACCTTATTCATATTCTCAAATCTTATTTTAGTTTCCAATAGTACTATGATAAAAGATCCAATCCTCACGACAAAATCTCTTAAAGAAGTTAGTTTTTTCAGGCGATTAATACCACAAACATTCCATATTAGGCCTGACATGTCAGAATATTTTTACCTTTGGCCACTTTCTTCCTTTCACTTCTCTATATTCTTGTACTGATCACATTTTGAAAGTTTTCTAGCTCGTTTCCAACAGTTTCCTTGTTATTGTAGGAATTAGTACAAGAATTAGTGTCCTCCTTATGTGAAGAATCCATTTTATCACCAAGGGGTTGGATAGAATTTATTGGTACATCATCCTCCTTCTAGATGACCCTCTGTAGCGCCCCCTTACCGTAGGGTATACATCAGGACGCCCGTAGGTCATATCGATACATAACCTACGATGAGGGTGCACTACGATTCGATCATTTCTATAAACCTCATGGCATCAATATAATAAAGCAGTAATATCGAATTCACTAAATTTTAAAACCAAAAGATACTTCTCATTTCATTTCTTAAAAACCATAAGTTCACAATTCTATCCGATTACAACTGTACAAAACCAAGAGGGACTAACATAACTCCTAACTAGATCATTCCCCAAAAGATCCCAGCTGACCGACCTGTAGGCCATGCTCCTCTCGCCGACACTCACACAGCAGAAAAAGTCTCGCTAACTGGAGCTAAGAATCAACTATCGTTGTCCTGAAAAATAAATGCAATGTTGGGTGAGTTTGCGAACTCAGTGAGAAACCATCATCGATGGTCCACCCAACTCATGCATAAATAGACAGTTCACACAATATCATTTATTATCACAACCAAGTATCATATGCATTCAATTTCATATTTATAAGGCGGTACGCCTTTCATACAATTCACATTTGAACAACCATATATGCAATGTACATGTGACTCTTTCATTTTATTTCGTTGTTGTGACCGTGCGCCTGAGCTCATTTACGTTGAGCCATTGGCTCTAAAAACATTGGGCTTAAAACCCTGATACATTGAGCATAAGGCCCTGAAAATCGTTGGGCACGAGGCCCTGTGCGTTGAGCTTAAAACTCTGAATACGGTGGCTACACAGGTCACAACTGTCAATTATCTAATCATGCATGATGGCAGGCACATGTTCCAAATTTTACTAATCGTGTCTCAACCTAATATCACTATCCAATTTGCATTCAAAACCAATTAATGACAATTTATGCAAACGTAGCACTTCTATTAGACATTCCAAATATTTTGAACACCTATGGTCCGAAATCAATCAAAACAACCACACATAATCCTTCCTTAACTCCTCATGGCATAATTGCATAAAATGTAACATAGAAAGGTTGAGAAACCAACTAGGTTACTCACCTCAGAACTTCCGAGCTACTGCCGGGAAGTCTCGTCTACGTTGGACGATCGACGATCCACTTGAGCCTCTACAATGACCATAATATCCAAATATTACTAATTGTACAATTTCAGATATTCAAAGATGCATATGTATCAAATGAATTTTGTACTATATATGTTATGACATTTCCGACCCTATTCATGAATCTTTCCAATTTAACTCTTTATCACTCAAATTCATAGAAATTCCTAATACCATAATGCAATTGACTAGACTCTGAACTCTCTAAAGTCAAATTCCAAGGCCTAGGAATTATCCTTAAATCGCAATTAAATTCGCTATTCGATTACCCTCCGATTTCGAGAATCACCAAATTAAAACTCCAAATTTCATTCTTCTAAATTGAAATTCTCAATCTCAAAAATTCAATCAATCCATAACCAATCCGAATTAAATCCCAAAATTCTCCAATTAAAAGAATTTCCAAAATACCTTCAAAATTTAGGCGTCCTCGTCGCGACGTGAGATCGCTCGCCGCGGCGAGTCTCCTGCCTTCGCCGCGACGCATGCTCTTTTTCTCCCGCGGCGTAAAATCCTCTGCTCGCCGCGACGTGCGATGCTGATCGTCGTGACGTGCAGACGAAATCTGCTCGCCGCGGCGCACATCTCCATTCGTCGCGGCGTGCGCCAGAAATCCATTCGTCGCGGCGTGGGAATAAACACTCGTCGCGAGGTGAAAGACGGGGAAGGCTCGTCGTGGCGTGTTCATCACACGTTGCGACGTGCGATCCCAGATTTGCGTCCGAAACCCAGGAAATTCTCAGATCTTCTGATATAAATCCATTCAAATCCCTTCTAAACACTTCAAAACAACTTTCTATACTTAACACAACTCATTTCTAACCTTAAATCCACCAAATATTCATTTTTCTTCAAATCCCCAAATCAAAATCAATATATGTCTCAAAACCTATATCATCCGAAACTTATAATTTTCCAAACACTTAATAACTTAATGCAATCATCAAATTAAACAACTTAAAACATAAAGAAGTGGTAACTTACTTGATTTAAGCCTTAACCCTTCGAAAATCACTTCAAAACTCCAACTCCCAACTCAATCACCACCCACGACATTTACCCAATTTCTCACCACTCATTATCTTCGTCCAACCCAAGCTCAAGGATATGTATAGGTGAAGAAGGAAGCAATTTAAAAGGAAAGATGGAACAGAAAGCAAGGATGATGATCCGCGATGGAAAAGAGAAGATCCAAGAGAAAACCACGTCTTCTTTCAAAAGGGAGAAGCATCGTGGAAGGAGATTCAAAGATTAGGGTTTATATAATAGAGATTTAAAAGCTAAAGGCATGTTTGGCAACTCCTATGCCACATGCCCAAATCTCAGGGTTTAAAAATCTAATTCTTATTCTAATTTTCTCCCGACTTCACAATGACTACGAATAATAAATCCTCAAATCATAATTCAAATTACCTCGTATCAATTGTCAATCAAATTCGGAACTGGAATTCAATTAATCAGTCACTAGGTCAATTTTTTGGTCCGGATCTATTACTTCAAAAATTCTGAAAAAATTTCTATAAATCCTCAAAATTAGAAAATACCTATTCCTATACTCCAATTTCCATTTCTCAATCCGTAAATTCAATTTCTCACTCTAAATTTGAAAATCAAACCTAATCTGCACAATTATAACCAAAATTTTCAAGTTACACAATCAGGTCGGAAAATTGTCATACATGCATGTACGTACATATGCTTGAGCAATCATAAACATTTATCAATAATATAGAGGCTATAAATGCATATGCAAATCAATTTATACATGCACCAAAACCTAATCCATCCGAATTACCGATATGCCCTTCACACCGGTAACGGGATGTTACACCCTCTCCCTATCAATAATCTAATAATGTTATGTCATCTTAGCCTCCTCCTGGATGATCATCTCCCTAAAAATAAGTCGATCATGTTCTGTCACCTTAGCATTTAAGGGAGTAGGTGAGCTGTCTCTTTCCATGATTTCTTTTGCATTACTTTCTAGATTCAACAGTGATTCATTTGGGCAACTTGGATCAACTTCAAAACCCATTAATTCAACATAATCACCTTTTATAAATACCTTACTGGTTAGTTTCCATACCTTCCTTTATGTAATGACCGAAGGTTTCTAGTTGTAGGAAACATAAATTATATCCTCTTACAAAAAGTTATCAATGACAAGACTCATAATTGGGATATAATTAAGGAGCTCCTTAAATTTGTCAACACTGACACATATTTGTGCATAACTAACTCTTTTCATTTTTGCAATAGCTTCATCCATGCAGAGAGGTTTGCTAATGAAACTAGCCAAAGAACTAAGTCCTTGAGTAGTCCCATATTCTAAAAGTATGCTATGTAAGTTTATCCACAACAAAAAGTTGTGCACCTTAATGTTTTCAAGATTTATACATGGCTGCCATGTTTGTAGGAATAGAGAAAGTTGTGCTATGTGCCAAGGACCTTCCTCCACAATCTTACTTGTTACGTCTTGAGAGGTAAAGGAGAATAAAACCATATTATCTTCTGTAAGAAGTACATTAGAGAGTCCTCTATTCTTCCAATAATTGACTACCTATTTTTGAATGATAGACAATGCAGGTATCCGTTCCATGAGGAATCCTAAAAGGGAGGATTCCCAAATTTTTGCTCCATTTCTCAGGTTCTCGATGTCTGGTACCTCAACTGACTTGCCATCAATGACCTTTGGTGGGTTATATTGAAGAGTGACACCAAAGGGCTCTCCCATTTCCTATATCCAACTTTTGGTCTAGGGGTGATTAAGTGAAGAAGATATAGGGGAGGGTTGCTGGGTTGTATTTTGAGTGAAATGAGGAGGGAGTGAGATGGAAGAAGAGGGTACAAGGCTTTGTTTAGTTTGCTGGTTAAGGATTTGAGTGTGAAGCTAAGTTTATGTTGAGAGGTAATCAGTAGACAAAAGTTGGGCAAATGGAGGGAGGAGGTGGAATGGCCTGAGAAAACTATGCATAAAGGATTAAGCTTGAAGGAACAATATGGAAAAACTAAAACTGAAGAAAATCAATGTAGTGAGAAGACAAAGCATTTTCTCTCAATGAGACATGATTTTGATTAAACGACTAACTCATTTATATAAAATTATACGGTTCAATATTTAAAAAATTCTTTATATTTACCATTTTATAATTTTATAAACTTTTATTAACTTCTTTTTTCAAAAATCATAAATACAACAATTAAGATTTTACATAATTGAAATATTAGATTATAAAATATTAAAACTAAATAATTGATAAATGATTAAAGAGAAAAGGAACTATTATTTTTAAAATTTTATCATAAACTAACATTTAATAATTAGTGTAGCATATTAACTTAATTATAGAAATTATGTTAAAGTTTTAGCTATAAATATCATAAAATAAAAATTACCTAATTCGACTCGAAATAATCTCTTCATAAAATTGTAAAAGAAAATTGTGTACAATCGATCACATCTCTCAATTCTTGTAAAATGAAAAGCTTTATATATTGAAACAGTCCTTTAGTCAATTAAAAATGGTATTTTTATTAATTAAGAGTAAAACTATAAATCTTTCTAAATTTTGCATATTAATAAGATTTACATGAATTATTAGTTATTACTCTTAAAATTTTGACCAGTTCCTAGAGACGAGAAAATGAAGACATCTTAAAGTAAACACCTGAAAATAGTGCCGAGTAATCTAATATCTGACAAACTGACCTAATAAGGTAAAATCATAGAACAGTCTGAATCGGGCCACAAGGCTTCTACAAAATGGAAGAAACTTCTGGAACCTCTCTTTTTTTTTTTCTCATAAAGCATAAATATAAAGCTAAACCCTAACCCCCCTGGTTCATTTCTAGCCTCCTTTCCTTATCCTCTCAAGACCTGTTTCTTAAAGCTAACAGCTTCTGTAATTTTTGTGGGAGAAGAAAAATGGCGACTGCAAATGCAATCTCTACTGCTTCCATTTTCTGCTCTCCCAAACAGGTACTACTCCTACTCCTACTGGTTATTAGGTCCTCATTACTTGAGGAAAGTGGTAGAGAAAACTGGAATGTGATTTTTAAATTTAGGATTCTCCCCAAGTTCCTAGCTTTGTACTGTAAATGATTAATTTCAGCCAATTGTGATATACATGTTTATGCTTTTGCATTCATTTAGGGGGTTCTGAGAAGGCGAGTGAATCAAAGAGTAAACTACGGGCAGCCGGCCAGAAGATTTATGGTTAGAGCTAATGCAAAGGAAATTGCTTTCGATCAGAAGTCGAGGACGGCTCTCCAGTCTGGGATTGATAAGCTTGCTGATGCTGTTGGGCTTACTCTTGGTCCCAGGGGTAACTATTTTTTTCAACTTTGTTGCCCATGTTTGAGACATTACTTATCTTGGGTATAGGATGGATGGAGAGCTAATGCTTCTCCATATGCTGTTTGGAAATGTTCAAATGTCCCTTACCATGTCTTGTGAGTTGCGAAGCTTTGCTTCAAAATTGTTCTCGTCCTTTATTGGTGATGTTGCTTTTATTTACAACAATTTCTGAATATGGGAAAGGATTAATGAATGTTTTATGTGTTTTGCAGGGAGAAATGTTGTCTTAGATGAATTTGGGAGTCCAAAGGTAGTCAATGATGGGGTAACAATTGCCCGAGCTATTGAGTTGCCCCATCCCATGGAAAATGCTGGTGCAGCTCTTATAAGAGAGGTGGGGCTTCCTTATCAATGTTCACTCACTGATAATATATTAGCTAAATTGTAATGGCTGTATCATTAGTGTATTTACTGGTTCTGTGTATTGGGTTGCAGGTTGCCAGTAAAACTAATGACTCTGCTGGTGATGGAACAACAACTGCATCAATCCTTGCAAGAGAGATGATTAAACTAGGATTGTTGAGTGTCACTTCTGGTGCAAACCCTGTCTCAATAAAAAAAGGTATTGACAAAACTGTACAGCGCTTGGTGGAGGAACTAGAGAGGAAGGCTAGGGCTGTAAAAGGTCGAGATGACATTAAAGGTATTTTAATTTATGTGAGGATTATATTGTGTTTCTTTTTATTAATGATTCGGCAATTTGTAACTGGTATTGTACTGCATTCGTAGCTGTCGCTTCCATTTCTTCTGGGAATGATGATCTTGTTGGGACTATGATTGCTGATGCAATTGACAAGGTTGGTCCTGATGGCGTCCTGTCGATAGAGTCGTCATCTTCATTTGATACAACAGTAGAAGTTGAAGAAGGAATGGAGGTGTGCATGGGTTGAGAAGTTCATGATTTACACTTATTATTGATTTATTGTTATGTTCTAACTTTACCTGCTTATACCCTTGACTTTCTTTCTTGTTTTTGTTTGATGATTGCAGATAGATAGGGGTTATATTTCCCCTCAATTTGTGACAAATCCTGAGAAATTGATTTGTGAATTTGAGAATGCAAGGGTTTTGGTGACGGATCAAAAAATTTCAGCCATAAAGGATATAATTCCTTTGCTTGAAAAGACTACTCAATTGAGAGCTCCTTTACTGATAATTGCGGAGGATGTTACTGGTGAGGCATTAGCTACCCTTGTTGTGAACAAGCTCCGGGGCATCCTCAATGTTGCCGCCATCAAGGCTCCTGGTTTTGGTGAAAGAAGAAAAGCTATGCTCCAAGATATTGCCATTTTGACAGGTAGGAAGATGTTTTTTTGGAAGCAATCTGGTGCTATTTTTTGTAAAGGTTTAGTATATGTGCTTTGGCTTCATACGGATCCCCTTTATTTGTTGGCCTAATATTGTTGATTAATTTGGCTATATTTTACATATGAACTGCTGTTTTTTCAGCTACACTTTTTGATTGAAAGCCAGATGTTCAATTCCTGTGCGCTATAGACTCTGTTAGGAGATAGTGTTACGGTCTAATTGTACCACATTGGCAATAGCAGAGGTTGATGTGGGGTTTATAGGCTTATGGGCCCTTACACCCTTTAAGCTAGCTTTTAGGGTAGGTTCTCCCATAAGACCTGTAACACATGGTTTATACTTTCAGTAAAAGCCAGCTAATGTTTTATTTGGATTAGTCATTTTCTAAAAATGACTTGGGCATTGGTCAATGTTCATCTGCTGATTGGGGTTCCTCAGGTTGACCCATCTTTCTCCATTTTCAGGGGCTGAGTTCCAAGCCAATGATTTGGGTTTGCTCATTGAGAACACATCAGTTGAACAACTTGGCTTGATTAGGAAAGTAACGATTAAAAAAGATTCCACCACCATTATTGCTGATGCTGCATCTAAGGATGAATTACAGGCTAGGATTGCGCAGCTGAAGAAAGAGTTGGCTGAGACAGATTCTGTTTATGACTCTGAGAAATTGGCCGAAAGAATTGCAAAACTTGCTGGTGGTGTTGCTGTTATCAAAGTCGGAGCTGCTACAGAAACTGAGCTTGAGGATCGTAAACTCCGTATTGAAGATGCAAAGAATGCAACTTTCGCTGCCATAGAGGAAGGGATTGTTCCTGGTGGTGGGGCTGCATTGGCTCATTTATCAACTCTAGTTCCTGCAATGAAGGACAAACTTGACGATGCAGATGAGCGGCTAGGTGCTGATATTGTGCAGAAGGTAATACATCTCTGTTCATTTGTAGGGGATAATTTGTTTACTAGAATTGACGTTTTTACATTTGAGAATAGAACAATGAGATAAAGAATCTGGAGCCTGAGGTCACTTTTTCCTGCACGGAAGCTATAACGCTTCCTTAAAATCATTTTCTATGAGCTTTTATATGGTTTTTTCTGTTCTCTTTTATGTTGATTCTTGCTTCCTATGGACTTGGCTATTTGTAGGCATTGGTAGCACCGGCATCATTAATTGCTCAGAATGCCGGGATTGAGGGTGAAGTAGTTGTAGAGAAGGTGAAGGCTAGTGAGTGGGAGATTGGCTATAACGCCATGACAGACAAGTACGAGAACCTACTGAACGCGGGAGTAATTGACCCAGCAAAGGTCACAAGATGTGGTCTCCAGAATGCAGCGTCGGTTGCTGGAATGGTCCTTACTACTCAGGCCATTGTCGTTGAAAAGCCGAAGCCCAAGGCACCTGCAGCAGCTCCTCCACAAGGGCTTACCGTTTAGACACAGAAATATAGTAGCTAAATTTGTACTTGAAGAGTGTTCTGTCGGCGGTGAATGTGGTGAGCAGATAAGATAAAGAAAAGCTTGGTTCAGTGATTATGGAATGTTATATTATTAGATACGAGGATCTGGAAAGCTTGTAATCAGATTTTTGGCATATAGAGTTGAAGTCCCGTTTCCCATTCCACCAATATCTACAGTGTATGCATGTTGTCTCAAGTGTTGAGAGAGAAGTGGACGCCCCCAGAAACAACCGGGAAAAGAAAACAACCCAAAGAATGGAGTAGGGATCCACTGATCACGTTTATGATGTCAGCTCCTGTTTAACCTGCAAAACGATGTCATTAGACAAGACAATCTTGGACACCCACCCTCTAAACTTATGATCAATAATGTAGGATTAAATAAAATAGTTAAATTAGACAAGAAGATTTGAAATCCAAAGAATGATGATTTTTTTTGGTAAGTAGAATGATGATTTCTGTATGAGAAGGCTTTAAGTATGGAAGTTGCTTTGCTTGGGACAACAAATGAAGGAAAATTCGGTTTGTTTAGAGGAAAATTCTTTCGAACTTTTCAGGTTTAATAGGTTCAGATATGATTTTTAGGGTTTCTACTTTTAATTTTAAATTTTAAATTAACAATAATTAAATAATTTCTAATAAGTTACAAAATTAAATTGTCATGAAATTAAAATTTATAACCTTTTGTAATTTTTCTTAAATTGTTTGTGAAATTATTTCGTAAGTCTATGTGTTTGGTTTTAATAGTACCTACATAGATATTACAAGTGGAATAGAGAAAGTTAGGTAAAGTGAAAACTTAATGCTGTTGATTATTATTATTGTTGTTATTTATTTTGAAATATTCAACACATAAGACTATTCTACTACTCCTTTTCTTATCCATAAATTGAACTAATAATTATAATAAGCAAAAAATGAAATCTTTTATAAATTCAGATGCAATAATGAAAATGAAAGTTTGTAGAAATACAAATACTCCCAGTACGTGGAAACTCATTATTTATGGATAAAGAAAAACAAAACTAGAGTAGATGTATAATATCGGATTCAAAATTGTAACCTAGCATTACTTATTGATTCTATACCGATTCATAACTAGAAAATTTTTCTGATCCTTTGTTAATCGGGGATAAAATTTTAAAAATTAGAAATGTCAATATAGAAATGATACTTAATTTTATTATAATGAGATTGAATTTTAGTAATTTAATTAACATAAAATTTTATAATTATAATTATAATTATAATTAAATGTTGATTAAGTTCGACTTAATATATCATATTTATTTTTATTTAAGAAATATTTTATTTAATTTATTTTTAAAATTTCACATTCAATTTTAACTTGTTTAAAATATTTTTTCTCTTTAATTGTGCTTTGAATGTATCGCTAAGTTCCTAAATATGTTGGTGATAGATACAAATTGTAATTATGAATTATATTCAAGCTTAGATAAATAAAATTTGTCCTATTTAATTTATCTTCATTTATCTATTAACATTTACTAACTTATTATAATCACTTAATATGAGCAATATTAAATTGCTTTTGACTAATTTTTAGTTTATATTTTTATAATTCAACCATTTCATCCATATTAATGTTTATTCTATTTAATCTTTTTTTTACATCATTAGCAATTAATTCAATTGAGGGTGAGCTTTGGAGCAATTGGTAAAGTTATCCCTTTGTGACCATAAAGTTATAGATTCAAATTACGGAAACAACTTTTTTGTAGAAATATTAAGGGAAAGTTACATACATTACGACTCTCCTCAAATCCCCGCAAAGAGAGGAACCTTGTGCAATAAGTATATTGACTTTAGTAATTAATTCAATTAATGATATTTGAAGATTATTTTTAAAGAATCGTTATACTTTAATCAAAGATTATTCAAATCAATATTAATTAGAAATAATGAAACATTTTCCTTAATCACTTTAAGATGATGAATCTCATATTGAATATTCAATTACCTCTATATAGTTGATATATATCTAATAACCTACTGATTAAGCTCACGAGAATATGTAATAAGTAGTATGAAAATATAAAATACTTATATGAAATATTTTAAATATCTCAAGTTGAAAATTACTTTTATAATTATATCAATAAGAATTTTTATAAATATATAAGTAATGTTTCAAATAAAATTCTTAATAAAAAGGTCACTTTTGATTCGACAATTGTGATCTTAACATTCTAGAGTGAACAATTATAATCCTAACATTTGGAAAAACATTACAGTGTAACCCCACTTTGATGGAAAATTCTAACCTTTCTGTTAAGTGCATTTGTTTTATTATTAATTATGAGACCCACCATTTATATTAAACATTAAACAAATCATTTTTTGTTGAGAAGAGGGATTAACAAATTGGTAAACAAAGCGATATTACCTTCATAGTTTTGTTTACCCTTTCTCTGAAATCCCTCCGACCCTTCCTCATTCCTCCGATATTCTATTTGAGCGTTTGGAATTGTTCACCATCTGGAATCCGTCAATGTCTAGAATCCCTTACCTTCTCACGTCTCTTCTCGTTCGTCGCTATGATTACAAGGTGAGGAGGCATTGCATTGGGAAAGAATCGGCTGCAAGCAGGCACCATCGTATAAGAATCGCTCTCATAGGTGAGTGTCTATGTTATTTGGTTTAACATTGGATGGGTATGGCATGTTTTGTTTTATTCACCGTCTTGATATTGAGCATTTTGATTGGTACAGCATTTGAGTAGAGTTGTCTATTTGTTAGGTGATGTCAAATTTGTAGAGTTGTGATAGAGATCATGTGATGATATATTCCTATTTATAAAAGGAGAATCTATTTCAGTAAATATATATTCCTTTGCAGTATCGTATTCTGTCATTTTATATTTAATATTTCTGCTGCCTGTTTTCAACCAAAATGAACATTCCAGAGCAAACTTTAAATAAATCAGCATTGTATGAGCAAACTGACATTTCTTTGATTGCTGGCTCCTCCTTCAATGTTAATAAGTTGGGCTCAGTACCCTTTGTAGACAATATATATGGACAGAGCCCATTGACTAAGCAATATACAGTATTTTATAATATCAGAACTCCGCCAGCTACGATAGTCGTTTTCTGTATATTGCATTTTGTTCCTCACCTCTAATTATAATAAAAGAAAAGTAAAAGGGTGGGTCTTTGTTCATTGGAGCTTGGCTCCACGAATCCTGAGGCACGACATGAAACCGAAATACACGGCACATATGATATATGCCCTGTAAAGTTGAGGAGTTGACTTGAAGAAAGAGGTCGCGTGTCTGGCCCATGAGACAGCTGAGCTGAGTTGAGTTGAGAAGGACAACGTGACAACTCCGTCCAATATGTTATATGTTTGACAAGTTAAATTCCATTTTCCACACAAACATTTGATTCCATTATAGAATCTGCTTTGGCGGAGCACGCGTCTCTACTTTATTACCTACAACTCATAGACTTTATCAACTATTATTTTCTTTCAATCAAATTTGTTAATAGCCGATGGCGGTCAATTGAGGTTAGTACAAGTTTTTGGTGGGGTAGGAAAAGAAGCTTCCAAGCCAGTAGTCATAAGACAAAAGAAAACAGGGAAAAACAAAAAAGGGAAGACTTCAGTGGAATGAGAAAGAGTTGGAAATCAATGTCATACAAATAATTTAGACCTTGACAACAACACCAAATCACCTATTATCATTATTTCTGTTTCATAAAAATTCATTCATTTAATAAATAGGACCTACAAATATTAAATGATCAATATTAGTTTTGATTAAGGCCGTTGAAGAGGTCGTAGGTTTGATTTCAACATCCACTTTTTTGTTAAAAGGAACCGCCTGTCTTACAAAAAAATTAGTAAAAATAGAAATTTTTAATGTAATTCAATTCAATACACATGGTGCTTTAATTCATAATTAGTATTAGATGAAGTATTAATTTAGGAAGCTCTCATGAAATCAACAGGGATCTCAGAACGAGCATGACTCTTTTACAATCTTTTAATTACCCAAGCTTGCTCAAACTATTGCCTTAATTTGGTGGCCTAAGGTTGAGTTGAAGATGTGATGCGGTACATAAAGATATTAACTTCGGAGAATAATCTTGAATCAATTAACTAAAAATGCATTTAATGCAAATTCGAATGTGGATATTCAAACTCCAGTTTGAAATAATTAAAACTCATATTTAAACCTTAAATGTTGAAGTTGGGTTCTAGCTCTCGTTACTCTGTACCTAATTTAATATATGCTTGGCGCAAACAACATTTGTCATTGTTATAATAATTGGTTCATCTGAAAAAATTATAATAAGAGCTACATATTCAATATATTATTCACTTGTAAAATACATGGTGTTTACTAAACATGGCATCGATCCTGCGCCATGAAAAATCATGGAATTGATTCCATTATTTAGAAGGAAAAAAAAAAAAAAAGAAGAAAAAGGACTAATTAGGTTGCCAAAAGCCAATGAGTATCGAAGGGAACAGTTCAGTAATGCCACCTCCCACTGTTACGTACCAAAAGCTTTGATCAAAAAGAGTAATTTGGAGTGCTTTGAGTTTCCTGCCTAAATTTGGAAGCATTCAACCAAACATCCTTTGCTTCACTAAAAACTATGCATTAGAATCGAACATGATCTAGCTATTCTAAGGTGCTGTTTAGTTGGTGGAGAAACGGCATATCTATTCTATTCTGTTGGCAGTGGCACCTTTTGTAAATTCTGTTTAACACTTTGAGATTTGAGAATTGTTCTTCTCTTCTATTTTCAATAATTTCAGGCTTGTCACAATGTCATTACATAATCAGAATACTACTTCCATGGAGGACTTTATTGTATATCGAATGGCCGCTATTTTCTCTTTCCTAATTCCTGTGAAATGAAAATTAAGGGACAATATTTACAATGATTCTTTCGTGTTGGTGTCGTTAAACATATTTAGAAAAAGAAAAAAAAAGTTATCAGAATATAAAGGCAATTGAATACGCACATAATTAGGAAGTTTTCAAAATTTATAATATATAGCAAGAAGCTCTCTTTTCCTCCTTTTATTATTTAAATTTTCTTGTTTTATTAAAAATTTCCTTATCTTTATTATTTTAAAATTTTAAGAGGCTTTATTTTATTTCTTGAAGTGAAAATATTAAAATTTTATTTCATAATTGTACTTATTGTTGTTAAAATAGTTTGTTAGGAAAAAATAGCGCATAGAGGGAAAAAAAACTATAGAATAAACCGATAAATAAATACAATAAACTCAATAAAAATTTACATAAAAAGTTGTTCTCTTGTTTTTTATCCGATATCTTTTCAGGTTTTGAAGAAACATCATCCTTCATTCCTCTGTCCACATCAATAAAATCAAAGAGATCCCTATAATACAGAAGGTCTTCTATCATGGGCCTCCATATCGAGTAATTTGATGGTGTTAACTTGACTGTAGATCTACTTCCACCTTCTATTACGATGGATTTTATATCACTTATTGGGAGAAAATAATAGAACTTTCTAAAAAGTCAACTGATTATCAATGATAAGAAATAACTCTTCAAATTGTAGCAGCAAAACAATACGAGAATAAGAAACTAAACGATGAAACAAACACCAAGATTTAACATAGAAAACTCTAATATAGAGGGAAAAATCATGAGACAAGCTGAAAAATAAATCCACTAAACTCAATAAGGACTTATAGAAAAAGTTGATCTCTTATCCTCCCAACAAGTTGTCTCACAAAGTTTTAGGATTGAAACCAAAGTTGATATCACCCTCAAACTAATCCCAAAAATAATCAGACAAGGATGAGAATTTAACCCTCTTTGCCTTCTTTCTATTTTTTCTCACTTTTGGACATTGTGACAACACTCATTATCTCTTCTTTATCTCAAGTATAGATCAAGGCTCTAATGAGCTATTTATAAGCTCATCTAACTTACAATTTAGAATCCTAATGAACTTAACTAACTAGATCACATCTTATCGTAATCAGATTACATCACATCATGCAATAAGATAACACTCTTATCTAAATAGGACTCTATCTGATAGGATTTATCTACATCACTACTAACAAGATAAGAGATTATATTTAACTAAGAATGATACATCCCTACCTACGAAGATCTTCATTATCTTCAGATGATCCTCCTATGTGTTTTTTAATTTTTAAAGTTGATGTCTATCTATTACAATCTTATCTGCCACATCATTCAAGATCTCAAAATAGGGCTGGGTACTCAATAGTGATTTCAAAAGTCCATCGTATTTAACTAAACTCACATTTGACTTATTCTAAATTTATTTTAAGTTTATCTAAAAAATGGGTGTATATAGTTGGCTCAAATTTAATCCACGTTGTTGCAATACTCTTCCTTTTCGCTAGCATTTCTATCCTTCCTAACAACCAAAATTTTGCTCCATTTATTGCTACTGAGATTTGCAGGTTGCCATAAGTGGTGTTGTCAAAGTCATCCTCAAATGTTTCTAGTTGTCGAATAATTAAAATGTCTCGTACATTGGCCATTATAGTGATAAATAGGGGTGAGCATTCGGATAATTCGGGACCATTTTTTACTGCCGGCCTGAATTACCGAAAATTTGTTTCATCTTATCCGGCCCGAACTTGAAATTTCATTACCCGAATTGAATTACCCAAAATTTTGTTTGGGTAAAGCCCGAATTACCCGAAATTTTGTTTGGTTCTTATTCAAAAATTACACAAAATAACTAAATACTTGAATTACATTATCATATCTCAACAAATAATTGAATTCACTAATAATATAACCAAATATTTCAATTAACTAGCATAATTAATCTTTTAATTCTACAAGAAAAATAACGAAATGTATTTTCATAATTTTTTTAAACCTAATTCGGATAATCGGGCCGGCCTGAATTTTTTTGGAGTTATCCGTCCAGGCCCGAAAATAATTCGGGTAATACCTCTCCCAGCCTGAATTACCCGAAATTTAATATTTTCTTATCCGAATTAATTCAAGTCGGGTTGGGTACTCGGGCCGGCCCGAATAATGCTCACCCCTAGTGATAAAGGATCAATTAAAACATATTGCAGAAGAGGAGCGTATCACCATCTGCTTGTTGTCAACTTGGCTTATAGAGTTTGGTTGAAGTTCTTATAAGACATGGATATTACCAAGAATGGTAGAACAACTAAAGATGTAACTACAGAAGCTATTTGAGATGTTGGAAGTTGAAGTGTATGTGACATAGGTTCTAATCCATACATTGCTGCCATTGCAAATGCAAATTCTTCTATAGTTGTTCCTTTTATAAGACCATTATTTCCTGATATTTCAAACTTTGAAATATTTGATGGCAATAATTTTAAAAGATGGCTTGAAAGGATTTTCTCAAGTATGGATGTGTATGGTGTAGCATTTACCTTGACAAAACCAAAACCTTCTGATAAAATTTCAAATAGAAAAAATTGAACAATAGAGTCAGGCCAATTAAGAGATATAGGATTCAATCATTGTTAAGTATACAATTGAAAAGGTGGAAAAACAAAAGTTCATAATTGGTTAATTTTATCAGTGGGAGATGACAGATAATAAAGACATCAAATCTCTAATTAACAAACTCCATAAGCTTCTAAAGGATCTCAAAGTTGAAAACATCAATCTGCAAAAATAATTTATCGCAAGTTTATTAATTGAAAACTGCCTAAATCTTGGAATGACTACAAATAATAGCTAAAGCATAAATATTGACAATGGTCATCACCAGATCTGATTATGCACATAATTATTGAAGAAATGAATCGTAAGGAGTTTCAAGCAGGTAAAGCAAAAGAGATGTCTTCGAAAGCCAACATGTTAAAAAGTAACTAAAGTTCCTATAATAACAAAAGGGACACAAATAAATAAGAATAATAGTTGTAGACCTGATTTCAAACCTAAAATGAATAATCCCAACTTTAAAAAGAAAGGCTCTTGGTTTGTTTGTGCAAAGGCAGGTCATCCTGCATCTCAATGCAAGAAACAGGTAAGAAATGACAATCATAATAAACTAAATACAAATTTGGTTGAAGGAGATGACAACAAAATTATAGCTACTGTTATTTCTCAAGTTAATATTATAGTCAATGTGAATGATTGGGTGGTAGATTATGGTGCTATAAGGTACATATATGCAAAAAAAAAAAAATGCATTCACCATCTATACTCTATTAAATAAAGGAGAAGATCGATTTTATCTTGCAGACTCTCGAACGACAATTTTTGATAAAGGCAAAGTCCTTTTGAAACTCAAATTTGGCAAGAACTTGGCATTGAATGAAGTACTTCATGTCTAATTATTAGAGTTAATTTAATTTCTGTGGCCTTATTGGGAAAAATTAAGGTTAGAGTCTTATTCGAATCCAATAAGATTGTTATGAAAAAATGATATATTTATAGGGAAAGGTTACTATTATCAAGGATTATTTATATTAAGTGTTTATGAGATTATTAATGAAAATAATGCATGCTCTTCTACTTATTGATTCTTTTGATTTATGGCATGTTAGATTAGGCCATGTTAATTTTCCTATCTTAAAGATATGCGATCTCTTGGTCTTATTTCTGCTAATGGTAATGCATGCATGGATAAATGTGTCATATGTGCTCAAAAAAAAATAACTAACAAATCTTGTGCATTGTTAACAGAGAATCTAAATTGTTAAGTTTAATTCATATTGATCTTGGTGAACTAAAACATGATCTAGAGGTGGTAAGAAATGTTACATAACTTTTATAGATGATTTTTCTAGATATGCTAAAGTGTATTTGTTAAAAATAAAGATGAGGATTTTATTATGTTTTATTGTTTAAAATTGAGATAAAAATCAATTAAATAGGAAAATAAAAGAGTTGATCAAATAGAGGAGGTGAATATGTTTTATTTAATGACTATTGTGAAAAGGAAGGAATAATCTATGAAATTATAGCCCTATGCCCTTTAATCAAATGTGTAGTAGAAAGGAAAAAATATAACTATAAAAGAAATGACGAATACTTTTGCTTGTTAGTTGTTCTACTCCTAATAATTTATGGGATGAAACTATTTTGTCTGCATGTCATTTACAAAAAAATTCCTTATAAAATAATTGATAAGACACCATATGAATTATGGATAGGTTACCTTTCTAATTTGAAATATTGAAAAGTGTGGGGATGTCTTGTGCTAATAATAATATTGCTTATAGATTTCTTATTTTGAAAAGTGATATCATTGATAGTAACACTATCATTGAGACAAAGTATGCATAATTAGTTATGCTAATAATAATGTTGCTTATAAATTTCTTATTTTGAAAAGTGATGTCATTGATAATAACTATCATTGAGACAAAGAATGCATAGTTTTTTGAACATATTTTTCCACTTTTTGACATAACTTCTTGTGTGTCCACTGTTACTATTGATTGTGAAAACTCTAAAAAGTTGTTGAGAAGGAGCAAAAGACCAAGAAAAGAATTGTTCAAAATTATCCTTTATTATTTTTGGTTGCAATTTCTTCTTTTGATGCACCATTTTACAAAGAAGTCATTAAAAATAAGCTTGACTTTATTTTTAAAAATAAAATTTGGGATTTAATAGATTAACCACCAAGTGCTAACCTATTGGTTGCAAATGAATTTTCAAAAGGAAATTTAAACTAATGGTTCTATTGAGAAATATAAAGCTTGTTTGGTTTCTAAAGATTTTACTAAAGATGTGATATTGATTATTTTAGTACTTACACACTTGTAACTAGAATTTCATCAATTTTGTATTTTGATTGCTTTAGCTTTTATCCATAATTTATGTATTCACAAAATCAATGTCAATTTTACATTTTAAATTTTAATTTCAATGAAAAATTTATATGGTACAATCTAAAGGTTTTTACACAAAGTTTGTAGATTGCAAAAATATTTGCATGGTCTTAAACAAGCCCTAAGTAGTGACATGAAAAATTTGATCAAGTTCTATTAAGTGAAGATTTCTCTTCTATTGAAGTGGTTAAATATGTGTATACTATAGTTATTGATGGAGAATGTATGATTATTAGTTTATACGTGGATGACTTATTTATTTTTGTTACTAGTATTAATGTTGTATGTAGTACTAAAACTTCCTATCTTTACATTTTAATATGAAAGATACGGGGGGAAGCTCTTGAGTGTTAAAATAATAAGGAATGCATCTGGTATAATGCTATCACAAGACCATTAAGTTGAAAACTTATTAAGAAGTTCAATTTTTTTCTATGTGAAACTAGTTTGTACTCCTTATGATGCTAACACTCTTTTGGTTAAAAATAAAAGTGATATTGTGGCTTAGTTAATTTGAGTATGCTTAGATTTTTATGAGTCTAATGCATTTAATAAACATTACATGATTTGATATAGCTTATGATGTGCGTAGATTGAGCAAGTATTTTTTATGAGTCTGATGCATTTAATAAACATTACATGATTTGATATAGCTTATGATGTGCGTAGATTGAGTAAGTATACTCATAATCTCAATTGTGATCATTGGGCTGCTTTAGTCAGACTAATGAAATATTTGAGAGGCACTATGAATTATGATATTTTATACGATAGGTTTTCCTGTGTATTAGAAGGGTACAATAATGCTAACTGGATCTCTAATTCAGATGAGATAAAATATACTAGTAGATATGTATTTTCTCTTGATGGAGGTGCAATAACTTAGAATTCGGTTTTTAAAAAAGACTATTATTTCTAAATCAACAGTAGAATCAAAATTTATAACCCTATAGTTAGTAAAAATGAGGCTAAATGGTTAAGATATCTTTAGGAATAAAACTAACACATTCTATGTCTATGCATTGTAATTGTAAGGTTACAATAGTGATTTCAAAAAAATAAAACTTCTAATGACAAAAATAGACACATTCATTTGAGATATGAAGTATTAAAGAAACAACTTAAATGGAATTATATCCATTGATTATGTAAATTCAGACATGAATTTGGCCAATCTTTAACTAAATCATCTAGAAAGAAACAAATATTTGAAACATCAAGGGAAATGGGACTAAAGTCAATGCAAGATAGTAACAATGATGGTAACCCAACCTATGTGAATGGCGATCCCACGAATTAGGTTTAAAGAGGTAATAACAAAGTCATTGATTAAATTTAAAAGGAATGATCAAATATTTATGTATCTCTTATGGTATGTGATTAATGCTAAACTGCAACTTAGTGAGGATGATTTGAGCTCTTAATAAATTCCATAACCCTTTATGTTATGGGTGGAGAATTTAGTTATAATATAAACTTAATAAAATCACCTATGTGAGTATGGAATGGGACTGTTCCTATGAAAATTTAGCTAATCTCTAAAGCACTCATGAATGATTAAGCACATGCATGCGTTATTAGCATAAACACGCAATGAACAAGAGAGATGGCGAGGTGTAATATGACTAATAAGAACTATAACTTACAATATAATTAGGTGTCAGTTTATAGAAACTTAAAGTTTCACTAATAGTTATATAAGTTGTAACTTATTAAATCTAGTCTCCATTTCCTAGTCGACAGGACACTAGATTTAAATTGTTACATTCTATATTTAATCAACAGTGCTTATTTATTCGTTTATATACATGTTATATTATTTAAATATATGAAGGTTATTTTCTGCTATATTTTTTGAAAGAAAAACACATTTGCTAGGTTAAAATTCTACTTATTATTCCTACTTTCTTTGATAAAAGAAGAGTTTGTTGAATGCTAGAGAGTCTCCTTCAATCTGTACATGTGAGTTAGAATAAATTCTTACGAACAGTTATCTTTTGCCTCGTTTTCTTGTTTTATTTTCTGTCACATGATCTTTTCAGTTTTAGGTTACATGATTATTGAGTTTTCTTTGGCTTATCATTGATTCAGTACCCTTTGTAACTTAACTGAATCTTTGATTTTACCAAATAGAATAAAAATAACATTAAAGTTCTTAGATATTATTAAAAATATAAATATGTTTTTCAACTGTAAAATGTAAATATGCAAAATTTTATCAATTAACTCAAGTTAAAAGAAAACAATAAAAAATGTTTTGTTGAAACTCTTTCTAATTTTATATATTGAAATAAAATAGTCAAATTCTAACATACTTAATATACAAGGTTCCTCATTTTGTGAGAATTTAGAGAAGATTATAATATACACAATTTTTTTTATATTTATAAAGATATAATTTTGTAACTTGAACTTGTAATTTTATAATTACAAAGAGTAGTTGGCGGCGCACTCTATTATTTTATATAATGAAATAAGAAGGACAATTGTTATTCTAAAATAAAATAAAAAAAACGCTTTATCTAGAAGAAGCATCTCAAATCTCAATAGTAAATTTAAAATGAAAAAAAGAAGAAGAATAAACTCATTCAAAAAGGAGGTTCGCCTACTCCACAATGACAATAATTAACGCGGGCATGGTAGATGGCGCGACGAATGTGATTGCGCCGAACCTTTCGAAATTGCAAATGAGAAAGCCCAAAGCAAGGCACCACAACCATTTAAGGTCAACTGTCTTTTTTTCTTCGATCTGCGTAAGCGTAACTAAACCGTTCATATAGCTGTTTCATTAATTCAGCTTTAGCTTTAGATTAGAGAACAACAATTCATTTTGTAAAATAATACTTAATATATTGTAAAAATAGTGGTTTGAGTATTGGTTTGGAAAGCCATTGTTTTATTCTTAAAACCACATGGCATGCCATGGACAGGGAGGTGGCTTCCTCCGTTGGACGTCAATTCAAACGCTGCGGAAATATTCCATTCGCTTAATTTTTTTTTTTTTTGGGCATATAAGGGAAGGTAACAATTACATAATAAAGCGGGGAAGCTTATTCTAACGATATCTTTGAGGAGGATCGAAAAGCACTCGTAGAGTGCAGTTACAAAAGTGGTAATGCCAAAAGTGGTAATTACTTACACCTTCAAAATTCCCACTGCAACTCAAACGCCATGTGCTGTTTCCAAAAAATTGAAAAAGAAACGGAGGGACCATCTATTCATGCTTTCTTATGTTTGGTTATCATTACTCAAATCTACATCAAAATTGAACATGAATCTCCAAGCAGTAGGTCCCCGGTTCTCGTCTCATAAATTTCCCAAGGAGCATGCGTTTATGATTAGATTGTTATTAATCAAGTCATATTAAGCCACAACATTACTTCTTTATCTTAGTTGTGTCATTACTCTTCATTTCCGGTATGCAAAAAGACAGAAAAAGAAAGCTATGACATGATTGTGCTTTTACTTTTGTTTTCTTTGCTCGTGCCATGGAAGTCGGAAGTCGTAGTTAGACCGCAATAGATGGATCGGATCCCATTCTAAAGATTAGTTAAAAACGGTTTTTAATAATTAATAATAAAAAGCCTTAGAAATTAGAATGGGCAAAAAGTCTTGGGATGACGGGATTTAATAATACGGACCATTGGGATCTCATTCCATGTCTAATTGAAGGCGGTTTTATGAAAGCAAAGCCTTGGAATGAGCAAGCAGAGATGTTTGAAGTCATACGGTCCAGTCTCAACTCTCAACCAATGTATGATTTCTTATTGACCCATTCTTTATTGACCCATTCCTAGCTTTCTTTCTTGAATTTTTATTATTCATCCCCGGTACGACTGAAATTATTTTGAGCCCATGCATAAAATATCTTTTATCGTGCTAAGGTAACACAACATGATATCTATATATATATATGTTACGGACTCGGTTGGTCCACCTCGGAGGCATGAAAGTGATACACTAAATAATAGTACCATGTTAAATCACCATTGGATCTCTTTTCCTAACCTCGTAGTCACGAGTTCAGCTCGTGTTAGGTGGTGTCGGTGGTTAGATTAGATTGACTATGCTTATTCTAGTTTTATTACAAACTGTCGTTTTTCTAAATTAGAAATTGTACTAATTTAATGAAAGTAGATGATATTTAATGTAAAATCTTCCAGTTTTAAAATTTTAGCTTAAGGACCAAAACGAACTCCTTAAGGTTCTTTACAGTTTTTGTCTATTTAGTAAAATTTGTTTCCTAGAAGTACTTTTTATTGAATAGTTAGAATAGCTCAAACTATATTTGTTTATTCTGTACATTTTTTGCTCTTCGTGTACGTAAGGAGCAACCTAACTCTTGTAGATCGACAATGTACAAATCTCACATGGTTGAATGACTTTGTCTGATCCATCCTCCATAAGGGAAAGGAACAAAATGAGAGTAATTTGGGTTATTCGGTGACTGAGCCTTCTTGGTTCACTGTGAAGATTATATTAAAAGGGCTGGTTAAACTCCTGTACGAATTTTACGGCAGTTACTAGATGATATTAGGGTGGGAGATATTACTAATTAATTCCTAAAAAGAACATTTAAGCAAAATTTTAAAGGATTAATTACCTAAAAGCCTAATCTTTCTTCAATTTTTAATTATAGTTTGAGCTTTAAAATTAAAGATAAAATGTTTAAATTTTAATTTTTTAAATTTTAGCCTAAACTTAAAAAATAGTAATTAAATATTCAAATTTATAATTTTTTCAATTTTAACCCAACATTAGTGTTTTCGTTAAATTTGCTAATATAGCTTGTCATGTGATTTAAAAATCTTAACAATTAATACACATAAGTTAAAATTAACACAACAAATGAAGATTAATGAAACGACGTTATTTAATCATATAATTAAAATGTTGTTGTTTAAAATAACTTAAATCATATTATGTAATCTTGAAGACTTTACACTTTAATTTCAAATTTTTCTTTATTTTAATTTATTCTTTCGATGTCCTCACCTTTAAATATTTAGATTACGTAGCTTCGATACTCTCATAATAACGACATTAAATGAACGAACTAAAAATAAAGAAATTAATAGTGTCCTGTGCTGTAATGCGAAAGTTGTTTGAAATGTCATAAAGATAAACAAAAAACAAAGGACTAACAGTATCAAGAGAACAATACGTAATATTGGGCAAGAATTAAAAAAGCTTAAAAGTATTGGTTGGGTCGGCAATATTGGGCCCAAGTCCAATATTACGGGCCGATCGATCAATCTCACAACCATGGCTTAATCTGGGTCTAATCTATATATCCACAGCCCATTAGCATAGGAAAATCTCCCATGCACGTACGTAAGAAACGTAAAGACCCAAAACCTAGCAGGAAAACGTATATAAGGTATTATTCTCCCATAACCAAGGTACAATATCATAACCTAGTTGCTTTCTCTGATCTGTATTAACCTTACCTCCACCAAAGACTTACTTGAGCGTCGGAGGGGCAAATCGGGATTTCACCCCCGACGTGCCTTCCCTTTGTTTTGCGGAGACTTTTTCACCAAGATCGCTTCAATGGACATCGAGACATGGATCGAATGGCGATAACCGCCAAATTAATCCGCAGAACCATTTACGCCCACCGTGGGGCCCGACGTCCGAACCACGCCCGTAACCACTCAAATCGGCCATGCGGCGGCAACGAATCTGGACGTAGCACCGTCACGGCTCTGGCGATCTGGTAACTTAGGTTTCAAATGCCACCATTATACTTTGTCTGCATCGCATGTCTCACGCACGGAATCCTCACATCCGAATGATCGCAGACCTTTCGACTTTTGAGCAAGAGGAATGAGCGCTACCATGGAGGATAATATCGCTCGACACACATACAAATCCCGGCCGACCGATCGAAGCGCACCCTCCTCCGGTCGGGCACACCACTGACTCGAAGCGAGATAGAGGAGGCCGCGATTTGTTGATCCGACAAATCTTGCGACCTCGCAAACAAAGAACCACCCCAGAGACCGCCACAAGACGGCCAACCGCCGCCAAACTAGCGTGATAAACGATCATCGCTATTTGAAGCCCTAGAAAAACCGCGGATGATCGGTCTCACGCGACTATGAAGTTATCGAACAGATCGCCCGTCGGGCGCAATACATTCTCCTTTACTTGGAGATCTTGGATAGTCTCCGTACCGGCACAAAAAATACCAACACCGAGAAGTATAATGGGAAAACCGACCCCTGGACTACATGCAAGACTTCCACCCATGATGAGCCTACATTGCGTTCGGACGCTATCCAATGCAAGGCTTTCAGACGACTTTCCAAGAGGGAGCTCGGCGATGGTTCAACAACTTACCTCCAGTCAGATAACATGCTTCAAGATTTCGGATCGCTCTTCCCGAACCAATTCGCCACCAAGAAGTTTAATCGCAGAAGACGGCTTTGAGGTGATGCAACTCACCCAAGGAAGGAATGAGAGTTTGCGGAGTTCATCACTCGGTTTAATAATGAAGCGGTCCGAGGTACCCGACCTCACCGCTTTCGTCTATCGCCGGCCGCCTCATGAGCAATACGAGACGAGGAGTTCAAAAGTCGCTAGCCCTCGATCAGCCCGATCTATTCAGAGATCGATGTCGAAAGCAGATAAGTACATTCACTCGAGGAGGTGTTAAAAACACAAAACGCCGAAAGCGATTTATCGCGGCGAGTGGTAGGTCTGATGAGCCTCACAAAAGACAGAGAGACCAATGACTGAGAAAGCCGAAGCGGCAGCATTGGAATCAATAAGACTTTACCCCGCTTAACAAACGACACGCGGAAGTTTTGACGGCTATGATAATGCGGAGGAAACTATCCGAGAGCCCTGAAAAATGAAACCCCTACGAGGACGTAAACACTAGTGTGTATTGTCGTTTCCACAAAGAAGTCGGACATGACATGGAAGATTGCTGGCAATTGAAGAAAGAGATTGAATTGCTCATACAGAAGGGAAGATTAGGCCGATTTGTGAAACAAGGGCAAAATGCCGACAGGGACAATCAACGTAGAACAGGTCGGCCAAACAATAGGCGACCACCCTGGAGGCGAAATGACAGGAATGACGGGGGGAGGCAGAACACTAATGCCGATAACCAACAAGAAAGAAGAGGGCGGTCAAGGGAAAGAAACGACGGAAATGCCGAACAATGGGATGACCAGACCACCGGGGTCATAAACACAATATTCGGTGGAAATGCGGTGGGGATCCACCACTAAAGGCAGAAAAGATACGCCAAACAGTCGGGCGAAGACGCGCCCATCAAGAAGCCGAAAGAGAACGACGGAATGATTTCTTTCAAGAGTCGACCTAAATGGAGTAAATTGCCCGCATGATGACGCCTCGTCGTAAACCTTAATATGGACGATTCGAGGTGAAACGGGTGATGATAGACACGGCAGCTCGGTCGACCGCTATATTACGAGGCTTTCAAGCGGATGAAGGTGCCCAAGAGCGCTTACTACCTACGGACGGCCCCATCGAGGAGTGACAGGGCGCCGACTTACCCGCTCGCTCGGGTAAATTTGAAAGTGAAGTTCGGTGAAGCCATGTCAAGTAGAAAGGAACGTTGAGTTCTTAGTCGTTAAATTCCATGGGCGATAACGCGATAATCGGCCGGGCTACAAAATGCCCTTAGATCGGTCGCTCCACTTACTACCAAAACATGAAATTTCCGACACCTCACGAGTCCTGGAGTTGTCGAGGCCAATGTAAAATTGCTAGAGAATGCTATTTAGCGGAGACGAAGACATTAGATGGTACGGTAGTACTTACGAGCTCTCTTGATGTGAGAGCCGATTAAAAGGTGGAAAGGATAAATCCGTGGAAGAAACGCAAAGAGTCGTCTTTGATGAAGCCGACCTCTAAATTTACAAACCTAGGCTCCGGCCGCAGGAGACTGGGTAAAGAAATCACTGACCGTCTGGCGGAGAATAAATCGGTCTTCGCTGGGTACCAAGCGACATGCCCGAATCTCTCGATCGGTCACATCTCACTCCCTCGGCATTCGGCATGACTATAAGCCGATCAGACAAAAGAAGCGATGCCACAGCAAAGAACGACAGGGGGTGATCAAGAAGGAAGTAGCGAAACTGCTAGAGGCCGGATTCATCCGAGAAGTCAAATACCCGGAGTGGCTCGCCAACGTGGTGTTGGTAAAAAGAAGAACGGAAATGGAGAATGTGTATAGACTTCACCGACCAACAAAGCGTGTCCAAAGGACGACTTCCATTGCCTAAGATCGATCGGTTGGTGGACTCCACTTGAGGCACGAGCTTTCGACTTCTGGGACGCCTTCTCGGGCTATCATCAGATCCAAATGAGCCTGGAAGACGAAGAAAAGACCGCCTTCATAACCGACCAAGGCACTTTTTGCTACCAAGTAATGCCTTTCGGTCTGAAAAACGCCGGGGCGACCTATCAACGGCTCGTCACAGAAGTCTTTAAACAATAGATAGGTCGGACGGTGGAAGCTTATGTGGATGATATGGTGGTAAAGAGTAAGACGGCCATGAGCATGTGCGAGATCTCAAAGAAGTCTTTCAGACTTTAAATAAGTTCCAGATGAAGTCAATCCGGAAAATGCGTCTTCGGTAGCATCCGAAAATTCTCGGGTTTATGATCACTCGGTGGGATCGAAGCCAATCCCGAGAAGATTGAAGCCATCATACGATGTCCTCGCCACAATGCTTGAAAGACGTGCGATTCGAACGGTCGGGTAGTTTCACGAAAGCAGATTTATTTCTAGATTGGGAGACAAGTGCCTCCCATTTTCAAGGTCCCGAGGAAAGCAAATGTAACCCAGCCCAATGGCCGGATGAGTGTGAAAAGCTTTCCAACACTTGAAACAATATTTGTCTAGACCGCCTGCTCGCAAAGCCCTACCGGTGGGAAACCCCGATTCTATATTTGGCCGTCACGGAAGGGTCGATCAACAGCAGTATTTATTCGATCCGAAGGAGGCGAGCAACACCCCGCCTACTACGCCGAAAGTGTTGACCGGGCGTAAACGCGATCTGCCCATAGAGAAGCTAACACTCTTTTGATAATGGCAGCCGTAAAGTCGAGACCTTACTTCCAAAGTCATACCGCTGAGGTATGGACCGATCAACCCTCGTGCAAGGTCCAAAAGCCCGAAACCTCGGGTCGGTGATAAAGTGGGCGGTAGAACTAGGAGAGTTCGATATTCAATACAAGCCCCGCACGACCATCAAAGCACAAGTGTTGGCGATTTCATTGCGAGATGAGCCAACCGAGCTCGAAGGACAGCAGCCTCACTTTGAATTTGTTCGTCGACGGGTCATCCAATGCCGAGGGATGCGGAGCGGGAGTAGTGCTAATTAGCCCGCATACGGATGAGAAAGTGGAGTACGCCTTCTACCGGAATTCAAGGCCTCCAATAATGAAGCGAGTACGAGGCTTTGATAGCGGCCTCCAACTAGCCAGGAGATGGAAGTACGGCATTTGAAGATATATAGTGATAGCCAGTGGTGGTCGCCAAGTCACCGGGAGTATGAGGCCAAGGAAATAACATGATCAAGTATCTCGAGTGGTAAAGCAAGAATTGAGCAACTTTGACAATATTCGATCGTGAGTAGAGCGAGCTCGAAATGCTAGGGGACGCGCTCTCCAAAATAGCTTCCGATCGTGATGTAAACAATATTCTCGTCGAACGACTAGACCGCCCTAGCATCCGAAAGCCGATGAAGTTCTTAACATAAATATTGATCGACCGGCCGGGCGGAACCGATCATGTAATACCTTTTAGAAGGAAAGCAACCGAAGACCCGTCGAGTCCGGAAGTTAAGGAGGAAGGCGGTCAATATACGGTCATCAATGATGTTCTCATAAGCGGTCCCACGACCGGCCGCTACTTCGATGCTGAATGAGGAAGAAGTCGAAGGTGCAATGGCGAAGTCCATGAAGGATGTCGGAAATCACATAGGGGCAGGAGGTTAGCTCACCGGTTGATCGACAGGTACTATCGCCAACGATGAGAAGAGATTGTCGAAAAGGTCGACGGTCGCGAAGCTGCCAGAGGAACAAGAAATGTCTCACCAACCGGCCGAACGAATGATGATCGAAGTCATCCTATCCCTTTCGCTCGATGGGGAATGGATATATGGGGCTTTTCCCCTCGGTCCCGACAAAAGAAATTCTTGATAGTGGCGGTGGAATATTTCACCAAGTGGGTAGAAGCGGAATCATGCCACAATAACCGAGGGAAAATGGAAAGCTTCATAAAGAAGAACATACTGTGCCGTTTTGGAATGCCTATGGTGTTGATCACAGATAATGGCCGGTAGTTCGACAATGACAAATTTAGAGATTTCTGCAATCAGCTAAAGATCGAGCTACGGTTAACTTCGGTCGCCCATCCCCAAAGTAACGGTCTCGCAGAAACACCAACAAAAGATAATGAACGCCTCGAAGCGCTAGACGGAGAAAGACTTGGGTAGAGGAAGTAGATGAAGTATTGTGGGCGTATAGAACCACACCGAACGGAGCCACAGGCGAAACGCCATTTCGGATGACCTTCGGAGCAGAAGCTTTGGTCCCGGTTGAGGCGGCATTGCCTAATCAGAGGGTGTCGGGTTACGAGGAAGAGCAAAATGACGAGGCCCGCAGAGCGAGCCTCGTTCTCCTTAGCGAGGACAGAAAAGGCAGCCGCTTCGCTCGGAAGCCATCAGGCAAAAGGCGACTAAGTTCTACAATAGAAGGGTCAAGCCGAGCAGTGTAAAGGTCGGAGGATACGTCCTACGAAGAGCCGAGGCGGCTGGAAAGCATCCTGGAAAGCTCGGACAGACGTGGGAAGGACCCTATCGAGTGATTAAGCAAGCCGGGCATGGTTCTTACATCCTTAGCGACGAGAAAGGGAAAATTATACCAAGGCCATGGAATTCACAGAACTTGAAAGCTTTCTACCAATAGATAAGTATTCATGCTAGTTAATCTTTCTTTGTTATCATTTTTGTATACATGTGGGTACCTTTTTCCTGTCCCTGCCAGGCAGGTTTTTTAACGGCCCACACCCTCGTTATCATCAATAAAGGGGTTTTTCAAATTTCTTGGCAATAACAAAGTTACATCACATTTGGCAAAGAGTAGAAAATCCAATTAACCACCGCTCGGCAAATCTCCATAGTCGACCTCGATCGATCGGCCGCCAGACGAGATCCTCGGACGCCATCACTATGGCTCGGTAACTCCATAGGTCGACCTCGGTCGATCGGTCGCCAGACGAGATCCCAGGGCGCCATCACTATGGCTCGGTAACTCCATAGTCGACCTCGGTCGACGGTCGCCAGACGAGATCCTCGACGCCATCACTATGGCTCGGTAACTCCATAGTCGACCTCAATCGATCGGCCGCCAGACGAGATCCCCGGGCGCCATCACTATGGCTCAGTAACTCCATAGGTCGACCTCGATCGATCGGTCGCCAGACGAGATCCAGGGACGCCATCACTATGGCTCGGTAACTCCATAGTCGACCTCGGTCGATCGGTCGCCAGACGAGATCCTCGACGCCATCACTATGGCTCGGTATCTCCATAGTCGACCTCGATCGATCGGTCGCCAGACGAGATCCTCGACGCCATCACTATGGCTCGGTATCTCCTTAGATCGACCTCGCCGATCGGTCGCCAGACGAGATCCCCGGGGCGCCATCACTTTGGCTCGGATATCCATAGATCGACCTCGGTCGATCGGTCGCCAGACGAGATCCAGGGGCGCCATCACTTTGGCTCGGATATCCATAGATCGACCTCATTCGACAGTCGCCAGACAAGATCCTCGACCTCGCCGGAAAGTCTCCATAGATCGACCATCGTCGGTCGGGTCGCCAAAACGAGACTTCGGAACCATCAATCGCTTCACTTATCGCTTGCTAGATCGCCAAGACAACTCTCGAGACGACGATCATTGCGGTCGATCGGTCGACATGATTTAACTTGCTCGGCCGGTCGGCTACGAGTAACTTCATCGAAATTCTCCAAGTATAAAAAGCAAGAATACTAAAAAGACAAGTTAAAAAGAAGCAAAGATCACATTGAAGAAAATCGGCCGTCACAAGCCCGACCAGTGAGCTTTACAATTGTGGGGAGAATACCCGGGAACCTTGAGAAGCGGAGGAGAAGCCGAACCGGAGGCGGGACCCGTGGGAGCAATCAGTGAGTATCTTCATTAGAAAGATCTTCGAGAGCAAATCAATAGGAGCAGAACCGGGAGCAATCAAGGAACATCTTCATAAGGACCTCCTCCCCTCGAGTGAGATCTAGCCGCCGTCCGGACGCCTCTCTCCCCTCAACTCTTTCTCCATCTCCTCCAAAGAGAGTCCGAGAGCCGCAGGAATAAGGGCTCGGCATAATCTTCGAACGAGGGCACATCGACCCCTCGGAGCATAGAGCTCGTGACCCTTCCTCAAGACCGCTGAGGGCTATATCGCAGCGTAGCTCCAAACTCTCCTCGTCAAGAACCTCCTTTTCCACCGCTGATAGCTTCAACCCGTTGCTCCCTGCATGCATCGCCGCACCTCCTCCAAGGTTTTCTCGGCTTTGTCCCTACTCGCCATGGAACGGCAGCAATCCAGTGAGCCGCCTATTAAGCTCCCGCCCACTCTCACCGCCTTCCTCCACCCTTCACCTCTACCTCCTCTCCATCCTCTCCACCTCCTCCCTTTCTTCTCGGTCTCTCTCCCCCTCTACCGCGGTCAACCGAGTCACCAAGACCTTCTTTTCCTCTTCCAAGGACATATTCTTTGCTGGAGGAGATCCTTCCTCCTTTACAATGCATACTCGTCCTTCAAATCCTTCATTTGAACATGGAGATTCGGACTTCCTAGTCCAGAGTCTCCACCCGCAAAGACGCAAGAAAGGACATCGTCGCAGCCGCATGCCGACACGAACAAGCCGAGATCCCACTCCACGCTACCCTTCTTTCCATGAATGCTCCTCCACGGGGAGTGACCCTCTCGGCAAGATAGCGGGCCACCTCGAGATCCCCAAGCGTGGCATCCTCGGACAATTTCAGGGCAAGCTCCCACTGCCCAGTCTTCGAGATTTTTGCTTTCCCTTTCCCTCTCTTCTGCTTACATGCCCCGGCCTCACCTGCCGGGCAGGAAGATAGGTCACCCAACCGCACCAACTTCTTCCTCTTAAGAGGAGGACCCGCGTCCTCCTCCTCCTCCGCTGAATTTGCCTGTCCCGCATCCGCTGTCACAATCGGCAATGGCTCGGACGCAACAGGAAGGTCCTCCACAGGGGAAACATCCGCCGACACTACCAAGGAGACTAAACCCGCGGACGAATCAGCACCCTCGTTCACCTTCCGGGAAGCCTCCTTCCTCGACGTAGAAGCTCGGGCTGGGGCACCTCCCATCCTCACCATAGCTGCACAACGAAAAATCGAGTTAGAAAATAAAACTAGCTCACCAAAGTCCAACAATTAAGTCCATCACAAGGAGTCAACCGCCGAGGCGGTTTCCTCCTTCTTGAAGTGTCTGGTGGGGATCGGCGAGGAAAGAAGTAGCAAAGCCCCTGGGGTATCCTCGAATGAGACGAAGAAGTCGATTTGCCGAGCTCCTCGATGCGACCAATCACCTCCAACTCATCTCTACCGAGGGACGGTCGACGATCATTCCACTTCTACCAGAGGATACCTCCACTACGACACTCGAGGAACACTCTGGGGCTTTAAAAAGTACTTGGTTCGCCAAGAAGAGATCTTTGAGGCGTCCGGCGGGACGATACCGAAGCGCTCTATATTGCAAAATGGAATTCTCGCCCAGAGCTCTGACTATGGCTCATCCCGAGGAAGTGACGCAGACGCCGACAGAGGCCGGATGGTCAACTGGTGGCACAAAGAATGCCAATCTATTTATAAACCTCCAACTATTTGAGGTATCTCGACTCAACAACATCCCAAACATAGAGCACACCTCGTCAATGATCGGGCGTATGGAAGCCTCATGCCGCCAATCGTAAAAAAGCTACGGAGACGGCGACGTACCCACCAAGTTCTTTGTGAATCCGCTCATTTTCAAGGCCAATCGGGCCTCCACGACGAAGGATGTTAAATTTAATGGCCAACCTGCTCAACTCCCCATAGGTCATCGACGATGCACGTTTCTTGGTGGTACCTCCACAACCAAACCGTCTTTCCTCTCTCTCATCGCCATCTCCTCCGCCATCTCGACCATACTCCCGTAACTACCAATTGACATGAAAAGAAGAGGGATGAAGAAAAGGACGACCTAATCGGAGATTGGATACAGGAAAATCGGACGGTGGAGTATAAGGAAGTTTCGCAAATCGCGAACAAGGAACAAAGCGAAGGCAAAATGTAGGCAAGCAAACAAAGCAAAAGGCAGAAACTCACAACTCGTCGAGTATGGGTATTTATAGAAGGACGGAGAAGGAGCGCCCAAAGTGACCCAATCGGACCACGACGCGTGGAGAAAATCCGAACAGTGCTCGGACACGCAGCATGATCTAAGCCGCAGGAGTTCGGTTATTCAAAATTGGAGGCGCGACAGTTGAAGGGACGTCGGGACGGCAGCCAAGAAGTTAAAAGTGACGATACGTTTGGATTACGAGCAATATCCGAGATCACGAACCGTCGATGAATAAGTATTTCACGCGAGTCCAAGCGTCCGCCAATGATGATGCCGACATGCTATAAGACCGGTTGTCACGCGAATAAACGGTGAAACCGATCGAGAGGGACCTCAACCAATCAATCCTAAAACAACCGCCGGACAACGAGTCGGCTAATACGAAAGATTATACCAAAGAAGTCAAGACCACCAAATTGAAATTACTGAGTCATCTATACCGAGCTATAAAGCCAATGCTCGATCGATCGGCCATATCGCAGTTCGCCCCGCTTCATATGTTACGGAGCGACCGATTTAACTATAACAACGTCTCTTCGACCCTTCTCTTCGCTCGGACTCGAGGAGTAGGGGGCTTATGGTTGGGTCGGCAATATTGGGCCCAAGTCTAATATTACGGTAGATCGATCAATCTCACAACCATGGCTTAATCTGGTCTAATCTATATATCCATGTTCCATTAGCATAGGAAAATCTCCCATGCACGCACGTAAGAAACGTAAAGACCCAAAACCTAGCGAGAAAACGATATAAGGTATTATTCTCCATAACCAAGTCAATATCATAACTCTAATTCTTTCTCGATCAGATTAACCTTACCTCCACCAAAGACTTACTTGAGCGTCGGAGGCAAATCGATTTCACCCCGACGTGCCTTCCCTTTGTTTTGCAGGAGACTTTTTCACAAAGATCGCTTCAATGACATCGAGAGACATGGATCGAATTAAGAATAACCGCTCAAATAGAATCCGTGAGCCAAGATAAATATTTTATTGCCACCTTTTTAAGTTTAGGTTAAAATTAAAAATTAAAAAATTAAAAATTTTATTATACTTTTTAAAGTTTAAAGGTTAACGAGGTTATTAACTCAATTCTAAATAATAGAATTCTTTATTAGTCTGGCACTTAAATGAGAAAACAGAAACAAGCACAATGGAAACACAATTATAGCCGCTGATTTAATTGGCGTGAAGTCCCTTTCCTGTTTGATCCTTTCAAAAAGAAAGTGACATCCTTATCCAAGTTCCCCCTTACATGACCACAAAAATTACCGATAGTGCCATTCATTGATATTCGGGCACGGCCCCACTTTCCCTTCTCCTATAAATACCAACACCAAGAGAGCGGTTAATCCCATTATAGGAATTTCAATTCCAATCCAACCCCAAATCAGTAATTTAACGAAAGAAACCAGAGGCTGTTTTTAAGAGACGGACACAGAAGAAGGGTAGTAAAAAATAGACTCGTGGGGGGCTTGTTTTTGCGATGCGTGGACAGGTGACATAGACATGGCACGATCCTTCTGCTTCTTGTCATCAAATGTCGGATCGTTGTTGCTCTTCTCCGCTACCATAAACCCTAACCGTCTCTATCTCCGATCATAATTATATTTTGTTTCCCGGTCATTCTCGGACTCACCGGAATCAACTCCCCCTCGGTTTTTGTACATACTCCAGGTCCGTTTCTATACCTGCATTGCTCTTTGATTACCTCCACCTGCGTTTCCTACGTGTTCAGTGATGAGGTTGTTGATGCTGACTAGTTTCTTTTTTTGTTTGGTCTTCTTTGCATGTGAAGCAGTTGGTTTTGTTTTTTGCTTGGGAAATTGATTTGGAACTTAAGTGTTTGGTTTTCCAGAATAATGACGGAGGTGGCGAAAGTGCTGTACATAGTGGTCGTGGACGATGAAGACAAAAGAGATAATGGAAAAGAGTCGTTTCGGTACACGCGTCCGGTGTTGCAGAGCACTCTGCAACTCATGGGATGTAAAGCTCGTCATGCTTTCAAGGTATATAGATGTATATGTATATGTATGTATAAAGTGGCTAATCATCTTTTTTTAAAATCAGTTTGGCGGTCACTTTAAGATGTTGCCAAGTTGGTAATTAATAGTCTGTGCTTGTGATTTGGTTGAACGGATGTTTTTAGTGGATCTGGCTTTAAATTTGAGTTTGTTTTATAAGCTTGTAAGTGAGATCGGTCACCTGTTAGCGTATAGATTTGCTTTGATGTTGGATCTGGAGGTAATGTGCTGAATATCGTTTAGCAGAAGTCAATAATTATGAGATGGTTTGTTTCTGTATTGAACTGTTTGGAGTTGTTCTTATTGTGGTTTTGTCTGTCCTAAAATTCATATTGCCTGTGCATATTTGTTACTCTAGGAGTCCACACATGTGGTAGATTTCATGATGTAGTTTCAGTTGGACGTGTTTGTGCTCTTCAAACCAGTGTGGTTTACTTCTTCATGTTCCCTTGTCAAACCTACTTAGTTTTTGATAGCTGTGGCAGATTATTGTGTCTTCTTCTGTTAGTAATTACATTCTTCTTTGTGAATCATGGCCTACATCATTAGAAGGTTTGCACTTTCACTTTTTAGTAATCTTGGTAGTTGTCAGCTTTTTGTATTGGAATTTGTCGCATTTACTGTCCTCTTAGTCCGATTTCAGGAACATCGTCGTTTGCTTGATTTGTTGTGATATTTTCAACTCATATTTCTGCAGGAATTACTTAGTTATTTCATTATGCATTGTCCTTGTTGTTAATTGGTGACACTTTTATTCTCTTTTACAACCATTGTTTCCGTTGACTAGTTAGATGGTCTGAATTAAACACAATCTATTCTCCTTTTCTGATGAGCGTTCTCTTTCTTCTTCCAGATTAGCCAAAGGGTTTTTGAAAAAATAAGAAGTGAATCGTCAATCAACCCTCTGCTGCCAAAAGCAGTGGACACATCAAGCCTTGATTCTTTGAAAGGCAATTCTACGAAACAAGGTGGTTCTTCCACTGTTGGCAACTTGGGTAAAGTACGGGTGGCAAAACATTTTGACTCTGACATGGATGATAAAAGTCTACCATTTGAATTGTATAAAAGGCGTACAACTGTAATTGTTAGAAGAGAAACTTTCTTAAATGTCGTTTGCGATGCTCTTACTGAATATAAGTATGTAGGTCCTAAACAAAAGGTGGACCTAGTTTTGGCATGCAGGTAAAGTGTCAAACTATCACTGTTCGATTAAAATTAGAAGTATTGCTAGGCTTCATTTATGGTGCTCTTTTTCACAAATACATGGCCTTCATTATATTGTTGTATATGCATTGTTGCTGAAAGAACACATTGCGATGATTTATGGTTTGTGAGGCAAACAGAAATTCACTACTGCTATGAAGAATAAAAAAATCATTTCTGTCTTTTTCCCTGCTGTAATGCGTTCAGTGCAGTGTTTTGCTCAACTATCTGTGGAGGAAACCCATTTTCTGCCTTTGCCATTTTTTAAAAAAATTCTGAGCTATTATTTTTCCAATATTCCAGCTTAGTTATGGTTGATATGTGCTTATCATAGAATGTCATTGGAATAGCTGTTGTATATGCATTTTAAATATGAGCTTCTTCTTTACCAGTAAATAGAACCAGATCTTACTTATAAAAAGACAATCCTCCACATTGCTCTGATGAAGGAGCATATGCTTCAATCCTCATTTCTGGGGCAGTTAAGTTACAGAGGATTCTTCTTATTTTTAAAAGTATAAATTGGCTTGTCTACTTCTCTAATGGGTCTGTATCGTGTATTGGAATTAATATACAGGTTGTAATTACTGTAGTGAGACACAATAATTAAACCATTTACTTTGTTCAGATTTGAATTTCATTTGAGTTAGTAAAACACTATTATGGCCTTTTCTTGTTCTTATCTTCATTTACTTTGTTCAGATTTGAATTTCATTTGAGTTAGTAAAACACTATTATGGCCTTTTCTTGTTCTTATCTTCAGGCTCTTTGTAGAATGCTCTTTCCTCTTAAGACTCGTTTTCCTTAAAGTTACCTCACATAGCTTAAGTTCCTGATATTTTGTGTTTTATTACAGAATCAGAGAAAGGAAAGAATCTGTGACAGTGCTGTTGTGTGGGACTAGTGGCTGCGGCAAATCAACTTTGTCTGCATTGCTGGTAACACCTCTAATTTTGAACTAGAAATTGTACTTGTTAGTTTTGCGATTGCCTTTTTTAATTGAAATGAGATTGCGTTTTTGTGAATATACTTCAATATTTCTCTTTCTTTAATGCAGGGTAGTAGGTTAGGAATCACAACGGTTATATCCACTGATTCCATCCGCCACATGATGAGGAGTTTTGTGGATGAGAAAGAAAATCCTCTGTTGTGGGCTTCAACTTACCATGCTGGAGAGTATTTGGATCCATTTGCTGTTGCAGAGGCAAAGGCTAAAAGAAAAGAAAAAAAATTAGCAGGCATTGCAAGTGCACGTCCCAAGGAGGAAGGAGTGGATGGATGTGCCGCAGGAAAATCTCTAGAGGTCAGTAATGGTACTGATCTGATTAGTCCTAAACAAATGGCCATCGAAGGGTTCAAGGCACAAAGTGAGATGGTGATTGATAGTCTTGATCGTCTGATAACTGCCTGGGAAGAGAGAAAAGAGTCTGTTGTTGTTGAGGGTGTTCATCTGAGTCTTAATTTTGTGGTAAGCAATTTGCCTTCCTTTTCTTATGTTACATGTAACCTTTCACTCTAATCTTTCTTCGTTTTTGTATCAACATGACTTATCACCTTCTCCATTGGTATCATTGTCTAGATGGGCCTCATGAAGAAGCATCCTTCCATTGTACCATTCATGATATACATCACCAATGAAGAAAAGCATCTGGAACGATTTGCTGTCCGTGCGAAGTACATGACTTTGGATCCTGCCAAAAACAAATACGTGAAGTACATTCGGAACATCAGAACAATCCAAGATTATCTTTGCAAAAGGGCTGAGAAGCATCTTGTCCCAAAAATCAACAACACAAATGTCGACAAGAGTGTGGCAGCCATCCATGCAACTGTTTTCAGCTGCCTTCGTAGGCGTGAGGCAGGAGAGCAGCTCTATGATCCTGTAAGAAATACTGTTTCCCTCGTGGATGAGGAATACAGAAACCAGTGTGCTGCCAATTCATTGAGTTCCAAGGGGATGTTTCAGCTTATTCAAAGAAAAGGTTCTTCCAGGCATCTGATGGCTCTTCTTAATACTGATGGATCAGTGGCGAAGGCTTGGCCTGTTGATTCTAACGGGAAGCCCCATTTGGGTATGTTTGACACTGGATTTGGGATCCCAATGTATGGACCACTGCAGATTGGTAAGGCTGAACCCGTTAATCTTCAATTTGGGCACTTTGGGATCAGTGCCTGGCCCACTGATGGTGGCACTAGTCGTTCTGGGAGTGTTGATGAGTCAAGGGCTGATACGACTGACAATGGAAGTAGATATTACTCTTCTTGCTGCAGCTCTCCAAGGATGTCAGATGGACCATCTAAAGAGGTAATTAAAGCGCTTACCATTGTATCTTGATTGAGGAGTACGTGGTTTGTAATTAAGGTTTCAAGGCTGCGACATGACAGAGATCCATGCTTTGTGATCTTTAATTTAATTCTCCTCTTACTGGAATTTTCTTGTGGTAATTTATCAGCTGAAGGAGGATAATTCGGTGCATGGTAGTGATGAAGAAGCTGATGATCCACCTGAGGTTGACAGTGATGATGATTTTACTGATGATGATAATGTCAATGTTCTTGAAGAGGTTAGCCAACTAGCTATTTTTATTTATTCATTGGCATTAACGTGCACCACGCAAGCTGTTTGGAAAAATGTGAATATTATTATTATCTGACAAATTTGCAGGGTGCATGACACGTTGTCAGATTTCAGAATCTTGATGAGTCATAATTAATGTTCTGCTATCTGAGAAATTCTAGGCATTGCCTTGACAATCAAGTTTGTTTTCACAGTTAATGATGTGACATATTTCTCTAACTTCCTATAATATAGATTGGCTCGGTGGATGAGGAGTCGACAAAATCAGATGAAGAGTATGATGATCTGGCAATGCAAGATGTGCAGGGGAATGGTTATTGGTCTGATGATGATGAGGAATATCAAGACAAACTACTTCCAATATTTAGGAACAGGTCAAACCCCGTGAGGGGAGAAAAATACACTCAGAATCTGGATCTCACTCTTAGAAGCAGAAGCGAGCAATTGGATGAGTCATTATGCTCATACGCTTCTCGTCTCATGGTAAATTCTGGTAATGTCAAGATGAGAAAACGATCGCAAAGCATTCCAACCGTCAGAAAGCACGGAGGTCTCATTCTCTCCGGAGCCCCACAGAGTTAGTGAAGGCGGCGGAACAGTTTCGCCCTTAGCTAGTTATCTTTCTCCGTTTACCTTTCTGTGGCTTTTTATTCCAATAAGTGACTTTAGAAATGTGTACAGTTACCGTAGTAGAAGTTGGTTGAAAGGTTTTCTGTTTTTCTTAATCATCTCTGCTGTTCCCTTTTCTTTCATTGCCGTGCTTAGTTAGATGAATAATGTGTGGGTTCATCATTTGCAGAGTCAAATATTTTTTTGGTCCATCAGAACCCTCTACCAAAAATTGAAATTAATATCCAACACTGAAATAAAAACCATTATCTTAGTTTCAATAATTATCAAGCTCAAGGATGCTGAGCAGTTCAGTGCTATGAAGAGGATTTACCGTGTCCCCCAAAATTCTAACCGAGCTTCTCTTCAGAGTCCGATCAAGTTTCTAAGGCTAAACATTTCTGGTAGTCCACCTCTTTTAACCATTGTATTCATCAGCATTTTTGCCGCCTCAAACTGTTTTGACTTGCATAGCCCACTCGCAATCTTGTTGCATAAAGATACATCAGAATCAAATCCTCTTCTCTCCATCTCAACATGCAATTCAAACGCTTCCCAAGCCATTCCCTTACTGCAAAATCCATCCATCAATAAATAAAAACTAGCCTGATCCAGTTCGATTCCTTCGCTCTGCATCTTCCCCACATATAACATTGCTATCTCCATCTTTCCCAATTTGCAGAGGCCATTCATCAAAGCCCAATAAGTATCAGCATTTGGGTTAAAACCCCTAACATTCATCCGATCAAACACCAAAAGTGCTTTATCTGTTAAACTTTGTCTGAAATACCCATTTATGATCAAATTGTACATGTGAGTATCAGCTTTAAAGTTTTTCTCATGCATCTCCAATACCAACTTTTCAGCTTCTTCAGTTTTGCCAAAGCTCAAGTAGCCATCAACTAATATTCTGTACGTCTCAATGTCAAATTCCTCTACTTGCCTTTTCATCAATGTCAAGATGGAATCTATCTCCTTGAAATTCCATCTCTTGGCACACGCATTTATTAATATGTTATAGGAAGTAATTGTGGGGTTAATTCCCTTGCTCACGATCTCCTCCAACAATAATCTGCATCTCTCGATCTGTCCACTCTCACAGAGTCCATGGACGAGAGCTGGCAATGAATATACAAATGAATCCATACCTGATTCCATCATTTTATTGAAAAACTCAAGTCCCAATTCCATCTGGTCATTTCTCTTTAGCCAAAGCAAGTGCAAAGAACAATTTCTTTCATCAATCTTAAAACCATTATCTTTCATGTGATCAAAAGTATCCGAAACCAAATCAAGTTTGCTCTGATCAGAGTAAACCTTGAGCATCATGTTAAATAACTTTTCAACAACTTCTGCTTCCAGACAGCAGCATTTCTCAATAGTAGAGGCTAGGAGAGGAAAAGGGTACCTGACAACAGATTTCAGGATATCCTCTGCAGGAGAGAACCACCTTGCCTTGAAAAGCCTGCCAATTACTGTGATACGAGCCTGGAGGTCGGGTTTAAATGAGATTAAAGATTGGTTTTCTAGGACAAAATTGAAGAGATGTAAGCATTTTTCTAGGCTGTAATCTGGGTCAGATAGTATTTGGTAGAATTTAGTGGAATTGAGAGTGTAAATAGCTGAACCGGACGGAAAGGATTTCGTAGATTTAGAAGTGGGTTTTATGAGTTTTTGACAGGTTTTCGTGAAGAGGCTTGAAGACGGTGTTACTTTGACAGTTTTGAGGGTTTTGAGAAAGTTTTGAACGGACATATCAAGACTCAATCTTTTGCGAAACAAACCACCACAACGAGAAGAAGAAGTTTTCTTGTTCAATTTTGCGAGGAAGGTAGCGAGAGTCGAGAGAAAACAGCAAAAGGACCAAGTATGTTATTTCGTTGATAGAAAATGCAGGCCGACATTTGAGGCCTAATTATGGTTTGGAGAGTTCTATCCAGTTTCTAATACTAGCAGCTCAGAGCAGATCGGAGCCTGGGGTTCTACATGTCCCATTAATAACTATCAATCGGCTCCTTGTTCGTACTTTACATTTCTTGGCGTTCATTTTTTTAAAACCTGTAATGGTATAAATGTCAAGTTTGATCTTTATTTGTAAATATGTTCAACAATTTTAGGCAATGAAATTAGTGGATGTTTGTATAAATTTTCTATTTTTGTACTTGAAGTTTAAAATTCATTTGAGAGATCTAAAAGAACACTTGTACTGTTGCACTACTACGTTTATGACATATCACATTTTTTAAGAAAAGTGAAAATTCAAATCGTTAGAAATTTAGGGACTGTTTGTTTCGATTTTGTTTCGATTTTTTTTGTCGTTTTTGTAAAAAAAAAAACGGGTAAGTAAAACGTGTTTGATTTACTCTGTTATGATTTTTTGTTTCTGAAAATAAAAAAACCACAAAAGTTTTACAAAAATCAGAAAACATCGTTTATCTTAATTTTGACAACATGTTTTCTTCAACAGAAAACCAATATATCTTTGTTTTCTATCTCAAAATAATAATAATAAAAGTAAATAATTTATAATAATAATTTATAATAATAATAATAAGATAATTAATTTGGTATAATAAAATTAATAATAATATTGATAGTATTAAAAATAGTAAGTAGAAAATTTATAACAATAATTAATAATAATATTATTATTAACAATAAATAATAATAATAATAATAATAATAATAATAATAATAATAATAATAATAATAATAATAAAATTGTCTCTTGATTCGACCATAAAGCAAACATCGTTGACTTCTTTAAGCTCTTCTTCTTCAAAGTTTTCAAAGTCCTCATCTAACCAAGCTACATTCATAGCTTGCTTTTTGAGTATTCTACTTTTTGATTTGTCCTTTTGAAGAAGAGGGCATTCTTGTCTTGTATGTCTAGGTTTTTTGCAGTGATAGCATTTGATTTGATTATTTTGTGTATTGCTATTACTACTGCTCCTTTTTTTATAGGAACATGTTGTTTCTAGTTTTCTTTTTTCCTTCTCTCTTCTTCATAAGCTTCTTTTTGTAAAAGCAGGCATATTTTTTGGCTATGAAATTGAATTTTTCATCTCTATTTATTTGCAATTCAATGTCACTTTCATCTCTATTGATTCATCAGTTTCTTTTAGTGTCATTCCACTTTTGTATGGGGATCTTTCTTCCTATCTAAGTTTGGCTTCATGAATTAGTAAGTTTCCTCTTAACTAGTTGAGTGAGATAGTATCAAAATCCTTTGCAGTCTTTAGAGCTATCAACTTTGGTCTCCATTCCTTTGATAGTGATCTTAGAACCTTTGTCACAAGCTCATCATTGAGATATATCTTACCCAAGTTCTTCAAGGCAGTGATGACTTTGTTGAAATGTCCAAAGAATTTGTCTATTGTTTCTCCTTGCTTTATGCAAATAGTTTTGTACTAATGTACTAAAAAACTTATTCTATGTTTCTTAAGCTTGTTAGTTCCTTCAAAGGTAACTTGTAGTTTGTCCCACATTTTCTTTACTGTAGAACAATAAGATATCATTTTGTACTCTTTCGAAGAAAGTGCACAGATCAGATAATGCCTTGCTTTGGCATTCAACTGTGTGTTTCTTCTATCAGCATCAGTCCACACTTCCGCGTCATCTGTAGTAGGAGGTATGGCTCCAACTTTGATAGCTTGCTAGATTTTGATATCTACAGATTGAAGATAAATAGTTATTCTCTCTTTTCAGTAGGAGTAGTTTTCTCCATTGAAATAAGGAGGCTTTAAAACAGATTGTCCTTTAAAGCTTCTCAAATTGTTTGTCATGATCTATCATGTACTGTAAAACACAATAAATATGAAACCTTGCTCTGATACCAAATGATAAAGTAAATACTCAAGAGGGGAATGTGATTTGTGTTTAAAAAATGCAAGGTACTTTCAAAATGATAATATCCTCCTAAACAAAATAATTTTATAAATAGAAGGGTCCTATAAAATTTTAAAAAAATCATTTTAATGTTGAAAACAAAAGGATCTTGTTAATTGAAAGGAATCTGCTAGCGTTTAAAAATGAAAAGAGTCTGTTAATTGATAGAAGCTTGATAGCGCTAAAAAAGAAAGGAACCTATTAATCGATAAGAGCCTCTTAATGCTTAAAACGAAAGGAGCCTGTTAACGCTCAAAATGAAAGGAGTTTGTTAATCGATTGGAGCCTATTAAGGTTCAAAATGAAAGGAGCCTCTTGCGATATAAAAACAGAAGAGGCCTATTATAAAACTGAAGGAGTCTTTCGTAAGTTGAAAACATAAACACTATAATGCAAAAATATAAAAGTTAAGAGAAAGAGAGTGATACAGTCGATTTATACTGGTTTGACTTATAACGAAGCCTATGTCCAGTCCCTAAGTATTTAATTTGAGTATTTCACTATAAAATCTAAGTAGTAAATTTTCACGAGCCTCTCCAAACTCATAAGTACATATTTTCAAGGTTCTTCAACCTTCTACACTTGTAGTGTTCTAAAAAACCTCTACGAGCTTTTAACAAGAATTGTGTAAAGGGTTTAATAATCTATCTCAATAAAGTGATTTCACTTTCTAAAGCATTAAGAGTTTGATATAGATATGACTTTCAAGAATATTGATGTTGTTAAAGTATTTCGCAAGTCTGTGTGTTTCACAAATGCAGTGACTCATCTTTAAGTAAACACTTTCTTCAACTAGTCGTTGCTTAATCTTTGATATCATCTCTGCTGAAGTCTTCAATATTCAATCGTTAAGATAAACATTCAGTCTTCAGGAGCAAATTATTCTAATTAGTAAGATCCTTCTGGATGTCATGAAACTATTTCTAATTAGGTAAGTTCGTAAAGACAGTTCCTGCAAAAAAGGAATCAATTGTCCTATGATTTTGTTTCCTTTTAAAAATTATATCATTGCCTATATAAAGAAATAAATCCAATTTGAATATTAAAATATTATAAAGTTATCATCAGAATCGTTAAACATAAACCTTGAGCCAATATTTAGTTTGAAAGACCCATTTTAACCTAACTACATTCACATTTGATGGACGTGGAACTAGTGACCAAGCCTTATTTGAATGAAGAGCATTCAATTCTTCCTCCATAGTAGCCACGGTAAAATTAAGTTTTTCTTTAGTTTAAGGACAATAAGAACATCCTTTAAATTTAAACTACCAACACTTGTATCGCCAATATGTGTTATAACTAGTTTATCTCTCTATTTCTAACATAAATAACACCATTTCCTTTGTACGGTTTTGGATTAAGCAACGTACTTGCATCATTGATGATACGCGTTATTGCTTCTAGGTCCATGAAGAGTGAGGGGCCATTATTATTCATGGTTAAAGAAGAAAAAGCCTCTAAATAACCTAGATTTTCTCTATTGTTTCGACTATGCCTATGTGGGCTAAAATTTTCTTCCTTCTAGATGGTAAGAGTCGGCACATATCCTTGAAGAGCAAGCACAAATTGGTTGAAAGTAAGATAAGGTGGTTTGGATATCTTAGCTGGTCAAAAGTTTTCATATTTTGGTCCTAATCCTCGAGCAATTTGAAAAAGTTTATCAAGATCATGCACTAGTTTCCTGATGATTTAGAATCTTAGATACGGAGAGAAACACATTTTGAATCCTAATACATTCATTTACACTATATATATATATATATAAAGATGGAGTCAGATTCAACTCTAAAAAGAGGCGACGGGGGCTAACATCTAATAGGGATTTTTTTTAAAGGAGGTCACTTATATTTGTAATTTTAAAAATTTTAATTATATAAGTAATTTTTTTTAAAAAATTATTTGAAAGGGGGGCCATGCCCCCCTCTTCTATAATATGGCTCCGTCCCTGTATATATATATATTCAATATTCCCAAATTTTGAGGCAAAAACTTAATTACAATAACTTATTATGTTATGGGTATTCGCCCATAAATATATACGATCAATCTTTGGATCATATTAAGACTGCATCTTCTCTTGCACGTGAATCCTAGCCAGTGATAGGCATCATGTACAAATTGGACCGCTGTGCACACTGTGTATGATGGACCACCATTACTTTTGGGGACCTTTTGAATTGAAGGTTCGTGTCCTAATGGATCTTCTTTGAGAGCTATGCAAATGGTGGAATGCGTTGTATAACCGGTCACGTTTCGATCACCTGAATGGGCAGTTCCTTCCTAATTAATTACAACGTACAGCCCATACCCAAGGTGAACAAGAATCCACGTAAAGGAATTGTACGTGGCCTCTGAAAGCCTCCTCAAAAATATCAATCAAAAATCTGAAGATAACTTCAATTTTTAATAAATTAGATGTTATTATTCTAAAATATATAAATTGAAATGGGATACGTCTTTCATGTTGTTTCTAATCAAAATAGTTTGTTATAACAAATCATGACAGCTGCTCCACTAAGCTGCTAATTATCGCCTAAAATATCATTTGGTAGGATAAATCGTAGTGATATGTAACAATGTAATCAATGTCCTTAACCAAAAAAATAAATAAATTCAATATTGCATAGGAACGGTAATGATACGTAATAATGTAATCAATGTTTCACATTAGACTTCAATCACTGGATTATGGGCATTTTTGTTTTTGAGTCATTCAATAACTACAATTCGTTGTGACAAATAGTGATTAAGGATAATAAGGGGTTATGGCCGTTACCAAAGCAGGATAAGATATACTAGGTTTGAAAAATATGCCGTGAAATATAATCTAAAACTCGATTCTGAGATATGATCCAAATATAAATGTGCAATATACATTTTTTAATACTATAAAATTGTATTGAATGTTGTAATTCAATCTTAATGAAGTACGTTTCCATATATAAGTACAATGAGTCCATTATAACAAGAACTTCTTGGTAAGTTCTTTAATATACTTGAAAATTTAAGCGTAATCTTTTGTAATTTTTAAAATATTCAAATATAGGTAAGTATTGTCGTGGAATGATAATAATTTATTTAAAATATAGAATTTATAATTTTCAGATTTAATAAAATTGATTTTCTCAATTAAAAAAGTTTCAATTAGAAAATTTTTATTATAAAAACTGTTAAAAAGATCATCTTTTTCACTTAAAGATGATGAAAATTAAATATTTTAAGAAAGAATGAGGAAGGACAACCCAACCTATCAATAAAAAGATCGCAATGAGTGTACTAGAAGCAGAACCAACTAATTATACATATCATCCCAACACATGAGATCCTTTGTTTCAGTTACGGTGTTCTAACTATATTCCATTAAATCTCATCTATACATTTATATGGAGTTTACGTAAATGTATGGATAAGATTTAATAGAACATGATAGGAACATCATAACCGGAATAGGAGATCTGATCCCTCATCCTAAAGGAGTTCAGGCAATAATGGTAGGAAACAGGTAGCCAATAAAAAGTTGGCTATAACAATCCTATGGCTTCAAAGTGAAGACGGAATCATGAATCGTTCAATCGAATGTTAATGTAGACATGTTCTTGGAAGCCTTTGTAACACGTAACATAGACCATATTACGTATCCCGAATTGTTCATGAAAGAATAAAAAATGAAGGAAATGCGAAATACTTGATTTCAGTTGCATTCCAACTTCCACAGTAGTTTCTAAGGCCAAAACGAGCTCTAATCTTTTGGGATATTCACGGTAATCATTTACCAACACGTGATTAACGTCTTTCTACAGTTTTCTCAAAATGTAAGTACAACGGGTTAGAGAATTCATATGCTTACGAATGATATGAGCAACTACAGAAGATCTTAACTTTTTTATATATAACTTCCATATCAAACTTCCCCATTATAGGCCCAATATGGGTGCGGTCCACGTTAATCAGAATCTATTTTTTTAGGACTTTGACTAATTGATTTAGATCATTTATTGACCATTTTATTAACTTTATCTAGATCAAATTATGTAACTTAACTGATAAGTTATTGAAAAAACCATAAAATGCAATCAAATATTGTCCAACTTTATGAAAAAAATGTCCAACATTCTCCTCCTTGAACAATACTTAATTGCAGTATTGTTTCAAGTTTGAAATTAATTTAAAAATCAGTTAAGTAAAGCCACTGTATTGGTACCAAATTTAAAAGTTAAAAAACATTAGTTCCAATGATAATGAAATTACAAAATTTTGTCTTGCAAGGCTTCGATATTGAAAAATATCAAACACATGTGTCATTTGTGACACAAGTCCAAGAGAATCACGAATATCTAATACCTTACTAACATGGATGGGAAAAATGAAGTTTGGCAAACTAGGATAATACCTGTATGATCTAATATGTATTATTTTCGTTTGTAGGTCTCGATTTCACCAATTTTATGCTAAGTTGCATATGCTAAATCGCAACAGAGAAATCTTGTTTTTTCTAATCGAATGCTAAATAGCATTAGAGAAAACCTCTATGTTCTCTAACTGAATTCTAAACTATCTTAGAGAACCTTTATGGGATTAAACCTTATATCTCCTATTTCATGTCAAATTTATGGATATCTATACTAAATTGTATGTGTCTAAAAGACTTGGACTCAAGATCAATCTTTATATATGCCCAATGACCTTTAAAATGCTTAATATCAATATAAATCTTAAGACTTTCGTATGTATTATGACTATACATAAGAACAGTTATTACTAAGGATAAAAAGATGATCATTTATATTAATAAATAATCATAACATTATAATACATTAAAATGTACAAACATTTAAAGAGCAAATACAACAATCCCTGACTATTATTGTATGAGAACCTTACACGCCCATACTGGATACATTTTTAACAAACACTAGTGGGTGAAGTCCTTTAGTTAATGAATCGGCTAACATCTCCTCAATCCTAATATGCTCCACTTTGACGTCACCTTCTAAATCAACTCCTTTATGGTCAAGTATTTGACCTCTAAATGTTTAGATCCTGTGATATTCTTATTATTGTTACTGAACACCATTGCAGCAAGATTATCACAATATAATCGAATTGGTCTAGCTATTGAATTTACCACAGATAACTCAAAAATTAAGTTTATGAGCCAAACCGCCTATGTAGTTTCTCTATAACATACAACAAACTCTGCATGCATGATCGAGGAAGTTACCCATATATGCTTGACACTCTTCCATGATATTGCACCATCTGTCAACATAAAAATGTACCCTAAAGTGGATTTGTGATCATCCAGACACATTAAAAAATCAGAGTCTACATACCCTGTGAGGTTTAAATCGTTGATTTTTTTGTATGTCAACATATAATCCTTGGTACCCTTTAGGTATCTCAACACTCGCTTAACTACATTCTAATGGTCTACGCTCAGGTTAGCCAGATATCGACCCAATAGTCCATAATCAAATGCAATGTCCGATCTACTATATACCTGGGCATATATCAGGTTACCAACCGCACTAGAATACAGAACATTCCTCATAACCTCTCTCTTAACTTCATTCTTTGGACACTGTGCCAAAGATAATCTCCCAACATGAGAGATAGGTGCTACAACATGTTTACTATCAGCCATAGTAAACCTTTATAACACTCGCTCAATATATGATCTTTGTGAGAGGATCAATGAGTGTTGAGATCTATCCCAGTGAATCCGTATACCGAGGACAAAAGATTCTTCACCTAAATCCTTCATGTCAAAGTGTTTGTCCAAAAGTTGCTTTGCCTCTTGCAATATGGTCTAATCATTTGATGTGAGCAATATATCATCCACATACAGAAATAAGAAGATAACTTTGCTCCCCCTGACCTTATAGTATAAGCATCTTTCAATTTTATTTTTCAGAAAACCGAACGAGATCAAAACCTCATCAAACTTTAGGTACCATTGTCTAGAAGCCTGTTTAGACCGTATATTGATTTAGTCAACTTACAAACTTTGTCAGTTGCACCTTGATCTTGAAATCCTTCAAGTTGCTCTATATAGACCTCCTTATAAAGGTCACCATTCAAGAAAGCAGTTTTAACATCCATCTAATGTAGCTTTATGTCATAATAAGCTATTATTTCCATAATAACTCTAAACGCATCCTTCGACGATATAGGAGAGAAGGTAACATTGAAGTTAACTCCTTTTTTATGAGTGAATCCCCTGTAACCAATCATGCCTTAAACCATCCAACTTGATCTTGTGTGTCCTTCTTGGTTTTAAATAGTTATTTGCAACTGACAGACCTGCAATGTTGAGGCAAATCAACTAGCTCCCATACCTTATTATGCCTCATAGATTACATATCATTCTTCATCGCTTCCCACCACAAGTCTACATGAGGTCCAGAAACAACTTATGTAAAAGTAACTAGATCTATTGTTGGACCCCGTCTCCGAGGCCCAACATTTGGACCACACAAGCACACATAAGCATAGAAGACCCATAACTCACCACAAATAAGGGAAACTTGCGGTAGAAAAGTTGGATAGGCTTTTAAAGAAAATATTTTCCTTACACTCTCATGGTTCCAACGCCACTGAAAACGCTCAATTTGGATTAGAAATAAAGAAGTTATGACAAAAATGCTATTTCAAAGAAAACAGCCAAAATTGAGCACTACCAACTTCAGGTCAGAATTTGAAAATCTTAAAGGCTTAATTGCTGATCGGTTCCTTCATAAAACTTGTAGGTTTATGTCTCTAGTTTAATTTAAAATAAGAATCGCTTTCATCGGAGCACTATAGCTCAAGATATCTCAAAATTAGTAAAGTATATTCGGACTTGATCAGCCGACCTCCACCCTTTGTTTCAAACCACCTTTTTTCCATTTAAAAGCAATACTGGTAAAATAGGTGTAGAAAGATAACAAATTTTCTTAGGATTTCATCGCTTCAAAAATGAGGTCAATCGGAGGTCTACACAAAAAGTTATGGTCAAAAGAAGGAAGAGGGGTCGGTCAGCCAAAACCGACCCTCAAAAGATGGGCTAGTGACCAGCGCTCGCGCGCGGGCGAGCGCCCTATTCGAGCTCCAATTCCAGACTCCGAGCTTTGCAACTTCTAACCCTCATAACTTTTGACTCCGAGCTCTAAATCAGAAACGGTCGAAAGCGTTGGAAAGCTCAGAGAAAAATCTACATTTTCAAGGACTCAAAGACAAGCTCGGTCACTAAGGGAAACAAAATTTTACTCTAAGGCCGATCGACTAGCTCTCCACAAACAATGCCAGAACTTACAAACTCCATAACTTTTGACCCAGGACTCCAAATTAAGCAAACTTAGTGTCTATGGAAAGGTAAAAGAATTATCTACAACTTTCATGAAGATCACCGACCTATATTCCAACTCTATAAGGGTCAAAAGTGGACTCGAAGCTTCAGCCTAAGATCTGTCAATTTGACAGCACCTGCATTTAATTCTAACGACTCACACCTACCAATTTAACACATCATGAATAACTCATAAAACCTCCTGGGAGAGCTCTACAGCTCGCCTAACACCATCAAGGAGTCATAATAATCCCAGATGACCTATATTAACCCAGAAATTGCAGAAAACACAACATACCCAGAAATTACCACATGAGTGCATCAACCCAGAAATTTCAGCACTACATCCCACTTCAACAAACTCACATGAAGAGAGTACTAAAGCTCTCCTTCTCTTTCCAAATCATAACAATGTTCAAGCATGACTTTAATTACATATCAGCATATCCATTAACAAATAAGTATGTAATACAAAATGTGTGAGATGCTCCATGTTTGATATGCTTATAAACTAGTTACTAACTGAATACAAAAGTGGCTAAATTTCTTGGAGTGATGCCCGATGCCTTGCAAGGTTCCGCGATCAACTAGAATTTGCACCTGAGGAGGGAGAATGGGGGGTGAGCTAACACGACTCAGTGGCTAACACGTTTATAGCCATCGGGTAATGAGCCACACAACAAAACATTACCAATCCGAAACAATAGCAATTTGTCATATAAAGCTCAAATAATCCAAAATCATCACATAAGCATAACATGAGAGTTCATATCAATCAAACACATATTATGCATCATAAACACAAATAAATGATGGAATGCACACATTTGGCTCGAGAGTTCCATAAACAAGACAGAAACAGAAGTTTACCGTAAACACGATGAGTCCATTTTCGGATCTCGTGGGCCACAAGCGGGCTGCCGGGAGAAGGCAAAAGGGGTCAACGTGCACGTGACTTATCGAAGTAGGTTCTCTCTCGCCCAATCACAACCAATTTATGATCACATATTCAAGCACAAGACTAGCATTTTATGCTTCTTTCATTCTTTCGAATCATCATAGTTTCACACTTTACTTTCAAATCAAAGGAAATACACTTTCAATATGCACATAATTATCAAAGATAGCACACATAGGGCATTTGCCCATTACACAACAACTATAAAAATGTTACCCACCAATTGTCGGAATCCGAATTCAAGATTGTCCTTCCTCCTTGTCTTGAGTGGGGTTCTCTTGATTTCCTTCAATTAAATCACACTCTATTCAATAAATACATTTTAAAGGAAAGCATAGCATTCATAAAAATCAAACAAAATAAAAGTCTACTTTAAACCTAACCTACCCATAAGCAATATATGCTAGAATAACCATAACCTTAGTGAGAAAGTCCCTAAAATCCATAGATCTCACCTTTCTCTCTATCTTTCTTCAATCTCTACACAAACCCTAACTTCCATCTTACACCATTCTTAAACCTAGCTTAAACAAAGGTAAAACTTACCTCTCACAAGTAGATTTCTTCTCTTTTTCTCCTTCTTTCTTCCTCCCTTCAAGTCTCCCACGACTCTCCTTCTTCTTGGCCGAAAGTTCTCTTCCTTTCTTCCCTCACGATTTTCTTCTCTTCTTTGCTCTTCCATTTGGGTTATACGACACTTGCTTCTTCTTCTTTTCCTTTAACTTAATTCATTTAACTCATCTTAAAGCCTACCTTCCAAAACTACATAGTTTTGGAGCTCTCCTAACTTACAATGCTTTTGGGCTCTTCCTCTTATAACTTACAAGTAGCTCTATTGGGCTTTCCTCCATCTACAAGCCCACTACACATCATCCATTAATTTGTAATCCTCCTTCTTCTTATTCATTCATTCCTAAAGCCCATACTTTCCAATATTAGGTCCAAGCCTTCATTTAAAGTCCCAACTTCTAATTTCCAAGCCCAACATAAAAATATCTATATAAACACATAATTAAATCAATTAAGGCAGAATAAAAATAATTAACGAATAAATCCATAAATCAATAAATAATTAATTCAAATAAAATAAAAAAATTTTCGGGGCCCAACAATTCTCCCCTCCTAAAAGAATTTCGTCCTCGAAATCCTTACCTGAATCGATGAAGAGGTAGGGATACTTCTCCCTCATGGCTTCCAAAGGCTCCCAAGTAGCCTCCTCGGTCGAATGGTTCCTCCACAAGACCTTAACCAGCTTCACAATCTTGTTCCTTAACACTTTTTCCTTTGAATCCAAGATCTCCACTGGTTGTTCCTCATAAGTCAAATCCTCTCTCAACTGAACCTCTGAAGGTCGAACTATATGCGAAGGATCTGATTTGTACTTCCTTAGTATCGACACATGAAACACATTGTGAATCTTAGACAACTCCAATGACAAATCTAACTTATAAGCCAAAGGTCCGATGTAACATCCCACCCTCAATTGGAAGGGTAAAATAGTAAATTTGACATAGGATGGAATAGATTTGGAGTGCATAGGACTGTTCATGCATAATAGGAATGGTCCACAGTCACATTTGTGCACATGAAATTACTGTGCATGCATACATGATATTCTCGGTTTGCGTGCCTAAGACAATTTTATTAGGATTAACGTGGTTAATGGGTTTAAAAAAATTATTCTGAGTGCGCCATAAATTGTTTTATATTTTAAGGGATTTTTAAGAAATTTTCTGGATTTTTTCGGAGAAAATTTCCGGACCGAAAAAATCGCCAATTGACGAACCGGTCGATTTTCGGTAGCGAAAATTTTTACCCAATGGCACTGTAATATTGGGTGTATTATTTTGGGATTGTAATTAGGGCCATTAGAATTGAATAGGTCAAACTAAGGAAATCCTATTAGATATTTTGTCTTTTCCTTATTTTATTGTTGTTTTGTAGACAAATGCCAAATGTCCTACGAATTTATTGCATTTGTCTTTTTCCTAACTATTGTTTTTCGGCTACTTAAAGAGAAAGAGGGGAAAAACCTCATTGTGATTGCTTATATCCTCCTTCCTTCGAAATTTCACTTTTCCTTCTTCTCCATTTGTTTTTCTCACCATCGATTTTTGCTTTTTTCTTCATCTTCCTCCAAACACTCAAGAGTTCCCTTACTTGTCACTAAGCTATAGTCTTCCCATGATGATGATATATATATGTATGGTGGTAGAAGAAGTGATTAGTGAAGTAAAGAAGTGAAAGGAATTCAAAGTTGGAAAAGTTAATAGGTAAGTTTTGGTTGTTAAGCTTTCTTTATGTTTTGATTTAGAAATTGAATGTAACATCCCGTTATCGGAGTGACGGGTAGATTGGTAATTTGGATCGGGTTAGGATTTGGTACAGGCAAAGTGTTGCATTGCACATGCATTACAGTTTTGATAGTCGTTGATAAATGATTATTATTGCATAAGTATATATATATATGTACATACATGTATGACAATTCCACTTGATTGTGAAATTGGAAATTGGTTATAATTGGTTTATGAAAATTGGATATTTAGTAAGTGTATAATTGGGTTTTGAATATGAAATTGGAATGAAATGGATTATAGAGAAAGGGAAATTGGAAATTGAGTATAGGAATGAGCATTTCCTAATTTTGTGAATTTATGAGAATTTTTCCGAATTTTTAGAGTTTTAGATCCCACCGAAAATTTAGCTATGGACTGATAAATTGGATTCAGTGTCCGGATTGATTGGCAATTGATATGAGATAATGTGACATATGATTTTGGGTTTTATTATTAATGATCATTGCGAAATTGGGAGAAAAATAGAATAAGAATTGGACTGATAGACGTTAAGATTCGGACTTGTGGCAACTAAATTGCCAAACAAGCCTTTAAAGCTTATATATATATATATATATGTTAAATGTTCATTTCTCACCATCGACGGTCGTGGGTGAGAAAAACTTGGGATTTGGAGTTCTTGAAGGATTTTCAAAGGATCGAGCTTGAATCAAGTAAGTTTCTATGCTTATAAGTTAAATCGTTTGATTTGATCATAGATTTGAGTAAGAAATTGTTTAGAAATTTGGAAAATGTCGATGATAGGGTTTTCGTTGGTTTTGATTTGGGTTTTTGATGAAAAATGGTTTAAATGATGGATTGAGGTTAGAAATAAGTTGGGTTTAAGGTTTAAAACTGATTGAGAGTGTTTAGAATGAATTTGGATGAGTTAGATCAGAAAAATCTGAGAAATTTCTGGGTTTCTGTAGCGATTTTGCGATCGCACGCCGCGACGTGCGATGAACACGCCGCGGCGAGCCAACCCAGCGTGCACGTCGCGACGATAAGGAAATAATTTAATTGGTGCGCATGACGAAGCGAGATAAGTCCGCACGTCATGACGAAAAGAACAAGACGTCGCGACGACGATCGGAGGATTTTACGCCAAGCGAGAGGTGTGGATTCGTCATGGCGAGGACATGTGAACCCAAGAGAAATGGTTTATTTTATAGGAAATTTTGAGGATTAATTTTCTTATGAGTTTGGTTATTGGATCAATTGATTTTGAGACTAAGAATTGCATATGGGAGAATGAAATTAAGTGATTTTAAGGTGATTGTTACAAGTAATGAGTTTGAGGTTTAATTTCAATTGAATTGGTTCCTTGATGATTAATTGGATTTTAGAGACCCATTAATTGGAATTTAGAGGCTAAGATTTTGTGAATTGATAAGATGAGAATTTGGAATTTAATCGATGATTATCGAATTTAGTGGCGATGAGCAAGTGAATGTGATTTCAATTGAAATGTGACTTTAGAGTATGAAAATTTGTAAATTGAATTATGATATTTGGAATTATTATGAATTAGAGTGAAAGAGGATTGAGTTGGGAATATTTAGGGAATGTCATAACATGTACAATACTCAATGTATTTGCTACATTTGCATTTTTTAATATTGGAAATTGTGCAATGAGTGATATTCGATTATTCGATTGTTTTAGAGGCAATCGATGGAGCAATTCCACGGCAAGTGCTAAGACTTCCAGTCAGTAGCTTTAAGTGCAGTGAGTAACCTAGTTGGTTTCTCAACCTATATGTGTTACATTTGTGTACATATGCCATGTGAAGATACGGATGGATATGTGTGATCGTTTTGATTGATTTCAAACCATGGGTGTTCAAATATTGGATTGAGATATGGAAGTGCAAATGTGAATAAATGTGCATAAATGCAATAGTGAATCAAATTGTAAACGAGTTAGTGAAATAATTGAGATATGTATATGATCGAAATACGGACTAAAGGTCCAAGAAATGAGATATGACAAAGAAATGTGAATGACATATGCACTCATGCATAATTAAATGATCGATAATGATAGTTGTTGACCCGAGACGCCATCAGATATTTGAGGACGCCAGTAAAACCCAAGAACACACGCCGAAAAAACTCGCAAACACCTACGGGTGGGGTGTGGGGTCCTATTATGTGAAAGGGATTAGTGTATACCCAGTGGGCTCTCCTATCCCTAATGTGAGTGGGCGAGAGTGCATACCCGTAGGCCCTCCTACTTACCAAAATGTGATTACCGATTTACGATTGCGCTTTCACAACAATGAAATGAAATCGAAAGTGTCACATGCATAATGCATATGTAAATGATCTAAAGTGAACTGTGTGAAAGTGAAATTGAATGCATGTGAATATATGAAAGTGTGTATATGAATTGTGAATGCATGAGTTGGGTGAACCATCGATGATGGTTTCTCACCGAGTTCGCAAACTCACCCAACATTGCAATTGTTTTCAGAATCAAGATTACCCCTTAGACCAACGGAGTATGATCGCCGCTAGCAAGGCGTAGTATCGGCCGGGATCGGGTCGCCACATCTGCATTAGTATAGTGATTTGTTCAATGGGCCCTAACTAGATAAATGTAAAATTGTATTGTGTTTTAGTGATTACCAAATGTGTTCTTAAATGGCATTGGAACCTAGTTGGGACATGTCTTTCTACTTATGCACCGATTGAGCACTATTGAGTGCCTTTTGTGATGAAATCGTATTTGATTGAAAAGATTTTCGTAGCAAATCGGGCCTAAAGTGTTTATTGATTTCATTGTTTAACTGTTTGAAAAGAAAAGTGTTACAATGAGTTTTAAAAGGTAGTGATTGTTCTAAGACGCCACCCTTACGAGTCACGGCCTGGATATCACCGTTGATGTCGGGTTCGGGTCTCGCGGAGATGGGTGCTACATTTGTGGTATCGAGCCCGTATACAATCTTACATGGGCATTCTCGAGACAAATGTGTCAAAGTGCATGCATATAAGTTATGTCTCGGCAGATAATGACGATCGATCCCTGCCTAGCATATGAGTCTCATACATGAGCTGTATTTAGTGATTTAAGTGGTTAGAAATAGTGAGGAAAAGACGATATGGGAAAATGTGATAAATGAAAATTGTAGAAATCAAAGAAAAGAACAAGTATACTGCATGCGATATGATGATTGGAGATTTAGTGTATTGGTATTGATGGGCGATTATGAAATACGACATTAGAGTGATAGTGGAAAAAAATCAGAATGGGAAGTAGATGTGAATTGTATATGTGTAGTTGTTAAGTGATAGAAGAAATATAGAGATATGTGAAAGATGGCAAATAAAATGTTTTATGATCAGCGTTGCGCAGCGGAAGCGTGATGGGAGTTATGATTGGAGGTCTATGACCTAGAATTTGAATATGTTAAGTGAGAAAGCAACAATGAATGTATATTTGTGATACGGATTTGAGTGTGGTTGCGTAAAACAAAATGATGAAAGGATCGAAATGAGAGAAAATAGTATTGAGAGAAGAAAAAGTAAAAAGTTGTTAAGGTCAGCGAATTTGCCTATGCGAATGCACACCTGATAAATGGAAATGATATCGGAAATCAATTGGTGCATTAGTGGATAACCGCCAAGTCAAATAGTTAAAAGTTCATGTGAGATAGAGTAAGAACCAAAAGTGTTTATAGTGATATTTGGAAATGAATTGAGATTGTAATTAGGATGTTGGTAAGGAAAAAGCCTCATGATCGAGGATAGGTGCCAAAAAAAAAAAAAGGGTCAAAGATCAAATGAGATTGAAGTGTCTTTAGCGTAAGTGACTAAGTGGTAAATTAATGTAATATCAGAAATGGTATGTACCTCAATGAACGGTATCAAAAGAGATGCTTTGGTTATGTGGATTATGGTATAGATTGATCGTCACAGACATTGTGAATAATTGAAATCGATAAGAAATGTGACGACGGTTGATGATTAGGAATTGAAGAAGAATTTCCTGAATTGAATTAAGTTGATTAGATGATTAAAATTGAAAAGTTTAGTAATGAAAGGACAAATTGGAGATAAATGTGAAATGAATGAAAAGTTGTTATTGGGAGTCCTGATCTTAGCGGATACTCATGTGTAAAAGATAGAATAAAAAGTATGTGTTACGATAATGTAAAGAATTTGATTGTGTAAGTAAAAGGATATCACCAGTGATTTGAGGAGAATATCGGTCGATATATTTTGTGTGAATATCGGAAAGTATAAAGTGGTTTTGAAAATTTTGTTTGAAATGATAATGAATAAATTGAAATATGTGGAGAATCCAGTGTAAAAGAATGTGTGTCAAAATATATTTGATGAAATGGAGAAAGATCGTGAGAAAATTTGTTCCTCATTGGAGACAACCGATAATTAGGAAATGATATAAATTGATTATTGATATGAAGAGTCATTATGCTACTGAAGAGCAACATATCTTACTTGTGTTTAGAGTGAAATGTTTAAATTGTGTTCAAAGTGGATGATGATCGATTGAATACATTTGAAAAGTGAATAAGAGAAATTGGCACAATTGAGGAAATTGTTTGACATGTAAGTTTTATAAGAGTGAATTTGATCTTGGTAGAATAATTAGTGGATGAATTATTATTATTCAACATGGTATTGGGAGATTAAATGCAAATAGAGGCAAGATAAATGTGAAATTGTAAAGGATAAGTATATAAAGAATTTGGAGTTATAATGGGATTGATTGTATAATCGGATACATCCGAAATTGGTAAAGGTCTTCATCGTAAATGATAAGGAAAGTGTTAAAAGGAAAATATGTGAAGTGTATGACAAATGATTGTAAGAAGAGATACTTAGAGAAATGTTCAATTCGAGTATTGATCGATCAATTGAATTGGTGTTATAAAATGAAATGAATTGTAAAGATGATAATGTGATCTATTGGAAAATGTAAAGAGATTCTATGTATGGAGATCAAGATAAGCTTATGGGCTGCATTGGTATTTGATGACTTAAAATCTATTGTATCGAATAGTGTATTGGAAAGTGTTGTGAAAAGTTTGGAGATTCTATTTGTACAAAAAATGTTTTGGATGAATATGCGTTTGTAAAGTAATAATGATTAAGTTATATGAGTAAATTGGGAAAAGGATTATGTGTTCAAATGTTTCAATTTTGATAAGGAAGCAAATAATTAGATGATAAGATTATTGAAACCGGATGAAAGATTATATGTAAACCGTCGAGTTGGTAAAGTGTAAAAGGAACGATTAGCAATTGGGGATTTCACATCAAGTGCAGAGGTGTATTGAAAGCATGGAAAATCCGAATCGAGAATTTTGAATAGTGGATAGTATCGAGAAATGTGGATAGATTAGTGTAAAGAAAATGAGTAATGTGATCGATTAGGAAATATGAGTAAAACTCATGAAAGGAATTGTAAGTGTATTAAAAGTGTAACAGAAAGTAAAATGTAACGTTGAAAGATTATGAGTATGTTTGACCTATATAGTTGACTATGTGTTATCAGTGTGAAACTAATATAGTTTTGGAGTTCATAAGATTATGAGATTGATGCATAGATAAGATTGATTGTGTTTCATTGGAGATATCATTTAAAAAGTGTATGAAAGGTTTTATATCTAAAAAGGAGTTGTTCATTCGGATAGTAAAATGATCAGGACCTAATATAATTAGAGGCCCTGGATGATTTAAGTTAAGATTGACAGTGTTTGAATCAAGAATATGGTTTAAGAAATTCAAGTTGATGAGAATGAATTAAATTAATGATTACCAAACTGTTAAAACTCGATGAGATTAGAAATTGGCATCGAGAGATGCAATATGTTAAACGATACTGAGAATGTTTCTAAATGTGTCACCTTGGCCAATCTATGTATTGATTGAGATAACAGGTAAATGGGAAATGAAATTCATTATTAGGGGCCTCGATGTGACCGTGTTGTGAATCGATTTATGGATTGACAAGTCAGTGGTAACCTAAAAGATAAATGGATTTGTAAAGTGTTATATGGACAGAAATAGGAAATATTGATATGATCGAAGGTGTGTAGCATTGGTATTGGATATAAAGAATTACGAGTAATCAAAAAGAAATCGTTAAACAATATAGAGTTTGAGAAAGGAAAAAGAGATAAGTAAGCAGTTGTAGTGTGATTAAAATAGCAAGTCCGTCTAAAATCCTAAAAGATGATTCGGATCTCAAAATGTTACAAAGACTGAATTGGAAAATATTGTTAGGATCCGATATATGCTATCGATTTTGGAAGTGATAAATTGTGTAAAGGGCAATATAGGTTAAGAAAGATTTGATGAAATTATTCAGATAACTAAATAAGTGGAAATCAGAGAATCAATGATCGAAAAGACTCCCTAACTTGTTGATAATCGATATGAAATTTCGAGGACTAAATTTTTATTAGAGGGAGAATTGTAACATCCTGCTATCGAGTGACGGGTAGATTGGTAATTTGATCGGGTTAGGATTTGGTACAGTAAAGTGTTGCATTGCACATGCATTACGCTTTGATAGTCGTTGATAAATGATTATTGACTGCATAAGTATATATATATATGTACATACATGTATGACAATTCCGACTTGATTGTGAAATTGGAAATTGGTTATAATTGGTTTATGAAAATTGGATATTTAGTAAGTGTATAATTGGGTTTTGAATATGAAATTGGAATGAAATGGATTATAGAGAAAGGAAATTGGAAATTGAGTATAGGAATGAGCATTTCCTAATTTTGTGAATTTATGAGAATTTTTCCTAATTTTAGAGTTTTAGATCCTGATAGGAAAATTTAGCTAAGGAACCGATAAATTGGATTCCGTGTCCGGATTGATTGGCAATTGATATGAGATAATGTGACATATGATTTTGGGTTTTATTATTAATGATCATTGCGAAATTGGGAGAAAATAGAATAAGAATTGGGTGATAGACGTTAAGATTCGGACTTGTGGCAACTAAATTGCCAAACAAGCCTTTAAAGCTTATATATATATATATATATTAAATGTTCATTTCTCACCATCGACGGTCGTGGGTGAGAAAAACTTGGGATTTGGAGTTCTTGAAGGATTTTCAAAGGATTGGAGCTTGAATCAAGTAAGTTTCTATGCGTTTATAAGTTAAATCGTTTGATTTGATCATAGATTTGAGTAAGAAATTGTTTAGAAATTTGGAAAATGTCGATGATAGGGTTTTCGTTGGTTTTGATTTGGGTTTTGATGAAAATGGTTTAAATGATGGATTGAGGTTAGAAATAAGTTGGGTTTAAGGTTTAAAACTGATTGAGAGTGTTTAGAATGAATTTGGATGAGTTAGATCGGAAAAATCGAGAAATTTCGGTTTCAGAAGCGATTTTGCGATCGCATCGCATGACGCAGCGATGAACACGCCACAAGCGAGCCAACCCAGCGTGCACGTCGCGACGATAAGGAAATAATTTAATTGGTGCGCCATGACGAAGCGAGATAAGTCCGCACGTCATGACGAAAGCAGCCTGCAAGACGTCCACGACGAGCGGAGGATTTTACGCCACGCGAGAGGTGTGGATTCGTCATGGCGAGGACATGTGAACCCAAGAGAAATGGTTTATTTTATAGGAAATTTTGAGGATTAATTTTCTTATGAGTTTGGTTATTGGATCAATTGATTTTGAGACTAAGAATTGCATATGGGAGAATGAAATTAAGTGATTTTAAGGTGATTGTTACAAGTAATGAGTTTGAGGTCTAATTTCAATTGAATTGGTTCCTTGATGATTAATTGGATTTTAGAGACTGATTAATTGGAATTTAGAGGCTAAGATTTTGTGAATTGATAAGATGAGAATTTGGAATTTAATCGATGATTATCGAATTTAGTGGCGAAGAGAATGTTGAATGTGATTTCAATTGAAATGTGACTTTAGAGTATGAAAATTTGTAAATTGAATTATGATATTTGGAATTATTATGAATTAGAGTGAAAGAGGATTGAGTTGGGAATATTTAGGAATGTCATAACATGTACAATACTCAAAGTATTTGCTACATTTGCATTTTTTAATATTGGAAATTGTGCAATGAGTGATATTCGATTATTCGATTGTTTTAGAGGCAACCGATGGAGCAATTCCACGGCAAGGCTAAGATTTCCAGTGTAGCTTCGGAAGTGCGGTGAGTAACCTAGTTGGTTTCTCAACCTATATGTGTTACATTTGTGTACATATGCCATGTGAAGATACGGATGGATATGTGTGATCTTTTGATTGATTTCAACCATGGGTGTTCAAATATTGGATCGAGGTATGGAAGTGCAAAATGTGAATAAATGTGCATAAATGCAATAGTGAATCAAATTGTAAACGAAGTTAGTGAAATAATTGAGATATGTATATGATCGAAATACGGACTAAAGGTCCAAGAAATGAGATATGACAATGAAATGTGAATGACATATGCACTCATGCATAATTAAATGATCGATAATGATAGTTGTTGACCCGAGACGCCATCAGATATTTGAGGACGCCAGTAAAACCCAAGAACACACGCCGCAATAAACTCCGCAAACACCTACTGGTGGGGTGTGGGGTCCTATTATGTGAAAGGGATTAGTGTATACCCAATGGGCTCTCCTATCCCTAATGTGAGTGGGCGAGTGCATACCCGGAGGGCCCTCCTACTTGCCAAAAATGTGATTACTGATTTCTGATTGCGCTCGGTCACAACAATGAAATGAAACTGAAAGTGTCACATGCATACTGCATATGTAAATGATCTAAAGTGAACTGTGTGAAAGTGAAATTGAATGCATGTGAATATATGAAAGTGTGTATATGAATTGTGAATGCATGAGTTGGGTGAACCATCGATGATGGTTTCTCACTGAGTTCGCAAACTCACCCAACATTGCAATTGTTTTTCAGGAACTGAAGATTACCCCGTTAGACCAACGGGAGTATGATCGCTGCTAGCAAGGCAGAGTATCGGGTCGGGATCAGTGTCGTCACATCTGCATTAGTATAGTGATTTGTTCAGTGGGCCCTAACTAGATAAATGTAAAATTGTATTGTGTTTTAGTGATTACTGAAATGTGTTCAGAAATGGCATTGGAACCTAGTTGGGACATGTCTTTCTACTTATGCACTGATTGAGCACTATTGAGTGCCTTTTGTGACTGAAATCGTATTTGATTGAAAAGATTTTCGTAGCAAATTGGGCCTAAAGTGTTTATTGATTTCCGCTTGTTTAACTGTTTTGAAAAAGAAAAGTGTTACAATGAGTTTTAAAAAGGTAGTGATTGTTCTAGTACGCCACCCTCGTGAGTCACGGGCTCGGATATCACTGTTGATGTCGGGTTCGGGTCTCGTCGGGAGTGTGGTGCTACATTGAATGCCATGGTAGTTAGGAGTAATTAATGAAAGGTTTGGAGCATTTATTATGCTTAGGGTTACATTAATTTAATGACTATAATGGCTTGAAGTAATGGGTATAAGGTTAGGGTTGGTTATGAATTGAAAGTAGGATGATTGATGCATGGTTTTAATTTGATTTTGATGGCATATTGATCATTGATTTTACTTGGAAATGAAGAATTGAGTGCTGCCAATTTTTGTGTATTAGCCCTAGTACATGTATGAATGGTATAAGAACTAATTTGTGTTCCTTTGGATGTTTAATGATGTGTTAAAGGCATTGGAAATGATAGAAACTAAGATTGGATCAAATCTGGAAATTTAGGGTTTTAATCGATTATACTGTTTTGATCATAACTAATTGTTTAGGAATGCAAATGTGGTTCGGTTTGTGGCCACTTAAACTTTGGGATGTTAGCTACATATTTGTGTGAAATAGGTGTTGTCAAATTGTAACTCTAAGAGGTTGAAATTTGGCTTGGAAAGTTACTGTTTTGACTTAGGTGAACAGTATCCGGATTAATAACCTGATTGTTTTGATGATTTTTCTAAATTAATTGAGAAGGAATTAGTAAAAATGGTCTTCATGATAGTTGAAGCCTACATTGTTAGATTTCCAATGCCACTGATTTTGCAATTTTTAGATATGTATATTAGGAGTTATGGACTGATGATTGTTGGTTGTTTTTATGCATTGAATGAAACCTAGCTGGAATGTCAAATTTGGTGTACATTCAGATTAGGAGGAATTTTAGTAATTTTTGTGCATTGAATTGGTGTTGGAAATCTACTAAAGAGTTTTATATGACACATTCATCTTGAAAATGGTGTATGGCATATAATTTCTGGAAATCAGATGTGGGAGTTATGGATTTTCACAATTTGAACCTACATTGTGATGTTAATTGCTGATTAGGTCAGAAACTTGCATAACAGATTTGACACTGTTAGAGGCTGAATTAGAGTCTGATTATTTCATGAAGAATTGAAGTTTGAGATTTTATCTTTTCAGGGATATAAAGTGGTGATTTGTTTGACTTGTATACAGGGAGATATGATTGATAGAAAGTTACTGCTAAAATTGAGTGATTTCAGGGACAGCAACCTAGAGTGAATTATTTGACCTAGTTAACAAGGGAATTGAAATTTGGGTTGTTTCATGAAAGTTGTAGATAACATTGTGATCTTGATGAGCATGTTTATTGTATAATTTTTTACTGCATAGAATGACAGATAGTGAATTTCCAATGACTGTTCTGTGTTAGGAAGTGAATGTGTGGGCAGTAGCTTACATTGGATGTTTGACACCCTTAGGGGTGAAATTGATTTTTCTGGACTAAAGCAAACTTGTAGAGGGTTTCATTACCTTTCCAATGAGATATGTTTTGCATTTTTCTGAATTGTGTAGAATAAGTTATGATTTATTGAACTTCGGTTAAAGGAAAGGGAAAAAGAGTAGGTAATAAGGGCAATATATATATATTAATTGTTGAATTTTGGTTTCTTTCGTGAATAACTTTTCCGTCCGACATCCGATTGACCTGATTCTTGAGGTATCGGATTCGTAGAATATTGAATTTTATTTTCTGAGAGATTGGAGATTTTGGACGGAAAATTGACGTGGTCCGGTAAAAGTCTGTAATCACCGCTTTGTTTAATCGAGGACTTATAGAGGTCCGATTTGCGCACGTCACGCCAATAGGTTTCTAATTTTGGATAGATTTTCTGATGAAAAAATAGGATTAGGCCGGAATTCATGAACATGCATATTTTTACCTACGTATGCGCCAATAATTCATTCTGATTGAATCGTTAGTGATAGTTACCTTCTCGATGCTTAGGCATAATCAAGCGCCGATCGACCGACGTGACAAAGACTTTTCGACAATAGCTCGAAGTAAGATGTGAGTAACCTAGTTGGTTATCCCGATCTACGTGTTTATCAGATTTGATTGTTCTACGGGGATTACGTGGATTATATATGGCTTTTATTGATCGTGAATTGGGCATTAGACAACCGTGTAATTGACCGTATATTCGGACCGACCCATGGACTGTGATATATTATATTGACTTCTATTGGGCATGTGCATTCATGCACAAATGCATTAAACTGCTAAAAGGAAAATTGTGAACCGAGACGCCATCGATACTGAACCGAGCCTAGAGCTCGACATACTCAAACGAGCCTCGAGCTCGAGGGAGATAATTCTCCCAGCACGCCGTCTACACCTAATAATGTTTATGTGCTCGGTCAAAATACTGTAATAAAACTGAAAAAGAGTCACATATGCATCAGATCATTATCGACCGAATATCTGAAATGGATAATTATTGTGATTGTTTGACTTCGGTGATTGTATTGTAAATGGATGACTCTTGTCAGAATCGCTATACCGACCGTGGATCGTCTTTATTATTCTGTAATTAAATATTGATCGTGACAATTGATCGTAATATGAACTATGAATATTGATCGTATTAGTAGTACTAAGACTGTCTTATTACTGTAATTTGTTATGTGATGCATGAATTGGGAGAACCATCGATGATGGTTTCTCATTGAGTTCGCAAACTTATCCAAAATTGCAATATATTTTTCAAGATTTGAAGAGTACCCCGTTCGACGCGGGAGTATGTCTACTGTAGGCAAGTGAAGGATAGAGGTCGGGATCAGTTCGTGTCTGCATTAGTGTCTTACCAAATTGTGTTCTGCAATCATTGTATAACAAAGCTTTGTATTTAGACTAAGCCCATTGTAGTGTTATTATTTATACACATTGACAATTGCATTATTGTTGCCTGACCGTAATGAGTGTTGATTGTTTGTAATAACTGGAAATAGTTTATTGTGCTCATGGGCTTAAATTACTTACTGTTTTTACCGTTGTTTTTACCGGGCCAATGTATGTTATATATAAAAAAAGTATACCAAGTTTTACTGACCGACTGATGTAGTACGCCACTCTCGTGGGGCACGGACTCGGATATCACCAACGATATCGGGTTCAGGTCACTCGAGAGTGGGGTGTTACACCCGATCCTCTCAATGATCTCATATGGGCCTATGTACCTCGGGCTAAGCTTGCCCTTCTTGCCAAACCTCAAAAGACCTTTTCATGGAGAAGCTCTAAGAAACACCTTCTCACCCACTTCAAACTCCATTTCTTTCCTATGGGCATCTGTGTAGCTCTTCATCCTATCTTGGGCTACTTTAAGCCTCTGCTTCACTAACTTCACTTTATCAACTGTAACTTGTACCAACTCAGGCCTTACTAGCTTCCTTTCACCTTCCTCATCCCAACATATAAGAGTTTTGCATCTCCTACCATAGCCATCTGAATTCCCGAGTGATAGGAATTATTGTAAGCAAACTCAATCAAAGGTAGGTGATCATCCCACGAACTTTTGAAATCCAACGCGTAAGCTCTCAACATAGCCTCCAAAGTCCGTATCGTCCTCTCCGACTGTCCATCAGTCTGTGGATGAAAAGCTGTACTGAAATACAATCTAGTCCCCAGAGCCTCCTGCAATCTTTCCCAAAATCTGGAGGTAAACCTAGGATCCCTATTAGACACTATCAAACTCGGAATCCCATGAAGTCTGATTACCTCATCTACATACTTCTTAGCCAAAACATTCAAAGAATCCGTCTGTTTAATTGGCAAGAAGTGTACCGACTTGGTCAACCTATCAACATTCACCCAAATAGCGTCATGCTTCCTGCTAGTCCTCGGCAATCCCATCAGAAAATCCATGGTAATCTTCTCCCATTTCTATTCCGGAATCGACAAAGGATTAAGTTTGCCTGAAGGTGCTTGGTGTTCAGCTTTAACTTGCTGACACACTAAACATCTTTTAGCATACTCTGCCACATCTTTCCTCATTCCCTTCCACCGAAATGGTCTTTCAAACTCGATACATCTTAGAACTCCCAGGTGCATCGCATAAGGAGCGTTATGCGCTTCATCAAGGATCTCATCCTTCAACTCTAACACATCCAAACACACATCTGTCACCCATAACTATCAATCCATCTTCCTTTACCTCTACATCGAGGGCTTGCCATCTTTATCTCTCGCTCTAAGCTTACTCAAGTACTCATCCTGCTCCTCGCAATTCTTTGATCTTCCCTCAACACCGGTCTCACTCAAATTTGCCAAATACAACAGTTCAACTTGCCTCAATGTCACATCAAGTCCGCTAATTCCTTCAAAGGAAGGTACATCTGCTTCCACATGTGCCATAGTGGACTTCCTACTCAATGCATCGGCTACCACATTAGCTTTCCTCGGATGGTAGTCTATCACCAAATCATAATCTTTTAATAACTCCAACCATCGCCTCTGCCTCAAATTCAGCTCTTTTTGAGTCAACAAATACTTAAGGCTCTTATGGTCCGTAAATACTCTAGTAGTAACTCCATACAAGTAGTGTCTCTAAATCTTCAATGCGAAAATAATAGCAGTCAACTCCAAATCATGAATAAGGTAGTTCATCTCATAAGGCTTCAATTGTCTCGAAGCATAGGCAATCACTTTCTCTCCTTGCATCAATACACACCCTAAGCCCTTCCTGGAAGCCTCACTGTATACAATATATCCATCCTCACCATAAGGTAATGTCAGAATCGGTGCAGTAGTAAGCCTATTCTTCAACTCCTCAAAACTACTCGCACTCCTCACCCACTCAAACTTCGATTCTTTCTCACAATTTGGAAAGTGGAGCAGCTATCAAAGAAAAGCCCTCCACGAACCTCCTGTAATAACCAGCTTGTCCCAAGAAACTTCTCACCTCAGCTACATTCTTAGGTGCTTCCCATTTAACCACAACCTCTATCTTTTGTGGATCCACATGCACTCCACGCTCTGAAATCACATGCCCGAGAAATACTACTTCCCTTAACCAAAATTCGCACTTATCGAATTTGACATACAACTCATTCTTTCTCAAAGTCTCCAAAGCAACTCTCAATTGATCCTCGTGCTCCTCATCACTCTTAGAATAGACCAATATATCATCAATAAAGACAATGATAAATTGATCTAGGAAAGACTTGAAAACTCTATTCATCAAATCCATAAAGACTGTAGGAGCATTTGTTAACCCGAAAGGCATAACTAAAAACTCAAAGTGGCCATACCTCGTCCTAAAAGCAGTCTTGGACACATCGGTCTCCTTAATCCTGAACTGATGGTAACCCGATCTCAAATCTATTTTGGAAAAGACTCTTGTCCCTTGCAATTGATCAAACAAATCATCTATGCGCGGGAGCGGATATCGGTTCTTAATGGTGGCATGATTCAACTTCCTGTAATCCACACACATCCGCAACGACCCATCCTTCTTCTTCACAAAGAGGACCGGAGCTCTCCAAGGCGAAGAGCTCGGCCTAATATAACCCTTCTCTAATAGATCCTCCAATTGCACCTCAAGCTCTTTCAATTCCACCAGAGCCATCCGGTAAGGTGGAATTGAGATCGACATAGTACCTGGAAGAAGCTCCACGGGAAACTCAATTTCCCTAGGCGGAGGTAGTCCTGGCAATTCCTCGGGAAAGACATCCGAGAATTCCCTGACTACAGGAATATCCTCCAACCTCCCTCTATTTGCTTCCGTCTCTAAAACATAGGCCAGAAACGCTTCACAACCCATACTCATCAGTCTCTCAGCTGTCATAGCTGAAACAATCCGAGGCGGACTGGCTTTCCTATCTCCCACAAATACCACTTTTCTGCCATCCTCTAGCTCGAATACCACTGTCTTTTGCTTGCAGTCTAAGTTGGCATGATACTTCTCTAATGTATCTATACCTAGGATCACATCCAATCCTCCCATCTTCAAAGGCATCAAATCCACCACAAACATTCCTCCACTAATCTCTATCTCACACTCTCTATACACTTGACTGATAATAATATGCTGGCCAATCGGAGTACTCACCATCAGCGGAGTATCCAATGGGCTCAGGTCTCTACCACAAACAGTTCTACCCGACGACACAAAAGAGTGGGTAGAACCCGGATCAATCAAAGCTATAACATCAACATCAAACAGTTTAATCATACCCGTTACCACTTCTGGAGCGGTCTCTGCCTCCTCTTGAGTCATAGCAAATACTCTAGCTGATGCTTGCCCCCTGGATCTGTCTGGAGGATAATCTCTCGTAGGTACACCAGAGCTACCCACTTTTGTCACAGCTTTATGTCCCACTGCCTCTGTCCTTCTGGAAGCTTGCATCTGCGATCCCTCTCTTCTGTCCGGCTTAGGAAAAAAATTGGCTATGTGTCCTTTCTGCCCACAATCGAAGCATGCTCCTGTCAATCTGCGACATTCTCCTCTATGGGGATACCCACAGTGCTCACACTTGGGAAGAGGTGGCCTCTCCCCATCTCCTCTTCTACTGCCGCCCACCGTTGAGGCTTGGTGAGAAACAGTAGAAGTCCCCATCGATCTAGGCCAGCTCCCACTGGTGCTCCTCTCCTCAGATTGCACAGGAAAAGTTCTGGCACTTCTCTCAGGAATAGAAGTACCACCTCCCCTCCTGAACTACTCTCTTCCCTTCCTCTTTCTGTTAACTGCACTCTTGATGCTTTCAATGTTCTCAACCCTCCGAGCCGCTTCAACCAGCTACTGAAAATCAGAAAAATTCTGCACCACTACCTTCTCTCTGATAGCTAGGTGTAGTCCCGACTCAAACCTGCGGCACTTGGCAGCCTCACTGAACATAAGCTCCGAAGCATACCTCGACAACTGAGTAAACCGGCGCTCATACTCAACAACACCATCTCTCTCTGGTGAGACTCAAACTTCCTCCTTCATTGAATGTACACCTCAGACAGATACTTCTTCCTCAGCACACGTCAGAAGTCTCCCATGTCAACCCTACTGGTCTCGTCTGACTCCCTGGCATAGTCTCCCACCAATGCAAGGCATCACCCTGAAGCAGACTGGCAGCATAAACCACTCTCTCATCATCCTCGCACTTCGTCTGATCCAAGACCCTTTTGGTCTTCCTCAACCAAGTTTCACCTTCCTCAGGATCCGTGGTCCCGTGGAAATCCACCGCTCCATACTTCCTCAGCTTGTCAAACTGTCTCCCCCTCTTAGCTGGGGCCGAACCAGAAGCCTGTGACATTTGACCCATAGCCTGAACGAATGCTTGGGTAAATGCCTGGAACAATCTCGGATCAAGAGCAGGCATTTGCTCAGATTGACTAGGCGACTGCTGAGTCTGAGATCGAAGGGGCTCACTACTTTGCCCTAGAGGGGCCTCAGCCACTCCCGGGACTACGGACTCATCCGTGCTCTCTTCTCTCAGTGGAGAGTCAGGTGCAATAGTGTTGGGACCCGATCTCAGGAACCGGATCCCAACCGGAAGAAGGAAACGGAACGAGCAAGGTAATCGAAATGTAAATTGAATCGAAAACGAAAGTCTTATCGCAATTGAAGCGAAACGAAATCAAGCAAATCAAACTCGAATCCCACCAAACAAATGTCCACATCTTCTTACAAGTATCTTAGAAAAGTATATCATGACGCGTTGGAAGCCCTAAGACTAATCTGAAAACCCGATATAATTTTTTTTCAACCTTAGTCATTCCTTCCTCTTTATACAAAACCATTCCCATTTTCCTTTAGAATTTACCCTTAATCAAACTCAATTCATAAACTCTTTCTCCCAAAATTTTATCGCTTACTAAACACTTATCTTTAGTAAAGCTAACTTCTTAATCATATTCTTATACTTATTCTTATTTTACATAACCCGATTTTCTCAAAATCAAGGCAACATAATCTACTGTATTTTGACAAATTAAAATTTCGCAAGTCAAAACATACACTTCTATATATCCAAACACCACTCAGAGTCATCTGACCTCCGTCCGAATCCAAACACCAGAATAACGCAATCTTATATCTAAAACACTTCATAATCTCAATCCATAATTCAAGTCACAATCATATCCCATTTCTAAACAACCTCATACATCCAAAATTCATAAATCAATCACACAATCTACTTATAATCATAAACAAATCTCATAGCTCATTTCCATACTCAAATTCAATACATCCAGATACTTTATAAGCATAAATGGCATTCCAAGCCATATACAAATTACAAAACATATAAATGTCGAACTGACGTCTTGACCGTATTCATCCGATCTCCTGCTCGAAACCTGGAGATGGGGATGAAAGGGGGGTGAGCTTGACAGCTCAATGGGTAACATACTTATAAATGAAACATAAGCGAAAATTGTCTTTTCAAACTTTTTAAACCTTTCCCAATTCGGAAATTTATCCAAAAACTCTTTTTCAAACTTTTCAAAACATTCATAAATCTTCATCAACATTTTCTAAGATTTTTCTCAAGTTCTCAAACTTTTCACAAATCATGCACAATTTCAAATATGAATGCATCACATCATAATGCATCACAATACACAAAGAGCAAAATCACATAACACATCAAATAGTTTGGGTCGGTCCTATAGAACGTCTCGCATAATCCCGCATAGCGGCTCACATACCGTGAACGGAGGGGAGTCCGAAATCGGAACTCCTAAGCCACTTATGGGCAGCCGGGAGAAGGCTAACAGAGGGAGACAAAGGTAATCGACTCTACAGAGGGACCTAACCAAACCCATATAATTCACATATTCATTCATACAAAAAGATTGCCCAAGGCACTTTTCAAAAAGTCAAATCCACGTCGGTCATACAAGACACATTCACATTCATAATGTCATCACATCAAAGTAATTCACATAACATACTTTCAATCATCAAGATTGAACCAATTGTAGCAATCATCGATAATTCAACACAATGTCATATCAAACAACTTGACATTCCCAAAATGCACATGATTTCATATAGAAATTCTCACATAGCAAATTCACAATTTATTTTAGAATGCAACAATTTTAATACTGATTAAAACCTTCAAACACAACTAATTTAACATTTATTTCATCATCACCGAATGAACAATTAAGAGCCTTAACGAATTTAACAAATTAAGCAATTGCTTAAATCATTAGAAATCATAAAATGTCGTAATCCTTTCGTAACCCTTCTTCATAGCTCAATTCATTTTAAAACTCGTAACCTTTTTCCAAAACATTCTAAACATTAAAATTCATTACTTTCTAAAATTTTCAAGCAATTTCAAAATCTTTTGAAAACAAGAAAATTAAACCTTGTACACTTTTTCTTAAACACATTCGAACTTAAAACATTCAGTTTCTCCAATCACAGATAACAAATTTCTCCAATTATTCCAAAGGCAAGATATTTAATCTTACTAAAATCAAAATTTTCCCATATTTACATAACTAATATTTTATACTAATTTCAAAAGCACTTAGAAATCCTACTTTTTCCAACATTTTCATAAACCATATTTTATAAATAATTTCAAAAGTATTCTAAATTGTCAAACCTTTTATGAGCAAAATCTTATAACTAATTCGATAGTATTCTAAATCATAAATTGTTCAACCTTTACCTACATAATAGCATTTTCAACTTTTACATAAACAATTTCAAAATCATTTTTTTTCAAACACTTTTATACATCATTTTCGAAATTATAAACTTTCCAAACGCTTTTATAAACAATTTCTAAACATAAGCTTTCCAACCAGCTTTATAAACAATCATGAAATTATAAATTTTCCAAACACTTTTCATAACAATTTCAAAATCATAAACTTTTCAACCACTTTTATAAACAATTTCGAAATCCTTAACTTTTCAAATCTTTTCATAATCAGATTCGATACACGCTTTCACAAATATTTGAAATTTAGAAATGTCAACTCTTTTGTAACGACACTTTAGAAACAATGTCAAAAGCAATATATGTCATTGTTTCAAACACAAAGAATTTCTTAAATATCAAAATCCAAGAATACAATATTCCTCACAAATTTTCAATTCATTCATAATCCTACGCCGAAATTTTTATCAATTTATCAAATCAATTTAGGCAATGACATTGAAATACTTCCTTCTTGATTTTTTCAAAATATAAACAATAACTTTCAAAACGCCTCTTCTAAATTTTCAAATCAATTAGACAATCATTCAATGTCATCAAAATATTCAAAACAATACATTTAAATATCCAAACAATACATTTCTAACCCTTTTCACTTTCGAAATTTTCAAGAATACTCACAAAGCTTATAATTTGAAAATAAATATGGTACCCACCTCATGATCTTGCTAGACACTTTTCCAAAGCTTCAATTCCTCCATTACTTCTTTCCTTCATCCAAACTAAAAGTTCCTAAACCAAAATCACCAATTTCAAAATCACAAAAGCATAAATACTTAAATGAATTATAGAAATCCCATACTCATCAAAATTTCAAACTTTCTAACTCAATACACTTCCAAAATTTCAAATCCCCAAATTCAAGACTAAAACCCTAACACATTCATATCCAACATTAACTCAATTTAACATGAAATCTCCCAAAATTTGTCATGGAATTAACAAACCCATAACATTTTCCATAGATCTACACCATAAACCCATCAATATCTCAACTTAAAACAATTTTCAAACCTACCTTAACTCCACCATTTTCGGATTTATGAAGCTTCAAGGTAAACTTCCATCTTCTTCCTCCTCTTGCTCTAGAAACCAACTAACATCACTCTTGAACTCATAGAAAACCGACCTTGCTTGCTCTCTTCTTCTTCTTCTTCTCCACCCATCACCAAGCTTCATCTCTTCTCTCCCTCTCTTTGTATTTTCTTTCTATTTCTTCTCTTCTTATTCTGCTTATAGTCGACAGCTCCAGCCTCCAAAACGACCCTGCCCCTTGAGTTTAAGCTATGTCACTTAAATGAGGGTGCAATGACCAAAATGCCCCTCTCTTTAGTTAAAAATCTGATAACTTACTTCCAACTTTTGGGCAACTTAACGAAATAATTTGGACAAACTTTCTACTAGAGAATTGTTCCTCTTGATCATACGAATCCAACGCAACTGACGGCGCTCAATTTGGATCTAAAACGAAGAAGTTAAGGCCGAAATACTAACAGACCTGAACAAAATCCAAAACTGCACTTAATTCCAGAACTTGAAAATCTTCGGGACTGAATTAAAATTCGAGCCCTTCACATAATTGAAGTCCCATATCTTAACTTATTTAGCCTCAAGAATCGACTTAATCGGAGCTCCACAGCTCCCGAAATTTGCAAAATACCGAACCATGTTCTAAACTTTCTCAACTCACTTAATTAAAATCAATCACCTTCAATTCAATCTCCTAAAATTCATAATTCTTCAATAAAATGACATTAATTGTCTTAGGAATCCAACGCTTCGATAATCGAGTCAATCGGATGTCGGACGAAAGATTTATAACAAAAGATTGCAAAAGGGTCGGAGTTCAAGCAAAAGTTACAAAATCTTAAATACCCACTTATAACTGAATTTTTCAAAATATATCTCTTAATTCAACTCGAATTTGACGAATTTGGTGTCTATAGAAAGATTGAAGGAAGCTCTACAACTTCCCAGAAGAACAGAAAAATCAATTTCACCTCGAAAGGGGTCAAAAACTCAATCAAAGATTCTATCCTAATCAACTTTTCCTACACAACTTCCAGTTTTTAATCGATCATAACTCCTAGTCCCGATATCGAAAAATTACAAACTCTATGACGTCGGAAAGATTGACATACAAGCTACAACTTTTAGTAATACTACTTACTCCAATTCAGACTAAATCCATACGACAAGTGGCCTCGAAGTATAGCACATGCAAATCTATACTTAATAACATTTTCAAAACAAAGCATATCTTCCGAAATTCATATCTCTCAATCCCGACATCAAAAAATAGCAAACTTTATGTCCACGAAAAGCTCTCGACAGAGGCTACAATTTTCACGTTGATCATTTTCTCAAATTTGACCTAAATCAAATAGTCAACTTTTTACCCTAAAAGTCAAACTTCCAAGCCAACTTTGACTAATCATAACTCTCATTCCCGATATCGAAAATTGCAAACTTTATGTCTACAGAAAACTCTTGACATAATCTACAAGTTTCATATAGATCATTTTCTCAATTTTGCCTCAAACAAAAGTCAACTCTCAAAGTCAAACATTCTCTCTCCAAAAGTCAAACTTTCTAAATTCTTCAAATTTTCACACTTTTCTTTTAATTTTGCTATTTAACTTCATTTCAATCAACTCATCCACTTTCTTCTAATAATCCATATAAGTTCACTCAAATATCAAAGTCCTCAAAATTAACAATTCATTTCTCATAAATTTCATCAAATTTTCTTAAATTCTTACATTGTCTCACCAATTTCTTTCTCATTTAATTTCATTTTAATATTTCTAATGTTCATCAAAAGTTCGGGGTCCAACAAATAGAACCTTGCATAACTCCTCGTGTCCTTCTACGAGGTGGCATCTTACTCCTTCAATGAAAGCATTTACTGATTAGCTACATTTCTTTTTAATTTTAGTTCCTATATGTATGCATGAGATGCATGTCACTTAAAAACCATCAATTCATAATGCAAACATTTAATCATATATCACAACAAAAGACTAGGAGTGAAACCTAATCTTTGATACCAAACAATGTTGGACCCCATCTCCGAGGCCCAACATTTGGACCACACAAGCACACATAAGCATAGAAGACCCATAACTCACCACAAATAAGGGAAACTTGCGGTAGAAAAGTTGGATAGGATTTTTAATAAAATATGTTCCTTACACTCTCACGGTTCCAACGCCACTGAAAACGCTCAATTTGGATTAGAAATGAAGAAGTTATGGCAAAAATGCTATTTCAAAGAAAATAACCAAAATTGAGCACTACCGACTTCAGGTCAGAATTTGAAAATCTTAAAGGCTTAATTGTCGATTGGTTCCTTCATAAACCTTGTAGGTTTATGTCTCTAGTTTAATTTAAAACAAGAATCACATTGATCAGAGCTCTATAGCTCAAGATATCTCAAAATTAGTAATGTATATTCGGACTTGATCAGCCGACCTCCACCTTTTGCTTCAAACCACCTTTTTCCATTTAAAAGAAATACTGGTAAAATAGGTGTAGAAAGATAGAAAATTGTCTTAGGAATTCATCGCTTCAAAAATGGGGTCAATCGGAGGTCTACACAAAAAGTTATGGCTAAAAGAAGGAAGAGGGGTCGGTCGGCCAAAATCGACCCCCAAAAGACGGGCTAGCGAACATGCCGAGCGCTCGCGCGCGGGTGAGCGCCCAGCGCTGGCTATCCGAGCTCCAATTCCAGACTCCGAGCTTTGCAACTTCTAACCCTCATAATTTTTGACTCCGAGCTCCAAATCAGAAATGGTCAGAAGCGTTGGAAAGCTCAGAGAAAAATCTACATTTTTTAAAAAGGACTCAAAGAAAAGCTCGGCCACTAAGGGAAACAAAATTTTACTCTAAGGTCGATCGACTAGCTCTCCACAAACAGTACCAGAACTTACAAACTCCATAACTTTTGACTCAGGACTCCGAATTAAGCAAACTTAGTGTCTATAGAAAGGTAAAAGAATTATCTACAACTTTCATGAAGATCACCAACCTATATTCTAACTCTATAAGGGTCAAAAGTGGACTCGAAGCTTCAGCCTAAGATCTGTCAATTTGACAGCACCTGCATTTAATTCTAACAACTCACACCTACCAATTTAACACATCATGAATAACTCATAAAACCTCCTGGGGGAGCTCTACAACTCGCCTAACACCATCAAGGAGTCATAATAATCCCAGATGACCTATATTAACCCAAAAACTGCAAAAAACACAACATACCCAGAAATTACCACATGAGTGCATCAACCCAGAAATTTCAGCACTACATCCCACTTCAACAAACTCACATGAAGAGAGTACTAAAGCTCTCCTTCTCTTTCCAAATCATAACAAAGTTCAAGCATGGCTTTAATTACATATCAAGATATCCATTAACAAATAAGTACTGTAATACAAAATGTGTGAGATGCTCCATGTTTGATATGCTTATAAACTAGTTACTAACTTAATACAAAAGTGGCTAAATTTTTGGAGTGATGCCCGATGCTTTGCAAGGTTCCGCGATCAACTAGAATTTGCACCGAGGAGGAGAATGGGGGTGAGCTAACACGGCCGATGGCTAACACGCTTATAGCCATCGGGTAACGAGCCACACAACAAAACATTACCAATCAAACAATAGCAATTTGTCATATAAAGCTCAAATAATCCAAAATCATCACATAAACATAACATGAGAGTTCATATCAATCAAACACATATTATGCATCATAAACATAAATAAATGATGGAATGCACACATTTGGCTCGAGAGTTCCATAAACACGATTTAAACCGGTTTATCAGAAACACGACGAGTCCATTTTCGATCTCGTGGGCCAAGCGGGCTGCCGGAGAAGGCAAAAGGGTCAACGTGCACGTGACTTATCAAGTAGGTTCTCTCTCTAATCACAACCAATTTATGATCACATATTCAAGCACAAGACTAGCATTTTATGCTTTTTCATTCTTCAATCATCATAGTTTCACACTTTACTTTCAAATCAAAGGAAATACACTTTCAATATGCACATAATTATCAAAGATAGCACACATAGGGCATTTGCCCATTACACAACAACTATAAAAATGTTACCCACCTATCGTCGGAATCCGAATTCAAGATTGCCCTTCCTCCTTGTCTTGAGTGGGGTTCTCTTGATTTCCTTCAATTAAATCACACTCTATTCAATAAATACATTTTAAAGGAAAGCATAACATTCATAAAAATCAAGCAAAATAAAATTCTACTTTAAACCTAACCTACCCATAAGCCATATATGCTAGAATAACCATAACCTTAGTGAGAAAGTCCCTAAAATCCATAGATGTCACCTTTCTCTCTATCTTTCTTCAATCTCTACACAAACCCTAACTTCCATCTTACACCATTCTTAAACCTAGCTTAAGCAAAGGTAAAACTTACCTCTCACAAGTAGATTTCTTCTCTTTTTCTCCTTATTTCTTCCTCCCTTCAAGTCTCCCACGACTCTCCCTCTTCTTGTCCGAAAATTCTCTTCCTTTCTTCCCTCACGATTTTCTTCTCTTCTTTGCTCTTCCTTTTGGGTTCTACGACACTTGTTTCTTCTTCTTTTCCTTTAACTTAATTCATTTAACTCATCTTAAAGCCTACTTTCCAAAACTACATAGTTTTGAAGCTCTCCTAACTTACAATGCTTTTGGGCTCTTCCTCTTATAACTTACAAGTATCTCTATTGGGCTCTCCTCCTTCTACAAGCCCACTACACATCATCCATTAATTTCTAATCCTCCTTCTTCTTATTCATTCATTCCTAAAGCCCATACTTTCCAATATTAGGTCCAAGCCTTCATTTAAAGTCCCAACTTCTAATTTCCAAGCCCAACATAAAATATCTATATAAACACATAATTAAATCAATTAAGGCAAAAATAAAAATAATTAACGAATAAATCCATAAATCAATAAATAATTAATTCAAATAAAATAAAAAAATTTTCGGGGCCCAACATCTATAACATGTCCTATATCATAGTCTTGTTCACCCACATAGACTATGTAGTTTGATGAGATAGCAGGTCGCCTTTCTTTAGTAGATCTGCTTAATTGTATAGGTTTTTGTACCCCAAGAACCTTTACCTGAACAGGTATAGGTTCCTGTTCCTGCATAGGCATGGTACTTAGATCTTCATCTAATGGAGTTGATTGTATAAGAGGTGGATACGAAATAATCGTAGTATCCATCCTGTTATCACTTAGAGGGTGTGAGGATTCACCCTCATTATGGACATCTTATTCCAAAAACTTAACCGGCTGTGATTCCATTATTCTAATCCCTCATTCTCTATAGTAAAATCTGTATCCCTTAAAGTGGTCGAGATATCCTACTGGATAGCAACAAGTGGAATGAGGTGGCAATTTGCTCCCATAAAGATTACGTAACTGTACCTTAACAGGGCAGCCCCACACACGAATGTGTGCGAGGCTTAGTTTCCTACTAACCCAGAGTTCAAAGGGTGTCTTAGGTATTGACTTACTTGGGACTTTATTCAAGATATACAATGTCTTCTTGATGGCTTCACCCCAAAGGTATTGGAGTAGGTTAATCTTGCCTTGCATTGAGCTTATAATGTCCTTTATGTGCAATTGCACCTTTCAGTCATATCATTTTGTTCATGACTACCCAGCATAGTGAACTAAATCACTATTTTAATTGATTCTAAATACCTAGCAAATATACCCTTTTCTTCTCCTGCAACCCATGTCTGCCATAGTATTCCCCTCCCCAGCCAGATCTGACAATCTTCATTAATTTTCTCATTTGGTTCTTAACCTAAGTCTTAAAGATCTTGAACTAATTAAGAACTTCAAACTTTTTCTTAAATAAGAACACATAACCATAGCGAGAATAATTATATATAAATGTCGGAAAATATCTAGCATTGCATAATGTGACTTTATAGGGACCACTAACATTTGTATGTATGAGGTCCAATAAACCAGAAGCACGAGTTGATCCCTTTTTCTTTATCTGGTCAACTTACCCCTGCAATAATCAATACATGTTTCCAGATCACCGAAGTCCAAAGTTGGGAGAATGCTACCCTTTATTAATCTCTCAACCCTCTCCTTGGAAATGTGGCCAAGGCTTTTATGCCACAACATATACGATGTTTCTTTATAAAGGCTCTCTTAAGGGTAATAGGTTCGGTAATATAAAAAGAGGCACAAATTTTGTTAGGAGTAAGACACATTCTATATAATCCGTAGGATAAGAAGATAGTTCTGATATGTCTTGCATTGATAGAAATATTTACAACCGAAGTATCAGGTACAAAACAAAAGCTCTCTTTATCCAAAACTGATACAGAGATCGAATTCTATCCAAACGACGTTATATAAAAAGTGTCTCATAAAACCAGTATAAACCTCGTATCGAGGTTCAAACCTACATCCCCTACATACAAAGCATCCACCTCTTTATTGTTGTCGACCATCAACTTCAGCTCTCCTTGAGTTGGCCTTCTCATGGACCTAGACCCCCGCATTGTGGAAGTAACATGATTAGAAGCTCCACTATCTAGCCACCAAGAACTTGAAGTGGCTACAGTTATGTTAGATTCATAAATCATGTAGGCCAAGGAGTTACCTGATAGTTCCTGTTTAACCTTCCAAAGTTTGTACTCCGAGCAATAAGCTTTCTTATACCCCTTCTTATAGAAGAAGCACCTCATACTCTTCATGACATGTGGGCCTTTGATAATGCTAGATTATCTAGTCTGAATATATGGAGAGGGTTTAGGTTTCTTACCCTTACCTTCAGATTGTTAGGGCTTCGCCTTCCCCTTACCTATGGCTACTGCATACAAAGTTGTATGAGGAGAACTCTTAAGCTTCTCTTTAACTACAACACACCAAAAAATCAAGGTATTGATGTCCCAAGCCTCATCCTGAGAAATGTATGACATTCCTAACATCTTAAACTATCGTAGGAGAGTATTAAGTGCCTAATGCATTATGAGTGCATCAGGAATGTGTACATCAAATGCCTTCAGTTTACTTTAAAGGTAAGCCATATTGTTGATGTACTCTCTAACGCCTCCTTCTCTCTTGTACCTCATAATGAATAGCTCTTTAAGTAAGGTGCTCTGCCTCCCCATGGGAAGACACCGTATACCTCTGGGAAATACTGTGTATAAATTCCTTTGTTATGACTGTGTCGGGTAATCCACTAAACAGATGACTTGGGATCGACCTCTTGATGGTCAAATAACACATCTTATTTGACCGCTCCTAGATTGCCATAACCACCTTATCAGCTTCTAAGTTGATATCAGTGAGTGGAGAAGGTCTCTCTATATGCATCACCATGTTGATGTCAACCATCTCTACGGAAAACTCAACATCCTTCTTCCATTTCTTGAAATTGAAACCAATTCGTGACAACATTGTTCTTTACAAAAAAGGTGATTGGAAAACAGAAAAGACAATGTAAAGATCAGCATAAATGCAGGATAACAACGATACTTAAAGCATTAAAGCAGTATCTATATTAAGAATCTGATCACACATATTATGAAATACTTTTGGGCTGAATACATAATATATGCAATTAGACCTCCACATAAAAGTGATCAGAATGCAAATCATCAACTCTCATGACATTACCACCTTTGGGTGAATAAATCATTTAAGTAACGACTTTCCTTCATCTAATGCCTTTATGTACATCTCAAAACCCTATGTAAGGCCAATACCTTTGGGCAGGATAACCAAATATAAGACTAGAGACATCCCCTGATATGTGAGTAGAACAATCCAAAATATTGTCTTGAAAGGCCACTTTGGTGACTACATCCTCATTAGTATCTTAGAAGGTCCACAAACCCAAGGGATACATCCTTATGTTATCCTCGCATTTTATATAGGCATACTGCATATGAAAATTAGCAATAAATGCAAAAAAAACTAAACGCACAGTTGAATAATCACATCTTGGTATTGAAAACATTGACTTTAAACTTTATTTGAGACTTTATCTTAAAAATCTCAATAAGAGTGACTATCGTGTTTTCTTGAATATTGAACCTACCACATGAGACACGAAACCTTAAGTGTCTTCCTTATGTGCAGTTCGGAGAATGAAATTTGCTGAAAATTAGCTTAAAAAAGCTTAAAACCTTTTTCCGAAATCCAATTACCAATGTAATAATTCTAAACAAATGTAAATTCATTTAAAAAATTCCCCCAACTCAGAAATTGATCTAAAAGGACCCGAGACACCCTTACGAGATTTCTAATTATTTTGTGCTAACGAAACCAATACTATAGCATTGACGTTAGCCAAACGTTAGCGTTGTGTTTAGTTATTATATGCACGCATGCCGATGTGCTCCAGACGCTTCTGCCATGTGTGACATACATATGTAGTTACTATACACACGCCACCACGTGTAGACACGTCTGTATTGTACTCACCACCATGTATCCCAATCCTCACTGTCCACGTGTTGGGACAAATGGCGGGTGATTGCGGTACACGTGCCTGTCGGTGCAATAGCCATTCGACGGGGAGAGTGATTTTTTATAGCTCTGGGAGCCTTTTTTACACTTTCTGGCCCATTTATGACCCGTTGTGCATAGTTAACCTTTTGAAGGTAACGATACAATTCTTACGAGGAAACAAAATCATAAGATAAATGCTGCCTTTCTTATAGGAACTTTCTTTATGAACTTACCTTATTTATTTTACAAAAATCGAAAGGATCTTGTTAATCATATATTTCGTCAATCAGCTCCAGATTTCTCTTAATGGTTGATTATTGTAAGATTCTAGCAGAGACAATATTAAAGATTTAAAGTCAACTCAAAATAGAAATGAAGTAATGGCTAGTTGAAGAAAATGCCTATTTAAAGAAGAGTCAATGTATTTTGCAAACGGAGGGGGGGGGGGACAGAAGCCAGAATGTTTGAAATACTTCAGAAGTATCAATATTTCCAAAAGTTATATCTTGATCAAAATCCCTTATGCCTTAGAAAGTGACAATTCTTTTTAGGAAAGATCATTGAAACTCATATGGAGCAAAATATTTCTTCATTTGTTGAGAGCTTATAGAGGCTAGCAAAATGCTACTAGTGTGAATGTTGGAGAACCTTGAAAAATATATCCTTGTGAGCTAGTAAAGGCTCACTGATTGAGCCAAATTTATACTATAAATTGGCCCTGTTTTCTTAAGTAATTATGCACTTGTTGACTCCTAATTCATGATTTTTGTGCTTAAATTGGTTCCTCATATCGAGCTTTTATAATTTGCACATTGTCAGTATTTTGTTGTCATTTGATATTAATTTTTGCATAACTTTTATTGGGACAATTGATACTGCAAAGGTGTTGTATTTTAGTCGGGACGAACCAACGCAGACATTCGCCGCGACGAATTTATTTGGTATAAATTAATTCGTCATGACGAAAGTGACCATTTTTATGCGTCATGATTTAACTTTATTCATTAGTCGCGACGAATGTCGATACCCCGACCCTTAAATAGCAAAATTATCCATCGTTCACCCTACCACAAGCAGACTTCCTATAAAACCTTCATTTTAGGTTAAATGAGCACGCCGCATTCCCGAGGTAGCTCTCCATCCTTCGCCTTCTATTTTTCTGATAGTTTTGTTTCCTCTGTTTTGCAGATTCGCGCCACCTCCGCATTTACGCCCACCATCATCATCTTCATCTCTTCCATCATTCGTCGCACCCATTCTCAACTGCTCGTCGTTGGAATCATGGACCGAGGTGATATTCCAAAGCGATGATGGACTCACCCGCATCATGCGTGGCTAGGGAGTTGGATCTCCAAGATGTAGCAACGGTTTGAGTTCCATGAGCTTCAAGGGTAATCGATCATTGTTTTAGATTTACATATTTTTTGTAACAACTCCGAGTTGAGATTGCATTGTATGACCGAATGAATCTTGCTATAGTTTAGTAGGATGTTAAACTTTGATCTATGTTAAGGATTGGTTTATGTTGAATATTGTGCTGAATATATGAAGTCTCATGTATATCACCGATTTTGCATTAATTAATCTAATCGCCTAGTTGTGTTTGGTTGTTGGTTGTGTTATTATCCCATTGATTTATTGCATAAATCATTTCATACCATACACTAGGGTTTTAACAAGATTTAATTAATCGAGTTGATTAATTAAATTCTTGGACTTAACGAGTTGTTAAGGTTATGTTTTCGAAACTTAGTGGATTTCAAACCCCGACATTTATTTTGAACGATGATGACCCGAGCCACATTTTCAGGAGAACTTTAGTTAATTGTTTTCAATCTTAATTATTTCAAATTGTCTTGCCTTTTAAAATCCCAAAAACATTTATTTCATACTTAGCTTTCTTTAATTTTAAAGATCAAGCCAAAACCCCCCTTTAATTGCTTTAATTACATGCATCATTAGACTAGGCTAGTCTTAAGATCAATGCTACACTGGTTCCTTGAGAGTCAACCCGAGGTTGCACCCTGTGTTGCAATTCTTGGTATAAATTGATTTTGACCGGTTTCAAGGATCAATCTTCTGATTGAACGATAAGTCATGATCAAATTGGCGCCGTTGCCGGGGAGCCAAAGTAATTGGTTTTCTAGGTTAGCCAAGTGTTTATTTTACATTATAGTTTTGTTGTTTGCATTCTGTTTTGCATTTCATAATTTTTTTTATTTTGTTTGCTTCAATCTTTTAGTGTTAATTACATTTGGTGAGCTTAATTACTTTTTGCTTTAAGTGTTTAGTTTGATTGTTCTGCTTTATCGTGCCTAATTTCGAGTTATTGTGCTTTCTTTGTGATTCTTGGTCGATAAGTTCATCATTCGTCACAACGAAGTTCATGGTTCGTCGCAACGAGTTCATACATTCGTCGCGACTAATATTCACAATTTTGTTCTGTTCGCCGTAGCGAGTTCCTACGAGTCGCGATTTAACGAGAGTGAATTAAACCCTTCGTCACCGTCGCTTTAGTGAGCTAATTTAGGAGAACTTCTTTTGTGCATGCCCGTAGACTTAGGTTAGTTCATTTTCAACCTGAAATCGAGCGATACTTAAGGAAGCGTAGGAAGGACAGAAGAGAGCAAGCAACCCTTAGCACATTAGAACATCAAGTAGGAGAAATGGCTGAGCATCAAGAATTTCCCGGTCACCAACCTAGGAACGGAGATCATGGATTAAATGGTGATCAGGAAAGAGTCGATGAGAACGTAGGGAACAACAGGCGTAGAACGATCAGAGAAGCTACGACATCGGACATCAATTATGACCCCTTAATCGCAGCCTGCCCGAACTTCGACGTGAATTTCGGGTTAAGGGCTATTGATCAATTCTCTCCCAAATTTCACGGCTTGGCGGAGAAGATCCTACATGCATTTACAAGTTACCGACAATGATTTGTCAAAGCATGAAACCCGTAGGAGCTCCCCAGATCATGTCTTTGTGGAAGGTGTTTCACTTATCCCTGAAGGAAAGGCCCGGAGTGGTACATGAGCCTCCCAAGGCATGTCGCTAATGCCTACCATAGTTGGGCCAACTTGAGAAAAGCTTTCGAAAAGTATTTTCTAGCCTCGAGGACGCCATCAATGAGGAAAGAAATCTATTATGCCAAGCAAGACTACGACGAGTCCTCAGATGATTTTGAAACAGATTTCGGATCTGTTGTCTCGGTGCCCCATCATCAAATTCTCGATGAACAGCTTTTGTTCAATATTTTTATGATGGGGTGAAGAATCAGAAAAGAGAATGTTAGATGCTGCTTGGGAGGATCGCTGATTGACCTCACCGCACTCAAGCGCTGGCCTTGATCAAGAGGATGGCCTCAACCATCAGCAGATATAGTGCTCGTGATTCCGTGAATGTTCATGAAGTAGGAGCCATGTCTGGCTCGCATAAAAGGATGGAAAGCCCGGAATCAAAGGTGGATTCCTAGAGCATAGGATAACTTCATAGTTGTCCTCGATTGCACCGAAATGAAGAATTTGAATGTGCATCGCCTTCATCTTCCATCGAATCGCCGCACTTAGTTGCGAATCTTGGATCGGTGATGCACATAACTAGTGTCCGTCCCGGAGGTATGAAGAAGTCTCTAGCAGTACCCGGGAGACAAAATCCTAAGTGGGATCCGTATCCAACACGATAATGAAGGATGGAGATCTCATCCTAACTTTAGTCGGAGGAGTAATGAGGAAGAGCACCCAACCGCTTTTCAACAAGGGAGTGGAGCTGAACATCTACAAACCAGTTCCTCGATCAAGAAGCATTGACGGTGCAACCACAACGCCAAAGAGAACACCAACCAACCGCTACATGGTATGATGACGCTGATGAAGGAAGAAAGAGCCTCACGGCTAATCGCTTCAATGCCATCGCAAACTTAATCCAAGCAGACTCCTCGAATAATGCTACGCTGCTTACTACCTTGGAAAAGCGAATGGATCAATGGGAAACCAAGGCGTAAAACTGAACTCATACGCCACTCGGTTATCCAACAACTTGAGTGAAAATCAAGCGAGGAGTAGCGGATCAATTCCTCCAACACGGTCATAAACCAAAAGCCCGAACGCAATTGAATTAAGGAGTGGAAAGAAAGTGCAATTTAGCATTCTGAAGAAGAAGAATGCGCCAAGAAATTGAGGTTGAAGAGACACCTCAAGTAAGAGAAAGAAGGGCGTATGCGATCGAGAGTGATCGCAAGAGGAATTGTCAAGAAAAGAAGAAATTAACCATCGAGGAAACAGAGCAACCATCAAGGTCCAGAGAAAGTGCTTTGCAAAGGAAAAATCTAGTGGAAATGAAGCAACACAAAGGGAAGTCAATCAAGGACCTTCCTTCCCAAATTCCTACTTGATGAGCAAGAAGGTCAACGAATCAAACATGAAAAGGAAATTATTGACCTATTTGGGAAGGTGGAAGTGAATGTGCCCTTTGGACCTGGTTAAGAGAGTTCCGCCCACGCTTAAATATTTGAAGGACTTGTGCACAAACAAGCGTAAGTTTAGGCCGAATGAGAGAGTCCAGTGAGCTCAAACGTGTCCGCATTATTCAAGCCCCAAATTCTGTGAAGTGTCAGACCTGTGATCGCTCACCATTCCTTGTGTCATAAGAAAGGTGACAATTGGAAGAGCGTTCTTTGGATTTGGGAGCGCAATCAATGTGATGCCAAAATCATCTATGAAGCCACGGAGTTAAGAGCGAAACCTACTTCGGTAGTGTTACAATGGTCGACAGATCCTTCCGACACCTCTGGGCATCATTGAGGACATTCGGTCCAAGTGAAAGGATTAGTGTTCCCGCCGATTTTTACGTCCGGATATGTCTCATCAAGTGGTGCAGATACTTCTAATCCTGAACGACCCTTCCTTCGACGGCAAGTACAATGATCAAGATGAAGGAAGGAAGATCACCATGGAGGTTGGTGATCAACACATTAGCTTCAACATGTATGAAGCTATGAAACACCCTAACGAAGATTACTCCTTGCTTGGGGTGAATATGCTTGATGTTGTAATCGATGATGCTTGTTCGAATTTGCGAAACTTTAACCCCGACCACTAATGATCTCTTTGGAGGCCGCTTTATTTTGATGATAGTGCAGGTGCTTATTCGGATACGGAATGGAAATGGAGCTGCCCAGACCCAAGTCGTTGACATGAAGCTTGGATATCAACCGCACGTCCATCCCGAGCTACAAGACCCGCCTTTGAGTGCCGTGTTTTCTTTCCTTCATTTACTATATAATTGTGCTTATGTTTGATACCAACGTGCATATTGTTGAGCATGATTATATTATTTAAGTGGGGGAGAGAACCATCCAAAGAGGAATAGTCAGTAGTCGTAGGATTTCTATTTTCGCCTCAATAAATTGATCCCTTTATGTTGGCTCGCATGTTTCTTGTAGTGAAGCATGATATAGATCAAAGAGAATGGTCGATTTGCATGTGAATTGATTGATTGAATGTTTGTGCAATTCAATAGGATCTTTAGAATTTGCATTTTGTTTAGGCGGTTCGTCGCAACGAACGTATTCTACTGTCGCGACGCTTCTAGGGCTTTGTCTCTTTTCGTCACGACAAACGCGCCGCTGGTCGCGATTTAATAGTTCCTCGGTTTGCCCTACGGACTGTTGGACTTCTCTTTTGTCCGGAGCCCTTTTCGCTTTTTTTCTCCTTCGCGTCTTTTCGCCTCGCTTCCCACCTTATTTCTTCTTCTTCTCCTTCTTTTTCTTCTTCTTCTTCTTCCTCGCTTCTCCTTCGCCAGCCTCGTCGTCGCCTCCCACTATGCCCTTGCGTTTGAAGCTCCAAACCTTCTCAAATCTTCTCCCATCTTCGTTTTCGACCTTAGGTAAGTGTTCTTATTCTTTCATTTTGTCCATTCTCGTTGTTATTTGTTAGATTTAGGACGAACAGCGAGCGCTGTTCGCCGCGTCTGTTCGCAGAATCACCGTTCGTCGCGACGAGTTTCATACCTCGCCGCGGCGAACGTGTGTGCCCAGTTCACTGCAGCGAACATCCTGTAGGTCGCAGCGAACTCTCATGTTCGTCACGACGAATGGGGAGGACCTCGACTCGTCGCGATGAATGATCATTAGCTGCGACGAGGAGGCTGATTCTGTGTAGTTTTCTCAGTAACTTACTTGTTTCTAACGTTGTGTGTGCAGGATCATGCCTCGAACGAAGCAGGCCTCTCGACCCGAACAGCAGCCTTCCTCTTCCGATTTCTCTGACCACACTCATTCCCCTTCTCCGCAACCTCCCCGTCATCCTCGTTTTTCCGATCCTTCCCCTCTGCCGATGGATCCCGAGATGATCACCGGCCACTCGTGTTGCCGGCCAGATATACTCAAAGAAAACCCTTCCTCTCACTCCAAAGAACTAACCCTTTTGGGGACAACTCTTTCAACTCGAGTTGACCGCCTTGCCCACCTCGATCAGCTTGGCAACCTCACCTTCGTTCGCCAATATTACTCCTATGCTCGCTATTCCCACACCTACGGAATTAGTTTTCGGGGTGTCTCTATCCCTGATGCTTTCTCCTCTGTTATCATCCGAGAACATTTCCATCTCCCTGTTGTCTCTCATTGCCATTATCTAGACCTCATCCGTAACTACCCCTGGGATGATGTCATTAGTACTCTCTGCCCTGCAGGGACTCAGTGGCTTCAACCCCGGGGCTCTCAACGGTATATCCGTCATTCCGACCTCCACCCTCAAGCTCGCACTTGGTTGCATTTCATATGCAACAACATCCTTCCTACCCTCCACCTCACAAATATCCCTAAAGAACAGGCCCTATACATATACCTTCTCATGATCGGCCGCCCTGTCAATCTTGCCACAGCCATAGCCTCCGCCCTCCGCCAATGTGTTCTGGCCACTAATATCCGACATTACCTTTTTTTTCCCCACCTCATTTCCGACCTGTTTCGGGTCTTTCGAGTTCCGGAGCATTCCGCTGATCTCACCTTCGAGCCCGCTCCTCCTTTAGTTTACGTCCATCTCGGTCGCCCTCGCAACCTTCCACCCCCTCCTCCTGCCCAGCCTACTCCCGCAACTCCTTCCTCACCCTCTCCCAATCCTCCAATCCCTCCAGTTTCCCCCGAGGCTCCGCCTCATGTCCCTTCTCCGCCTCGTGTCTCTTCTCCGATGTCTTCCCCACCTACCGCCCCCCCTGCTTCTTCCGAGGTGGCTCTGCTCCGAGATGACATCCACCGGCTTGAGGCCCAACTGGCCGCTGACCGTGCCCTGCTCACTTCCGTCCAGGCGCAGCTGGCTGCTGATCGTGAATTCAATAGCGCCATGCTCTACATGATTGCAGCTCACCTTGGGTTGCCCCTTCCGCTTCCCGCTCCGGTCTCTGCTGCTGCTCCTAGTTCCTCTGCCGCTGCCCCTCCGGATCCGCCAGCTGACAATCCTGCAGCATAGTTTAGGCTGTTTGTTTTCCTTTCTTGTTGTTGTTTTTCTGTATTTTCTTCTCTTTGTTGTAATTTTTAGCTAGTTCTTCGGATCCTCCTTTGTACATTTACTTTTTGGGCTTAATGATATATCCCCATTTCTCTTTTGTCAATTTTTGTTTCATGCTTCTATGTGTGCCTTGCTACTTCTGCCATTGTGGACAATGCCATGTTTAAGTGTGGGGGAGCTAGTTCCCTTCTTATATTTTGCATTGCATGCCTATTAGAATTTGTGCATAATTTTGTGGGCCCTTTCAAATTTTACTGATAAATTTGAAACTCAATCAAACATTTTCTGCACCTGTTCTTTTGTGCCCTTGCATGCAAATCATTTACAAGTTTCAAAAACTGATACTTGAGTTTTTGAAAATACTCTCCATTCTTCGAACGATAATTGGATCTGGCAAAATTTTAACTTTTGAAGTTTTCAAAACAAAGTGAATGGGAGCATGCTAACAAGATAGTATTATCAGTTTTTAAGACTTGAGTTTGATCATTGGGACAAAACCCTTGTTGGAAGGATATTCGAGCCAAATTCTTCTTCTACATCTTTGTGTGTGCATCTGCTTAGTTCATACTTCTCTAGAACTTGTGTCAATTTTTACTCAAAACTTGATGGACTAGAATTTTGTTGATATGATAGGCGCTCCTTCTTTAAGCCCTTTCCCCAAACACCAACCCTTAAACACTTTTCCTTTGCTAGCCCTCGAGCCTTTATTCTATGAGCATTTGCATACATATTCGATGATGTCGGTGAGTCATGTTTTGTTATTAGGTTGAAAAAAAATTTGGAAAATGGAAAAGTGTTAGTCTTGTGTATCCCAAAAAGGGATTAGCATCTCAAAATGAGATAGCCAAAATGTGAAAAAATGTGTATATTCAATTTATTTCAGTGTTTAGTTTTAGTTTGGCTGTTGACATCAGTTCCTCATTTAGCGCATGCTCATATTTTTCTTTCTTTCACTCCATCCATTCAACTAGCCCTCCGCTCATTACAACCCTAAAAGACCTCTTGATCTTCAAAATGATAGTCCTTGTAGTGGAGAAATAAAATTGATACAAGCCTATGGTAGGAGATGCATTAAGCGGATGGAGAGAAATATCCTTAAACACAAGTGAGTTGGCGTAAACACCACATCCCGAGTGATCCTCTTTGTTCAATCTCATGTGCTTAAATTCTTTCAAGGTTCTGCTTTTATTAGCACTCTTTCAATTTCTTTGCGTGTGAAGTCTAATGAAGTGGATTGCGTCATTTATGTTATTATTTGAGCATGGGCGGAATTTTCTTTCACTCTTGTACCTTTTTGACTCTTGTAAACTTTGTCCAGGAGTACAAAGGTCTAAGTGTGGGGGAATTTGATTGAGCCAAATTTATACTATAAATTGGCCCTGTTTTCTTAAGTAATTATGCACTTGTTGACTCTAATTCATGATTTTGTGCTTAAATTGGTTCCTCATATCGAGCTTTTATAATTTGCACATTGTCGATTTTGTTGTCATTTGATATTAATTTCTGCATAACTTTTATTGGGACAATTGATACTGCAAAGGTGTTGTATTTTTGTAGGAACAATGGAGTCAACAAGAGAAAGTCAACACGTCGTGAGAAGCCATCCATTAGTCGGGACGAACCAACGCAGACATTCGCCGCGACGAATTTATTTGGTATAAATTAATTCGTCGCGACGAGTGACCATTTTTATGCGTCGCGACGAACTTTATTCATTAGTCGCGACGAATGTCGGATACCCCGGCCCTTAAATAGCAAAATTATCCATCGTTCACCCGGCCACAAGATACTTCCTATAAAACCTTCTGTTTTAGGTTAAATGAGGACGGCCGCATTCCCGAGGTAGCTCTCCATCCTTCGTCTTCTCTATTTTTCTGATAGTTTTTGTTTCCTCTGTTTTGCAGATTCGGCGCCACCTCCAGACGACGTCCACCATCATCATCTTCATCTCTTCCATCATTCGTCGCACCCATTCTCAACTGTTCGTCGTTGGAATCATGGACCGAGGTGATATTCCAGCAGTGATGGACTCACCCGGCATCATGCGTGGCTAGGGAGTTGGATCTCCTGAAGATGTAGCAACGGTTTGAGTTCCATGAGCTTCAAGGGGTAATCGATCGCTGTTTTGGATTTCTGTCGTATTTTTGTAACAACTCCGAGTTGGAGATTGCATTGTATGATCGAATGAATCTTGCTATAGTTTAGTAGGATGTTAAACTTTGATCTATGTTAAGGATTGGTTTGTGTTGAATATTGTGCTGAATACATGAAGTCTCACGATATCGATCGATTTTGCATTAATTAATCTAATCGCCTAGTTGTGTTTGGTTAAGTTGGTTGTGTTATTATCGATTGATTTATTGCATAAATCATTTCATACCATACACTAAGGTTTTAACAAGATTTAATTAATCGAGTTGATTAATTAAATTCTTGGACTTAACGAGTTATTAAGGTTATGTTTTCAAACTTAGTGGATTTCAAACCCCGACATTTATTTTGAACGATGATGACTCGAGCCACATTTTCAGGAGAACTTTAGTTAATTGTTTTCAATCTTAATTATTTCAAATTGTCTTGCCTTTTAAAAATCCCAAAAACATTTATTTCATACTTAGCTTTCTTTAATTTTAAAGATCAAGCCAAAACCCCCCTTTAATTGCTTTAATTACATGCATCATTAGACTAGGCTAGTCTTAAGATCAATGCTACACTGGTTCCTTGAGAGTCGACCCGAGGTTGCACCCTGTGTTGCAATTCTTGGTATAAATTGATTTTGACCGGTTTTTAAGGATCAATCTTCGGATTGAACGATAAGCCGCGATCACTCATTAAATACTACTAGTGTAGAATGTTGGAGAACCTTAAAAAATATGCACTCATGAGCTTGAAAAGACTCGTCAAATTACTACTTAGATTTTCATAGTAAAACACTCAAGTTGAATAATTGAAGACTGGACGTAGACTTGTGTTGTAAGTCAAACCAATATAAATTTACTGTGTCCTTCTCTCTCTTCTCTTAACTTTTATATTTTTCCATTATATTTTGTGTGTGTTCATTTCAGCAAGAGGCTCCTCCATTATTATAGTAGGCTCCTTTTGTTTTCAACTTAGTAAAGGTTCCTTTTTTTAACAAACGTCTTTTGTTTTAAATTTTCTTAACTAGATTTATCTTTTAGCAGGCTCCTGTTATTTCATAAGCTCTTATTGCTTAAACATGATCCTAACGCATATCGGGCTCCTTTTGCTTTACAAGCCCCTATTGTAGTTTTAAACTTTGACAGGCCCCTGTCGTTTTATTTGAATTAAATTTATCTCTTTCGTGTGTTTGCTTTATCATTTGTCATCAGAGAGAGGTTTCACATTTATTGTATTTTACAGCACATGATAGATCATGGCAAACACCTTAAGAAGTTTTAAAAGACCATCTGTTTCAAAGCCTCCTTATTTCAAGGGAAACAACTACTTGAGATAAATCACATGTTAATGTTGAACTCACGAAGAACACAAGAAGGAGGGTTGAATTGAGTAATCTTTTCATGAATACACAAAAACTTTGATAATCTCTTGAAAAAGAAACTTTTTCAAGTATTAAGTGGATATCAAATAGGTACTTAGTTAAATTGCAAATAACTCGTATGAACCTGTAATTGAACAAGAGTATTTAAGAGTAAAGAGTTAGAAGATAGCTGATACGATTTTTATACTGGTTCACCCCAAACCTTGGGCTACGTCCAGTCCTCAAAATTCTTCTAAGTTTTCATTATACTTCGTCAAAATTACAAGTATTCTTTCCTCCCTTCCAGAGCCTCTTTAGGTCTCTTACACTGAGTATTTTTTTCAGCTATCTTAGCCTCTCCAGGCTCTCAGCCTTTTCTTTCTCTCACTAGAAAGATATTGTGAGCTTTTGTTACAGTAATGTTAGCTCTCGTATATCGCACATAACTTTTTGTACATAAACGCTTGTAAGCAAAATGGTTTTTTCAGTCTTCGACTATGACTAGTATTTATAGCCTAAGTCTCCAACCGCTTCTTGAATCTTGATAACTACTTCTTGCTTCTTATTTCTTGTAGAAACCGTTATTTTGTTGAGTTCTGCAACTAACTCAACTTGTTTCTTCTTAGTTTTCGAACTTCTTATGAGTTTTTTGAACTTCTTATGAGTTTTTAAACTTCTTTTGAGTTTTTGAAACTCCTTTTGAGTTTTTGAAACTTCTTATGTGTTTCGCAACTTCTTCTGTGTTTTGAAACTCCTTCTTTGTTTCGCAACTTCTTCTATGTTTTGAAACTCTTTCTGTGTTTCGCAACTTCTTCTGTGTTTTGAAATTCCTTCTGTGTTTTGCAACTTTTTCTGTGTTTTGAAACTCCTTCTGTGTTTCACAAAGGATATACACATGCATATTCAAAATACACATATGAAAACAAAAACAAACTTATAATGCTATCTTCTTTTTATCTTACTGGTCTCCCCCATTTGCTATCTTTCATCTGCTTTTATTCTTCTCCTCTTCATTTCTTTTCTCCCCTATTTGTTATTAATCAAAAAGCTTTAACGTAGATGCTTCATAATTTTAGAGAACATTCATTGCATGTCAGTTCGGATTAACTTGAGGTATTTTTCAATAGAAACTCTTAGATATGCCATTTCCTCATGTAGATCAACAACTGAGTCACTCAAATCATCCACATTAGTATGAAGTTCTTCAATCTCCTTAACTAAGGCTTCCTGACTCCACTGCTGTGTGTGACTAACTTCTTCCAAAACAAGAGTAGAAACTTGTTGTGATGTTCTTGTTGGAGAGAAGGTTGTAACAACTGGTGTTTCTGATGGTAAGACATCTAACTCAATGATTGTAATAACAGGAGGTTTGAAAGATAATTTTCCTTCAAGGAGATCCAGGTCATCAGGTCTAGGTAGTTTAAGGATTGGTTTTCCAAGAAGGTGTAGGAAATCTTTCATTGAAGATATGAAACCTAAAGGTCTAAAGTGCATGATGAGATTCACAAAGGTTTTTAAGTTAAGACTGATACCTTCAACCATGATTGTTCTGAACTGTCCTTTTATCACTCTTCCAACTACCTGAAAGGATGCATCTGTAGAGAAACGTCCACAATGACTTCCTAATGCTTTTGAACTATGATGAGAAACATAGATTCCTCTTGATTGATCTCTATTACATGCCTCATCTATCTTTCTTACAGTTGCTTTTATTTGCTCCTCTGTGAGATCACCTGTACTAGCTTTAGGGTACATCTTCTATTTCCTTTATCTACATTGCGTACAATGTGTGCAGCTCTTGGTTGTATGTCTAGTACAATCTTGATCAATTTTCTATTTGTCACTGGATTAATAGTATATCGCTCCTTAGACATCGTCATAGGATATGGCACTGACTTTTCATCTTTCAGAATACCATATAGTCTCCTTTCTCTATGATTTAAAAGATGTAGTGAACGATTATTGATCAGAATTGGTTCAATTTGTACCTTGACCAACCTTCTCATAAGTTCTCTCATAATAATCGAGCTTCTGCTTCTCACAGTCATCACTTCTTTAATCACCTTCATTTTCAAATCCTCTTTTCAGGTAGGTTCAGAAGTATTATACTGTGTTGTTCTGTGTTCAATTGGCTTTTTCTTCTGTTGAACATCAAGTGAAGAAGTCTTTTTATGACTGGTCTTCTTCTTCTTACTTTCTTCTTCCATTCTAGAAGAAGGTTGTTGTTGGGGTTTCGTCTTCTCAAACACCAACTTCCTCTTAATTTAAGTTTCTTTAGCTAATTCTACTGGTTGTTCTTACAAAATTGAAACTAAAGATCTAATTGCCTGTGGTGCTTTGTCAGACCTTTTAAAGTCTTCAGTAGGAGTTAAACCTTTTCCACTATTCTGCTCTATTGGACGCAAGGTCAATAGTATGGGTGACCTTTTTGATTTTTTGAAAATTTCAGGATAAAGTGTCTCCCCCTTTCTTTTCATAGACACTTGTTTGGTAGATTGTTTCACTTGGCTTTCTTCTCTGTGAGAAACTGTCTTAGCTTTCACTGATACCTCAGACGATTTATTCATCTTTTCTTCTACAGGTACTTTTTCTAAGGATTGAGGCTTCATTTTTCTTACGGGAGTAACCTTTTCAGACAAACCGGGTCTTACAATACGTTCCCCTCAGTCCTTGCTTTCGCCATGGAATTTGTATCCTCCTTTTCTTGAGGTTTTAAACCCATTCTTGTGACAGTTGAAGCATTGATGATGCTTTTTATATTCATCTTCATTCTGTTTCCTCTGTCAAGAAGGATTCCAGAATCTCTGAAGATTCTTGTCAACAACATGCCATAGGGTAAGGCATTTGAGTCTTTCTTCGTCTTCATCATATACTTTAAAATCAAGTGTGGAAGATTTACAAGCTGATGGTTGAGTAGATGAAATAAGCATTGTTCATCTATAGTCGTCACCACATTCTTTGAACCTGTTCTTGGTAGAAAACAATGAAAGAGTAGTGCATGTAGAAACCTAGCATTAGGAATAAGAGTTGGCGCCTTCTTGTCCTTTGGTTAACTGCTCTCATAGAGTTGTCGATTGATTTATGCTTTCTCTACACTGCTCTTAGTCATCCATCTTATGGTATGAGCCACCTTTGCTCCAACACATGGACATTCACTAACCTTCTAGATTAGTTCCAGTGTCACAATAACTGACAGTCTATCCATCATTGAAACTAAGGTGTCGTCTACTACTTTCGCATTCTTCCAGAACTCATATACTTCATTCAGGTACATTGTTTCATGAACTTGAAAGAAATCTATCCATCCAGCAACATCAATTTCTGGTTCGATATTCATCTGGTTCTTCTTCAGGGATTCAAAATCAACGTGCCTTCCATAAACCATTGATGGCTCCATTTGAAATCTGTAGACAATAACAACTAAACACACAAAAATATTTTTCTCAAAGTAAAGAGGTTAGTATGAGAGGATGAGAGTGTATACCAAAAAGAACTTGATATGAAGAACAGAGTAATGAAACGTTTTGTTGAGAGAACTTGCAAAAAGTCGATTTCAGTGTATTTCAAGAATATTCTAGAGTAGGTGATATACTAAACCTTTAAGAGAATTTCCCTCCATTTTTTAAAAACTTACCGCCTATGACCTACCGTTACAGTTTCCTTGAAACCTCTCAACTTTTTACCTTCCTTACTAAGAAAATCATCTAGGTTATGACGTGTCAGACGCTTGGTCACTTAACACAACCATATTCAAGTTTCGTATGATTTCTCTGAATCATTCTTCACTCAAAGGCTTTGTGAAGATATTTGCCCACTGATGATTTGTCTCAACAAACTGTAGACTTACGACTCCCTTCTGTACATAGTCTCGTAGGAAATGATGTCTGACTTCGATATGTTTCACCCTCGAGTGTTGTATTGGATTCTTTGATAGGTTGATAGCACTTATCTTGTCATAGTAAATTAGGATCTGTTCTTCTTGTATTGAATAATCTTCTAGCCTTGTTACAACTCACTCTACCTGACTCGTCTAGTTTATTCTTTAAAAACCCATCGAGTTCTAATAATAGACTTTTTAGAGGGTTTTGAAACTAAGGACCAAACGTTATTCCTAGTAAATTGGTTCAGCTCCTCTTGCATGGCTAAAATCCACACTTCATCCTGAAAAACTTCATCAATTTTTTTGGGAACCGATCTTATGAATTGGACCCCAACTCGAAAACAAAAAATGAATCGAAAAATTACGAAACGAAATGAAAGGCATATAACAAATCGAAACGAATCAAAGGAACGGATCCTAAAACAGAACACAGAAATCAGATCGGACGACAAAATAATCAGAATCAAATCGAATCAAAATGAAATCGAATAAAAAAAATGAATAAATGGTCAAAATCAAAGGTGACATACGGATCGAATCAAAAACATAAGATGAAAGAATCACAAGCGAAGCGAATACGAATTGAATTATCGAATTTCGAATCGAAAGCAACTTGGAAACATAGCATACAAACGAAGTCAAATCAAACTGAAATACAAATTCTGACATCCATGAATGATAATCTTGGAAGCACTATCGCTTCAAGAATCACTTCAATTAGAGGTCATATGGGGAAGTTATGGACAAAAGAATTTAACATGTTTCTGTCCATAATAATTTTGTACCTCTCTTGGTGCAATTGTCATAAATTTTAATCTAGATGTCGGATTGATTTCGTTCTTAGACCATTAAAAAGTAGACTTCTAGATCTACAACTTTCCTGAAGATCACAAAATCAAATTCAACCTCTAGAAGTGTCAAAAATTTCAATTTTTACAAGCTGACTCGTGAACATTCGTTGCCTTGGAAGCACCATTTCGTTCGAGAAAGTCCGTTAAATGGACATCCATGTCTGTCTAACGGACATGAGCGAAACAAAGGGCCCTTTCGGACATGGCTTCCCAAAACCCCTCCAAACCATTTCCAAAGCTTCCTACATCCAATCTAACATCATATACACCTATAATATTCACTAATTCACTTATTCAAATGCCTAAACACTTCATAACAATCCAAACAACAATTTCAATTCACAACTTCTCAAATCTCAACTTAATTGGTTCATCAAAACCTCAAATTTCAAACATACATCAAAGCTATCACAAACACAAATCTTATGCAACATCATAACTTGTATCAATCATAACTCTTAACTACAATCTCAAAAACTTGCATACTTGGTATCATTGGAAAGATAAAAGAACAACCTACAACTTTGAACAAGGCAACTTTGGCCAATTCTATTTCAATTATTCTAGAATTTTCCTCGAATTACCATACACGTTTTTATCCTCATGCAAAACTTAACATTTATCCCAACTTCACTTCTTCTATTACAACCTCATTCAAACAATTCAAATTTTCCATTGGAATTTATCCAACACTTAACCTCAATTTATATGATTTCTTACATTCAATAGTATCTTGTCATTCAGCAAGTTCCTCTCTTGCTTTTTCCTAATATCTTACATATATAATCATGGTTCATGCTTAAGGTTTCTCAACTCATCAACCATGCATAATTCACATTCCAATATCAAAATCATCTATAACACAAATTATATACAAAAACACTCATTTACTTTCATTTTCATATTTCTAATTTCCACTCAAAGTTCGGGGTCCAACAAAATTTTTTAGGCTCTATTTCAAAAATAAAAGCTACATTTGCTTCTCTTCTGAATTTGGACCTAGTTCTCACACTTTCTGAGGTTTCTCCTATGATTAGATTTTCAGGGTGAGAGGACTCAGATTTCCAGTCCTTTTTCAGACTAAGATTTCCAGGAACATCTTCTACTTTCTCTAGAGTAGCATCAGATGGTGAGATATCTACACTATCAACTAAGGGTACTGATAGGGTTTCATTATTAGTATCATTACTTCTATCTAGTTGAGAACCATCATCAAATTTGACATGGATAGATTCTTCAACAGTTTTAAAAGCAAGATTATAAACCCGATAGGCTTTAGAAGATAATGAATATCCTAGAAAAATTCCAGAATAGACCTTAGAATCAAATTTATCCAAAATTTCTTTTGTATTCGATATAGTAAACTTGCAACCAAATGAGTTGAAGTAAGAGATATTTGGCTTCCTTCCTTTCCATAACTCATATGGAGTTTTATTCAACAATGGTGGCAAAAGTATTCAATTTTGAATATAACAAGATGTATTTACAGCTTCTACCCAGAAATACTTAGGAAGATTCATTTCACATAGCATGGTTCTTGCCATTTCCTGAATCGTCCTGTTCTTTCTTTCTATAACTCCATTCTGTTATAGAGTCCTAGGAGTAGAGAAATTGTAGAAAATTCTATTCTCTTCACAGAATATTCTAAATTTTTCATTTTCAAATTCACCACCATGATCACTTCTAATTCCAGCAACAGAAACTCCTTTTTCATTTTGTAATTTTTTGGAAAGAGCTTTAGAAAATTTAAAAGATTCATCCTTATGTGACAAAAATAATATCCAACAAAATCTAGTGAAGTCATCAATAATTACAAGACCATATTTCTTTCCACCAAGACTTATTGTCCTAGTTGGACCAAATAAATCTATATGTAACAACTCTAGAGGTCTAGATGAAGTTACAATATTTTTAGAAGAAAATGATGTTTTAACCTGTTTTCCTTTATGACAACTTTGACAAAATAAATCCTTGTTAAAACTTATTTTTGGTAAACCTCTTACGACATCATGTTTAATCAGTTTAGAAATATGTTTAAAGCTAATATTACCTAGATTTTTATGACAAATCACTTTTTCTTCATCAGTTGATATAAAACAAGAAAGGATACTTCAAATCCAGAATCATATAATTGACTTACACTAATCAAGTTATGTTTTAAACCTTTAACTAGCAAGACATTATCAATAGATGTAAAGGAATCTTTAACAATTTTGTCGATTCTAACTATTTTGCCTTACTGGTTGTCTCCAAAAGTTACTGATCCTCCCTTCTTACTTTGAAGATCTAGGAACATAGACCTTCTTATTGTCATGTGTCGCGAGTATCCACTATCTAAATACCATTGGTGCTGGATGTTTCTTCCAAGGAAGGAGATCTGCAGGAGATATTGTATGTTTTTTAGGTATCTAGATTTTCTTGGGTCCTTTGGGGTTAGTCTGAAAACCATTCATAAGATAACAATGAGAAGACTGGTAATATTTCTTTCTATAAGGAACAAAGTTATTTTTATGACGAGTATTAGTTTTAGTAAACCCTAGACCACTCTTGTCATTAAGGTGTTTGTATTTCCCAATTATATCATTCATTTTCTTTGTACTTTCAGTAACAATTCTAGATATGCATCTTGGAGTCCATTAAAGTTAGAAGTTACCTCCTTGTCACCTTCGTTTTCGGCTACCAAGCATATATTTGCTTGTATTGAAGCTTTTGAATCTGAATCAGAATCAGAATCAGATTCGGATGAATCCAAATCTTCCCAAGTAGCTATCATACTCTTTTTGTTTTCTTTATTCTTCTTTGGTTTTCTTTTTAGCAACGGACATTTAGACTTATAGTGTCTTGGTTTGTTGCACTCATAACAAATGATAAAGGCCTTATCGTTCTTGAATTCATCTTTGCTATTTTTCTTGAAAGAAAAATCTTTGTTTTCCCTTGCTTTCTTCTTCCACATTCTTCTGATCTTCTTTGAGATAAAAGATAATTCATCATCATTATCACTTGAATCTTGTTCAGATTCACTGGTGTCATCATTCTTGATCTCTTCAATCTTCAGTGCTTTTGACGACGAACTTCTATTCCACTGATTATTGTGATTTTTCTGACCAGCCTTTAATGCTATGGATTTGTCCCTTCTTGGTTTGTCCTCAGCGTCAAACTCCACTTTATTTATCTTCAATGAACCAAGCAGCTCATCAAGCTTTAATTTGCTCAGGTCCTTGGCTTCTTGTACTGCTGTAACTTTAGGTCTCCATCTTTTGGGCAAACTCCTAAGAATCTTTGTTACATGATCTTGATTGTCGTAGATTCTTTCAAAAGCTTTCAGTCCATTAATGATAGTTTGAAATCTTTCAAACATCTGATCAATTGACTCATCTTCCTTCATTTTAAGCAGCTCATACTGATGTACAAGAATGCTGATCTTGGAATCCTTTACTTGATTTATGCCTTCATGTGAGATGGATAAGGTATCCCACATCTCCTGTGCAGTTTCGCATCCATGAACTCTATCGTATTCACTTCTGCTTAAAGCGCAGCTTAGAAAGAATTTGGCCTTTGAATTTAGTTAAAATCTTGTTTTGTAATCTACTGACCATCTGGTACGTGGAATAGTATTGCCATCATCATCTAGTGGTACATATGGTCCATTCTCAATGAAGTCCTAAAGATCAATATGTGTGGATTTAATGAAAAGTCGCATCTTGTCCTTCTAATAATGATAGTCCTCACCATTGAATGCAGGAGGTCTTATGATGGAGGCACCTTCAGCAATAAACACGTGTAATTTTGCCATGGATCTTTGTCCTCACTGTGTAAAGGTAGTTCTTGAAAATCAAGCTTTGATACCAATTGAAGTAAATCACACGTTAATGTTGAACTCACGAAGAACACAAGAAGGGGGGGTTGAATTGTATAATCTTTTCGTGAATACACAAAACCTTTGATAATCATTTAAAAAAGAAACTTTTTCAAGTATTAAGTGGATATTAAATAGGTACTTAGTTAAATCGCAAATAACTCGTATGAACTTGTAAATGAACAAGAGTATTTAAGAGTAAAGAGTTAGAAGATAGACGATGCAATTTTTATACTGGTTCACTCCAAACCTTGAGCTACGTCCAATCCTCAGAATTCTTCTGAGTTTTCACTATACTTCGTCAAAATTGCAAGTATTCTTTCCTCCCTCCCAGAGCCTCTTTAGGTCTCTTACACTGAGTATTTTTTTTCCAGCTATCTTAGCCTCTCCAGGCTCTCAGCCTTTTCTTTCTCTCACTAGAAAGATATTGTGAGCTTTTGTTACAGTAATGTTAGCTCTCGTATATTGCACATAATTTTTTGTACATAAACGTTTGTAAGCAAAAAGATTTTTTTAGTCTTCGACTACAACTAGTATTTATAGCCTAAGTCTCCAACCACTTCTTGATTCTTGATAGCTACTTCTTGCTTCTTGTAGAAACCGTTATTTTGTTGAGTTCTGTAACTAACTCAACTTGCTTCTTCATATTTTTTGAATTTCTTTTGAGTTTTTTGAACTTCTTATGAGTTTTCAAACTTCTTCTGAGTTTTTGAAACTCCTTATGTGTTTCACAACTTCTTCTGTGTTTTGAAACTTCTTATGTGTTTTGCAACTTCTTCTGTGTTTTGAAACTCCTTCTGTGTTTCGCAACTTCTTCTGTGTTTTGAAACTCCTTCTGTGTTTCACAACTTCTTCTGTGTTTTGAAACTCATTCTGTGTTTTCCAACTTCTTCTGTGTTTTGAAATTCCTTTTGGGTTTCGCAACTTCTTCTATGTTTTGAAACTCCTCCTATGTTTCACAACTTCTTCTGTGTTTTGAAACTCCTTCTGTGTTTCGCAACTTCTTCTATGTTTTAAAACTCCTTTTGTGTTTCGTAACTTCTTTTGTGTTTTGAAACACAACTTCTTATGTGTTTTGAAACTCCTTTTGTGTTTCGCAACTTCTTCTGTGTTTTCTCACTGCATGCTTAACACACTTATCAAAACAATTCATTTATTTCAAACATTATTATTATTTGATTATCAACAAAAGTATTAAACGTGAAGTCATTTTGACTTAACACTACTTATACTGGAAACAGAGAATGACCATTTATCTTAGTTTGGGGTTATTATTCCATATCTTTGTGAAGAATTCTCATCTCTAATACTGAGGGAGAGTTAAGAGTCAGTTGATGATATATTTTTGCCTCACATGATTTTGGGCATGACATGTTATATATCTCTTTGATAACTTTGTTGCTATATTTTGCTTGATTTAGTTCTTTTCCCTCTAGTTATTTGATAATGACAAAGGGGGAGAATTATTTTTGATGTTCGATATATTTTTGCAAAAGATTGATGATATACTTACATAATTACATAACAGTCACTTGCATATGATGAATTTGTGATTTTTGTTGTTGTAAAGTCTTTACGGTAAAAAGGAAAGACTCCTTCCAATCAATAAGAACTTATAAAGCTGACAGGTATATCTCGGACTCTTGTCATTTCTTTGATTTATTAAGAAAGGCTCCTTATATTATGTAAGAACTTATAAAGCTGATAGGTATATTTCAAACTCTTGTTTGAATTTTGAAAATATATCTACTATTATTTTTCGTCATAAAAAAGGGGGAGATTGTTAGGCTTATTAATGGTTTTGATGATGATCAAATAATATTTTAAAATTTAAATTTGAATTATTTCCTTTTAAAGGTAACGATATAATTCTTAAGAGGAAATAAAATCATAGGATAAATGCTTCTTTTCTTGCAGGAACTTTTTTATGAACTTACCTTATTTATTTTACAAAATTTGAAAGGATCCTCCTAATCATATATTCGTCAATCAGCTCCAAATTTCTCTTAATGTTTGATTATTGTAAGATTCTAGCAGAGATAATATTGAAGATTCAAAGTCAACTCAAAATAGAAATGAAGAAATGACTAATTGAAGAAAATTTCTATTTAAAGAAGACCCACCACATTTTGCAAACGGGGACAAAAGCCAAAGTGATATGTGTTTAATTGTTGATATATTTAATCATTTACACTTAGCGATTAATGACATGAAAATGCTTAAGATACTCACTTTAATTCATATATGATTTTAGGTACAATTTGGAAGCAAAGAAATTAAAGTGAGTTGAAAGCGCTACAAAAGATTCATTTTCCAAAGATTTATTTTTGCTTGTATTCATAGAGCAAGAAGAAAAAAATAAAAGGCAAGAAAAATGAAGCACAAAACGACAAAGAAGGAAATAAGAGCACTTGCAAGCAGGAACGACTACGTGTTACGTAGACGACGCAATCGTCTTGCATTTATGCAAACGCAGACAACATTTGCGTTAAACGCAACCCTGAAAAGCGTAGGAGAGGATTTAAATGATGTGTGACCTTTATTCGTCACATCACAAAAATAGTACACGATAGCAGCAGAGAGGCTTGGGACATGCGTTGGTTTGCGTTTAAAACATTTTTCTGCATTAAACGCAAATGAAGGAGAGCTGCGTGAGGAGTGCTACAGTAGAGAAGTCTCAGCTACAATGAACAGTGAAGAAAAATTAAGGGATTTTTGGTTAGGGACCGGAATGGGGGCTGAAGCCTTTTTCCAGGAAAGACCTATGAAGGGTTAGGCATCCCAACACCAGTTCGGAGGTGACATCAACGTCGATGACCCGGGTTAAGTAATTTTATTATTATTTGGTTGTTTCTTTCTCTCATTACAAATTGAATATGTTATCCTATGTTAATTGATTTGGGTATTGTGTATGGATAATCAGATTTTTGTTATTATTCAGTTATTTGTGTATGAACCCATTGGGTATTGTGAGTTAATGATTTTAATGCTTTCATTGAATCATTAATTGCAAAACCATTGCTAGAATTTTGATATAATCCGTAATTGTTATGTTGAAATTCATGTGTGCGACTGATGATTTGTAATCATTAGGGGTAACATGACCTAAGTAAAATGGCGCATCATATGTGGTTGTGCCTTGAGTAATAAGTTTTCCTAATTCGTAATACTATTGCCTAATTAAATCTAGAAATTGTATCCTAGGTTGTTCGATGGTTAGGTTTAACTAACGATCGTGTCTTGATTAAACAAAACCTAAGGAAAAACTCGGGTTAATTATTAACCTATGATTAATAGTTACAAGGAGAGGATAAAGAACAACAAATCAATAAAGTATGCTTAATTAAGGTGTAGACCGAGATTGAACCAAAGAATCGGGTCTCTATCAAATTCCCCACTTTTATCATTTTTTCGCATGTTTTCTTTTCTTTGTTTTTATTAGTTAGTTTCATTTTATTTTCTTCTTTGAAAAATCCAAAACCCCCGTTAAGTGTAAACATCGATTAATTTCATTTCATAAACTTTACGCACACTCTCTATGGGATCGACTTAGACTCACCACTGCTATAGTAGTAGTCTAGCTATTTTATTTTGACTAGCGTAATGACGAGCGGTCAAATTTTGACATTGTTGTCGGAGAGTGTCGTGTTTTAGTTTTTGTTTGTGAGTTAATTGGTGTTTTGTATATATTTGTTCGTAATTGATTTCTTTTCTGTTATTTTGTGATCTTTTCATTTTTTGTTTTATGTCAAAATTTTTTTTCGATATAGATGGAAGTAATTTCTTTTATAATTCATATTCTCAATCCTATAACAATGTTTGGACTGATCAACCTAACTTTTGTTATGGATGGGATAATCATCAAAATTACTTCCAAGATAGTTTGCAATGTTGGGACCCGATTTCGAGACCAGACACCAACCGGAAAAATGCAAAACAGAACGGAAACAGAAAGCAAAAAAAAAACGGATGAAAATAGAAACGAAAGAATCCGAAACAGAAACATAAGGCAAACACCAAAGAAAACAAATAGAATCAAAAGGCGAACGAATAGAATGGCTCGGAATCGAAAGCAAACAAAACGGTTCAATCAAATCATAAAGAGAAAACAATTCTAAAGCGGATCCGACATTCGAAAACGTGTATCTTAATGAAAACTAGCGTTGGAAACCATAAGAACAATCTGTCTAAACCAATCCAAATCGGTATAAATTTGTTTTTTTTCAATCTTTTCATCTTTATTCAATCTTATACAAATCAAAATAATATAATTTCCCTTTTGGAAATTTATCCTTAATCAAAACTCAATTCATATAATTATTCATAATCATGCAATATCTCAATCTCATCTTTAACAAATCTTATTCTTATTCGTATTCTTTCTTTGCCATAAAAACAAATATACATATCTAGAAATCCACAACTCATACACAAATAGGCACTTCATATATCTCAACTCAAACATCACAATTCATCAGACCTCCTGTCCGGAATCCCATCATAAACAATCTCAACCAAACTTCATCATATACATAACACTTCAAATAATTCTCAATCAATCAACATCATTGGACCTCCTGTCCGGAACCCAAACGCAAACAATCATAATCATTCATATCCAAATCACATTCATATCTCAATTCAATATACAAATCATAATCCATCTCATCCATAAACCATTAACATACTATATCCACACAAATCCATAATTCATTTACATCACGAAATAAATGCTTACAAAATATTAATGGCATTTCAAGCCAATACAAACCAATACCAAAATCCAAACTACTCAAAATCTAAGGTAAACAAAATCGAACAAATGCCTTGACCTTCTTTCATCCGATCTCCTGCTCGAAACCTGGAGATGGGGATGAAAGGGGGTGAGCTTGACAGCTCGTGGATAACATGTTTATAAATTGAAAAATAAGTAAAAATCATCTCTTTTAAATTTTTTGCTATTTTATAAAATATAACGGTAGAAATTTGTCAAAAACAATACTTGTTTCTCAACTTTCCAACTTTTCAAACATTCATGATCGATTTTAAAACATGGATGCAACACACTTATAATACAACATAAACACATAACATAACAAATCAGAAATGGTTTGGGTCAGTCCAAAACGGAACGTACTGCACATTCCCGCATAGCGGTCCTGTGCAGCCGTGAACAGAACGTACTACACCTTCCCGCATAGCGGCCCAGTGTAGCCGTGAACTTATGGGAGTCCGAAAATGGAGCTCCAATGCCACTAACGGGCAGGCGATCGAAGCCTATAACACATAATATATACTTGAAAATCGGATTGCCCGAAGGCATGTTTCGAAAACTTAATCTTTCATATCGTTTCATACTAGACACATTGACATTCACAATTTCACATAAATTCATATAGCAATTCTCAATCATTCGCAACACATAATGCATCACTTATTGCAATTATCAAATCATTTAAACACAATGAATGCGAAAAATCATATCAATTTTGATCAAAATCATTCAAAACAATTTTAGCAATTTATCCAATCATTCGAAAACAATCCATTATCAATTTCTTAAATCATTACAAACTTAACGAATTTAATCATTCGAAAATAATAATTTTCAAAACATTTCTCTTCTTGATTTTTCGAAATCACATAATTGGCTTATAAATCAAAATATAAACATGGAACCCACCTCAATTCCATGCTTAAAACTTGTCCAAAGCTTCAATTTCTCCAAAGCCTCACTTCAATTCCCTAATCCAAGACAAAAATCCCTAATTCATAACCATCCAAAAATTGAACAATTTAAACCATGCATCACCAAAATTGACTTTAGAAATCACAAACCCATACCATTCTTAAGCTATCTAAACCAAGATCTCATTAAAATTTCAAAGATAAAAAATTGTCTCTTACCTTAATCTTCTCCAAATCTGAAATTTCTTGGCTCATAATGTAGCTCTCTTCTTCTTCCATCTTTTTCCTTCTTGGATCAACTTAAAAATCTTGCTTGAAGACCCATAAAAATCAAACCCTAGCTTTTTCCTTTCTTCTTCTCCTTTCTTTCCACCGAAAGCTCTCCCTCTTCTGTCTTCTTTCTTCTTTCTTTTCTTTCTAACTTAAACAAATTCGTGTTTCTCCTCTTGTTAAACGACAACCCACTCTTCTTGCATTTAATGAATGCAAAATGACCATTATGCCCTTACATATATGCCTTATAACTTAAAACCTTAAGTTTTCCTCCAAGTTTGCCCCTAAAATTCATTTTAATTCATGCTTACTATAGGACATTTTTCTAACCATCAAATTGAAGGGATTTGCTAAAACTTCCTTCTAGAGAAATGTTCCTCATTGCCTCAATTTCATAATGACACCAAAATCATTTAATTTGGTTCAGTACTCCAAAAGTTAAACTTCAAATATTTCGGACTATTCTTATGCTAAAACAATTTCTAGCGATTTAATTCCATCTGAAAATTGACATTCTTAAAGACTAAATTGAAATTCTAATCCTTCATAACATTTGTATCCCTATTTATCTAGTTTAATCCAAATCAAGAATCACCTCATTTGGATTCCTAGAGCAAAGGTTATAGCCAAAATACTTTCAGATTTTTACTAATCCAAGACTGCACACTAAACCCGACTTCAATTCAGAAATTTAAAGTCTTAGGGGATAAATTGAAATTCAATTGCTTCCTAATACTTGTATCCCCATGTCTCTATTTTATTTTGCAACAAGAATCAATTCAATCAGATCGCTACAGATCAAGAATTCACCAAAATACTGAACCATATTCAGAAAATTATCCAACTCACTTTGATTAACTCCATCATCCTCAATTTAATCTAAAAAATCATAAATTTCCCATGTAAAGATATAGGGATGTCTTAGGAATCCAACGCTTCAAAAACCAAGTCAATTGGATGTCAGACGGAAAAGATATGGCTAAAAGAATGGAGAGAGGTCGATCAGGAAAAATTTTAAATCGGAGCTCGCACTCACTAGCGGGTCGCTCGGCAGGGCGCGCGAGCGGGTCGCTCGGCAGAGAGGGTGAGCAGGTCGGTCGGTAAGACACGTGAGCAGGTCGCTTGGCAGGACGTGCGAGCAGGCGCGGCCGCTCGCCATTGCGAGGATGCGCTACTCCTTCTCTTCTTCCGACCCTCCAATTTCTAAAATTCATAACTTCACATTCCATTTTCCAAAAATTCTATACTTTTTATCAATGTAAAGATCAAAACAAAATCTTCAACTTTCATAAAGCACTTAAAGGCAATTTCAACCTCTAACTAGGTCAATCTTTCAATCAAAATTTCTGCCCTGTTAAAAATCACCTAAACAATATCCACTTCACACATTCACATCTTTCAATTTCCACATCCAAAAATTGCATATTATACATCATTGTAAAGCTATGCAAATTCTCTATAACTTTCATGAAGACCACTTAACTCAATTCAAAACATATCAGTCCAGAATTCGCCTCAAAACACAGCATACATATCCTATACTTAAGAATATTTTCAAAAACAAAGTACAATACACTTAAATTTGAATGGTCATAACTCTCAATCCCGAAATAAAAAACCATCATACTTTATGGCTATAGAAAGCTCTCAACAGAAGCTACAAGTTTTATTAAGATTATTTTATCAAATTCTGCCTAAATCATCCCAAAAAAATTCACAAAGTTTCAGCCCAAAAAGTCAACTCTTCATCTCCAAAAAGTCAAACTTTCATAATTCAACAAATTCTCACACTTTCACTCTTTATTTCTTGATTTTCAACTTCCATTTCAATCAACTCATTCACTTTAACTTTCATAATCTATACAAGTCTACTCAAATATCAAAGTCATCACAACCCGTCAATTCTTTTCTCATCAATTTCCTTAAAGCACAAAAGCATCTATAACATAATACATATACAAAAATACTCATTTCATACATTTAATATTTCTAAATTTCAATAAAAGATCGGGGTCCAACATGCAGGATGCACAACAATTTTTGTACATACCAGAAGCTTCCTATCACGACTTCGGTCCATCTCTAGAAGAGTTGATTTTGAAATTACAGGAGAATACTTTCCAATTCCAGAAGGGTGGAGGGCAATTTCTAAAAAACATATAGTCTAATGCCCAAGATTTGGAGAGCCAACATGATTCAGTTGCATCTTTAGAAGAACTTGTTAATAATATTGTTGCTAACAATTTACAATGTCTATAGGATATGCAACAATTAGAACAAAATATGTAGCAAGAATTGCAAGAATTTTGACAAGATACAAAAACAAGCCAACAGAGGGTAGAACACCTAATAGGTTAGATGGCAATAAGTCTTGATCGCCTAGAATCGCAAAGCAAAGAGGAGCACCCATTTCAACTTGAGGTGTACCCAATGGACGTTTATGCGGAAACATTGCAAAGTGACGAGGAGCTTGAGAATTTTGAGGTCAACCCTTAACGAATTATTTGTGATGAAGAAATTGAGAAGGAGCTCAAAGTCGAAGAGGGCACATCTTTTAGCTCATAGGTAAGTATTGAGTCCAAGATTTTTTTTTAGACTAACTTTTTACCTTTACATAACAGGTTGGAGGAATTGAATGATGAAGAAAAAGGTGAAGAGATGTTCGAAATATTTCCGGAGTGTATCGACTCAGTCAAGATTGAGCATCTGAGGATAGGGAAGGCGCTGAATAAGGATGATGATCAACTAAGACCCTATTTGGAACTACCTCAAGTGGAGGAGTCGCATGTGATACCTGAAGATCACAATTTTGTCATGTGAGGAGAAAAAGGAGGCAAGCCAGCGACCCTAAACAAAGGCGCTTCTTGGGAGGTAACCCAAGGGAAGTAAACATCTTTTCCTTTACATTTCTGCATTATTTTTTTATGCATGTATGTTTTTGAATTTGTTTGTTTTACTTGTTTTTAAGTTTTCAATCAAAATGAGAGAAAGAATAAAACAAATGAAACAAACATTTTCTCATTTTCTATTGCTTTTAGGATTATATAATCATGATTAGAGTGTGATTGACTAGAAAATTTCATAGAAGCTTTAGCATGTACTTTTGCTCTTGTGATTGGTCGATATGCATTATCTTTAGAAGAGTAGTGACTAATGGTAGACAAAACCGGTGAAATTTTAAGCCTTATTTGACTGACACATCTATATTCGTCTCATTGCCTTTTGATAATGTGTGACCTTCATGACATGCACATCCTAATTTTGCGTTCAATTTCTATTCGAGACTACATTTTATCACAAGCATTAACATGGATATGATTAGGCATTCTCAGTTTTTCATAAATTACATAGGCCAAATAACCTATCCTATCGACATAATTTTTCCCATGATAAACCCCTTTGAGCTTTAACCTTTATTTTTGTATAAACCACATTTTATGCTTTTAAACTTAACCAAACGTCCTACCTAAGTCATAAAGCTAGTGGAACATTTGTGATTGTTGAGTTTGTAGATATACAAAATTCTAAGGGTGGAGGCGTACATATGTGAGGGTTGGTTATAATGTTGGGATGTTATTTTATATCTTATCATTGAAATTTCCATGTTGATGCAGTTTATTTTAATTTTTTATATAAGGAAAAGAAAGAAAAAGAAAAAATGGAAAAGAAAGAAAAAAAGAAAAGAACGAAAAAAAGAGAGAAAAAGAAAAAAAGTGCTTAAAATAAATGTATCAAGGAAGAATTGCATATGTGTTGAAAAGTTGTTTGTGGTTTATGCATCTTCCTAGAGTTGTAATGGATGTGTTATTTGAGTATGTTGATTATGAGGTAGAGGTTGGCTTGGAAGGTTCACTCTTTTGATTTCAATGGCATAAATTGTATGAGTGATTCCTTTGGATTGGTATAGGCTTTATGTGGTTTGTGTATGAGAGCTGATTGGGGTTGTGAAATGTAAATGTTACATTCGTCATAACTGACGGTACCCAGTTTTTAATGAGTGTTGCTTTGTTTCACTAGCTTTGATGACTTTCATTCTACTTGACCCAAATATATCTCACCTCACCTTTGCCTACATTACAACCTTGAAAAGTCTTTTGATTCATGATTTTGCATGTGAACAGTAGTGGTGGAGAAATAAAATAATATGCAAAGTTGTGGATTTTCATGATCATGAATGGAGTTGAGTGTACCTATGGATATATTTTAATTAAACACATATTCCGAGTCTACTATTAGATTGCTTAGTTTTTGAAGATGATGAAGGTTGATAGATTATGAGTAAAAACTTGGAATGTGGACATCTTGCTATGATTTTTGAAAGTCATTCATCATTGTTTATGATTATATAGTCTTGGAAAACTATAGAAATTGAGTAAATTTTTCAGGTTTTTTTAACTTAATTTAGATGTTTTGCTCGAGGATGGACAAAAACTAAGTGAGGGGGAAATTAATATGTGTTTAATTGTTGATATATTTAATCATTTACACTTAGCGATTAATGACATGAAAATGCTTAAGATACTCACTTTAATTCATATATGATTTTAGGTATAATTTGGAAGAAAAGAAATTAAAGTGAGCTGAAAGCGCTACAAAAGATTCATTTTCCAAAGATTTATTTTTGTTTGTATTCATAGAGCAAGAAGAAAAAAAAAAGACAAGAAAAATGAAGCACAAAATGACAAAGAATGAAATAAGAGCAGGTGCAAGCAGGAATGACTGTGTTTCACATAGGCGTCCTGCGTGAAATGCAGACGATGCAGTCATCCTGCGTTTATGGAAACGTAGACAACGTCTGTGTTTAAACGCAACGTGAAAGGTACAACAAAGAGGAGCACAGGAGAGGATTTAAATGATGTGTGACTTTATTCGTCACATCACAGAAACAGTGGACGGTAGCAGCAGAGAGGCTTGGGACGTGCGTGGGTCTGCGTTTAATGCATTTTTCTGCGTTAAACGCAGAAAAAGGAGAGCTGCGTGAGGATTGCTACAATAGAGAAGTCCCAACTACAGTGAACAGTGAGAAGCGGTAGTGAAAAGAAACTAAGGGATTTTTGGTTAGGGATTGGAATGGGGGCTGAAGCCTTTTTTTGGGAAAGGCCCATGAAGAGTTAGGCATCCCGACACCAGTTTTGTTATTATTCAATTATTTGTGTATAAACCCATTGGTATTGTGAGTTAATGATTTTAATACATTCATTGAATCATTAATTGCAAAACCATTGCTAGAAGTTCGATATAATCCGCAATTGTTATGTTGAAATTCATGTGTAGTGACTAATGATTCGTAATCATTAGGGATAACATAACCTAGATTAAATGATGTATCGTATGTAGTTTTTGTCTTGATTAATCAGTTTTTCTAATTTGTAATGCGACTACCTAATTAAATCTAGAGATCGTATCCTAGGTTGTTCGGTGGATAGGTTTAATTAACGATCGTATCTTGATTAAACAAAACCTAAGGGAAAACTTGGGTTAATTATTAACCTACGATTAATAGTTGTTAGGAGAGGTTAAAGGACAATAAATCAATAAAATATGCTTAATTAGTGTGTAGGTCGAGATTGAACCAAAGAATCGGGTCCCTACCAAATTCCTCACTTTTATCATTTTTTTTGCATGTTTTCTTAACTTTGTTTTTATTAGTTGTTTCATTTTATTTTCTTCTTTGAAAAATCCCAAACCCTCGTTAAGTATAAACACTGATTAATTTCATTTCATAAACTTTATACACACTCTCTATGGGATCGACCTAGACTCGCCATTGCTATAGTAGTAGTCTAGTTATTTTGTTTTGACTAGCGTAACGACGCGCGGTCAAGAACATTCATATAATATGAAGATACACCATCTTACTCAATCTATTCAAACACTTAATAAGCAATCAAAATTTTATGAAAACAATGATGAAGACTAAAATTATTATATAACTACCTTTTATGTTCTATTTCATAGTTAACTGAATTGTCTAGGCCCTGTTTAACCTAGTAGACTTACATTCAATGGTCTATCAGCTCATCTCTATTCCTTATAATGTCTCACCAAGTGGTAACATAATTAAATATATAAATATCAGTACAAGATACAGTAAGGTTTCGATCATGCATCTCATACATAATATATATCAAATATAAGCAGCAAAAAATAAAACGAAAACTCAAAAATAGATCTACTTGTACATATAGATATAGAAAACAAAAATATGGAATGTAAGATGTTTACATACCTTTTCGATGATCTCCTTCATTCTTTAATCTTCTCGGCATTGGGTTATCATAAACCACAACGGTCAACGTAGATCGTCTCTATTGAAAGTACACACAAAAATAGAAGGATGAATCCTCACTAGGAGATGACTATAATTCTTTCTTTGTGCTAGCAAAGACAAGAACTCTTGTGAGAGTTATAGGGATAAAAAGTGTGAGTGTAAGAAAAGCGTCTTTCTTTTACTTGTGTCTTACACAGGATGCACAAAAATGATGATTATTTTATGCCCTATTTGTCCTCCCATAACCCCCATCATTAATAGCAAGTCACGGGAAGTTACTGGTTATGAATAGCATGCATTAATATACGTTATGCAAAGTTAACAACCACGAATAACATGCATTAATGGAAGTTTTGGGAAGTTAATGACCAAATTGGTAGCCAATAACATTGTTTATAATCCATTCCATGTAACATTTTCTACCATGATCACATCACGATACTATCTAAAAACACTCTCTCAAATATTGAATCACCATTCAAGACCATTTTACTCATCCTTCAGATCTCTTATGTGTGTGACCCATTAGGTTCCCGATTATATTAACCACTTGAATTAATATTTAATTCAAGTTAAGAGCGGTATCTAGCAATACCTCATGACCCCCAATTGATCAGAAAGTCAATAGTTTGATTACGAATCCTTCCATACATAATGCTGCCATAAAATTTATTCTTTCACCATCTATACCCTACTTGGTTCAGAGTGTGGCCAAAGTGTCAACTCTTACTATACTGACTACATCAATTCTAGTTTAAGTGATATTAGAAATTTTCATGAGGATCTTATTACTCTATGTATCTAACCAAAAACTCCTGAGTAATGACATCGACAAGAGGTCGTGGGTATCATCTCTTTCTATCAGGAGTGGTGAATACTTTATTGGTTACTCAGTTACCTCCGAATAGCTCAAGCTGTACCCAATCACCACCTTACGAGTAACTCCTAAAAGGCATCGATGAATGGAGTCAAAGCATAGGATCAATATCTAAGATATCCTTAAACACCTCAAGTTAAAGAATACTCTCACCATTGCTATGATGAGACTATCATTGAAACTGGAATAGAATATCCATATGATTGTCTCACAGTAGGTCAATTTAATATACTTATTACCTTTAGTAAACATCCACATGTTAACTCTAAACAACTCATGTCTACAGCTTATGAGATTTACTGTTTAATCCAATCAAGGAGTATAACATGTGCTAGTGTATCCGGATTAATGATATCCCATCTCATTAAGCTTATGACTAGGGAAAGTTTAGATACTAATATAATTACATATGATAGGAATCTCATTATCATGATCTCATCATTATTTCTTCCATGTTATGTTTTACATCAAGGACTTCATTAAATCAATTTAAGATCAACATCAAATCTATAAATGTATAAACATCAAAATAATAAAAATGTCTTTATTAATCATAAAATGATTTTTATAATAAGTGCTAAAGGTGATTGCCTTTAGAGCACTTCTTTAACAAACTACCACTTGCTCTAAAGTCGATTGCCTTGATATCTAATACCATAAGCGTGTTCATGTGATATAAAACTCTTTTGGAAAATAGGCTTAGTCAATGGATCAACTATATTCTGATCAGTGGGAACTCTATCTATCTTGACATCATTTATACCAATGATTTCTCTAATCAGATGGTAGAGCCTAATTATATGTTTGGATTTCTGATGAGACCTCGATTCCTTTGCTTGTGCTATAGCCCCGTTTTTGTCACAATATAACTGCAATGGGGTCAATGATGCTCATAACCACACTAAGTTCCATAATGAGCTTCTTGATCCAAAGTGCTTCTTTTGTTGCCTCTGAAGCTGCAATGTACTCTACCTTTGTTGTCGAATCTGCACTTGTCCCTTATTTGAAAAATTTCCAACTAATTACACCACCATTCAATGTGAATATATATCTAGATTGGAATTTGGAGTCATCTTTATTGGATTGGAAATTGGCATCAGTATACTCGCTTACCACAAGATCACCTTCTCCATATACCAAGAATACATCCTTAGTTCTTCTCAAGTAATTAAGGATATTCTTAATGACCACCTAATGACCCTCACTAAGGTCTGACTGGTATCGACTCATAACACTTAGAGCATATGATACATTAAGTCTAGTACATAACATAGCGTACATGATTGATCCTATATCCGAAGCATAGGGAATCAAACTCATGCGAGTCCTCTCATCTTGTGTCTTTAGACATATAGATATAGAGAGTGTAATCCCATATACCATAGGAAGATAACCTCTCTTGGACTACTCCATACTAAACCTCTTTAGCATCTTATCTATGTATGTAGACTGCGAAAGACCAAACAACCTCTTAGATCTATCTCTATAGATCCTTATCCCTAAAATATAAGTTGCTTCTCCAATGTATTTCATAGAGAAGTTCTTACCTAACCAAATTTTGATTGATTGCAAAGCAGAGACAACATTTCCTATTAGCAATATGTCATCTACACATAGTACAAGGAACACGATTGCACTCCCACTATCTTTCTTATATACACACAACTCATCCAGATTTTGTGAGAAACTAAACTCTTTGATTGTCTCTTCAAATTGGATATTCCAACTCCTGGATGCTTGCTTCAATTTATAAATGGATTTATGATGCTTGCATACCTTTTCTCCATTCATGGATATGAAACCATCAAGTTGTGTCATATACACATCCTCGGTTAGGTTTCCATTAAGGAAAGTCATCTTCACATCTATTTGCCATAGCTTATAATCATAATGAGCGACGATGGCTAGGAGTATCCTACTAGATTTAAGCATAGCTACTAAGCTAAAAGTTTTGTCATAATCAATACCTTGCCTTTGATGATAGCCTTTAGCTATAAGCCTAGCTTTATGGGTAACTACATTACCCTCCATGTCAGTTTTCTTCTTAAAAACCCATTTGCACCTTATGGGTTTATCCTTTTGGATAGGTCGACCAAAGTCCATATTTAGTTTTCATACATAGAATCCATTTCGAATTTTATAACTTGAAGCTATTTTTCAGATTTTGAACTCCTCAAAACCTCTTCATAGGTAGTAGGCTCATCATCTTCTATGAGCAATACATCATTAAATTCACTTATGAGAAATCTGTATCTCTCGAGAACATGACATATCCTACCTAACCTACGAACTTCTTGTATGTTAAAAAGGTTGAACTATTGTTTCATCTTCATGAACAATAGTCTAAAGTCTAGGCAGTTGATCTGCGTCTGTTTGAGCATCTTAAACTTCCATAAGTTCAATTTTGCTCCCAATTTCTTCTCTTAGAAGAAACTCTTTTTCTAAAAAGATAACATGTTTTGAAATAAATACCTTCTGTTCTTGTAACATCCCATCACCGATGGGAGGGGTAAATTGGTAAATTGGGACAGGCTAGTAGGTTGCATTGCATATTTTGATGTGAACATTCATTTGGCCTCTAATTTTAGAGGAATGAGTCTTTTGGCACATGCACTTATATGTACATGCATTCATGACATTTCCTGGCATTTATTTGTGAATATGATCTGTTTTATAAGTTTTGAAATATGTGTGCTTGAGAATTGGAATTGGAACTGTTCTAGAGTGATTGTCACTTGATAGTGACCTTTAGAAATTTTCTGGATAATTTGGGACAAAAAGTCCGGACTGGAAAATTTTTCGAGTGGCGGACTGATTGACTGTATAGTGCTGAAATAATTGTCTAATGACAATGGGAAAGTTTGATTTATGATTTTAGGAATTTGAATGTGGAATCATTGGAAATTTGAGATATCTTAGACTAGAAATGATTTATAAAAGAGTAAGAATTTTAAATATGTTTGAGGATTGGCATGTGGCAAGTTTTTAGGGATGAAGGCTTGTAAAGTATATAATGCCTTAGGTTTTAAAACTTGGCAGTAAACTTTCTCCTCTATCCTAGGGCTTGATCCTTCTCCCTTTGATCGATTCTCCTTCTTCCTCTCTACGTGATTTCTTGTGGATCACTTGCTTGCTTCTCCTTGTTGTTAAGACAACCCTAGACCTTGGAGAAAAGATGAGTTGTGTGAGGAGAAGAGATTATCGTGGGTGTTAGAGAAAGGTGAAAGGGGTTAGAGGAATTTTCGGAAGTTTTCGAAGGAGAGCTTGATTTGGTAAGTAAATTGGTTATATGTTGTTTATTAGTGAGTTTGATGCATTCATTGTGTTAATGTGAAAGATTGGGGTAGTTGAAAGGGAGTTATGGCTGTTTTAGAGAGAAAAATGTGAGAAATTTAGTCGGAGAAGACGACCTGCACGTCGCAACGAGGGGATTATTGGACGTTGCGACGGCGTCTGTTGAGACGAGCGTGAGCGTTGCGACGGCGTCGCCGTGATGGCGTGAACATCGCGGCGAGCCCGATTCGTCGCCATGACGAACCTTCCGTCGTCATGACGACGGCGACCCCAGACGTCATGGCGAGAGTTCCTTCGACGCGGCGTGCCCCTGTTTTCTGAACCGATTGATTTTAGTTTTTGGGGCATAACTGATGGTGTAGACCTCTAAATGAAGTGATGTTTGATTCATTATGAACTAGAGAGAGAGGTCTACAATAAAGGTAAAGAAAGAAAGTTTGAATTCAAGTTTTAAGATCTCAATTTGTGAATGAAATTTGGGTTTAGATTGCTATTACAACCTAAGGGTTGTTTCTTGATAATTAGGGTATAATTGTGAGATTTCTAAATTTAAGGAAATGCTATTGGGGTTTTAGAAACTGAGCTTAATGGGTGAATTTTTGATCTAGAAAATAGTGACATTGGCTTTGAGGTCTTCTTTGAGAATAAGAGTATTGTCTAGTTATTATAGTGTCTATAGAATGAAAAATCGATTTCGAGACAAAAGAAAGTGGAAATTGTGAAATAGCTCCGGGAAGGTCATGAACATGCATCGCACATCTTTTATTTAAGACATGTGCATCATTGAATTATTTTGATTGTGCATTTAGTAATGGAAAATTATTTGACTATTATAGAGGCACCGATGGAACGATATTCCACGGATATTGCTGGGACTTCCAGACAGTAGTTCGGAAGTTACAGGTGAGTAACCTAGTTAGTTCCTCAATTTTAACTGTTAAATGTTCTGTAAACTGTCTGTGACTATGAATTGTTATGTTTGGAATCTCGGACTGAAGGTTCGAGGGATTGAGTGATTGGATATGTCAATGTGATTGTTTGTGAATGCTTCCATTGGATAAATTGTGAAGGTGTGGTAGTGTGAAATTGGAAATGATATGTCTGTTCTGATAAATTGATTCTGATTGTATGAGATAAATGAATTCTATAATTGATTGATTAATAACGGTTGTGACTGGAGCTGCCACCGAGAGCTACAAGCTCGATCACTCAAAAAGAGCCTCGAGCTCGAAAGGGATTAGTGCATACCTAGAGGGCTCTCCTATCCCTACTGACGCGTGGAAAATAGTGCATACCCAGAGGGCTCTCCTACTTCCTAAGACGCGATTACTGTTTAATGTGCCCGAAAAGGGACAGACGCGTTTGCATCGCTCGAGTAGGGGCGAAACAAAACCGTGAGGGTGGCCCACCACGCCAAAGCGGACAAATATCGAAGGGTGGAAGTGCATTCCCGGACGGCTCTCCTCCTCTTAAGAAGCGTTTTTATTCAGAGCCACAGGCTCACCGTATCAGGGCTTCAAGCCCACCGCAATTTAGAGCCACAGGCTCACCGTTAATGAGCCCATTTTTGGGACAGATCAGGCGCACGGTCACAACACCGTAATAAAATGGGAAGTGTCACATGTGCATTGCATATACATATGATCGAACATGGACTGAGTAAAAGGCGAAACGCCTTATAATTGTGAAATGATAAATCATGTGATATTTCTGACCATAATACTATGCGATATTATGTGAATTGTTTGTATATGCATGAGTTAAGTGAACCATCGATGATGGTTTCTCACTGAGTTCGCAAACTCACCTAACATTGCAAATATTTTTCAGGAATTAAAGAGTATCCCGTTAGACAAATGGGAGTATATTTACTGCAGGCAAGTCAGAGTTTGAGGTCGGGATCAGTTCACGTCTGCATTAGTGTCGTTCTGTCTTGTGTAAAATTGTATTTCTGCAATTTCTGTAGAATAGTACTGTTATTGCAGAGGGCCCCAATTGGTAAATGTTGTATTTGAATGTGATTACTGAACGTGTTCAGGATTAGCATTGGGCCCAATTTGGCTATGGATTTTTGTGCATGAATTGATTAAATACTGCTGAGTGCCTTTTAATGACTGAAATTGTGTTGTGATCGAAACTGTTTTCAAATTAACGCGGGCCCAAATCGTTTATTGAATTCCGCGTATGTGATTGTTCAAAAAAAACTAAAAATGTCTTACTAAGTTTTGGACTGTAATTGAATGCTCTAGTATACCACCTTCGTGAGGCACGGGCTTGGATATCACCCTCGATGTCGAGTTTAGGTCTTGCGGGAGTGGGATGCTACAGTTCTGAAACGTGGTAGAACTGATATCCTATAGTTTCCTTAATATATCATACAAATAGACACTTGTCAGATTTAACTTCAAGCTTATCTGACTGAATTTGCTTCACATAAGTAGGACAACCCCAAACTTTCATATAAGAAAGATAGGGTTTCTTGTTAGTCCATATCTCATATGGACTAACATCAACTGATTTGGATGGGACTCTGTTTAATACATAAACAGAAGTTTCGAGTGCATACCCCTAAAAAGATTTTGGTAAATCTGCTAAACCCATCAGAGACCTCACCATGTTTAACAAGGTTCGGTTTCTCCTCTTAACCACACCATTGTATTGTGGCATGTAAGGCGGAGTCCACTAGGACAATATTCCATTATCCCTGAGATAAACCAAAAACTCTTGGCTTTAATATTTAGCACCTCGATCCGATCGAAGGGATTTAATACTTCTTTCAAGTTGTTTCTCAACTTCATTTCTGAATTCTTTGAAACTTTCAAAGGCTTCAGACTTGTATATCATAAAAAGACATACCCATATTGAGAATTATCATCGATAAAGGTAATGAAGTATATGAAACCACCTTTAGCATGTATGGATGTAACACCCCACTCCCAAGCGACCCGAACCCGACATCAATAGTGATATTCGAGTCCGTGTCCCGTGAGGGTGGCGTGCTAAAACATCCATTCAGTAATCGGTACACATTTTTTTTAAAACAATATGTATACGGAATTCAATGCCTAATTTGGGTCCTCATTCAATCATATATAATTTCATTATACACAATTTCCAATAGCCACTCGGGTCCATTTTCCAAATACAAATATACACTTTATTACATAATTAAAGACATGCAATGCAGACGCGAACTGATCCCGACTTCTATCCTTCACCTGAATCCTGTAAATATATTCCCGTTGGCTTAACGGGGTATTCTTCTGATCCTGAAAAAAATTGCAAATTTTGTGTGAGTTTTGCGAACTCAGTGAGTGACCATCATCGATGGTTCACTCATCACATATCACATAAGATATATATTTCACATTCAATCTCATTTAATCATTTATGTCATGCATACTCAGTGTATATGAGACTCACTTTCCAATTGTTACTCTGTTGTGACCGAGTGCCTGAATTGTCCCATATAGGGCTCATTGATAGCTGTCCCATATAGATCTCATTAATCGTTGAGCTTGTAGCTCTGATCGGTGGCTACTTTAGTCACAACAGCTATTATAAGACATGCATTCATGAAACGAAATGCATCACTCACAATTTCATAAACACATTCATTCCCATATCATCGGACCTTAGTCCGACATTTAACCTTAGTGTTGAGAATTCAACCGTCATTCATATGCATTGAAATGCATCACTCATATTTGCTTATCAGCGGACCGTAGTCCGGTATGCAACAGATAGTTGAGAAATCACACTTTCACTTGCATGCAATTTACACATTCAGGAAACACATAGCAATCACTTCATTTCATATTCATAATATATCACATTGTTCATACAAAACACACATCAATTATAATTGGCAATGCATATGAGACTCATTTTTATTTATTATTGTCGTTATGACTGAGTGCCTTTTTCCAGCTTATCCCTTCATGGATGTCGAGCTTTGTCGTATACGTCCCATATCCCTTAGTGGATATCGGGACGATCGCGCTCGAGCAGAGGCTCTATTCACATTCCAAGCTTTAAGCTCTTTGTCCTGGCTACTCTGGTCATAACTTCCTTTATCTTACATGCATTCAAGTAATGAATGTTGCACATATCATAACCTCAATCAATCATATGGATGCACATTCACATCTTGATCACATTCATCATCGGACCTTAGTCCGGCATTCAGCATAAATGCTGAGCATACTTTTGCATTCATATGCACATTCACAATTTTCGCATGTTTGGAGCACTTAAATAACTCATTCAAAACATATTCTAAGCAGACAATTAATTAAGTGAGACCGTCTAGGTTACTCACAGTACGTTCCAAAATAGCATTAGCTTCCCAATTCTGGAATGCCTGAATGCGGACACTTGACCTGCACAACCTATTTATGTAAGACACACATTGCACACTCATCAATATTTGTACACATAACAACATTCATTTTACACAATTGTAATAATAGACTATGTATAATACATGCTCAATGACAATCCCGGGTATATGTTCTAATATACACTTTATGCTCATTTTCATTTCATAATTCATATACGTTTCATACACTTCATTGGTACATGATCGTTCTAACTTCTCCTTTCAATCTTTACCCTTTTTATATGTGTAGCTTATTCATAAGCTTACACTTCATGAACACTTGGTTACTCTATATCATAACTCAATTTCTCATCATTTCTTATCTATCCTTATATGATCTGATAATATCTAATTCCCATTCATGGTTTAGCACTTCATACTTATAAACACACTTAGGTAGGATTCTCTTAATTTCCTAAGACAATCCAAATCTCATTCAATAGGAATCCACTTTAAGATCCCACAATGCATAATCACTGAAATTGATTCTAGAATATTCAAACCCAAGCATTTTCTAAACCCATAAACTAGAATCTTTACAAAAATCCAAAGATTCTATTGATCATACCTTCATTCTTCACCAAATGGAGAGATCTTAAGTTCAAATGGAAGCTCTTTTCTTCCTCTTCCTTATTCTCTTCTTGAACACTTCAAAATCTCTCTTGAAGGTTAACACAAATGAAACCCTAGCTGGTTTCTCTTCTTTCTCTCTCTCATTCTTTTTCATGTTTTCTCTCTCTTATCTCTTTTCTCATCCACACATTTTGTTTCTCTCGAATCTTCTCATTCCCATAGTTCTTCTCCATTTATAAGCAAGACAATATTTCTTTTTCCAATTTTGCCATTAATGAGTCCAAAAAGTCCATTTTATCCTTCCCTATAAGCTTATGTTCTTTTAAACTTAAGTGTCTTGCCAAAAATATCCTTGAACCTTCTTACACATCACTTTCTTCTAGAAAATATCCTCCATTTTCTTAAGTTTCTTATGCCTCCGAAACCATTCAGTTTGGTTCAGTGATTCTAAAGATATACTTCAAACATTTTTAGATTGCTCCTGTCCAAAACAGTACACTATCTACAACTTCCATTCAAAACTTGAAAGTCTTACGAACTAAATCACAATTCACTTCCTTCAGATACTTTGTAGCTCTATATCTCTAGTTTAACCTGAATTAGAAATAAGCTCATTTTGATTTCTACAGATCAAGATATCATCGAAACACTGAAGTATGTTCAGTGGGATAATACCAGTTCATATCATTGAAGAACATAGTCACTGTACCCGTCTCACTCTTTTCACTAAATCTTTCTCCATTAGTTTCATATGACCATGATTCTTGGCGGAGATGTAGGGAAATGTCTTACGAATCCAATGGTTCAAGAATCAAGTTATTTGGAGGTCTAGATAAGAAGTTATGGCCAAAAGACTCCAACACGTTTCTGCCCTCACCTGAAATGAACATGTCTCAGTACGACTGCTATAACTTTTGCTACAGAGGTCCAATTGACTTTGTTTTTAGACCATTGGAAAGAGGACTTCTGTATCTAAAACTTTCACGAAGATCTTGAAGGCCAATTCTATCTTCTAACTTTTGTATCGTCTCACTTTTGCATCGTCTCATTATCTGCGTCTCATTTTCTGCGTCTCATATTCTGCGTCTCAGTTTCTGCGTCTATCTTTTTGCGTCTGTTTTTCTGCGTCTGTTTTTCTGCGTCTGTTTTTCTGCGTCTGTCTTTTTGTGTCTGTTTTTCTGCATCTGGAACATCTCCACTTATAAGATGCATAACTTTTGATTCAGATGTCCAAAATTTACAAACTTTATACCGTTGGAAAGATAAAAGAAAGATCTACAACTTTTCAGAAGGAAACTTTGCCAAAATCTATTTATATTAAGTCTAGATTTGCCCCGAAAGTCTAAAGACAAATTTTTTGTTCATACACCAACACTGCACCCAATTCTTCACTTCATGACAATATTTGAGACTCTTAGACACAGAATTGAAATTCGATGTCTTCACACAAAAAGTAGCCATATATCTCTAGTTTAATCCAAATCAAGAATCATCTCGTTTGGATTACTAGAGAAAATGTTGTGGCTAAATAACTGAAGCATATTCAGTGAACATTTTCCAGATCATTACCAATCTTATTTCTAAATCTTTCCTTATCACGACTCATACCAAGATCACTCTTTCTACTCCTTCTATTCCTTATTTTCAATAAAATCACATTTAATATCAATTATACCCAGAAATTTTCAATGAATGCATGTACACTTTTTATTCGAAACATTACGTATTTACGTGCATATATGCTAACATGATGCATGAGTAAGAAAGATGCATTCCTTAATCTCAATTTCTCTTTGAGCTCGCATGTATTGAAATTTCGGGTCACAACCCTTAATATGGGGACGGGATGTTACAATGGACATCGAACCATATATATCAGTATGTATTAGGTCTAAAAGTCATCAGATGCTTTCTTCTACTTCAAGGACTCTAGATAGGCCTTACAGTTTCTCTTCTAGTGGCCATCCTTGCCACAGTAGAAGCAAGTTCCCTTTAAGGCAGTCTTCTTTGCTTTCTTGACACCTACCTTAGGTCCTATGGACTTCTTCTTCTTTTGGCTCTTTTTCTTTGAACTAGAAGAGTCCACCAGCATCATAACGTTGTCCTTGCAGATAGATGGTTCAACTATCTTCAGCATATTGATTAGCTCGGGAATTGTGTTGGATATATTGTTCATCCAATAGTTAAGCACAAATTGTGAGTAACTGTTGGGCTCCAAATTTTTCTTTTTGGATGTTATTGATTTATGGCATAGTTTGATTGTATTGAAAGTATTAATGGAAAATTAAGATTTATTTGAGTATAGGATGGTGTTAGTGAAAATGAGTAAGTAAGAATGAATAAGGGCAAAATGGGCAAGTCACTTAAGGTCTTAGAGTTATAAGGCGTAATGGATGGGCATTTTGGTCTTTACTCATTCTTTAAGGTTTAAGTGTAGAAAATTAGAAGAAGAAGGAGACTTTGTCCTGTTTGGAAAGGAGAGCATCGTGGAAGAGTGAAAGAAGAAGAGAAAGAGAGAGGGAAGGTAGGGCTTTGGGGATCATTGAAGATTTTGAAGGACTTGAAACATTATCAAGTAAGTATGAGCTTATTCATTTTTATTTGGGTTAGATGAAACCCTAATATAGGTTAGATTGTGTAGGTTTTGGTTGTTTAGAGGTTTTCGGAAAAATGATTAAATCTTTTAGGGTTGATGATCATGTTGTTGTTATGAATGATTTTGAGGTTAGAAATGAAGTTTAGGAGGTGTTTTAATGTTTAGATGTGTTTATAATTGAAAGATGGGAGGATTATGGTTGAGAAAAGTGAAAAAATTGAGTTTCGGAGCTTTCTCGCTGTCGCACGTCGCGACCTGCGGATGAGCATGTCGCTGCGACGCGCTCCATCTTCTCGTCGCGACGATCGGCCATTTTCTGTGGCGACATGCTTTGGTATTTTGCGCATAACTTTTGATGTAGATGTCCAAATGAGGTGATTCTTTTTGCGTTGTAAACTAGAGACATAGGATTAGAAGTTTTATGAAGAAATAAAGTTCTGATTCAGTCTTTAAGGATACTCAATTTTGGATGGAAGTTGAGCATGGAATTTATGTTTCATAACAAGTTATAGTTTGAATTGTTATAGTATGACTTTCCGATTCCTACCCCAAATTGATTGGAATTTTGGTTGTTTGGTTAAGGAAATTAAGTGAGGCAAGAGGAGCAAGGGGAACAAAAGGAAAGGCATTCCTAAGAGAGTTTTAAGCAAGAATTCCAAGGTGGGTTCATATTTATAATAGAGCAAATAAGTCACTCATTGTTTTATTTAATTCAAGAAAGATTTCATGCTTTAAATTGCATCATCAATGTTGCCTTATGTGCTAATGTGAATTGATTATATGTTTGCCATATGATTTGCATTCATGATTAACGAAAAGGTTTCAAAAGAGTTTTCTCATTTCAAGAACACATGTGCATGAAATCATGTTTTCCGAAATGTATGAAAAGCAAGTGCCAGTTTGGCAATCAAGTTTACAAGACTTTGAACCATGCATGTTATGTGGGTTTGTGGTTGTCCCAAGAACATCACGTGCCGTTGACCATGAAAAGGCTTCGCCCGCCTGCCCATGAGTGGCACGAGGATCCCCAAGGACTCCTCGAAACTACGTCTACAGGACCATTTCGATGGGAATGTAGTATAAATCATGAACCGGACTAACCCAAACCATTGTGTTATGCTTATGTGCTTAAGGGTTCATGATCTGTTATTATTTTTTATGCATACAGGTTTTGAATTCCACGCATGAATTGTTAAAGATCAAGCTTTTCATGAAAATGACTTTTACATGCTCAAATACTATGATTTCAAAGTGTACCACGGCAATGAGTTATCTTTTGAATAGTTTTGCTTATTTCTGTATTATAAATGTGTTCCCACGAGCTTTATAGCTCACCTCCCTTTACCCTCCCCATTCAGGTGACGAGCAAGCGACCGAGTAAGTCAAGGGTTATGGCATCACTCCGACTTCTTATGTTTGCATATTTTTCAAGATGTATTTTTTTGAAAGACAAGGCTTTAGTTTCATTTGGAGGTTGATTAGTTCAAGGATGTTTTTGTAGTTTTGACACTTGAACTCAAAGTATGTATTTGGGTTTGAAATGTTATTGAAGCTTTGAAAAACTCATCTTTTGGATAATAATGAGATATGGATGTTTTTGTTCCAAGTCTTTCGCATTGAATCATTTAAAAGTTTGCTTGAGTTTATTTCGATGAGTTTTGGGATGGGTTGATTTAAAAAAGAAATGAGAAAAGTTTCAGGTTTATTCATGGTAGGCCGAAGGCATGCGGACACCGCGACGAGGCTGCTTGCTCGTCGCGGCGAAGCCGCTTGAAAGGTTCGCTGCGGTGAGGAATGCTTCGCTCGTCACGGCGAGAACCCTTTGTTCGTTGCGACGAGGGCCTTATTGCTCGCCGCGGCGTGGCAAGCCGAGAGGGCTCGCTGCGGCGAGACATTTTACGCCGCGGTGACGCCCCTTGTTTTTCCGAGGGAGTTTTCTTCCTTCTTTTAAATTATGTTTCACCTCACGCACCAAGCACCACGCTTTCATGTCTGATGTTGGGCTTCGGAAACGGGGTCCAACATGTTGTGGTATCAAAGAGCCTAGGTTTTGGTCTAGGGCTGCATAGCATTGCTTTCAAGGAATAACTTGCATTGTTTTACATGATTTGAACTGTTTTTACATACTTTGAAAATTGTTTTGTTTGAACTAAAGATTTTCAATGGTTTTATATTGAAGGAGTGAAAATGCCACCTCGAAAGAGAACTCGAGGAGCCATGACTTGGTCTCATTCTCGTCAAGGGAGCACGGATGAATCCCATATTCCTCAGGATGCCGGGACACATTTTGTTCCGATTTCAGAGGCACCTGGTTTGCAACAAGAAGTGCCTCCACCGCCTCCTCCTATGCCTCAGGCAAATCCCATGGATTCGAGTTTCTTTCAAGCCTTTACTCAGGCTTTCATGTATGTCATGGGTCAGAGGTCTCAGGTCCTAATGCAAGCTCCAGTAGACAGGAGTGGACAGTATGATAAGCTCCGGAAGTTTGGGGCTGTGGATTTCAGTGGGACGACGAATCCAGAAGAGGCAGAAGCCTGGTTAAAGAGGACCGAGAGGGTTCTAGTACAGATGAAATGCTTAGATGAGGACAAGTTAGACTATGCAGTCAGTTTGTTGCAGGGAGATGCACTGCATTGGTAGGAATCAGTGCCTCACAGTCAAGTTGTTCCTTCGATACTGACATGGAGAGACTTTGTGGAAGTGTTCAGAAAGAAATATCTCTCCAGAGTGTATGTGTAAGAGAAGGCCAGGGAGTTTCTGAACCTCACACAGAGGGACATGAGTGTGAGTGAGTATGAGCTGAAGTTCACACAGCTTTCTCGTTATGCAACCATCATTGTGGCGACAGAGGAAGAAAAATGTCGTAAGTTTGAAAGAGGTCTTCATCTGGGGATCCGGGAGAAAGTCCTGATCCACAATTTCTATGACTACCAGCAATTGGTGGATGCTGCACTCCAAGCTGAAAAGCTGGAGAATATAAGAAATGAGGTAAGCAGGAAAAGGAGGAACATGGAACAGTCTTTTAAGAAAGGATCAAGTGCTCCAATGTCTGAGAGGAGCACAAGGAGCTTTCACCCAGTGAAGTGGGCGATGGTGGCTCTACCAGAACAAGCGGTAAAAGGCGTGTCGGGGCAAGCCTCTAATGTGGGAGAATCTTGGAAGGAGTTGTTACACCAACCCCCTATGTGACCATTGTGGGAAACGTCACCAAGGAGAGTGCCTTAGGTTACTTAGAGTCTATTTTAGATGCGAAGAGAAGGGACATATAGCCAAGGATTGTCCACAGACACCGAGATAAGAGGGGTCGCAGTTTTAAGCCTCGGGCGAAAGCGAAGCAGATGGGAACGGGCCGATTCTTGAGGTGGCGGCTACGGGATTGCAAGGAAGGCTATTCCTCCAGGAAGGCCTAAGGGTTAGGCACATGCAAGGGTGTTTTCTATGACTAGAGAGGAAGCTACAGCTGCACCTGAGGTTGTCACGGGTATGGCTCAGTTATTTGATTCAGCAGTATTTGTTTTAATTGATTCTGGTTCCACGCATTCTTTTGTTTCTGCAAGCATAGCATTGCATGGTGTGAAATATGTACCTATGGATAAGTCATTGCTTGTAAGTACTCCTCTAGGGAGGAGTGTAGTGATCAGTCAAGTATATGAGGGTTGTGAACTCTTCATTGACGGGTCTAGATTGGTAGTGGATCTGCTACCTCTAGATCTGAAGGGGATTGATGTCATTCTAGGGATGGATGTTATGGAGAAGTATCTGGCCAAGCTGGATTGTGGTCGGAAAGAGGTGGAATTTGATCTGGGCAATGGTGAGAAGGCGATTTTTAGGGGAGACAGGAAAACACCATCATCAAGACTGATTTCGACTATGTTAGCTGAAAGAATGATGGGCCAGGGGTGTGAAGCCTTCTTGGCACATGTTGTGGATGCCGATGTGAATGAAGGGAAGTTAGAGGATTTTTCGATTGTGAGGGAGTTTCCAGATGTGTTTCCAGAGGAATTATCAGGTTTGCCGCCGGTGAGGGAAATCGAGTTTGCCATTGACTTGATTCCTGGAACCACACCCATCTCTATACCACCTTATAGGATGGCTCCAACTGAGTTGAGGGAGCTTAAGGAACAGTTGGAGGAACTGATAGAGAAGGGGTATGTTAGGCCGAGTTCGTCACCATGGGGAGCGCCAGTTCTGTTTGTCAAGAAGAAGGATGGAACATGGCGGATGTGTATTGACTATTGAAGACTCAACAAGGTGACAATTAAGAACAAGTATCATCTGCCACGGATAGACAATCTATTTGACCAGCTGCAGGGAGCAAAGGTCTTTTCCAAGATTGATTACAGGTCAGGCTATCATCAGCTCAGAATCAAGGAGTTTGATGTAAGCAAGACAACGTTCAGGACTCGGTATGGGCATTATGAGTTCTTGGTTATGCCATTTGGTTTGACTAATGCTCCAACTGGTTTTATGGATCTTATGAATAGGGTCTTCAAGGAGTATTTGGATCAGTTTGTCATAGTGTTTATAGATGACATTCTGGTGTATTTTAAGAGTGAAGAAGAGCATGAGGAGCATCTCAGGATTATTTTGCAGACTTTGAGGGAGAGAGAGCTTTATGCTAAGTTCAGCAAGTGTGAATTTTGGCTTCATGAGGTGACATTCCTTGGACATGTGATTTCGCAGGATGGTGTACATGTTGACCCGAGGAAAGTTGAAGCAGTGGTGAATTGGCATGCACCCAAGATAGTGACAGAGGTGAGGAGTTTTCTGGATCTGGCAGGTTACTACAGGAGGTTTGTAGAAGGATTCTCCATGACAGCTGCTCCGATGACTAAGCTGTTGAGGAAGAATTAGAAGTTTATCTAAAGTGATGAATGTCAGAAGAGCTTTGAGGAGCTCAAGCACAGATTAACAAGTGCTCCAATTCTAATTCTGCCTTCTGGTGATGAGGGCTATACAGTGTATAGTGATGCTTCGAGGAAAGGTTTGGGTTGTGTATTGATGCAGGGAGACAGGGTGATAGCTTATGCTTCGAGACAACTGAAGCCATATGAGTTGAATTATCCGACTCATGACTTGGAGTTGGTAGCAGTGATCTTTGCCTTGAAGATTTGGAGGCATTATCTTTATGGAATTCAGACGAGGATCTATACTGATCATAAGAGTCTCAAGTACTTGCTAAGCCAGAAAGAACTGAATTTGAGACAGAGAAGGTGGATTGAGTTGTTTAAGGATTATGATCTGATGATTGAGTACCACCCAGGCAAGGCAAATGTTGTAGCAGATGCCTTGAGTAGAAAGTCTTCTATTGTCCATGTTCAAACAGTTTATCTTCCTTTATTGGAAGAGATGGCCAAGCTTAAGATAAGCTTGAAGCAGGAGGAACCAAATTGCCTTCTAGCTAATTTCAGAGTGAGGCCTATACTCCGGGAGAAGGTTAGGGAGTTACAGGCACAAGATGCAAAATTGAATAAGCTTTGAGAGGAAATTCAGAATGGTAAGACTTTTGAAGTAGTAGTGAGGGATGATGGGCTCATGACAGTGGGGGACAGGCTTTGTATTCCAGATGTCGAGGAGCTGAAGGATGAAATTTTGGATGAGGCACATAATGCGCCTTATGCCATGCACCCAGGTAGCACCAGGATGTACAGAGATTTAAGAGAGCATTTTTTGTGGAAGGGCATGAAGAGGGATGTAGCAGAGTATGTAAGTAAGTGTCTAGTGTGTCAGCAAGTCAAGGCTGAACACCAGGCACCTTCAGGCAAGTTAAGGCCATTGTCCATTCCTGAGTGGAAGTGGCAAAGAGTGACCATGGACTTTCTGATGGGTTTGCCCAAGACCAGTAGGAAGCATGATGCCATTTGGGTTATTGTGGATCGGTTGACGAAGTCAACCCATTTTCTGGCAATCAAGCAGACTGATTCTTTGCATGTGTTAGCAAAGAAGTACATTGATGAGATAGTGAGATTTCATGGGATTCTAGATTCTATAGTTTCTGACAGGGATCCTCGGTTCGCTTCGAGATTTTGGGCAAGCTTGTAGGAAGCTTTAGGGACAAAGCTGAATTTTAGTACGGCTTTTCACCCTCAGACACCCTTGAGGGAATGCTCAGGGCATGTGTGTTGGATTTGAAAGGAGCTTGGGATGAGCATTTGCCATTGGTCGAATTTGCTTATAATAATTCGTACCATTCGAGCATTCAGATGGCTCCATATGAGGCGTTGTATAGAAGGAGGTGTAGAACTCCAATATGTTGGGATGAAGAAGGAGAGAGGAAACTGGTAGGACCAGAGTTGATTCAGATGACAGTGGATAAAGTCAATCTGGTTAGCGGCTGACTTAAGGCGCTCGAGGATAGGATGAAGAGCTACTGATGCACATCGGAAGGAGATGGAGTATGAAGTCGGTGAGAAAGTGTTTCTTAAGACGTCTCCTTGGAAAGGAGTATTGAGGTTTGGCAAGAAAGGCAAGTTGAGTCCTAGATATGTGGGTCCCTATGAAATTCTTGAGAGGATTGGACACTAGCTTACAGGTTGGCGTTGCCCCCGGAATTGTCTCAGATCTATGATGTCTTTCATGTCTCCATGTTGAGGAGGTATAGATCGGATCCTTCTCATATCGTTCAGACCACGGAGGTCCAGTTGAGAGATGATTTGAGTTATGAGGAGATTCCAGTGGAGATTTTGGACACCAAGGAAAAGGTCCTCGAGAACAAGGCGGTTCAGCTAGTCAAAGTCCTGTGGAGGAACCATTCAGTGGAAGAGGCCACGTGGGAGCCATTGGAAGCTATGAAGGAGAAGTATCCACAACTCTTTGATGACTCAGGTAATAATTTCGAGGACGAAATTTCTTTTTAGAGGGGGAGAAATGTTGGGCTCCAAATTTTTCTTTTTGGATGTTATTGATTTATGGCATAGTTTGATTGTATTAAAAGTATTAATGGAAAATTAAGATTTATTTGAGTATAGTATGGTGTTAGTGAAAATGAGTAATTAAGAATGAATAAGGGCAAAATGGGCAAGTCACTTAAGGTCTTAGAGTTATAAGGCATAATGGATGGGCATTTTGGTCTTCACTCATTCTTTAAGGCTTAAGTGTAGAAAATTAGAAGAAGAAGGAGAATTTGTCTTGTTTGGAAAGGAGAGCATCGTGGAAGAGTGAAAGAAGAAGAGAAAGAGAGAGGGAAGGTAGGGCTTTGGGGATCCTTGAAGATTTTGAAGGACTTGAAGCATTATCTAGTAAGTATGAGCTTATTCATTTTTATTTGGGTTAGATGAAACCCTAATATAGGTTATATTGTGTAGGTTTTGGTTGTTTAGAGGTTTTCGGAAAAATGGTTAAATCTTTTAGGGTTGATGATCATGTTGTTGTTATGAATGATTTTCAGGTTAGAAATGAAGTTTAGGAGGTGTTTTAATGTTTAGATGTGTTTATAATTGAAAGATGGGAGGATTATGGTTGAGAAAAGTAAAAAAATTGAGTTTCGGAGCTTTCTCGCCGTCGCACGTCGCGACTTGCGGATGAGCACGTCACGGCGCGCGCACTCGTCACGACGCGATCCATCTTCTCGTCGCGTCGAGCGACCATTTTCCTGTGGCGACATACTTTGGTATTTTGCGCATACCTTTTGATGTAGATGTCTAAATGAGGTGATTCTTTTTGAGTTGTAAACTAGAGACATAGGGCTACAAGTTTTGTAAAGAAATAAAGTTCTGATTCAGTCTTTAAGGATACTAAATTTTGGATGGAAGTTGAGCATGGAATTTATGTTTCATAACAAGTTATAGTTTGAACTGTTATAGTATGACTTTCCGATTCCTACCCCAAATTGATTGGAATTTTGGTTGTTTGGTTAAGGAAATCAAGTGAGGCAAGAGGAGCAAGGGGAACGAGAGGAAAGGCATTCCTAAGAGAGTTTTAAGCAAGAATTCCAAGGTGGGTTCATATTTATAATAGAGCAAATAAGTCACTCATTGTTTTGTTTAATTCAAGAAAGATTTCATGCTTTAAATTACATCATCAATGTTGCCTTATGTGCTAATGTGAATTGATTATATGTTTGCCATATGATTTTCATTCATGATTAACGAAAAGGTTTCAATAGAGTTTTCTCATTTCAAGAACACATGTGCATGAAATCATGTTTTCCGAAATGTATGAAAAGCAAGTGCCAGTTTGGCAATCAAGTTTACAAGACTTTGAACCATGCATGTTATGTGGGTTTGTGGTTGTCCCAAGAACTGTCACGTGCACATTAACCATGAAAAGGCTTCACCTGCCTGCCCGCAAGTGGCACAGGGATCCCCACAAGGACTCCCTCAAGAAACTACGTCTACACAGGACCATTTCGATGGGAATGTGTAGTACGTCATGAACCCGTACTAACCCAAACCATTGTGTTATGTTTATATGCTTAAGTGTTCATGATCTTTTATTATGTTTTATGCATACAGGTTTTGAATTCCACGCATGAATTGTTAAAGATCAAGCTTTTCACGAAAATGACTTTTACATGCTCAAATACTATGATTTCAAAGTGTACCACGACAATGAGTTATCTTTCGAATAGTTTTGCTTATTTCTGTATTATAAATGTGTTCCCACGAGCTTTATAGCTCACCCCCTTTACCTCCCCATTCAGGTGACGAGCAAGCGACCGAGTAAGTTAAGGGTTATGGCATCACTCCGACTTCTTATGTTTGCATATTTTTCAAGATGTATTTTTTTGAAAGACAAGGCTTTAGTTTCATTTCGAGGTTGATTAGTTCAAGGATGTTTTTGTACTTTTGACTCTTGAACTCAAAGTATGTATTTGGGTTTGAAATGTTATTAAAGCTTTATAAAACTCATTTTTTGGATATTAATGAGATATGGATGTTTTTGTTCCAAGTCTTTCGCATTGAATCATTTAAAAGTTTGCTTGAGTTTATTTCGATGAGTTTTGGGATGGGTTGATTTAAAAAAAATGAGAAAAGTTTCAGGTTTATTCATGGTGGGCCGAAGGCAAGCGGACAACGCGACGAGGCTGCTCGCTCGTCGCGACGAAGCCGCTTGAAAGGTTCGTCGCGACGAGGAATGCTTCGCTCGTCGCGGCGAGAACCCTTTGTTCGTCGCCACGAGGGCCTTATTGCTCGCCGCGGCGTGGCAAGCAGAAAAGGCTCGCCGCGACGAGACATCTTACGCCGCAGCGACGCCCTTTGTTTTTCCGAGGGAGTTTTCTTCCTTCTTTTAAATTATGTTTCACCTTACGCACCAAGCACCACGCTTTCATGTCTGATGTTGGGCTTTGGAAACGGGGTCCAACAGTAACTATTGGTTAAGCTTTTAGAATTAAGTAAATACTTAATTTATGATCCAAAAGAAAACACAAGGAGGCCAACTGTTTGATGTAGCCATTAATCTTCAGCGTATACTATTGTCCCCTCAACCATCTTTAAGCGGAAGAGCAATCGTGAAGTCTTGAACCTTTTGGACCTTGCCTACTCATCAAAGAGCTCCCTAAAAAGATAGACTCTGGTATGAGCATCCATAACCTCATGTTACTTTTGCAGCTCCGATGACATAGTGGCTAGCATAATACAACTAGCCATCTCGCTATCATCGAGATGCTTCCTATATGCCCTTCGATCATCATCAAAAGGCATCAGCAGCAGGGAGATCGGGAAGTGGTTCTTCAAGACATAACCAAGATTCTCGGACTTGAGAAATATTCTCAAGTTCCCGAGCCAGTCGAGAAAGTTTGGTCCAATCAACTTGTTAGCTTCCATCAATGCTCTTAGATTCACACTAGTACTTATGGTGTTGACTCAGGCAATAACAACCTTTTGTCCAAAAGAGAAAAATAAGAATGTACATAAATGCATATCTATAAGGAATTTAATCACGCATTATAGCTCCCACTATTTTTCATGAATTCATAACCATCAATATAAATTTGAGAGAACTCGTAGAGAAATTCTCCTAGTTGGTCGATATCCAATTATCCCTAAGAATAACCTTGGGTTTGCCCAACAAGGCACCTTAGTTCAACTAATAGGTATCGATTATACCAATTACATCTCCAATGCAACTATCGAATTATAAACTGTTAAGGTGAGCACACTCATTAGGCTGTTAACTCTTGACACATGTACATCTAATGTACACTATCCAACTTCGCCTCTGTCCACGTTGATCTTACATTTGCCCAACAACCCTAACTTTAAAAGGACTCTGGTTCTCGCCATATTAAAGGAAGGCATTAGTTTTAATATTCTAAATGAGGAGTTTGACTAAGGTCTCATCTAACTTAGATGGTCTTATACATATAACTCATATATATATATATATATATATATATATATATATATATATATACATACATACATACATACATACATATAGTTACTATAAGTACATAGCATGATATGGACTAACCAATCAAATTGGGCCTAATCCCATAACCATCCATCATGCAAGCACACACATTCTCCTAACCATGCATCCTCTAATGCATATATGTAAACACATCATTTTGGTTATGATAGTGTAACAACCCATTGCCGATGGGAAGTGTAAAATGGTAATTTGGAATGGGTTACGAGTGTGTAAACGTCTCTCGGCATGGTCATGCCTAATATGGCCTCCATATATGCATAAATTGAAATTTTTGCATATGCACATGATGGTACATGCATTCATGACATTTTCCCGGCATCTATGTTTATTGTGAAAAATGTGTTATTTGTGTTTGAAAAATTAATTGGAGTGGATTTTTGTGTGTTTCATATTTTTAGGAAATTTCAGAAATTTTTCTGAAATTTATCGAATACTGCCGGACGGAAAAATTTATAAGCGGTAGTGAGTGGGTTTCTGTCTTTGAAATGATTGGCCAATGGCACTGAAAAATTAGAGACATGATGTTATGATTTATTAAGTTAAGTCATTGGAGTTTGACGAAAAATTGGAGTAGAATTTAGAACCGGAATAAAAAAATGGGATAAGTGGCAAGTGACACATGTCACTTGCCTAATGGTGCATGGGTAATAGTTATCCTATTCTTTCATTTTGGGAAAGCTTCTACGTTGCTTTCATGAGAAAGTTTTAAAATAGTTTTTTTTTAGTGTTAGAGTTAGGCTTCCACGACACTCTAGAAGACCAAAGCATATTTCATTGTTTTTCACCTTATTCTCTCTCTTCTTTGCTTTCTCCACTCGCGACACACCTTCTTGCATGGGATTTTGTTTTCCTTCAAGATCTTTGGTCTCTTCACCTTGTTTCTAAGAGGAAAAAAAAAAAGAAAACCTAAACCTTTCCTACTTGAAGAGATGATGGTCGTGTATAGTTGGGGAGGTAGAGGATTTTGGGTTTTTATCGTCTTGGTAATACAATTGACGATAATGAAAGCTCAAGTGGGTAAGTTTGTGTTCTTTTTTTTTTTTTGAAAGTTAAATTTATTAAATGTGATGTTATGTGAACTAATTGCATGGGATTGTGCTTTGATTTTAAGTGTAGGTTATTTTCTTGTTGAAGTATGATTGATTGGGGATGAATGAGTTTGGCTATGGTATAGGTAAATTAAGTGTTTTGGAGGGATTTTCATGATGTTAGATAAGTACTTATTAAGGAAAAATTATTGTGTGGTTGCTGCCATTTTTATGGCTAGGTGATTAAGTGGATGACTTGATGAAAGAGTGGCTGATTATCTTGGCCAAATTGCATGCTAGTTGGAGTAGAAGTGGAATTGGATTGAGTATCAAAACTGGAAAATTTACTTGGTACATGTTTCAATGTTTTTGCCATAACTAGTTGTGTGGTTAAGCAATTGGGGTGAGATTTTTCTTAAATTAAAATTGAGACATTTGGCTACAATTGTTGTGAAGGATGTGCTGCCCAATTTTGCTTAGAATAGTGTTGAATCTTGCTTTGAAAGTGAAGTATAGGTGCAGTATGAACAGTACTCGAGCTAGATGACCTGAAACTTTGATGCATTTTTCTAAATTGATGTAGGGTGAATTGGTGAAATTGGTCTTCATGAAAGTTGAAGAATTTTGTGTTAGCTTTCTAACGCCACTAAGTATGATATTTTTCAATGTGTAGATTGAAAGTTATGGTCTGTTAATGTTCAAGTGGTAATTCAGCCTTTGGTGTGCAATGCTCTAAGTGTATAGATCTTGTTCTTTTTCTGTTCTGCCATTTATTTGGGAGTGTTAATGGTGAAATTGGCTTTAGTGACCTTCTGGAAGGTTGTAGAGGATTGTTGTAGCTTTTTAATGAGATATTTTATGCAAATTTAGCATATATGGATTGAAAGTTATGAATTTTACAATTTCGGATATGCTTTAGGTTTTATGCTGTTTGAACAAGTTTAACATGACAGTCATATTAATGGACAAATTTGAACTAGTTAGTGAAGGAATTTGTCTATGAGCCTTCATGAGAAGTGTAGCTTGTTGTCTGATCTTTTCAGGGATATAGAGCATGTAATTTTTCGACAATGGGATTGAAAGTTATGAAATTTGGAAGAATGTGTTTCTGTTGAGAATAATTTGGATAGGCTGAAGCTTTGATTGAAAATTTGAGTTGTTTAATAAGGGTATTGGCTTTCAATTTGTTCATGAAAGTTGTAGCCCTTGTTTTTCTCTTTTAATTGACATAAAATTTGGAATTTTTAGATAAAGGCATAAAAATTTATGATTTTTGGTAAAATACTGAACTGTTGTGGTAATTTTGTAATTTGGCAGAAGTTTTGAGTGCATTTTTGACACCTTTAGGGGTGAAATTGGATTTTTCACTCTTCATGAAACTTATCGGGTCTTCTAAGAACTTTCCAACGAGACCAAATTTGGAATTTTTAGACACTTGTGTAAATAGATAAGGGTTTTGAAAGAGGAGAAGGTAGTTAGTGAAAATTTGAAATTTGGAAAAAGAAGGAAATTTGGGATTTATGTGACCTAATTATTTCTTTTGTCAATTACTTTCGCATCCAACGTCCGATTAACCTGAATTTTGAAGCATCGGATTCGTATAATATTTAATTTCGTTTATTTGTGAAATTGGAAATTTTTAGAGCCGAAATTGACGGGAATTGGTTAGGTCGAAGTGAGGGGTCCAGGCAAGGATTTTCCTAAGCCGTGTTTTATTTATAATTGGACCTATAGAGGTCCGAATTGAGTGATTTCGGTGTCAATGGGTTTCTAATTTTTAGAGAAAAATTTGATGACGGGAAATTGTGTAATAGTGTCGGGAATGTCACAAACATGCATTGTACACATTTAATTGCTACATGTGCATTATTAAATGTTTCTGATTGCCAATTTGGTAATGTTGGATATTTGGACTGTTTTAGAGACGCATTTGGAACGTCATTTCACAGACGTTGCCGAGACTTCCAAGCTTTAGCTTCGGAAGAAAGGTGAGTAACCTAGATGGTTCCTCAATTATTATTTGGTTATATTTCGCACTTATACAACTGTGGAGAATAATGGAGGGACTCTTGCGTTTGTTTGTGCCAATATTCCGGACCGAAGATGTCCGATGTATGTGGGAGATTATGACATAGGAGTGTTTTAGTGGTGATTGTGAATGGAATGTGAATATTTGTGAACCAATTGTATGAATGTGTTAATTGTGATTATAAATCGTGATTGTGATTATACTGTGAATTGTTGTGAAACAATTGTTTGAATGTGATAATTTGGATCCGATTGTGATATAATATTGTTTAATTGTGACACATGCATTCCATGCATGAATGCATGATTAGTTAATGAGAGTTGTGACCGGAGTAGCCATCGAGAGCTACAAGCTCAACGTTTATATTGGGCCTCGAGCCCCACAGTGATCTAGAGCCTTTGGCTCAACGATTAATCTTGCCCGTATTGGGACGATTCGAGCCTCGGGCTCACCGATTAATCGCCCATATTGGGACGGTTTAGGCGCTTCGGTCACACCAATGTAATAAATTGGAAAGGTCACATGTGCATTACATATGCATTGGATTGCATTTCTTTGAATGAATGAAAGGCTAAGCGCTTTGTGATTACATGTATTTCGAATGTGAATTGGGCAACAAGCTGTCTTGTGTTTGAATGTTTTACAAATTCAATTGGGTATAGATGTTTAAGCAAATGGAATGTGGCACATTGTCTATGTTCAAGTGCAATTGTGCAATGTGCTTAATTATGCAACAATGTGAAAATATGTGATATGTGAATTATTGTGTTGTATGAATTGAGTGAACCATCGATGATGGTTCCTCACTGAGTTCGCAAAACTTACCCAAAATTTGCAATTATTTTTAGGACTCGAAAGAATACCCGTTAGGCAGCAGGAGTATAACATCTATTTGGTTATCTGATGAAAGTGGTCGGGATCGGTTAAATCTGCATTAGTGTATTTTTATTTTTCTGAATTTTTGTATTACTAATTTGCACAATTTGTAAAGTCAACAAATTGGAATAAATTGTATTTATGAAAAGGGCCCCGAGGCCATTGATTTGTTTATGTAAATTATTTTCCGCATAAATTATCATGTGTGTGTGTATGTGTTAAAGAAAAAAATTATACTGAGTTTTGACTGAGTGATGTAGCACGCCACCCTCGCGGGACACGGACTCGGATATCACCATCGATTTCGGGTTCGGGTCATGCGGGAGTGGGGTGTTACAGATAGCTTATGGATCCTAATATAAAAGGCCCAATTTAACACTTGGATCTAAGCTCAATCCAACACTTAGATTTACTGTCTTCCTTTTACTAACTTGGCTAAAATTACTACTGTATGTTATTTCATTTGGAATTATTATTAATCTAATTGAAATTAATGCCTAATTCTATAAATTAATTCATAATTAATTTACCTTAAAATAATTATTTGATGTCCAAAATTAAACAACTTCAATTTTGTCACACATGCCAATTTTTCTAGTCTTACTATAAAATCTATTGCTCTATTAAAATTAATTCAAAATTAGTTTCTATAATTTCCCAAAATTTTCAAAACATCAAATCATCATTCCAAGCATCTCTATGTCATTTCATGATGATCAAAATAATTTAGGAATCACTCAAAAATTATTATTATTCTTTGAAACACCAATAAGATACCAAAAAGACAAATATGACATCTAAATTCTTTTGGAGATCAAATTTCAAGAAAAATCATTTAGGCATGTATCAAACATAAAATTAACACATTTTTGTAACATAAAAATATTTTTAAGGTTCTGGAACCGAAATATAAACATACAAAACATCAAACAAAATAGATCCTACAATTTCTAGATAGCGCCTAGATCTGAAAATTGTTTGATAAAATTATTAAAACATTTTAAATAATTCTTAAAAATTAAAGAGGCATAAACACATCTCAAATATGTTCACGTAATTTTTAGAATCATTCTACTGAAAATATAAATCATGTATATCCTCATTAGTTTAGACAATAGATATCACATGCTTAGCAAAAGACATATTTCGTGCATGTTCTTGTAAATTTGAAATTAAATATTTTAATCACATTAAAAATATTTGTAATCATACTGAATCATTAAAGTACATCTTATGAATAGAATGGTGAAAGAAAATTGTGAAAATCATTTTTCTATAATTAATTTCACACAAAATATTACAGGACCCTAAGCTGTCATAACCATGAAAACAGTTTTCACATGTCATGTATTCTACATCTAACAATGCACAAGATGTCTCTGATACCACTGTAAGGTTTTGATCATGCATCTCATACGTAATATATATCAAATATAAACAGTGGAAAATAAAACAAAACCTCAAAAAATGGATCTACTCATTGATATAGATATAGAAAACAAAAACATGAAATGTAAGATGTTTGCATACCTTTCTGACGATCTCCTCGGTTCTTTAATCTTCTCCACATTGGGTTGTAGTAAACCACAATGAACAACGTAAATCATATATAATGAAATTCCATAAGAAGATAGAATGATGAAATCTCACTAGGAGATGACTATAATTCTTTCTTTGTACTAGCAAAGACAAGAACTCTTGTGAGAGTTAAAGAGAAAAAGAGTATGTGCATAAGAAAAGAACCTTTCTTTTACTTGTGTCTTACACAAGATGCACAAAAATGTTTATTATTTTTTGCCCTCTTTGGCCTCCCATAACCCCTATCATTAATGGGAAGTTAATGGTCATGAATATCATGCACTAATGGAAGTTATGAGAAGTTAATGACCATGAATAGTATACATTAATGGTAGTTTTGAGAAGTTAATGACCAAATTAGCAGCCAACAACACTTATTTCTAATCCATTCCATGCAATGTTTTCTACCACAATCACATAGCGATACAATCTCAAAACACTCTCTCATATCTTGAATCACCATTCAAGACCATTTTACTCATCCTTTAGATCTCCTATATGTGTGACCTATTAGGTTCTCGATTATGTTGGCCACTTGAATTAACACTTAATTCAAGTAAGTCAAGAGTGTTACCTAACAACACGTCATTACCTCCAATTGACTAAAAAGTTAATAGTTTGACTACGAACCCTTCCATATGTAATGTTGCCGTGAAATTTATCCTTTCACCATCTGTACCCCACTTGGTTCAAAGTGTAGTCAAAGTGTCAACTCCCACTAGACTGACTATGTCACATTTAGTCTAAGTGATATTAGATCTTGTCATAAGGATCTCATTACTCTATGTATCATTAAAGACTCTCTTTATGACTATATCTACTCTAGCCAGAGACCCTCGAGTAATGACCTCAACAAGAAGTCGTGGGTACCATCTCATTCTATCAGGAGTGCTGAATCCTTTATCGGTTACTCAGTTACCTCCAAATACCTCAAGTTGTACCCAATCACCACCCTATAAGTAACCCTTGAAATGCACCGATGAATGGAGTCAAAGCACATAATCAATATCTGAGATATCCTTGAGCACCTCAAGTCAAAGAATACTTGCCTCATTGCTATGATGAGACTACTATTGACACTAGAATAGAATATCCATATGATTGTCTCATAGTAGGTCAATCCAATGTACTTAGTACCCTTAGTAAGCATCCATATGTTAACTCTAAACAACTCATGTCTACAACTTATGATATTTACTGCTTGATCCAATCATAGAGTATAACATGTGCTAGTCTACCTAGATTAATGATATCTCATTTTATTAATCCTATGACTAGGGAAAGTTTAGATACTAACATAATTACAAACGATAGGGGTCTCATTATCATGATCTCATCATAATTTCCTCAATGCTATGTTTTGTGTCGAGGACTTCATTAAATTAATTTAAGATCAACATCAAATCTATAAATGTATGAACATCGAAATAATGAAAAATGCCTGTATTAATTATAAAATGATTTCTACAGTAAATGCTAAAGGTTACTACTATTAGAGCACTTCTCTAACAGATGCCTCAATATCTCAATCTCACTTGGTACCCCGGTACTACTCTAGTACTTACCTATTGACACAGGATATCCCTAAGACTCAAGATATCCCAATACCACTCTGATGCCTAGCCATCGACACAAGACATTATCGAGACTCAGGATGCCTTAGTACCTACTCCACAAATAGACACCTAGCCATCGCTCACTTATATTTAAACAACCTATCAATCTATAACCATCAAATATAACCTATCCTAGTCAAGCCAAAAATTCACAATCTGCACCATTTATTCACAACATATTATCAGTCAATCTCTATTTAATAGCACATTTTTGCCTAATTAACAAGCATTACACCTCAATTTATGTAACAAAAATAAAAGCAAAATACCTTATATTTTGTAATAATTTGGGAAATAAAATAACACAATTCATATAATTGAAATCTATAAATGTAATTATTAATCATTAATTTAATTAATGACTAATCCAAAATGTGATTCACTATTAAAGAATTTATTAATAACAAAATCCTATTCTAAGAATACAATTTAAGGTTATCTTTACCTCAATTTTAGACTCAACTAATTGATAGTCTAATTTGATTCTTAATAGGACCTTTGGACTTAAAATTACTAAATTCTATGAGACTAGTTTAAGAAGATTTCCTATCAATTAATAGTCTAATTTAATTCTTAATAGTCTAATTTAATTCCTTTTCCACTTTATTCTTAATTATAAAATTAATATCCTTTCTAACCTAACCACCATAATTACTAAAATACCCTTAACTAACTAAAAAATCCTATTATACTCTCATTTATTTCAATTAATACCAAAAATACCCTTCTTGGAAGTAAATTTCAGTTTTATCCTTAACTTTTTGCATTTCCCATTTTGTCCCTTAATGCAACTTAAATTTTCCAAAAATTGTCATCTTCTTCACCCTCTTACTGTTTCCTCTTCTCTTCTCATTCTTTGGCCACCTTTTCTCCATTTTTATCTCATTCCATGACTTCAATTATTATCCCGAGCAATCACAACTTGCAATCCAACTATAAACTAGTGAAAGATGATTAAAAGTCACAATAAAAGGCATATAATAGCTACTAGAATTTTACCTATATGCTAAGGATTTTTAGAGTTAGTAACCTCCCCAATTTCCTAACAACTTGTTGGAAAACAAATAAAATGAGGGAACATATGAGAAAAGATTCACATGCAGGGGAAAGATGGTAAATTAGACATTTACCAACTGAAAATATTTTGGAGAAAAAATGAAGAAGACTTGAGTTCATTGGTGTTGGTGTGTTTAATTCCAGCAAATGGGAATTATTTATATCTTTCTAATTAATGGTTTTATGGGGGGCTATTGGTTTTGGTAAATGTGGGCTTCATAAGGACGATAATGATGGTAATGTTGGAGGGTATCCAATTAAAACTATGAGTATGTTTATAGACCGATAATAAGAGGAGCTAAGGAAAAAAGAAAAAAAGTTAATTAAGATAAAATTATTTCTTGTATATTGTACAAGAAGAGGATTACCATTTATAGTTTATAGCTTGATACAATAATAAGTGTTATTATAACAGAAAGCTAATTAAAGTGTAGATAAGATTACAGAAACCAATGGTATTCTAAGAGTTGTATTAGAATACTAACAAAAGTATAGGTAAGGATAAGAGTTATTATTTTCCTGATAAAGTTATGATTATCATATCATAGATAACGTAAAAGGGAAAATTCTTTCCTCACTTATTGCTTAGCAATATATATGAGGGAGAGTCTTGAAACAACTGATAAAAGTTGAGATCACATGTTTGAATCACAAAAATAACCTCTTTATAAAAATTATAAAAGAAAAGTTGCATCCTAAAGTGACAAATTTTGTGAATAAGGGTACATTGATGTTGACAATATATATAGATATATAAAAATACATAGTGAATTACTTGAAGATGATTCCTGATCTGGATAAAGAAAAAAGGTGAAACCATTTTACACTAAGAAAAGCCAAACTATTCTATGTTCTTTACTTGACATGATTACGCTAAGGGTGTGCTTGTTTAGTGGGTATGAGGAAAGAGGAATGGGTATGGAATGAAAAGTAACCATTGGTAAGTAACTATGATTGGATAGCTTATATTTTGATTCCTTGTTTTCAAGCGTTATTCCATTCCTCTTGTAATCTAGAGGAATGGGAGTGATTGCTGTATATTTTTGGCGCGCATTTTGTCAGTGAAGAAGCTAGCAAGACATCTCATTTTCACACAGGAGAGCGTGGTGTTGTAGGAGCATCCTTAATATCAGCAGCACCATATGATGGCAGTGGCGTATAACCAGTTTCCTCTAATGATGGCGATGCTACATATGCATCAACATCAGCATCTTCCAGTTTAGAGGTTGGCATTCAAGTCTCCATGAAATTGGTTTTATGAAAGCTTGAGTTTTTGGTGTTTGAAGCTCGTGGTACGGTGTTATTATTGAAATTAGCCTGATTGATTTGGATTTTTTAGAAAGGTTTTGATAAAGATTGAATTTTGCGCATTTTTATTGAATAAATGAAGAGTATCTTTTTTTCTCCTTTGGATTGGTTTAATTATGGGGTGAGAGTTATTATTTTCTGAAATTCTTTGTTAAATGTTATTTGTCTTTGTGGGTGGGTTTTGATTTCGCATTCTTATTACTATGTATTAGATTGATCGAAATCATCTCTCTACTTTTGTGGAGATATATTCTTTTAATTATTCTGAAAATAAAGCTTTATTTTAGCTTAATGACACTCACCTTTTACTAGACAAGGAATAAAGAATGGAACTTCATTGAGATAATGCATGTATATTTCAGACTATAGAGTAGGGGAGCAGAAGTAATAGAAGAGAAAGTTGTACATTTCTTTTGGAATAGAAATTTAACTCCGAACAACTCAAAGACGATGATTCTCAATAAATAACTTATATGTGTGGTCATTTATATATATCCACAAAATATTTTAGTTAATTAAGGAGATTGTTTCATCTTGCATACATCTTTTTTAAAAAAGTTAAAACTTTGCTTCCACGAATGTGGTTATTCATTGTTCTTACCTTATTTTAATGAAAATAGTAAAAGTGAGAGCTAATCTTTTAAAATGTCTCTTGCATTTGACCTTATATCCTCTTTTAGTTCTAGGAAATTATTGTCCAGGAGCAATAACTCTAAAAGTACTAAACTGTGTGACAACTCTGTTTCCCATTACTTTCATTAACATGACTTTTCCTTTGTCAAGAAAACCAGAGTCTCTAAAATCAAGATCAAGACCCAATGCAGAACCCAAGGAAGGAACTCCTAAGAAGTTAAAACAGTGTAACTACAAACACTCACGCTGCTTGAAGCTGTAAGTACAATATTTTCTAATGTCATAGGTACATCCTTACAGGTTATTATACACTTGAAATATTAAGTGCTCTTCCTAAATTTTGATTCACTAACTTCCTAGTTGCTGAGTACTGTTTATGCATCTTACTATAGCCTTTTTAAAGTACCTTAATATTATAAACTGTATTCATTGTGCTTTTGTTTAGCTATCTAATTTATAATTCATAAATGATACACGATATCGTGAACATAAAGCTAATGTATCATATCTTGAATTCTTGTTAGGTATTGCGAATGCTTTGCCTTTGGAACATATTGTGATGGTTGCAACTGTGTAAATTGTTATAATAATTTAAAAAACGAGTCTGCAAGGAATGATGTTGTTGAAGCAACATTATAGCGTAATCCAAATGCATTCAAGCCTAAAATTGCTAGCAGTCCTCATGGAACACGGGATAGAGAGGTATGATGGTTAACTTGTGTAAGTTAATTTCAATAAGATAAAGCTTCTAGATTTCAAATAGTGGTTATCGTTGTCCTGAGGGATTACTCATCACAATTTTTAAGAAAATACTTATATGATCTTCTAACATAATTAATGTTCAAACATGAATTAATGTATCTCTCCATTGAGATTTTTCCTTATACTCACTTGGGCATACTCTTATCCAATTTTTGAAATGGATAACCAAAGAGAGTAATTGAAAGTTGTTATTTTCTATGATGCTACCTTCATATGTTAAAGAATGTGGATTCATTTGCTTTGAAGACAAACAACTTTCTCTTAAATTAGATGAGTTGGTTTATATGCTATTGTCAAATTTTCTATTATTTTGTTATCCTTCAGATTTTGATGCATAATTCAGTTCATTGGTTAAATATTGTTTTACTTGAAACAAAGAAAAAGATGAGATGGAAACCAACTAGTGTTGGCTGTTATGAAATTGATCCAATTGCATTTTCTCTAATCTCCATCGACCTTATTTCTTTGAAATAGCCTCTTCAGTTTATTTTATGAATGTTAGATTGAATCTTTGTATTGTTAATGAGCATGTGAACTCGCTTTCAACATTTGCAGTAGGAAGCTATATTAGCAAAGCACAATAAGGGATGTCACTGCAAGAAATCAGGTTGCCTCAAAAAGTATTGTGAGTTTTTCCAAGCTAACATCCAATGCTCTGAAAATTGCAAATGCATGGATTGCAAGAATTATGAAGGAAGTGAAGAGAGACATGCTCTTTTTCATGGTGATCAGGCTAACAACATGGCATATATTCAACAGGCTGCAAATGCTGCAATAACTAGTGCTATTGGATCCTTATTTTGAATGATTAAACTATATTTTGAGGATATTATATAACTAATGATATCTTGATGCAAGAAAATACTATAGTATTTTTGTTTCAAGAGTTATTGGAAAATAAATATTGCAATATACTTGATTTTAAACATTCTGTCATTATAAATAGGGTATATAAATTAAATATAATCAATTAAAATATATTTAAATTTTGATATAAAATAAAATTTTATTTCTCAACAATTTTAACAAACCAACCACCATCAATAGCAATGGTAATCATTCCTTCATCTTAAACAACCATCATATTAATAATGATTATATTCATTCTCACTATAAGAATAACAGGAATTAGTGATGTAAAATTAACGACAGAAACAAACCATTGCAAAATTTCTGCAGTTTTTATATTTTCGTCAGAAAAGTTGACGGAAAAAATTTCTTTTAGTGGCGATAGTAATATCATTCATTAAATACAAAGGGAAATTAATTTACGATGGAATGTAGTCACGAAAAAATTCTCATCGGTAAATAAGGCAGGAAATGCTGGCAGAATGATATAGTTTTGAATTTGTCGACGGAATATTACCATCGACAAATTCCATCGGAAAATCTTCAACCTAGATATTGTCATCTGCTGTCGCTTGAATGTTATTAACTTAAAGAAAACGATTTTGTTTGGTTTAACACCAAACGGTGTCATTTTGTTAATGTTAAAATAGATTCGAAGCCCTCCCCCCTGGCCTGCCCACCGTCGCTGCTTCTTTCTTCTTCCTCCCTATAGCATCATCTCCTCTAGTGATATTTCATCTACCGTTCGTCATCTGTCATCGGCGTTGCCGTCACAGCATTCTGCGTCTAGTACTCGTCCTTTCCTCCGACTATTGTTACATTTTCGTGGAGGTATACATTTGACAATGGTATTTTCTGTTTATTTGATTTGTTTGTGTCTTTGATTTTTCGTATGTTTTGGTATTTTGTTAATGGATAAGAACATTTAAGGTAGAAATGTCACTGATAGATGGGAGAAAATGTGAATTTAGTTATGATGTTAGGATTTTTTTATGCATATAAGGTATTTGATGAAATGTCTCTTCTTTGAAAAAATGTCAATTTGGGTGAAGATGAACTTTATTTGTTTAAATTAAATTCTTATCAAGATTTTTAGTTTATGTAATATTTGAGTTTAGGTATAATTTGTATTATAGCATAGTATTATTTATACTCAATCATTCAATTCCTATTTTAAAGTGTAGGTAATACTATTTTTTAATGAATGATGGTATATATGTAAGTGGTATTTAATATGTAATATACTAGTTTAGTTTGTATTGATTCATAGTATTCTATATATCCACTCATGATATTCATATATAAAAGTGAAAATATTATTTATATTTAATGAATGATGATATTTGTTTTAGATAGGTGTTATATGGTATGTATTGAGACAAGACATTGTTTATGCTAATTTTTAGTAGTATATTCATATATTAAAGTTAGGTTGTCACTAATATATAAGCAGACAAATGATAAGAGCATGATTGCCTTGTAGGATACCATAGGGTTTCACTATTCCTCGTAGGCTAGGAGAAGTTGAGTACAAGTTGCATCATTTTACCTCTTTTGCTTATTTTCTTCAATAATTAGGTAATACTTTGTTCATATATACATTAACAATTTGAACCCCTGTTCTTTCTATAAATACAACTAATTTTTTATCATGATGTTTTAACCAAATGAAGATTTTTAATAACCTAGTAAACAAAAAGAAGTAAATTAATTCATATACATGGATAGAACATTATTGATTATCTGAAAAGAAAAACAAGGCACATTGCTTCAAGAAGAAAACTGCAATACTTGCACTTCATATTCGAAATTTATCCATGACTAAATAAGGATATTTTAGTGATGAACAGAAGTTGATTAACTATTTTGGATTGTAATACAGCTAATTTCTTTTTCTTGATGAAATATACCATTTTTTTGTACTATCTTAGTACGTTTTTCATCGTATGTTAGCGGTAAATTTCTAAAGCTTATGATTTTTGCAATATGGAGACTTGTTTTTTTTAAAATTTGACTCTATTTTTTTAATTTGTTAGCTACAATATTTAATTACAAAAATTATGCATGGAGATAGATGATAGCGTTACAGAATTTTCATAATTTATTTTTCTTATCACAAACATATCTTTGGAAAAAAATTCCTTACTTTAATTGTAAACTTCATCCTAATCTAGGTTATATCCATATGGTTTGATGCAAGCAATTGAATAATTCTCAGAGGAGGGAGCTGATAGCATATTATGTTAGTATTAATTAATTAAACAATCTATTGAACACAAAAAGAGATTCAATATAATGGTACTTGAAGTTTTTGCTTAATTAGGCTTTATGTACTTCAATTTTGTGTTAATGAGGACCTTATTATTTTATACTAGTTGATATATTGGAAATTATGTTTAATGTGTCCTTCATGAACTTTGGCATGCACATCAAAATATCAAACTATTGTGTTGTTTGGAAAGAGAAAAAGGATCTAATATGGTTCTGAAGATACATTTCTTAGTGTTTAGATAGTGGCTTCCAAACATTTCTTGCCTAAATTTTATTCACTCAAATTTTAATTTGAATGTTTTGTAAATAATAATTTATTTTGAGCGTTAATAAGAAATGTAACTTATATTATAATGTTTTCCCACAATATAAATTTAACCCATAACATTCTTATATAAATCCTAACATTTATAAAACATTTAAAGTAAATTATGTAGATAAAACAAATGTTTTCAATTTATAAAGCAATAAAAGATCATCTACAAAATACAATTCTAATAGATAAAGTATTTTCCTCTATAATGATAATCAAACTTTTGTTCCATTCAATGTTCTTATCCATTGCTCGATTGATTTTGATTTCAATGCGGTCATACATAAAGTGTGAAAAAGGTGGGCTCGTACACGTTATTGTGACTTTATTAGTGCGATACACAAAGTTGGTGTACGACCGCCTTATATTTCTGAGCAAATATTATTGGACTCCAATTTTTTTTTAATTATTTCTTCATTTATTATTTATTAATTTATTGAATTTATTTATTTTTAGAATTGAGTCACTGATTTAGTGAGCATAAGTGGCAATTAGAAATTAGAATGGAATTGTTAGAATCAAATTAGAGTATAGTATGGTATTTAATGGACTAAGGAGCTAAATGGACATTACTTTTAATGAAGGGCAAAATTGGAAGGACAAACAAAGAGAGGGGTAAACTTGAAAAAACAAGAATAAAATGTGTCTTGAATAGGAAGAAGAAGAGAAGTGTTCGTGAGTGTTGGAAAAGAGGAGACAAACGTGGGAAAGAAGAGAGGAGAAGAAGAGAAGAAAATTGTGGAAGCTAGGGAAGGAAAAAGAGAAAAACATGGGGAAGCTAGGAAAGAGGAGGAATCAACTTGTTTAAGGTAAGTTTATCTTTCCTTCTTGCTTTAGCAGAAAAAGAAGTAGAAAAATGGGTATTTTGTTGGAAGGAAGAAGAGAACCCATTTTGATTTTCATAGATTTCTAAACTAGATTTTGGTTTTTCTAACCTAGGTAGACTATGAGTAGGTTAAGTGTAAGCTTAATTTTATCATTTTTAATTGTTGAAGTTTTATGAATTTAAATTTAATTTTGGATTGAATGAGAAAATTGGTTTGTTTTAGGGAACAAAGAAAATCTTACCCAAGAGCAAAAGGAAATGCACAATTGAGTTGGATTTTTCAAACAAATTAGGTGAGTAATGTATTTATAGTTATTTTGTAAATGGGCAAATTTCCTTGCTTATATGTGTATACTTAATTGCTTAATTGTGAATTGTTGCGAATATTGGAAATTGCATTATGATGTATTATTATGTCATGCCTTGAAAGATGCCATGACATTTTGTATATTAAAAAAAGAAGAAAAAGCATGAGATGCATGAGAATGAATATATGTGATGAATTGAATTAAGCATAGAATTTGTTTGTGTTTCGGTAAGAGAGAAATCATTTCATTCGTCACATGCACATTGATTAAGCCTTCTCTTGGCTCCCCGCTTGTGGCATATGAGACCGATGAATAGACTCATTTTGTTCATGGTGTAAACTTCACTTTCACCATTTTGATCCATGGAAATCTTGAGTCATTTGTTGTGCATTACATCTCTGAATTGTCAAGTATGGTGCATAATTGTGTGTCATACTTTGGTGATTAAATATATATGTTATGTTTTACGTGATGACATTCTAACTATGATTTTGAGCTAGAATTGTGAAAGATTGACTTGCTAGATTAAATAAGATATAGATGTATATGTATATATGTTTGAGTGTGTGGATCATTATCAATGGCTATAAATATATTAGCCATTGAGTTTTGTAGCTTAACCTACTATTTTCTCCTCGAATGCAGAACAAGAAGATCGTTGATCTTTGCAAAAACTTTAGCAAACTCCAAGATAGTTAACATTTGTACTAAGTTAGTTTGACTTTTTGAGTAGCTTTATAAGCATATCAAATACGAACATTCATTTATATTTTGTATTAAGCTAACGATGTAATGGTTAATATATAACTAAAGCTTTGTTCAAAATCTATTTTGTTTTAGCAATGAGATTGAGAATTGAAGAAGTTTCCAATGTGTATATGTATATTTTTCTTTGGTTGAGTTGTTGATGCTTGTGGAAATTGGTAATATGTAAGTGTGCAAAATTTTGTTGTGAATGTTAGGATTCTAGGTTTCGGATCTGAAGGTTTTGCTGCGACGAAGGCAAACTTAGACACAGCGAACCTTTCCAAAAGGGTATTTATGTGTGTTTTATGGTAACTTCGCAACGGTGAAGCCAAATGTTCGTCGCGGCATATTTTTCCTGAAAGGTTTTTGGATGATTTGGAAACTTCGCCGCGACGGAATCAGACTCTTTCGTCATGGTGTATTTGTCCCAAAAGGTTCTTGAATTTGATCCGGGGACCTCACTGTGGCGTATTTGTCCCAAGGGTGCGGTCACTCGACCTTAGGACTTCACCGCGGCGAAGCCAAACGTTGGCGACGGGGAACTTCTCTCGAAAGGTCTATGGAAAGCATTCCATAACTTCGCCACAGTGAATTTGTACTTTGTTGCGGTGAACTTGCCAATTGCTACCGCTGAATTTTTACCTTTAACTGAAGGTTTCGACTTTCCTCTCACATGGTCCTCACCCGATTACCCCCAATGGTCACCTCGAGATTTGTCACAGGACTCGGCCCTAACAAATATGGAGTCGTTAGCAGGATTATTGGACATCATTTGAGGCAATGTCCATCTCAGAGCGTAACTTGATCAACAAATGTGGAGGACCATGGGGAGAGAATCTTCCCGTACATACGGGAAAATTAATTACCCACCACGAGCATACAGAGAGACTTGTAAGTATCTAAACTTTACACTTATATTTTAATTGTTTTACTTTATTGTATTTCAATTTAAATTGATGTGTGAATGTTGGAATGAAAATATGTGTATCATGGATAATAATAATGGTATAAATTTCTGGTGCTATTTATGGCTGTGTTGAGTTATTTATTTATTCAACAGGGGGTAAACATCATAAAAATAGAGAAAACTCTGCCGAAAGATTTATAAATTCTGGTTCACATATAACATTTTATTCTTATGCAAGAAAAGTCTATGGGCATGAGGCCTATACCTCTTCAGTTATTTTTGCATACTCATACTAAGAAGCATGATAGTGTGACATTCGTCAACAGCCGATGTAAATAACTAAATATATGTGAAATTTATGCTTTGATATTAATTCTTAATAATTATCACTTACTAATATAAATATTGCCTCCTAATAGGCCCAAATACAAGAAAGCATTCAAAGACAGTCTTAACACAGACAAGCTGTTGATGAGAGTCAAACGTATCTTAATTCAGTCGGTGGTAGGGACCATCGTGGAAGGATCTTCAAGCTAGGTTCATTTGCGATCACATGTTATTCGCAATCCTCTACGTTCAGTACAGCAGCATCTAGTAGACCGCAGCAAACTAATGAAGTCAATCAGTTTCAGACTAGAGTGAACACATTAATGGACTACATTGCTCAACTGAGACATGAGGTGGATGAGTTGAAGGCGAGGGGTAGCACCTCAGAACACCCGCAGTCACCAGGACATTTGGATTGTTGTAATCATTTGCTTTGAGTTACAAAGACTTATCATGTATACTATAATGTTTTTATTATCAATTAAGATAATTTTAACTTTATATCATCAGTCAATTTTCTATTTAAACAAATTAAATATAAAATAAATCAAAATATTATACACAGATAATTCATAAATGTTAAAATATGCATTAATCATAAGATCATGAAATAAAATTAAATGTCGGATATTTTAAAAAATAATAATTTTCTTTATCGGCAGAAAATTAAAGTACGTCGATAAAATACATTATATTTGCCAATGGAAAATTATAAACCTTCAGTAAAATGTTATATATTTACCAACAGTTATTCTTCGTTCCATCGATAATATTGCAAACTATTAGGATTTTCTGAACTATAGCTTACTGACACTCAACTAAAACTATCGAAATATCACTGATAGAGTAACCATTACCGTCGGAAAATATTGCAAAGGAATGTTTTATTCTATAGGTAAATTTACCAACAGTTCATAGCAAATTCGTCGGTAAATATACCGACGATTATATCAGTCTGTCTGTCGGTATATTTATCAACGGTTATATAATATGTCCATCGTTAAATTTACTTACGGTCGTTTTAATGACACCTTTATCCGTTGGTTGATTCCGTCGCTAATTTATATTACCAACGGAGGTAATTTTTGTCGCTAAATGACGGTTTTCTTGTAATGTCTTATTTCCTAATATATTCGTTCTCATTCTCATTTCTATTACTCTTTGTGAATCAAACGCCCCATGAAACATGGATCTTTCCTTACTCTTATCATTTTAGTAATTATTGTTCTGAAATTCTTCACTTGCCTTCAAGTTTCTCTTCTTTATTTTTTGGGCTAATTATGCAATGGATAATAAGTGTAATCCACAGGAAACAACAGTTTGGTCAAAAGCTCTTATCATTTACCATAATTGGACAAGTTTCATTTGCAAAGTTAACACTGGCAAGGTACTCAACGATAATTACAAGAGATTAGCTCAAGGGATGACTGCAAAAGTAATGTTCATTCTAGTCCAAGTCATACGTTGTACAGGTAGAATTGCAAAAGAAAAATTGCAGCTAACAGTTGCAGTGGCAGCTACATTCCTATAAATTACGAGTTGATTAAACAGTAATATTTTATAAATCTATAAATTATTTCATTTTTTAATATATGATTTGATACCCATTTTTACATAAGATGTTAAATTTCTATCATAGCTAATGCACGGACTGCAATAACCATGTCAATAGCTAGCCACCTCAATATCACATGTAATGAATTATTTAAAACCTTAAAACTGAATTCCGAAGATAGGCTCCAGCCAAGTTAAACAGTTCGCAGCGTTAACAAATTCTTTTATTCTTCACTTATCTTTTTTCGTTTGATTCGGGATGTAGTTGACTGCACCAGAGATTAGCCAACCGTGGAGTTAGTAAAATGAAGAAGAATAAAGGTTACTTCATGTTGATGATAAGATACGGGATACTATAGGATTTGGGAAATTCTAAGAGAGAAAGTAGCTAGAAAACTTACAGGATGAAGGTGAATGTATAATTATCGACAAAGCAAATGATAATCAGGAGGCTTCTCCTAATTAAATCGGGTCTAGCAGATAGTCAGAGCTGAGCAGTTTCCAAAGCTTCAGTAACCTGTCAATTTTCTGAAAGCCCACTTAGATCAGACAGGTTAACAGTCCCATTATTACTCCACTACGGTACTAACAACAAAAGAGCATGAAGATATCCCGACTACCGGGGAAGGATATGAATAAGTCTCTCGTGTCCTCCAATAAATTGTTTTTCATTGACATTAATGGATATCGTACTTAACAATATTACATGATCAATTAGAAACGATAAGCAGTGATTAATTGGGCATTTAAATGTTCCCTTCAAAAGGTACCGTTTTCTGTCAACTTGTTAATCATGCCCCATTGAGATCACGAAAAGGGTGAACTTGATATATATACCAACTTATCAAGGATGAACAGTTTGAACTTTGAAGCTTCTCCTTTGGATTGAAAAGAAAAGATATTGACATGGCAGATAAGAAAGGACACATTGATTAAAGACGTGAATGTGGCATATTAGAGATAAAATTAATCGCACTATTAAAAGCAAAATTGAAGTGTTTGTGATTCCGTATACGAAAGATTTTTCTTCTATACTGGACCACACAAGTAATCATTAAAGCTATCATGCACCTAGAATTCCATTATGGTCCACTACGACAATCATAGATACGATGATGTTTCTTTAAAGATTGTTAAATTGTTTGATTAACATAATCTCGGTCCATAATGAATACATTTGTACTCACAATTTCACATCAAGTGTAAGTAATCATAAGAAGCCAGAAGTTGTCACCTGCAATAGGTAAAGACAAAATAGAATTGATAACCACTGGCAAGAGTAGAGCAAAGATTCAGAACTCATGGCAGGTAAATATATTCATTGAAAATCTACTCAAGCTCCATGAAACATGTGAACAATCTTACACTTTTGCCACACATCACAAAATATTAAACAAAGATTGATATTTCTAAAGGTAGAGATAGATATTAAACAAAGATTGATCACAAATAGTAAACAAAGATTGATATTCCTAAAGGTAGAGATAGATATTCGGGAACCACGCTAACCAAGTATAATCAGTAGAAAGACGATATAGAACCATATATGCTTTCTCCAAGAAAACTATACTAAAGGGACATGAGCAAGATGAGACACGCACGCGACAAGTCCTAAGCTTAGACCCTCAATTTTTGAGCATACGTGTACCAGCAAGAGCAAGGAATCACTAGAACCCAGAAATCCTGGTCTTGATTCTTCAGCAAACTTCAAGTGTACTATCAACAGGTTACTTAGAGACGGAACTCGTGTCTTATACAGATATGGACATGAAATGATATATACGGTCTTAAGAAAAAAGAGACAGGTCAATTAAAGATTATATTCCAATTGAAGTAACCGAAACTTTGTATAGCTAATCCTTGGAAGCAATAGTAATACAAATACTGATCATGCTATTTCAGCTTCAAGAAATTGCGTAGTTGGAATGAATAATGAAAATCAAAAGAAAGAAGTTTAACATCGTCAATCGTACTATCATCTTTTCACTAAGCTGTCTGAACAAATGAAAGGTGGAGATGTAGCCCACATCAACAACTGGCCAGCAAGCTGTATAGCAGTGGATAGAACTTATTTGCTGATTGGCTTACCAAATATAAACAAGATTTGGACATGCTACAGGCACAGACGTATCCATGATCTTCGAAGGACTGAATTATCATGGTCAAAGATGATAAACTAAAATATGACAGAATTGCTCTAAAAGCTCATATGGGAAAGAGGTGAAGAAAACTAAACTTTGGAAAGGGAGATGGTCCACCAACAAGAGTGATGGGTTCTTTATACCAAGCTAGGCTCCCACCAGCCAACGGGGCAATGGCAGTGTGACATGTTCCCTCCATATATTTTCCATAGATCAAAGTGTCTGATGATGATGGGGAGAGAGAGATAGAGAGAGTGAGAGAGCTTTATACTTCAATGATCTATGTCTACTAGTGTCCTTGGACAAGTCTTGTTTATATACAATTTCGATGGACACAAAGTGGTCTTTGGAAATAGAAACTAAACTCGCGTGTGCTAATTTAGCTGATTTCATCAAAAATCCCATATTGAACAGAAAATCTGGACCAAAAGTTCTATACACGTATATTTCTTGTTCTAACCCAGTACCCTACTGTCTACAGAGTGTTTTTTGGCCTTTCGGCTTTGAAGAGCCACATAAATATGATCTTTGTAGGAGCAATATTGACAGGAAAATAAAAATCGTAGATGGATCTAAAACATGTATACCAGTAGGAAACTGATCAAACTATAATGTCTTCAAGAACGAGATTGCAAAACTTGACCTAATTTTCAAGGAAAATAGTACCTAACCTTCGTAGCTCATTCCCCCACATCAAGACTACTGCTTTGTTTCTCTCTCCGCCCGCCGCCTCTTTCTTTCTTCCGATCTTTGTCCTTCAATATCATATCTATAGCGATAAACTAGTAAAAAGAATGCCATATCCAACTAACTTCAGCGAGGAGGTAATAATCATAGATCTGTAAAGTTAAATCCACGAGATGGGGCTGCTTTTCGTAGAAAGAAGCACATAGAAACCACAAGCTGATTAAACAAATATGCGCCTCATACCTGACAGCAACAGAAATGAAAGTTGAAGTACACATACTTAGATTAAGAAAAGGGGAAGAAAAGCAAAAAGGACGACAAATCAGCCATCATCGAGCCAACAACTTTGTTGATGAAATAGTCGTCTATTGCCGATGCAGCATCATCAAGATTCTCACTTTCCAAACAAATTTCGATTGAAGATGGAGATAGAGAGTTGCACATGACCACCGTGCATTTGCATGTGAATCTTGATGATGCTACACCCACAAACAACGACTGCCAATTCATCCCATGCACAAAAGGGTCTTCTCTTCTTCGGTTCTAACTAGAAATAATGTTGCATATTTATATATATATAAAGGTATCCAAGATTAGGGAAACGAAAAAATTCAAGAAACAATAGCGTCTGTCTATCGATCGACTCCTTGAGACCAAGTGTTGTACCACAAATAAAACCAAAATTCATTGCGTGAAGAGGGGTACCCCTAGAGGACGAATCCTTAGAGCAAGGAAAAACTGTAGAATCATAAATTTTTTCTCCTAAAAAGTAATTGCCATTTCTTTAATAAAGCAAACTTAGTATAGAAAAGAGGAAAAAGAGCACACATAAGAATGAAAGCGAAAGTTGGCATCTGAGTGGTCTTAAAATATTCGTTGTTTTCTCGGGCTCGGTCAAAAAAAAAAAAAACATTCATTTCAATTTCTGTTAAGGTTTTTCTGTGTCGATTCTGACAAAGAAAAACATCACGAAATCTCCCAAAGAAAGACTACCTAAATTACTCAACACTACTCGAAACCGTAAACTGATTAGTTCCTCAAAACCGAAAGCAAAGGCTGAACAGCAGGAATGGAAAACCTTTGTTTTGCATGAAAACCTAACGATTGACCAATGATACATATAGTTGGCGGAAGCCTGAGATCTGTAGTCATTCTACATGCCTCTGCACTGAGTGAGAGAGAGAGAGAGAGAGAGAGAGAGAGAGAGACGGAGAGGAGGAGAGTTAAGGATATAGTAACACTAACAAGAGAGGAATTGATTGTGAGGTATATAAATATACACAGAGATGTCTCATAGTTATACCGTCGAGTATGGGTAGTTTTCCTCTTTCACTTTGATTTTTGTTCGGAGGAATTTTCTTCTTTGTGTTTTTTCTACTGTTTCTGCATATCAGTCGTAATTGGTTGATGCTTAGCTGTATAGTAGTACTATAGACTATATGCCATTATAGCTCACGTCGCCATCTTCCCGAAACCCTAACTTTTTTCTTTTTGTTCGCGAGAAAATATGAGAGTAAATTTCTCGTTTCTTTCATTTAATAAACAATACAACTTTTAATTATCGACGATTGTTGCCTTGAAAATTTAAGAGAACAGATCACATGATAGATGGTCTCACATATCTCGTCTCACTTCCCCTGTTCCTATAAAATTTTAATTTCTTTTTCTATCAACAAAGAAAAGTTGAATGAATGAACTTAAATTAGCGAATGGGCAACTTGACAGTACACATTGGATAGGATCCTATTTTTCCTTTCTTTTCTTTTCTTTTTTTCCTACGGAATGGGATTGCATTTATGCTTTGTTTTGTTGCTTTCAAACACAAAGAAAATTATGTACAATGCTTTAATCTTTCAATGTCAACTTGCAAGACCGTCACCAACATTGAAAAAATTGAGTTTGATTCATTAAAAATGAAAAGAACGAATTAATATTGGAACTGATTACACAAGGATGGAATTATGTATAGTTCCTTTTTAACAAGTAGGTCCATTGGTATAAGTAATGTCCAAACCTACTTTGAAGATAGTAAGAATTTTAAGTTTGGCTTATGGTTTTTAAAGTATATATGAAATGAAGGCTGGTTCGAGTTTTTACATTTTATAACTTAGAGATGCATATCAAATTACTTTGGCTTTATGTAGATTAGTTGACGATATTTCTAACCATATAAACTTAGTTGGAGTTTAGGGGCAATAATTTCCATCAGGAATATGGAAAATAGTCGATCGATGTATTAATTTTTTTCATTTTACTTTAAAAATAAGTTGAAATAAAATTTGAGCATTGTTGATATAATTTTTAATTTCCGTATAAGATAACAATTTCAATATGATAATAGAAGTAATCACATTTTAGGAATAATTATATAGTTATCAATTTGGTGAATTTCATAACAATCGTGACTAATATAAATAAAATTATCATTTTACATCAATAATTAACTTATATGATATAGAGGAATATTTTAATTTATAATTGATGGTCATCTATCTTTTTTAATTAAAGCAATTATATTTTCTAAAATAACTATTATAATTAAATAATTCTTAAACTATACATTGAAATATGTAAAGCTAAAAGAGATCTCCATGATGATCTTCTTTGGGTTGTGACTTTATAACCTCATGGTATTAGTCTTAAAGAGAGGTTAGCACTTCTTTTCAAAGTATGACCCGGCCGGCCAGGCGACCACAAGAGCTCTGGTGAACCACGTTGCTTTGGGAGTTCCTTTTCATGAGCTGTGCGAGTTCGGTGGTAAGTTCTTTCAGTATAAATAACAAACTTAATGTTATTTGATAATTTTTTTATTCTTTCGGAAAATTAAGTATAGACAAGAAATAATGTTGTATATGATACAGCGTTATATCTTTCTTACTCCTACCCATGCAACATATACATGTCGAAGTCAAAATTTATTTTAAAAAATCTTTATATGATTATTCTTGTAATATTATTGCTATTTTATTCAAAATAACAAATTAAGGGAAAGCAATTATAATTTTAAAATTTTATTTAAATTTAATTGAAACCGTTCTGTTTTATTAGACCTCATTTCGATACTTCAAAAACAACACACATGACATCCGTATATACACTCTTAGAACAATAAATTGATCTAACATTTTAAAGAAGAAATTTACAAGCAACGAGACAAGATGGTATGCAAAAATATCTCGTCCCATAATCACCGAGAGCTCATGAAGCATTCACAATAATGAACACAAGTAAGATGAACATGACAGCGACAGATTCCCTCCATCGAACCTCCACCTGAAGAACCGTGAGTGTCCGTACGTTTTCTGACGTGGCCGGTTCAGATTTTCCTGATAGCCATTTCTTTTGGTCTCTTCGTCTCATCATAGTCATTTGGAAAAATGATGACGTTGAAAATTCCTTTTAGCCCTTCGCTTTCCATAATTGCATCAATTTAGGCCATTTTCCATAAAGGAAATCAATTTCGATGGACCATAGCTTAATTAAGGTTGATGGAGAAAACTGCTTTTAAATGAAGACTAAATTATCACTTCATTGGATTATTTTCCTATTTCGTAGAGAAGTTTGAATGAGGTAAATAAAACTCTTTGCAACATTAAAATGGTAAGGTAAACATCCCTAACTTTAAAGGGCTAAATCCTCTGTTCCATTTAATCAGGATTTATTCTGTCTCATTCATCCGCAATTATAGATTTTTATGATTGGGGATGAATGAGACAGAATAGGTCTCGAATAAATGAACAGAGGATTTGGAGCCAACTTCAAAAGCTACATGTTAGACTAAGAAAAAGGTAATGTAGATTGTGGATAGTCAAACTGAAGGAGTTTGGAAAGAGTTTTCTTCAAGTTTTGGAGCTAAGTTTGGAAAATGTGGTCATCTAACCTGGAATTAGGACACCGATAATGTAACGTGAGTGTGATATTTTATTTGGGCAGCTGCCGCTTTCACTTGGTCAAGACAATGTACAATCTCTTTGATCGGCTTTTGTCGATAGGATTGGCTTTTCTTAGCAGCCTAGTTGGCTGTTTTTGCCTTTTGTCATAAATAAGGTGAATTTGTTTTGCAGGGCCACAAGCATGCCACATCTGCCTTCACGTCTTAGCCACTTACTATTCTCCACCTGTTTTTTTTTTTTTTCAGTTTTTATAATAAAGAATTCACAATTATTTTTATAATTGAATTTCTATACACAATAACTTTATAAATAATATATTTAAACGATTCATTTCGTAAAATAAACTTAATTTCAGCTACTATTTCCAAATCTAAAATTTTATTTAACCTAAACCCAAAGCCTATAATACTTGAAGATTCTGAAATAGCCTTATCCTACCATTCCTAATGGCCTTTAGTTTTTTCCCAATCGATATCAATTTTGTTGGAGAGTTAAATAAAAATATAAAATTGGAAATGAGGCGACAATTCTCAAATTTACTATTCAGTAAATAAGATAAATAAAACCAAAACCTAACAATTACAAAGACTAGACATGGAGTGGAGCGAAACAATCCAAATGAAGATTATTAGTTCTGAAATTTCGATTAGGACAAATCAGTAAATTAGACTCTGAAAGTCTCATTTAATGGCAATTCAATCAAATCCATCCTTTTTATTATTTACGACTTGGCTTGTTTTTATTCCCAGGATAATTCAGTTGAGAATGACAAAAGGTGAAAGACAAAAGAAAGGAGATTTTGTTCTTACCATCAAAGTGAATCCCTTTAGTTGTCTGTTTAAGTGAATACTCCGGGTTAAAAAGGAATAATTAGCTTGAGAAGAAAAATACTTGAATCAAATATCGAATTAAGAATTGGCATGACACGCAAGTTAAAAATAAAATCTTTATAAAAAAATTTGTAACATCTGAAGGACCATTGTTCTCTAGTGAAACGATCCTCTCATGCTTATGTTTCTTTCCATTGGAGACTGATCCTCTTGCCCTAACTTATCTCAATAAATTTAAACCAACTATTTATGTAGCGTACTCTAACTCTAACCTGTTTTAATAAATTCAAGTCATCTATTTATGTGGTCCACATAATTAAATAGCTTAAATTTATCAAAACAAGTTAAGCCAGAGTATCAATTCTAGAGGATTTCAAGCGCTTTTCATTTTCACGCTGATTTAATTACACACAGAAACTACATGCATACAGTTCTGACGAATTCTGCAGTCATCTACAGCAGAATATAGTTGGAGGAACCTCATAGCACAATTTCCAAAATAAATGGAAATATCAAAAGAAGGAAAATCAAGATGAATTTATTGAGAGGAATATTATATATTGAATTAAAATGAAACAACAATGAAAATTTATCAAAATTGTATTCCAAATCCAAAAGAATAGACAAAAGGTGGACAGAATAGACAGCGCCTAGTAATTGGAGGTGGGGTGGGGGCGAGAGGTTACGTGGAGAAAGCCTTGTGTTGACAGAAGAGAACTGAAGCGCGGTTTAGTCTTTCAGAAACCGTACGGCTGACCCCACAGTGCCACGTGAATCGTCTTTGTGAACGATTCCCATCGCGCACCTCCTTTTCTTTCTTTTTCGCCTTTTTTTTTTTAGCTCTTTTCATTTCACGCGCAAAAGAAGAACAAATTGGGAGCATTCATCAAAATTGATCTAATAAGAAGTCATAGAATTTTACAGCTAACAAATATTTGAAAGGTTTTATAACATATTCAATTCAAGTTTGAATTTAAAGATCTTATCCACATGCAAATTTACTATTGCGTAAATGAGATTTCTCATTTCTGTTTGCTTTCATTTATATTCTGTAATATTTTAGATTCACGCATAACTTTATAAAGTTAATTTTCAACAAATACTTTCTCAGCAATATGTTGCAGTGACGTTAGATATGTAGGGGAAAAAACTGTTTTAACTTTTAAAATGTACATTCATATCTGACATGGACTCTGCGAGGATAAGTTAATGCAACAATCTATTTCAGATACGCAACTAGAGAAGAAGCGTGCCCATGAACTTCAGTCTTGATGTTGCATTAGGATAAGAAAATTCAAATGGTAACATTTGATAAGGTGGAGATAATGAGAAGCGTGCTACGTTAAGTGACACAAATAATCAAACAGGAAGTGACTAATAGAAATTTCTTATGTTCAACAGAAGGGGATGGGGTCTGCATTGATAAGGACAGATCAACACAAATCAATGTCTCAATCGTTGATCTAGAAGCATATAACTTATAAATTCCCCACATAAACCATCCAACTTTCCTTGCATGACAATGGTATACCTTGAAGCAACTGATGGTTTTCTTTGACACATTTTTGGCTTGTCCAGTTGTTATCAGGGTAAAGTATGACCATTTCCTACAGCTCTAGCATGCGTTCTTCAAGCTATTGTTAAATGTTCAAAAGTAGCATCTTTGAAGGTTTTGGATACTTCCTCTTTCCAAATATGTGTGCTGTAATGTTATAACAAGTATGACTAGCTCCAAATACATGCATAATACTATGGGAACTTTTCTTTCTGTTTGGCGGCCCCAGAAGACGTCGCTATTATATTGGAGCAGAAGAGGTAGATAGAAGATATTTTTGACCTTTTAAAACTATTGGATTTCCAAGTTCTTTACCAGGGTGAAGCGATTGGGCCCGGAAAAATCAAATTTCAGGTATAGCTGAAACCTGAATCCTCTTGATTTTCAATAGAACTATATATCCCAACGTCGTTAAAGTCTTGAAGAGATATATCTTCTGGAAATTGTTGGGAAATTATCAAATTTAGGTTAAAGAAAGCGACAAAATTACAATGCTATATACTCTCCTTTTCCAAAGTCGTTAGTAGCGTTGGTTGTTAGATGTAACTTTGACCTAACTATTATGGGGAAGGAATAATTCCACGACGACAAGAGAGAGTACATTAATAGGTAAAAGATGGACATATATTGCTGAAATTTTAATTAGTTACAATGAATTACTAAAAAAGAGATGAAATTAACCCAGAGCGCAGATGAGATGGTAAGAGTCTTTTCTGATTTAAGTAAGGTCACGAATTCAAACTCCTCTCATATATGCAATCGTTTAAAACTTGATTTAGATTTTTGCATCTAGCAAGGAATCTACCCGGCTCAAGTTAAAATTAATTTAGGTGTTGATGACTTAAATGTACTTTTCCATAATAGGATTCCTCCTAAAATACTCTATAGGCAAAAAAAAAAAAAAGAGATGAAATTGAAGATTTATCAACACAATCTTTCTCGAATACTCATAACTTTCACTTCTTTTAGTTAGGATATTTTGCATATTTAAGTTATAATTCAGGTGAGATAGAATAGAACTCTTTGCACATTTTGATTTTATTATTATTATTATTATTATTATTATTATTATTATTATTATGAAAGATATATTAATTCCATATAATTAAATTATTTTTAAGCTGGTGAGCTTAAAATCAAATCAATTTAAAAATTAGTTACTTAATCAATTTATCTCACTCAAAGAAATATTAATTCAAATCAAATTTAAACAAACTCTTTTTTAGTTTTTAAGCAATTGAACGCACTCAAATCAATTTCACATAAGCATATGCTCTTTATATAATTGCATAACAAATACGTTCTTTCATGAATTAAACTCGAAAATTAAAATTTTGAATATTAATAATCATTTACTATAACATATTGATTTTAAAAAGCTTAATTAATTCAAGTTTGAATTATATGAAAAGCTTACAAAAATCAATCCCAATCTAATGTTTATATTTATCTTAAATTATAATTTTCATCCATATTTATTTTGAATTAATTAATATTTAATATTTTATTATATCTTATTAAAATTATAAATTTTATGAATATTTATTTAATTTATTACTAATTGTATATATTATTGAGAGAAATTGTATTTTATTTAAAATTTCTATAATTATTTTATATAACAAATACTTTGATAACTTATTTATATTTTAAATATTTACTAATTTTTTAAAATATGAATATTTAAATTTAAAATTTTACAATAAATTAAGTTTTGATTAAAAATGAGGTCGATCTTTTAGTCAAATTAAGTACAAATATAAATACGTTTAAATTTGTACTTACATGCTTATATATTACATCATCAATTCTCTTTCATTTATCATTGATAATTATAAATATTTTTCTTAAAATTTTCAAAATTTCATTCTATTTAGGTGGAGATTGAATCCAAGCCTTTTACTGTTATTTTGATCCCCGACCTCATTGAAAATATGTAGGAACAGAATTAAAAGAATTTAATGTATATATATTATTTAATCGGAAGAATACAAAAACGATTGTTCTTCTTTAAACCACACGTTAGTTGAAAAATAAAGTTGTGATGATTTATATTTCTGTGAAGACGCAAACCGATATGTCAATGCAATTCATATGAAATATCTAAATTTGAAAAGTAGAAAACATTTCGGTTTGGTGACTGATGTAGATGGCCACTTCGAGGGTCTAGTCTAGGTTGAACGGTCCACAAGCACAAGGCATGTGTAGGGTTCGTTGTACTTTGACAAAGCACAGTTAGCTACACAAATCAGCAAGGATAATCGCTGTTCAAGTAGCTAGAGATTCCAAATCCAAATCCAAACCAGTATTGGAGGTTTGGTCCTACGTCAATATTTCTCTCCTCCTCTCCTCTCTTCTATTACATAATTGTATAAAAGCATCCTCATCACATGCCCTTTTCTTGCTTTATGACTTGGGCCGGTACGTGTGCTTAATTAATTCAGCAAAACACAGAGATGTAAAAATGTAACATAGCATATAAAACGAATAACACAAAATTGAAAAGGACGAAACAAAACTAACCAAGCAAATTAAAAGAAATGAAAAGCATAAATATTAAACACAAACTCTTATAATTAAAGATTCCATATTGTGTTCATATGGTTTGGGCAGTTAATATATGGACTGGATTTTGGGTTCTTTCATGAGGACCTTTGTCTCAATCCCAAGTGCTCATATGTGTAAAGCTTTGTATTTAGCTTTTTCAGTTATTGGTTGGGCTTAACCATTTACATATTGGACCGTATTATTTACTTTGGTCAGTTCTATTCTTTTTTAAATTTTCATAAGTTCCACTTCCGTCCCTTTTCTTTTAGAATGTCAATTCTTCGAGTTGAAATTTAACCTGTTGATGCTTTCATTAATTTTAACGTATACAAAATATTTAAAATAAAATTTAAGTTGATTAAAAATTTAATGAAATTAAATCTTAGTCAATTAAATATCACCTCATAATTCACGTGATATTTCTAATTTTAATTTAAAATAGACCTCTTTATTTAAAATATATAATAATAAACTCAATGCCATGTGTAACAAATGAGACTTATTTTAAATGGCTTTTCTTTCAAATGTTTCAAAAAAGATTTGATCCAATTCAAAATAAAAAATAGATTAAAAGCAAGGATTTAAATCAAAATAATTTTTAAAATTACATTTTGTAGTGATTTATATAGTGATTTAAATATTTTTATGTTTTAATTTTATTTTTTATGTCTAAGGATTTAAAAATAATAATTACTTAAATTTCCTTGCCGTCGACGTGCTTAGGTCCATTTGTGGCAGCGGTGGATAAGAGCTAGGGGTTTTGGAGAACAACTTGGTTGTTGATTGGAAGATGAAACGCCTAGAATTTGTAGTTGTTGAAGGGGAAGCTCAGTTCTTTAGTTAATTGTATCACTTTGATCATTTATGGCTTCCTAGATGATAATGATGTGTATCAGAATCTCCCATGTACTAGCTTCTCTTATAGCTCCAATGTCACCCTTGAACCCAATCATGGCGAAGGCGAGCGGTAACAAGAGTCCTGAAACAAAGTCCTCAAGTTTCTATCTGACTGTCACACCCAGTGGTCCGTTTGGGATCACAAGTCCAAACACAAAAGTGAAATATAAACCTAGCAGTAGCATGCATCTTATACAACAACATTTACATAAAGATACATGCATATTGTTAACGTATATATGTAGCAATGGAAGCTTAACCAAGATAAATACCTCCAGCCATTACCTCTCCACCAAAGATCTAGATGCCTCTGTGAAGCTTGAATCTTCTATCCTCTCCTTAGCACAACCGATAGTGTATGCAGATGCTTAGTGAAGGTAGGGACCCAAATATTGTTTATATCCATTTTTCATACCTACTTGGTCTTTGCCCATCACAGAGAAGAAGGGTCGGGCATATGGGAGAAAAAATTTGCGTGTGTTAAGGGTTCAATAATTGAATGGACCATACCTTAACAGTGGAGGGTTAGGTAAAATTATCTTACATTCTCCTACTTGATCCATTTAACCCAACATCACACATAACAAGAAAGCAAGTATATGAATCATGGCGATAGGTCCTCTTATAGTGAGTATTATCTTCCATGTATCACATATACAAAATTTCTCATTACTAGCCTTTCAACTTAATGAATAAAACATATGTTTATTCTAGGTCCAAATTAAATGACATTTCTCAAAACCAATCAAAATATGTGTGCACAAAATTTATGAGAAAATATCAAATTGAATAAGAGTTTCATTAAATCAACAAACGTACAACAAAATCACATTATGGAACTAAGTCCCATTTGCATTACGTGATCTTTAAACTGCTTAGGTGGCATGTTTTTAGTTAAAGGATCTACAATCATCAAATTAGTGCTAAAGTGCTCTATGACAACTTTTGTTTCCTTAACACATTCTCTTATGGCTAAATATTTAATGTTGATATGCTTACTTCGACTTCCACTCTTGTTGTTTTTAGCCATAAAGACCACAGCGGAGTTGTCATAATACAACTTTAATGGTTTAGAAATTGAATCAACAACTCTAAACCCAGATATGAAACTCTTCAACCATACACTATGCAAAGTAGCCTCAAAACATGATACAAACTTAGCCTCTATAGTGGAAGTAGCAATCAGGGTTTGCTTGGCATTTCTCCAACACAACTCCACCAGCTAGCATGAATATATAACAAGATGTTGATTTCCTTGAATCAATGCAGCCAGCAAAGTCTGAATCGGAGTATTTTGTAGGAAAATCCCGGGGTGTCCATCACATGGACACAATGCGGAAAACAAAACTTTTTGTTCCGGGAAGTTCCCGAAAGCCAGGATCCAAGTGTATGTATAAATAGTCAAACCATAACGACTAAAGGAGGCCGTCTCTAACGGTATCCACGCAGAGGTCAGAAACCTAACCGGGACAAACCCTTTGACCCGGGAATAGCTAGACTAAGGAAAAGACTGCTAGATCTTACCTTAGCCTTGGATAGCAAGTGATCAAACCTTGAGGAACAAGCTTGGAGATGAGAGAGAGATGAAGAGGAACCTTGAAAATCAAAATTTCCAAACCCTAAACCATGAAGTTTCGGTTCTTCCTCTCTAAAAGCCACCGCCTTCTCTTGCTTAGCCTTATTTTCCATGTCTTATAATTAATTAAAGACCATCAAAAGGCTTGGATGGGAGGAGTTCACGTGATGGCTATTAACCTATTAATAAATGAAGTTAATCATCATCTTTGACTTAGTCAAAAGTGACTTAGTCATCACTTTATCTTCTCCCATAAGCAATCCAACGAATTCCTTCAATCTTAAGGCTTCTCATATGTTCCTTTAACTCATTAAAGGGCATATAAAAGGCTTGAATGGGAGAGCCCCACGTAAGTGGGTGATAAAGCCATTAAAGAAATTGTTTAATGATGAAGTTTGACTTTTCAAACTTCATCTCCTCCCATTAGGTAATGACACATGTCCATATATATTAATTAATTAATCTAATTAATTAATTGATATATATAGTTCTTGAAGCGGTCAGATTACTGGGGTCGATCCTACCGGCCTGGCGGGCCCCGGTATCGAAAAATCGACGGAGACCCTTTTCAGCAATGTCGATGTCACGATCACATCGGGACATATCCCAATCTCATCGGGATCCATTTAATCCTATTGCTCTCCAGATATTAGATCACTATCCAAAACTATTTTACAAATTTCCGAGTCACTCTTATGTGTGTGACCCATTAGGTTCCCGGTTATGTTGGCCACTTAGATTAACACTTAATCTAAGCAAGTCATGAGCGGCGTCTAGTAACACATCATGACCCCCAATTGACCGAAAAGTAATTGGTTTGACTAATGAACCCGAGCTCATCGGAACCGGATCACGAACCTTTCCATGTACAATTACCGTGCAATTCGTCCTTTCACCATCCTATACCCCACTTGGTTATGAGTATGGTCAAAGTGTCAACTCTCACTAGACCGAGTCTAGCCCAGTGATATCGGGTCTCGTCCGGACTCATTACTTTATATGTCCATGAAGACCCTCTTCATGGCACGGTGTGCTCGCGCCAGAGACTTCCAAGTAATGATCCCGACAAGAAGCTATGGGTATCTATTCTGCTATTCCGTAAGTGGTGAATCCTTTATTGGCTACTCGCCACCTTGAATACCTCAAACTGCACTCCAAGCACCACCCTATGAGCGACCTCTGGAAGGCAACAAGGAATGGAGTCAAAGCATAGAATCAGTATCCAAGATATCCTTGAGTACCTCAAGTCTAAGGATACTTGCACCATTGCTATGATGAGATTATCACTGACATTATAATAGAATACCCATGTGATGATCTCATGGCAGTCATCCAATGTACTTACTCCCACTAGTAAGCATCCACATGTCAAATCTAAATATCTCAATATTTACAGTTTCTGAGATCCACTGCTTGATCCAATCAAGGAATATGACATGTGCTAGTCTATCCGGATTAACAATGTCCAGTCTCGTTAATCCTATGACTAGGGATAATTTAGATACTGACATAATTGCACATGATAGGAATCTCAGTAGTATGATCACATCATAATTTCCTTCATGCTATGTCATATATCATGGACTTCATTAATTTGATTAAAGATCAACATCAATTCATAACAAAATGAACATCAAATAAATGAAATATGCCTTGCTTTATTTATTCATAAAGTCTGTACATGACTATGAATAAAATGTGCTAAAGGGATTGTTTTAGGGCACTACTCTAACAATCTTATGGTATCGGACATACATAAGTCGACTTACACTTTGGTGAACAAGGCGACTTATCGATCTGAAACAAGCATAAGTCGACTTACAGATGGTACAAGTCGACTTACACCTACAAATCTCCCACTTGACCTAAAGCTAATCGCCTTGGTATTTAATACCATAAGCGAGTACATGAGAATCAAAATTCTTCTGTGACAATGGCTTTGTCAACGGATCAGCAATGTTATGCTCTGTGGGAATTCTCTCTATCAGGACATCACCCCGCGCAATGATCTCCCGAATCAGATGGTATCGGCGGAGTACGTGTTTGGATCGTTGATGAGACCTTGGTTCTTTCGCCTTCGCAATAGCTCCATTGTTGTCACAATATAACTGTATGGGCCCATCACAGCTGGGAACTACACCAAGTTCAGTAATGAACTTCTTGATCCAAACCGCTTTTTTTCTTGCATCCGATCTTTGATGTACTCTGCCTCGATCGTTGAATCGCCAGTAGTCTCTTGCTTGAACTCTTCCAACCGATCGCTCCTCCATTCGATGTGAAAACGTAACTGATTGGGACACGAGTCGCCCTTATCGAGATTGAAAATCGGCATCTGATGCCGCTCACTGGAGATTTCCATCTCCATATATCAAGAAAACATCCTTAGTTCTTCGCAAGTACTTTAGGATATTCTTGACAGCCACCCAGTGACCTTCACCAGGATCCGATTGGTATCTGCTCGTAACACTTAGAGCAAATGACACATCGGGTCTCGTACATAGCATAGCATACATGATAGATCCTACTGCAGATGCATACGAGATCATATTCATGCGCATCCTCTCATCCTGTGTCTTAGGACACATAGACTTCGAGAGCGATATCCCATGAGACATGGGAAGATACCCTCTCTTGGATTGCTCCATGCTAAACCTCTTTAGCATCTTGTCTATGTACGTTGACTGTGAAAGACCAAGCAACCTCTTCGATCTATCTCTATAAATCTTTATCCCAAGGATATAAGTTGCTTCTCCAAGGTCTTTCATGGCAAATTGTTTGGACAACCAAATTTTTAGTGATTGTAACATCGAGACATCGTTTCCTAGTAACAATATGTCATCTACATATAACACAAGGAATACGATTGCAGTTCCATTAACTTTCTTATACACACAATGTTCATCCGGATTTTGTGAGAAACCAAACTCTTTGATTGTTTCATCAAAACGGATATTCCAACTCCTGGATGCTTGCTTTAATCCATAAATGGATTTCTGAAGCTTGCATACCTTTTCGCCATCATAGGAGATGAAGCCCTCAGGTTGTGTCATATACACATCCTCAGTCAGATTTCCATTCAGGAAAGCTGTCTTCACATCCATTTGCCATATCTCATAATCATAATGAGCGGCAATGGCTAGGAGTATCCTAATGGATTTAAGCATTGCTCTTTGATGAAGGTCTCGTCATAGTCAACTCCTTGTCTTTGGCGAAAGCCTTTAGCCACAAGCCTTGCTTTATAGGTAATCACATTACCATCCATGTCGGTTTTCTTCTTGAAAACCCATTTGCACCCTATAGGTTTTATCCTTCAGTGCATCAACCAAACTCCATACTTGGTTTTCGTACATGGAATCCATTTCGATTTCATGGCACGAAGTCATTTTTCGACTCAACTCTTCGTAACCTCTTCATAGGTGGTAGGCTCATCATCCTCTATGAGCAATACGTCATTCTGTTCACTCACGAAATCCATATCTCTAGAACAGGCGTATCCTACTTGACCTCACAATTACGTGTGTAGTAGAAGGTTGAATGTTACCTCATCTGTATGAGTTACAGTTTCAGGTTCAGGCAGTTGATCTGCGTCTGTCCGAGCATCTTGAACTTCTTCAAGCTCAATTTTGCTGATTGATTGGTTTAAATATTGATAAGTTTAGGTTTATTTAAGGTTATAAACTCAAACCCTTCAATCACTTAAAATATAAGGAAAGATTAGATAGGACATATATAGTTCCTTTGTAGATTTGATCTCTCACTATATAGGGCTTTAATTTAGCTTGTTCACCTTAAAAGCTTTAGGTTTTTTGATCTATACTTTAAATGCTCTATAGGAAAAACTTTGTATACTTGGAACAGTCCAGATCACCTTTAATTTAAAATTACTTAGAAAAGGTTTCAAATGAGAGTTAAAAAAAGTACCCATTCTCCCTCATGAAACGAAAAAGTACCCATTCTCCCTCATGAAACTCTTTATAGAGGATGTTAGTGACATACCAATGGTGGTTTTTTAGGTTGTTCCATAGGCCTATAGTGTGCCATCTAGCTTCAATGCCTAATCTTTCCTTAATTTAGTAATTGTCTTCTCATGCATACTCTTAATTTCTTAGTTTGAAAACTCAACTTGGCCATTTGTTTGAGGATGATATCCTCATCCAATCTCATAAGTTACCCCATATTTCCTTAATTTAGCCTTAAATTGGCATTTTGTGAAATATGAATCACTGTCACTAATTAGAGCTTTAGGAACTTTGAACCTTAGAGAGATTACCTCCATGAAGAATCTTGTTACCACCTTAGCATCACTAATTGGATATGTCATTATGTACACCCATTTGGACACATAATCCACCACTAAAAGGATGTGTTTATTGTTATGAAGTCTATTCCCCCAAACATAAAAATCTCAACATCTAAGATATTATTAAGAGGTACCTTATTTATTCTCAACATATTATCAGCTATTTGATATCAATCATAAGTATTCAAGGATACACATTCTGAAAATCCTACCAACAAATAAATTAAATAACAAAGGTTCATCCCAATAATAATGTTTTGTATATTAAAATAACTTCTTCTGTTGGTGTCTTACGGAGGTAGAACTCTATATGTGAGGTAACTCATAAGGTTAGCATTTCATGGAGCTCCCAACTTTTATATGATGAACAATTGACTATTTTAGCATATTATGTCTTATCTTCCTCCGTACTTAACAGATACTTGATGACAAAATGATTAGTGCAAATAATAATCTTTGATCCCACCAAGTATGACCAAAATTTATCAACAATGAACACCACCATCAATAGCTCTTTCTTAATGGTAGTATAGTTTATTTAGGACTTATATAACTTTAAACTTGCATATAAATAACATGAACCTTCCTATCCTTCCTTTTTCCTAAAATCACTCTAATTGCATAATCTTTGGCATCATATATGACCTCAAAAGGGATATTCCATTTCAGAGGTTAAGTTCCTCCTTTAACCTATAAAAATCATCATTGCACATTTGGCTTTTAAAATGAAAGGAATATCTTCAAGAAATAGTTCAGATAACGGTTTAGTAATTTTAGAGAAATCTTTTATAAAGCATCAGTATAAGTCAGTATAGTCTAAAATACTCCTTGCGACCTTAACAGAAGTGGGTAGCAATAAATTCATTTGTAAAGTATATTCCCCCTTTGATTCATCTTGCTTGAACTACTTCGAGGTATATTCCCCCTTTGATTCCTCTCATGCCTTCATCAAGTTCTGTATCTCTCATCTTTAAAGATTTTAAATTTCATTTCCAAGAAGAGTCTAACGAACATATGTATAAAAAAACAACAACTTCCTCTTTATATGTAGGCATAGATGGGATGAGTATCTAATGAGTTTGAAAGATCAAACTCATTTAGGTTATTACAACTGTTAAATAAACCATTCTTTGTTATAATAAATAATAGAAAGACATTATTAGCAATACTTATAATAAAATCTCTGATGTATTTTTCGTTTTTTTTTTCATACAGCTTTTCCTTTAGCTGTTAGGGTATCCAATTAAGGTATGAATGATTTTATTGTTGATTGTTATTGCAGTGCTATCATCGTCATCTCCGGTGACATACTTCTGCAATAGCTCTGTGTAGATTGATTGAGGTGAGTGCTTAAGGTTTTGTTAGTGGTCGTTGGCTCTTGATGAATGTGCTTGTATGTGAACCGCCCACAGTATGTGTTGAATCGTTTATTGAATCCTTGCAATATGTGAAGCTTGACAACACACATGTTGTACGGAGATGATATTTGTGATGGGAATACTGGTTGAGATAAATGTGTGTTTCTGTTGCAGGGGGACCCTTAATTTGTAAGGGGGTGTCCGAATTATAGGGGAAATGCTGCCGAAATTTCAATAGCCTCTTCGTCATAGATGATGTTTAAATTTGAACATTAGATCGTTAGTTCTATTATTTGAAGATGATAAAGTAGATGCATTGAGTATAATATATCATGCCTTGCGTAATAGGTATTGGAAATAAAGATTTGAAGAAATTTAATGTCACATTGTATTGCAACTCTATCATCTTCATCGCCCCACACATTGTGCATTGGTCTTGTCGAACTACAGGAACATTTCTCGGCATTTTAATTAAGGTCAGTGCTTATGCTGTATAAAGTAATTTTATCGCTTGATTCATTGTCTGGCAATTGAACTTCCCACTGCATGTCCCTTAACCGTTTATTGATTTCCTGCATATGCGTGAAACTTGAGAACACACATGTTAGACGGAGAGTGAATTTGATGTGTGATTACTGTAGGAAAATCCCGGGGTGTTCATCACATGAACACAGTGCGGAATTTAAAATTTTGAGTTTCGGGACATTCCCGAAAGCCAGGATCCATGTGTAAGTACAAACAATCAAACCATAACGACCAAAGGAGACCGTCTCTAACGGTATCCACGCAGAGGTCGGAAAACCTAACCGGACAAACTCTTTGACCGGGAATAGCTAGACTAAAGAAAAGAGTGCTAGCTCTTACCTTAGCCTTGGAGAGCAAATGAAATGATCTTGGTGGAGCCTTGGAAGTAGAAGCCAAGTTGAATGGAAGAGATGAAGAAGATGAAAACAATTTTTCCAAAGCTTAACACTTAAGCATTTTCGATTCTCCTCCTTCCATAACCGCAAGCTCCTTTCATATCTTCTAATATGTATTTTAATGAGTTAAAACACATATGAAAGGCTTGGTGGATGGGCATCCACGTAGATGGCATAAAAATGCCTTAAAATGCTAAATGATCATTAAGTTTGACTTTTCAAACTTATTTCATCTCCACCATTTTGGTTCCACGAAATTCAACATATATATATATAATTAATTAATTCTTAATTAATTAATTAATTAATTAATATTTGTGAAGAGGTCCACCAAGCTGGGGTCTTGATTCTACTTATCGGCCTCTAGGGCCCATGCGTAAAAATCGCGAAGACCCTTTTCAAAGAATGTCGATGTCGCGATCTCATCGGACATATCCCAATCTCATCGGGATCCATTTAATCCTATTGCTCTCAAGATATCGGATCTCCGTCCAAACTATTTTACTGATTCTCCGAGTCACTCTTATCGTGTGACCCATTAGGTTCCGGTTATGTTGGCCACTTAGATTAACACTTAATCGAGCAAGTCATGAGCGGTATCTAGCAACACATCACGACCCCAATTGACCGGAAAGTAATTGGTTTGACTAATGAAACCATATCACGAACCCTTCCATAGATAATTCTTGTGCAATTCGTCCTTTCACCATGCTATACCCCACTTGGTTTGAGTATGGGCAATGTGTCAACTCTTACTAGACGATAAGATCAAATCTAGTCCAAGTGTAATCAGTTCTCGTCCTAGGACTCATTACTTTATATGTCCATGAAGACCATCTTCATGACATATGTATGCTCCGGCGCCAGAGACTTCAAAGTAATGATCCTGATAAGAGGCCATGGGTATCTCTTCTGCTATCACAGAAGTGGTGAATCCTCTATTGGCTACTCAATTACCTTGAATACCTCAGTGCACCCAATCACCACCCTATGAGCGACCTCGAAAGGCAACAAGGAATGGAGTCAAAGTACGAATCAAGACCAAGATATCCTTGAGTACCTCAAGTCTAAGGATACTTGCACCATTGCTATGATGAGATTATCACTGACATTTGTATAGGACATCCATGTGATGATCTCATAGCAGGTCATCCAATGTACTTACTACCACTAGTAAGCATCCACATGTCAAATCTAAATATCTCAATATTTACAGTTTTCTGAGATCCACTGCTTGATCCAATCAAGGAATTTGACATGTGCTAGTCTATCTGGATTAACGATGTCGGTCTCGTTAATCCTATGACTAGGATAATTTGAATCTTGACATAATTGCACATGATAGGAATCTCAGTGGTATGATCGCATCATAATTTCCTTCATGCTATGTCATGTATCGTGGACTTCATTAATTTGATTAAAGATCACTATCAATTCATAATAAAATGAATATCAAATAAATGAAATATGCCTTGCTTTATTTATTCATAAAGTCATATATGACTATGAACAAAATGCGTTAAAGGGGATTGCCTTTAGGGCACTACTCTAACAATCTCCCACTTGACCTAAAGCCAATCGCCTTGGTATCTAATACCATAAGCGAGTACATGAGAATCAAAATTCTTCTGTGACAATGGCTTTGTTAACGGATCGACAATATTACGCTCTTCGTGAATTCTCTCTATCGGGACATCACCCGAGCAATGATCTCCGAATCAAATGGTATCGGCGAGTACGTGTTTGGATCGTGATGAGACCTTGGTTCCTTTACTGCAGAATAGCTCCATTGTTGTCACAATACAAGCTGTATGGGTCCATCACACTATGAACCACACCAAGTTCAAGAATGAACTTCTTGATCCAAACGGCTTCTTTTCTTTGCGTCGATGCGGCAATGTACTCTGCCTCGATCGTTGAATCGGCGATCGTCTCTGTTGGAACTCTTCCAACCGATCGCTTCCGCCATTTAGTGTGAAAACGTAACTTTGATTGGGACTCGAGTCGCCCTTATCAGATTGAAAACTCGCATCTGTAGATGCCCTCCACTGGAGACTTCCATCTCCATATATCAAGAAAACATCCTTAGTTCTTCGCAAGTACTTTAGGATATTCTTGACAGCCACCCAGTGACCCTCACCAGGATCCGATTGGTATCTGCTCGTGACACTTAGAGCATATGATACATCGGGTCTCGTACATAGCATTGCGTACATAATAGATCCTACTGCAGATGCATACGGGATCATATTCATACGCATCCTCTCATCCTGTGTCCGAGGACACATGGACTTCGAGAGTGTTATCCCATGAACAATGGGAAGAAACCCTCTCTTGGATTGCTCCATGCTAAACCTCTTTAGCACCTTGTCTATGTCGTTGATTTGTGAAAGACCAAGCAACCTCTTCGATCTATCTCTATAAATCTTTATCCCAAGGATATAAGTTGCTTCTCCAAGGTCTTTCATGGCAAATTGTTTGGACAACCAAATTTTTACTGATTGTAGCATTGAGATATCGTTTCCTAGTAACAATATGTCATCTACATATAACACAAGGAATACGATTGCAGTTCCATTAACCTTCTTGTACACACAGTGTTCATCCGGATTTTGTGAGAAACCAAACTCTTTGATTGTCTCATCAAAACGGATATTCCAACTCCTGGATGCTTGCTTCAATCCATAAATGGATTTCTGAAGCTTGCATACCTTTTCGCCATCAGCGGAAATGAAGCCCTCAGGTTGTGTCATGTACACATCCTCAGCCAGATTTCCATTCAGGAAAGCTTTCTTCACATCCATTTGCCATATCTCATAATCATAATGAGCGGCAATGGCTAGGAGTATCCTAATGGATTTAAGCATTGCTACTGGACTGAAGGTCTCGTCATAGTCAACTCCTTGTCTTTGACGAAAGTCTTTAGCCACAAGCCTCGCTTTATGGGTAATCACATTACCATCCATGTCGGTCTTCTTCTTGAAAACCCATTTGCACCCTATAGGTTTTATCCATTCAGGTGCATCAACCAAAGTCCATACTTGGTTTTCATACATGGAATCCATTTCAGATTTCATGGCACGAAGCCATTTTTCGCTATCAACTCTTCGAACCTCTTCATAGGTGGTAGGCTCATTATCCTCTATGAGCAATCGTCATTCTGTTCACTTACGAAATCCATATCTCTCGGGAACAGCATATCCTCTTGACCTCAATTACGTGTGTAGTAGAAGGTTGAATCTGTTACCTCATCTGTATGAGTTACAGCTTGAGTTCGCAGCGATTGATCTGCGTCGTCCGAGCATCTTGAACTTCTTCAAGCTCAATTTTGCTCCCACCGTCCTCTTTAAAAGAAACTCTTTCTCTAAAAAGACAGCATGCCTTGAAACAAACACCTTTTGTTCCTCGGCCAGTAGAATTGATATCCCTTGTTTCGTTAGGATATCCTACGAACAAACACTTGTCGATTTTGCTTCAAGCTTATCATTGCGTCCCGCTTTATATAAGCAGACAACCCCATACTTTCAAATGAGAAAGATAAGGTTTCTTGTTAGTCCACATCTCATATGGAGTAACATCAATGACTTGATGGAACTCGCTTAACAAGTAAACAAATTGTCTCAAGGCATACCCCAAAAGGATTTTGGCAATTGTGCAAAGCCCATCATAGATCGAACCATGTCCAACAAGGTTCGATTTCTCCTTCTCGCCACACCATTATCTTTGTGGTGTGTAAGGAGGAGTCCATCGAGATAAAATCCCATTATCTCGAGATAATCCAAAACTCTTGGTCTAAGTATTCACCACCACGATCGGATCGTAATGTTTTAATACTTTTCCCAAGTTGGTTTTCTACTTCATTTCAATTATTTGAACTTTTCAAACGCTTGATTTGTATCTCATCGAATCTGAGATACCCATATCGAGAATAATCATCGATAAAGGTAATGAAGTAACAACAATCATTTCTGGCATGGATGGACATCGGACCACATACATCTGAATGTATTAGATCTAATAATCCAGTCGTTCGTTCACCCTTTCCCTTAAAAGGTAACTTAGTCATCTTACCTAATAAACAAGATTCATATGTGTCATAAGATTCATAATCGAATGACCCTAAACTTCCACTCTTGTGGAGCTTAGCGATGCGTCTCTCATTTATATGGCCAAGGCGACAATGTCGTAAGTAAGTTGATTTTAAATTATCTCTTTTATGTCTTTTAGCATCATTGATATTCATAACCGGATGTGACATATCTAATATGTAAATTCCATTGCATAATGTACCAGTACCATAAAGCATTCCATTTGAGCTAATAGAACAACCATTGTTACCAAAAGACAAATGGAAACCAGCTCTATTTAAACAAGAAATGATAATATGTTCTTTGTTAACACGGTACAAAATAACAATCATCCAAGTTAAGTACAATCCCACTAGGAGTGTCAAAACATAAGTCCCTACGGCTAATGCAAAGAACCCTTGCTCCATTGCCAACACGCAGTCCGTTTCTCCTTTATGAGTCGCCATCGTCCCCGAGGCCTTGCATATTATTGCATATGTGTGAGCCACAACCGTATCTAATACCCATATGTTATGATCGAAAGCAGATTAACCTCAATGACAAACATACACGAAGAAGTCGAGGCATCGATGCCTTCTTCGCTTCGTTCTTCGGATAAACTTTGCGATTCGCCTCCGATGACCGGTCTTACCGCAATGGAAGCGTACCTTTTGGTGCGTCTCTTTGGTCTTCTTCTTGCCTTTCGCTGCACTTCCTTTTGGCTTCGAGCCTTTTCTTCTTCTTTTCCTTTTCTTGGAACCGGAGGAAGAAGAATCCACCAATAGAACGCCTTGCTATCTTGCTTGACGACTTGTTACTCATTGCTTGGCGATTGATCACCGAATTGTGGTGGATATTTGGTTCATTCGATAGTTCAACACAAACCGTGAGTAACTATCGACAAACCAACAAGAATTAAGTCTATACTTAACTCGAGAATCCATCACAAAACCTAAGACGGCCAACCTCTCAATATAGCCATTCATCTTCAATGCATATTGCATGCAGATGAACCAGAGTCATCTTCGTTGTAAAGAGCAACCTTGAGGTCTCGAACCGTTCGGACCGTGCTTGCTCATCAAACAACTCTCTAAGATGAAACACTATCGTGTGAGCATCCATAGACTCGTCTTTATACTGCACTCGGTGACATCGATGCAAGCATAATGCAGGTGGCTATGTCACAGTCTTTTAGATGCTTACGATATGCCTTCTGATCATCATCAGAAGCTCCTTCAGGAAGTGGATCCGGAAGCGAAAAATCAAGGATATATCCTAGATCCTCAGATCTGAGAACAATTCTCAGATTACGCAGCCAATCAAGAAAATTTGGTCCAGTTAATTTGTTTGAGTCCATTAGAGCGCGAAGATTCACACTGGTCGACATCTTCACCAACCTAAGCGTAGAGAGAAAAGAAAGTTAGAATAGAATTAAATGTATGACCATAAGGACTTAAATGACATACATATAGCTCCCACTAGTTTCAACAGAATCCATAACCCTCATCATGAATCCAAGAAACAAAATGGCACATTGACTGGTGGGTCGATATCCGACATTACTAAGAATGACCTTGGGTTTGCCCAACAAGCCACCTTAGGTCAATCGGTGGGTATCGGACATACCAATTGCCTCTCAAATGCAACTATCGCCCGATCTTATCAGCGGTTGATGTATGCACATACATTGGGTTATCAACAACGATGCGTGTACATCGATGTACACTACCCAATTCGCCTCTGTCACGTTGACCTTGAGTTTGCCCAACAAATCAACGCTTCTAGGAAAACCGACCCATTAATCCGAAAATCTCATTTTCATGGTTCGAACATATCCGTATAGGGCGAGCTTGAGTTTGCCCAACAACTCAACCCTATAAGAACTCTGGTTCTTACCATATTAATGGAAGGCGTTAGTTTTCATATTTAAATTGAGGGATTTTAGGTCTCATCTTTCTAATCTCATCCAAGGATCATAGTCACCATGACTATATGGTCTGTATTTAGGGCATTGCATCAATCACATTGAATTCATACCGAAATCATCCCATGTTTGCATGCTTTCAGTCGACTAACAATAATGCCAGTCGACTATTGCTTCTGTACCTATGCTAGTCGACTAACAAGAATGCCGATCGACTACATATATTTACCAATCGACTAACACAAGTGATAGTCGATGGTGTGATATAGATGTCGATCGACTATCACAGAGTGCTAGTCGACTAGGGCATCAACAATGCATGACCCAAATCGACTCATCGCAAGAATGATAGTCGATCGCATAGAAATGCTCTCTAATCGGCTAATTCTCAATCCGTGCATTTCCAATTCACAATACCATATACCAAGTATATTATCCTTTATATTAATGTGCTAATGAAACATTTTCATTGAAACATACATGCCATATAGTCTAACTATATATGAAAACCTTGAAACCGATTAATCCACCATTAATCACTAGATTTCCACATAATTCAAGGACACCAAATAATCATGCTAAGTATCTCTAGGTAGGCTACACGTTATCAAGATTACTCCGGAACTTGTCACAAAAATTGCGACGGCCAAAATAACTAAGATAACGGAATAAGCTAACGAGATGCTAAAGTGACCTATTCGACATCCAAAAATTATTGGAAACCAAAATTCAAGAATCTCAACTTGGCATGCATACCACATCAATATAACACATTTTTAATCACTATAAAAATGATTCAAGGCATTGGAACTGAAAATAACACAACCAATCATTCCAAACAAAATAGACCCAGCAACTTTCTCAAAACTGCTAAGCTCAACATTTTGCTCAAAATGACTATTGAAAAACTTTCAATAAATACTGATAAAATTAAAGAGGTGAAAAAATGTTCCCAACATGCTCCATGAATTTTTCCAGGATTTATTTCCTACAAAAACTCATTGAACCTCAGCAATCTAGCCGAAACAGAATCTGTGTTCTCCAACACAGACATTCCCATCAGCACACAAGTAATTCGGAAATAAATAGTAAATCACCTTGAAAAACATTTTCCATCCACAGAGACATTCAAAAACATCTTAGGGACATGTTGGTGAAAACCAATCCAAAAATTTTTTTTTCTAGAATTTATTCTCGAATTTACAAGCATACATGTTTCAGAAACGTTCAACAAGACAGCATCCGAAATTTGAGGGAATTAAATAGAAAAAACATATCAAACGACATCGATAAATTTTTTCCTTTTATAGACACATTCAGCAACATCTTATGAGCAGGTATATGCAAGAAAATTTCGAAAACCCTAAGTCTATACTGATTTCGAAATTCACAGAAGCAGCATGCTACACAGCTCAATTCACAAAGGAACTCCGACCTAGTTATCATTTCGACTGTTTATACAACACAAATGGCTCTGATACCACTGTAGGAAAATCCCGGGGTGTTCATCACATGAACACAGTGCGGAATTTAAAATTTTGAGTCCCGGGACATTCCCGAAAGCCAGGATCCATGTGTAAGTGCAAACAATCAAACCATAACGACAAAAGGAGACCGTCTCTAACGGTATCCACGCAGAGGTCGGAAAACCTAACCGGGACAAACTCTTTTGACCCGGGAATAGCTAGACTAAAGAAAAGAGTGCTAGCTCTTACCTTAGCCTTGGAGAGCAAATGAAATGATCTTGGTGGAGCCTTGGAGAAGTAGAAGCCAAGTTGAATGGAAGAGATGAAGAAGATGAAAACAATTTTTCCAAAGCTTAACACTTAAGCATTTTCGATTCTCCTCCTTCCATAACCGTGCAAGCTCCTTTCATATCTTCTAATATGTATTTTAATGAGTTAAAACACATATGAAAGGCTTGGTGGATGGGCATCCACGTAGATGGCATAAAAATGCCTTAAAATGCTAAATGATCATTAAGTTTGACTTTTCAAACTTATTTCATCTCCACCATTTTGGTTCCACCGAAATTCAACATATATATAATTAATTAATTAATTCTTAATTAATTAATTAATTAATATATATTTGCTGAAGAGGTCCAGTCAAATTGGGGTTTGGTTCTACTACCTCTCGGCCCGTCGTGAAAATCGCTTTGAGACCCTTTTCAAAGAATGTCGATGTCGCGATCTCATCGGGACATATCCCAATCTCATCGGGATCCATTTAATCCTATTGCTCTCCGGATATCGGATCTCCGTCCAAACTATTTTACTGATTCTCCGAGTCACTCTTATCGTGTGACCCATTAGGTTCCGGTTATGTTGGCCACTTAGATTAACACTTAATCTGAAGCAAGTCATGAGCGGTATCTAGCAACACATCATGACCCCAATTGACCGGAAAGTAATTGGTTTGACTAATGAAACCATATCACGAACCCTTCCATAGATAATTCTTGTGCAATTCGTCCTTTCACCATGCTATACCCCACTTGGTTTGAGTATGGGCAATGTGTCAACTCTTACTAGACCGATAAGATCAAATCTAGTCCAAGTGTAATCGTTCTCGTCCTAGGACTCATTACTTTATATGTCCATGAAGACCGTCTTCATGACATATGTATGCTCCGCGCGAGAGACTTCAAAGTAATGATCCCGATAAGAGGCCATGGGTATCTCTTCTGCTATCACGAAGTGGTGAATCCTCTATTAGCTACTCAATTACCTTGAATACCTCAAGTCGCACTCCAATCACCACCCTATGAGCGACCTCGAAAGGCAACAAGGAATGGAGTCAAAGTGCGAATCGATTCAAGATATCCTTGAGTACCTCAAGTCTAAGGATACTTGCACCATTGCTATGATGAGATTATCACCGACATTTGTATAGACATCCATGTGATGATCTCATAGCAGGTCATCCAATGTACTTACTACCACTAGTAAGCATCCACATGTCAAATCTAAATATCTCAATATTTACAAATTTCTGAGATCCACTGCTTGATCCAATCAAGGAATTTGACATGTGCTAGTCTATCTGGATTAACGATGTCGGTCTCGTTAATCCTAGGACTAGGATAATTTAGATATCTTGACATAATTGCACATGATAGGAATCTCGATAGTATGATCGCATCATAATTTCCTTCATGCTATGTCATGTATCAGGGACTTCATTAATTTGATTAAAGATCACTATCAATTCATAATAAAATGAATATCAAATAAATGAAATATGCCTTGCTTTATTTATTCATAAAGTCTGTACATGACTATGAACAAAATGCGCTAAAGGGGATTGCCTTTAGGGCACTACTCTAACAATTGGTTGAGATAGAAGTGTGTTTCTTTTGTAGGGGGACCCTTAGTTTTTAAAGGGGGTGTCTGAATTATAGGAGAAATGCTGCCAAAATTTCAATAGGATCCCCATCGTAGATGGTGATTAAATTAGAACATGAGCGCATTAGTGTAATTATGTGAGGGTGATAAATTTTTACCATTAAGTATGCTATGTCATGATACTTAATATCCATTGAACATCACATTGTGGTCAACCACAATGTTAGTACATATATGTCTACTATCATATATGTTGTGTGCATAGTATAAATATTCCAGTAGCTTAGCTCCGACATGAAACGTTAGAAACTGATGTTATAACACATGTCTGTTGGGATGAAATTTGTAGATATATGGCTAACGTAGATGCCTAACTGTGGAATTGATCTTGTAAAATAACAGTTCTCCAGTTTTGAGTTCCAGCGATAGATCTTGGATGTATAGACGTTTAACCGCCGATGGTTTCATTAATCCTGAATTTGTTGAGGGAGTTGATGCGTTCATTCATTATGCTTGTTCGCAACGTGCATATATGGATGGGCCAAAAATCAGATGTCCATGTAAAAAGTGCAAGCACAAATGTTTCCTGTTGATTGATGAAGTTCAGTTGCATTTGTTGAGAAAAGGGTTCGTTCCGAACTATTTTCAGTGGACCCGACATGGGGAACCCTTGGTTGCTAGCACCTCAAGGAGAATTGAAGAAACTACGTCTATGAACTTAAATGAGAATGACGTTGAGGATGGATATGGAAGACATTTTGGTGATGGGCTGGAAAACTCTTTCAGGCAAATGGTGCACGATGGACTCTGTCATACATTTGAGGCAAATGGGGACACTGTTGACGAAGAACCTAACCAATAGGCAAAACAATTCTTCGACTTACTACAGTCAGTTGATCGCGAATTGTGGCCAAATTGTGAGACAATGACTCAGTTGTCATCAATTGCTCGCATATTGAACATAAAGAGTGAAGGTCATATTTCGGATCGCAGTTTTGATAAAATTCTTGAGTGGTACAACGAATCATTGCCAGCTGATCATACAATGGTTAATAGTTTTTACAACATGAAGAAACTTATTCGTGGTCTTGGGTTGCCCGTGGAAAAATTGATGGCTACGTCGACTTCGGATGTATCTTGTATTGGGAGACGATACTGAACTTAGAGCAAGTGCAAATTTTGTGATGAACCTAGGTTTAAGGGCAGAACACGTTCTACGAAACAGAAATTAGTTCCATGGAAGCAAATGTATTATTTTCCTCTCACTCCTAGGTTGCAAAGGCTTTATGCTTCTGATATGATTGCGTCTCACATGAGATGGCATGCTGAACACGAACAGGAAGATGGAGTAATGACTCATCCATCAGATGCATTGGCATGGAAACATTTTAATGACACGCATGTGGAATTTGTGTTTGAAAGTCGAAATGTTCGGTTGGGTTTGTCAACAGATGGATTTCAACCATTTGGTCAATCTGGACAGCAATATTCTTCATGGCCAATTATCATAACTCCTTATAATTTGCCTCCTTGGATGTGTATGAAAGCGGCATATATATTCTTGACCGTGATTGTTCCAGGTCCAAAAAATCTGAAGCAAAAAATAGATTTGTTCTTACAACCATTGATATCTAAATTGCAACACCTTTGGGAATATGGTGTTCAAACTTATGATGTATCTAAGAAACAGAATTTTGTGCTGAGAGCAGATTTGATGTGGACAATTAGTGACTTCCCAACATTTGCCATGTTATCTGGATGGTCAACTGCTGGGACGTTGGCTTGTCCTTATTGTCACAATGATTCTGATGCTTATCTGCCTAATGGAGGGAAAATTTGTTGGTTTGACAATCACAGGAAATTTCTACCTGCAGATCATCCGTTTAGGCGCAATAAATATAAGTTTAGAAAAAATCAGACGGTTCACACCCCGCCGCCTCCGTTAACATCCGGTGAAGAGGTCTTGCAAGAAATTGAAGAATTAGGATTGCTGAAAGTGACAGAATTAGAGGCCGATGATGTTAATTCAACCATTAGTCAGAACTTTGGTTGGCAGAAACGAAGCATTTTTTGGGATTTGCCATATTGGAAAATGAATTTGATTCGTCATAATCTAGATGTGATCCACATTGAGAAAAATATCTTTGACAACTTGTTCAATACCATAATGAACATTGTGTAGGAAAATCCCGGGAGGTACATCACATGTACCAGGCGAAAACAAAATTTTGTTCCTGGACTTTCCGAATCCTGGATCCGTGTATCGGTATGAAGACATCAACCTAAATAGCCAAAGAGACTATCTCTAAAGGTGATCCACGCAGAGATCGAAAATCTAACCGAGTCAAACCCTTTGACCCGGAATAGCTAGAACAGATTAAAGCTCGCTGAGAGCCTACCTACCCCTGGAGAGCTTGGATCAACGTTGGAAAGAAAGAAAATTGAGAGGAAGCTTTGATGATCGATGGTGGAGAGTGAGAGCATAGGTTTTAAACTCTTTAAAACCTTTCCTTCCTCTCTTTCAAAGACCAACGATTCTTCTCATCTTCATTTCTTCATTTGTCTTTCTCAAAGACCAAAGACGAAGATGATGCCCGTAGCTTTCCAAGAGAGAAGACACCATAGGCATATCTTTGCCTTATTTTGTCTTTTAGTCATTAAAGACACTTTAATGACAAGGCATTAAAGGAAGCTTCTCAAAGCTTCTCTCCTCATCCACGTAATGCACATATATAATAATTAATTAATTAATTTACTTAATTAATTAATTAGAATATAATTGCCAAGGTCCAGTCCAACTGGGGTCGGTCCTACCGGCCTACCGGGCCCCGGTGCTGAAATAGCTCCGGAAACCTTTCTTAGCAATATTAATGTCACGATCTCATCGGGACATATCCCAATCCCATTGGGATCCATTTAATCCTAATGCTCTCCATAATTGGAACTCAGTCCAATTACTATTTTACAGTTTCTCTGAAACACTCTTATGCGTGTGACCCTTTAGGTTCCCGGTTATGTTGGCCACTTAGATTAACAATTAATCTGAGCAAGTCATGAGCGGTATCTAGCAACACATCATGACCCCCAATTGACCGGAAAGTAATCGGTTTGATGTATTCATCACGAACCGATCACGAACCCTTCCATGTATAATTACCGTGCAATTAGTCCTTTCACCATCCTATACCCCACTTGGTTATGAGTATGGTCAAAGTGTCAACTCTCTAGACCGAGTCTAGCCCAGTGATATCGCTTCTCGTCACGGGACTCATTACTTTATATGTCAATGAAGACACTCTTCATGACATACATGCCGCCACCTTAGTAATGATCCCGGCAAGAGGCCATGGGTATCTCTTCTCGCTAATCTAGAAGTGGTGAATCCTTTATTGGCTACTCAATTATCTTCAATACCTCAAGTCGCACCCAAGCACCACCCTATGAGTTACCTCCGAAGGCAACAAGGAATGGAGTCAAAGCACGTGATCAAGATTCAAGATATCCTCGAGTACCTCAAGTCTAAGGATACTTGCACCATTGCTATGATGAGATTATCAATGACACTTAGATAAGATATCCATGTGATGATCTCATGGCAGTCATCCAATGAACTTACTACCGCTAGTAAGCATCCACATGTCAATTCTAAATATCTCATATTTACAGGTTCGAGATCCACCGCTGATCCAATCAAGGAATATGACATGTGCTAGTCTATCCGATTAATGATGTCCAGTCTCATTAATCCTATGACTAGGAGAATTTAGATATCTTGACATAATTGCACATGATAGGAATCTCAAGAGTATGATCACATCATAATTTCCTTCACGCTATGTCATATATCATGGACTTCATTAATTCGATTAAAGATCCAATCAATTCATAAACAATGTTTATGAATATCAAATTAATGAATAATGCATTTTCTTTATTTATTCATAAAGTCTCGCACACGACTTTGAATAAAACGCGCTAAAGGGATTGCCTTTAGGGCGCAAATAAACAAGATCTGAGCCTTGAACAAGTCGACTTATCGAATGAACAAGTCGACTTATCGGTATCGAACATGTGTAAGTCGACTTACACATGGTATAAATCGACTTATCACTTACAAATCTCCCACTTGACCTAAAGTCAATCGCCTTAGTATCTAATACCATAAGCGAGTCCATGAGAATCACAATTCTCCTGTGACTATGGCTTTGTCAACTAACAACAACACTTTGCTTTGTGGAATTCTCTCTATCAGATATCATCTCGACTAATGATCTCCGAATCGGTAATCACGAGTTCGGATCGTCGATAAGACCTTGGTTCCTTTGCTGCGAACTAGCCCCATTGTATCACAATACAATCCTATGGGCCCATCACGGTAGGGACGAGATCAAGTTCGATAATGAACTTCTTGATCCAAACCGCTTCCTTTGCGCATCTCATGCGGCAATGTACTCTGCCTTGGTTGATGAATCAGCAGTCCTCTCTTGTTTGGAACTTTTCAAATTGACCGCCACGCTATTCAGTGTGAATGTATATAACCTGATTGTGATTCAGAATTATCCTTATCAGATTAAATACTTGCATCTGAATGCCCGCTCACTTGGAGATTTTCATCTCCATAGATCAAGAAAACATCCTTAGTGCTTCGCAAGTACTTGAGGATATTCTTGACTGCCACCCAGTGACCCTCACCAGGATCCGATTGGTATCTGCTCGTAACACTTAGAGCATACGATACATCGGGCCTCGTACATAGCATTGTTCCATGCTAAACCTCTTTAGCATCTCATCTATGCACGATGATTGTGAAAGACCAAGCAACCTTTTGATTTATCTCTATAAATCTATATCCCTAGGATATAAGTTGCTTCACCAAGGTCTTTCATCGCAAATTGATTGGACAACCAAATTTTAACTGATTGTAGCATAGAGACATCGTTTCCTAGTAACAGTATGTCATCTACATACAACACAAGGAATACGATTGCAGTCCCATTAACCTTCTTATACACATAATGATCATCCGGATTTTGTGAGAAATCAAACTCTTGAAGTACCTCATCAAAACGGATATTCGAACTCCTGGATGCTTGCTTCAATCCAAACATGGATTTCTGAAGCTTGCATACCTTTTCGCCATCGATGGAAGTGAAGCCCTCAGGTTGTGTCATACACATCCTCGGGTGAGATTTCCTCTCGGAAAGTCGTCTTCACATCCATTTGCCATATCTCATAATCATAATGAGTGGCAATGGCTAGAGTATCCTAATGGATTTAAGCATTGCTACGGGTCAAGGTTTTGTCATAGTCAACTCTTTATGCGTGATTTAAATCCTTTAACCGAAGCATTGCTTTATAGGTAATCAAATTACCATCCATGTTGGTTTTCTTCTAAAACTCCTTTGCACCCTGTGGGTTTTATCCTTCAGTGTAACAACCAAAGTCCATACTTGGTTTTCATACATGGAATCCATTTGATTTCATGGCACAAAGCCATGTTCCGACTCGAACTTTTCGTAACCCGTTCATAGGTAGTAGGCGATCATCACATATGAGCAATACATCATTCTGCTCACTTACAAGAAATTCATATCTCTCGAACAACGGTCGTATCCTACTTAACCTACTGAAATTGTGTGTAGTAGAAGGTTGAATGTTACCTCATCTATATGAGTGACAGTTTGAGTTCGAGCGGTTGATCTATGTTTGTTCGAGCATCTTGAACTTCTCAAGTTCAACTTTGCTCCCATCGTCCTCTTGTAAAAGAAACTCTTTCTTTAAGAAAACAGCATGCTTGGAAACAAACAACTTTTGTTCCTCGGCAAGGTAGAATAGATATTCCACGAACAAACACTTGTCGCCTTTTACATCAAATGTATCATCGCGTCCCCGCTTCATCGTGAAGGTGATGCCCCAAACTTTCGATGAGAAAGATAGGGCTTTCGGTTAGTCCATATCTCATATGGAGTAACATCAATCGCTTTAATGGAACTCTGTTTAACAAGTAAACAAATTGTCTTGGCGATATTCCCAAAATGCAAAACCTATCATCAATCGCACCATGTCTAACAAGGTTCGATTTCTCCTTTCAACCACACCATTATCTGTCAAGCGTGTAAGGTGGAGTATCTTGAGATAAAATCCCATTATCTACGAGATAATCAAAACTATTGGTCTATGTATTTTCCACCACGATCGATCGTAATGTATTCATACTTTTACCAAGTTAGTTTTCTACTTCATTTCAATTATTTGAGCGTTTCAAACGCTTGATTTGTATCTCATCGAATCTGAGATACCCATATCGTGAATAATCACCGATAAAAGTAATTAAGTAAAAAACAACCACTTATGGCATGGATGGACATCGGACCACATACATCCGAATGTATTAGGTCTAATATTCCATTCATTCGTTTACCCTTCCCTTAAAGGATAACTTAGTCATCTTGCCTAATAAACAAGATTCGCATGTGTCATATGATTCATAATCAAATGACCCTAAACATCCACTCTTATGGAGCTTAGCGATCGTGTCTCATTTATATGGCCGTCGACAATGCCATAAGTAAGTTGATTTTAAATTATCTCGATTATGTCTTTCCGCGTCATTGACATTCATAATTGGATATGACATATCTCATATGTCAATTCCATTGCATAATGTACGAGTACCATAGAGCATTCCATTGCAACTAATATAACAACCATTGCTACTAAAAGTCCAATGGAAACCAGCTCTATTGAAACAAGAAACAGACAATATGTTCTTTGTTAAAACAGGTACAAAATGACAATCATCCAATTTGAATATAAGCCCACTAGGGAGTAACAAGACATAAGTGTCTCTACTAAATGTAGCAACTCTTGCTGCATTACCTACACGAAGGTCTAGTTCTCCTTTTATGAGCTGTCTACTGTTCCTGAGGCCCTACATATCATTTTATATGTGTGAGCCACAACCGGTATCAAAGACCGATATGTTTGGATCAGGAATAGTATTAACCTCAATGACAAACATATTTGAAGAAGTAGAGGCATCTGGTGCCTTTTACTGCTTCAGGGACTCCAGATAGATTTTATAGTTTCGCCTCTAGTGGCTTGACTTGCCACAATGAAAACAAAATCCTTTTGGGGCAGTTTCTTTGGTTTTTCCTTGATGGCACTTCCATTTGGTTTCTTAGCCTTTTTCTTCTTTGAACTAGAAGAAGAAGCATCCACCATTAGCACTTGCTTGCTATCCTTCGATAGCTCGTTTCGGTGCTTGAAAGCAGATTGATCATTCGAGAATTGTTGTGGATATTTGGTTTACCCGATAGTTTATCACAAACCGTGAATAACCATCGACAATCCAACTAGAATTAAGTCTCTACTTAACTCATAATCCATTACAAATCCTAAGATGGCCAATCTCTCAATATAGCCATTCATCTTCGAGGCATCTTGCCACAACAGATATCCTGGAGCCATCTTTAATGGTGAAGAGAAGCCTTGAGGTCTCGAACCTTTCGCATCGAGCTTACTCATCAAACAGCTCCCTAAGATGAAATACTATAGAGTGAGCATCCATGGACTCGTCTTTGCTCCTGCAGCTCTAGTGACATCGAGGCAAGCATAAAGCAAGTATCCATATCAACGCCCTTTAGATGCTTACAATATGCTTTCGATCCTTATCGGAAGCATCGACAAAAAGTGTAATCGGAAGTGGAACATCTAGGGCGTATCCAGTTCCTCGGATCTAAGAACAATTCTCGATTCCTTAGCCAATCAAGAAAATTCGGTCCGAAAGGAGAGCATAAATTCACCTTTGAAGACTTCTTCATCAACCTAGCGATAGAGAGAAGGAATGATAGAATAGAAATGCCTACATGATCATAAGGACTTGCATGACATGCATATGGCTCCCACTAGTTTCCTAGAATCCATAACCCTCTTCTGAATCCAAAGAAACAAAGTGACATAATGTCCTAGTGGGTCGATATCCGACATTGCTAAGAGTGACCTTGGGTTTACCCAACAAGCCACAACTTAGGTCAATCGGTAGTATCGGTCATACCAATTGTATCATCGATAACCGACATTAAGAATGACCTTGAGGTTAGTTCAAGAAGCCACCTTATGTCTCGGAGGTATCGGATATACCAATTACATCTTAGACACAACTATCGATCGGTCTATCAACTTGTTGATGTATGCACTTACATTGGTATCAACTCTTTGATGCGCGTACATCGATGTATGCTACCCAATTTCGCCTCTGTCACGTTGACCTTGAGGTTAGCTCAACAAATCAACGCTTCTAGGAAAACCGACCCATTAATCCGAAAATCTCATTTTCATGGTTCGAACATATTCAGATAGAGCGAGCTTGAGGTTAGCTCAACAACCCAACCCTATAAAAACTACGGTTCTTACCATATTAATGGAAGGCGTTAGTTTTCATATACCGAGGAGGATTTCGGTCTCATCTACTTCTTCTCCAAGCCGTGGGATTATAGTCACCATGACTATATGATATGATTTAGGGCATTTCATCAATCACATTGAGTCTATACCTAAAATCATCCATCATCCCACTATCGTGCCACAAGTCGACTTTCATCAAATGCAAGTGGACTTATGCTTCTGCCACACACAAGTGGACTTGTATTTCACAAGTGGACTTATGTCATCTGCCCATGAACAAGTCGACTTACAAGGTACTACAAGTCGACTTATATCGAGATCTTGAACAAGTCGACTTATTCTATCCACAAGTCGACTTATCCAAAAATCTTGAACAAGTGGACTTATGCCATATACAAATTTCCACTTATTCAGGAATTTTGCTAAAATCTCTAATCGGCTAATTCCTCAATCAGTACAATTCCAATTCTCAACACCATCATACCTAGGGTAATATCTGAAATTTGATGTATCAAATGAACATTCATTGAACCATGAAAGCCTTTAAATAGTCAAACTATATGAAAAGCTTGAAATGAGTCAAAACTCATTAATTTCCAAATAATTTAGGAACACCCTAATTATCAACCTAAGCATCTCTAGCTAGCACATAAATTATCAAATTTACTTCAGCACATGCCATAAAAAATATGACGGTCAAAACAAACAAGATAATGCAAGATATTACCGAGACGCTAATGTGATCAATTCGGCATTCAAAAATTCTTGGAAAAGCAACTTCAAGCAATTCAGTTTGGAAATCATATTACATCAAGATAACACATTTTTAATCACACTAAAAATGGTTCAAGGCATTGGAACTGAAAAAGCACACTCAATCAAGCCAAGCAAAACAGTCCCAACAATTTTCACAAAACTGTCCAGTTCTGTACATTGCTCGAAATGATCAATGAAACAATTTCAATAAATTCTGAGAAAATTGCATAGGTTATTACATGTTCAGAACATGCTACATGAATTTGTTCAGGATTTTAGGCCATCAAAAACTCAGTCAACCTAAATAACAAAACCGATTCAAAATCTGTGTTCATCAGCACAGCAATTCCCAACAGCATAGAATAAATTCGTGAATAAATATCCAATCACCTTGAAATCAAATTTCCATGCTCACAGACATTCACCAACATCTTAGAGACATGTAGGTGAAGGAAAATCCGAAAAAAAATTTTTCTAGAATTTATTCTCGATTTTATACTCATGCCTGTTCCAGAATCGTTTCACAAAACAGCATCTGTAACCTTAGGGAATTAATTAGCAAAACTATATCAAATCAAATCGATAAATTCTCAAAATTCATAGACATATTCTCTAACATGTTATGAACAATTCTGGGCAGAAAAATTTCGAAAAAAATATCACAATATAAATTCGAAATCTGAACAGATAGCATGCATCAACAGCAAATTCCATTAGGGTTTCTGATCTCGCTTAGGTTTTAGCTTCATACGGGATACCGGCCTCGATACCACTGTAGGAAAATCCCGGAGGTACATCACATGTACCGCAGTGGAAAACAAAATTTTGTTCCCAGGACTTTCCGAATCCAGGATCCAGGTATCGGTATGAAGACATCAACCTAAATAGCCAAAAGAGACTATCTCTAAAGGTGATCCACGCAGAGATCAGAAAATCTAACCGAGTCAAACCCCTTTGACCTGGGAATAGCTAGAACAGATTAAAGCCTGCTAGAGCCTACCTCTGTCCTAGAGAGCTTGGATCAACGTTGGAAAGAAAGAAAAATTGGAGAGGAAGCTTTGATGATCGATGGTGGAGAGTGAGAGCATAGGTTTTTAAACTCTTTAAAAACCTTTCCTTCCTCTCTTTCAAAGACCAACGATTCTTCTCATCTTCATTTCTTCATTTGTCTTTCTCAAAGACCAAAGAAGAAGATGATGCCCGTAGCTTTCCAAGAGAGAAGACACCATAGGCATATCTTTGCCTTATTTTGTCTTTTAGTCATTAAAGACACTTTAATGACAAGGCATTAAAGGAAGCTTCTCAAAGCTTCTCTCCTCATCCACGTAATGCACATATATAATAATTAATTAATTAATTTACTTAATTAATTAATTAGAATATAATTGCCAAGGTCCAGTCCAACTGGGTCATCCCTACTGCCTCTATCGCGCCCCGATCTTTGAAAAAAACTCCTAAACCTTTCTTAGCAATATTGATGTCGCGATCTCATCGGACATATCCCAATCCCATTGGGATCCATTTAATCTAATGCTCTCCATAATTGGAACTCATCCAATTACTATTTTGATTTCTCAAACATTCTTATGCGTGTGACCCTTTAGGTTCCGGTTATGTTGGCCACTTAGATTAACAATTAATGCGAGCAAGTCATGAGCGGTATCTAGCAACACATCATGACCCCTAATTGACCGAAAGTAATCGGTTTGATGTATTCATCACGAACCGATCACGAACCCTTCCATGACAATTACCGTGCAATTCGTCCTTTCACCATCCTATACCCCACTTGGTTATGAGTATGGTCAAAGTGTCAACTCTCACTAGACCGAGTCTAGCCCAGTGATATCGGTTCTCGCCCCGGGACTCATTACTTTATATGTCAATGAAGACACTCTTCATGACATACATCTTTGCCACCTTTTAGTAATGATCCCGACAAGAGGCTACGGGTATCTCTTCGCTAATCCGTATGATGAATTCTTTATTGGCTACTCAATTATCTTGAATACCTCAAGTCGCACTCAAGCACCACCCTATGAGTTACCTCCGAAGGCAACAAAGAATGGAGTCAAAGCACGTGATCAAGATCAAGATATCCTTGAGTACCTCAAGTCTAAGGATACTTGCACCATTGCTATGATGAGATTATCACTGACACTTAGATAAGATATCCATGTGATGATCTCATGGCAGGTCATCCAATGAACTTACTACCGCTAGTAAGCATCCACATGTCAATTCTTAATATCTCATATTTACAGTTTCTGAGATCCACTGCTTGATCCAATCAAGGAATATGACATGTGCTAGTCTATCCGGATTAATGATGTCTAGTCTCATTAATCCTATGACTAGGGAGAATTTAGATACTGACATAATTGCACATGATAGGAATCTCAGTAGTATGATCACATCATAATTTCCTTCATGCTATGTCATATATCATGGACTTCATTAATTCGATTAAAGATCCAATCAATTCATAAACAATGTTTATGAATATCAAATTAATGAATAATGCCTTTTCTTTATTTATTCATAAAGTCCGCACGACTTTGAATAAAACGCAGCTAAAGGGATTGCCTTTAGAGGCACAAATAAACAATCTGGATTTTGAACAAGTCGACTTATCGAATGAACAAGTCGACTTATCGGTACCGAACATGTGTAAGTCGACTTACACATGGTACAAGTCGACTTATCACTTACACATTGAAGGGAGGACAAAAGACAATGCAAAATCACGAGTTGATTTGCAACTTTGTTGCAAGAGAAATGAGTTACATAAAGATCTTCGCACAGGTAAATACCCAAAAGCATGTTACACTTTGGACAGGAGACAGAAGGAGGTTATATGTTAATGGTTGAAAAGTGTTAAGTTTCCTGATGGATATGTTTCAAACTTGGCTAGGTGTGTGGATCTAAGAAAGTATAAATTATTTGGGATGAAAAGTCATGATTCTCATGTATTTATGCAAAGGCTTATCCTAATTGCATTCCGAGAGTTGTTACCTTCTAAGGTATGGAAAGTTATAACAGAGTTAAGTTTGTTTTTTAAAAGCTTAACCTCAGTTGAAATCAACATTGGTGAGATGGAAAAACTAGAACATGAAATTCCCGTAATTTTGTGTAAATTAGAAGGCATTTTTCCTCCTAGCTTCTTTGACTGTATGGAGCATCTACCTGTGCATTTAGCACATAAGGCAAAACTTGTCAGTCCAGTTCAATATCGATGGATGTATCGATTTGAGCGGTAAGTAGACAAATATTACTTATCGTGTTCCAGTTACAAGCTTTGTCAAATGTGTTCTAATAAGTATTTTGGTTTCTGTAGGTATTTGCATCACTTAAAAAAAATGTTAAAAACAAAGCTAGAGTTGAAGGTTCCATATGTAATGCCTATTTAGTGGAGGAAGCGAGTACGTTTTGTGGGTATTATTTTGAGTCGCATGTGAACACAAGAGCAAGAAAAGTTCCTCGTAATGACGATGGTGGACGAACAATTCATGCAGATGGAAACTTGTCCATCTTTTCATATTCTGGACGAACATCTGGGCATGCGACAAGAAGAATGTTAACTGACGAAGAGATCGAGGCTGCACATGGTTATATTGTATTGAATTGTGAAGAGCTTCTACCTTTCGTGCAGTAAGTTGCACATGAATATTTTAGTATTTACCTTTCTATCATCTTCATCCCTAAAAATAGTCATTCTGTATTTAGATTGTACGAGACATTATTACGGGAGAAAATGCCGGGTATGACCGAAGATGATTTAAATAAAGAAGTTGGGAAACACTTCCCTCGATGGTTGGAGAGATATGTAAGTTCTCACTTACAATGCATCTTCATTATAATTTGAAGTTAGATTTTACTTTTTTCATGAAACTAAATTCTTTGTGATGCATTTTTTTTTTTAGGCTTTAGACAATCCAATCGAGAACAAGATGATTGCTGATATTGCAAAGGGACCTCTACAAACTGTTAAATCGTACCCGGTGTATTTCATTAATGGGTACAAATATCATACAAAATGTCATGGACATAACATGTCAACAATAAACAGTGGGGTTTCAATACAAGGAGAAACGATTGATTACTATGGAAAAATTATAGAAATACTGGAAGTTGAATACCCTGCTCTGCCAGTCAAGCGATGTGTGATATTTAAATGTGAATGGTATGACCCGACACCAAATGTTGGAGAAAAGGTGCATACACAATACAATTTAGTTGAAATCAATAACTAAAGAAGATTGCATCAATTTGAACCTTTCGTCTTGGCTGTGCAAGCTAAACAGGTTTGTTACATCCCTTTTTCGAGTTTACGACGAGATAAGGCAGATTGGTTAGCGGTTTGCAAAGTTAAACCTAGAGGTGTTTACGAGTCACATAGAAGAGGAGAGCATAGTCTTGAAAGTGAGGCGTTTCAGGAAGATGTGACATTTATCAATGCATCTGTTACGTTTGACGATAATGAACCTTTGAATGATCCATCAAATGAATTTGTCGATATTTCATCTGGAGAGGATGACGAGGGTATGCGATCCGACGAGGAGCCAGAATTTGATTCTTATTCTTCTAAAGAAGAAGATAATTGTAATTTACCTTTAAGTGTTGATAGCGAATGGCTTGTGTTTGTAATTGCATATTTGAACTTAAATAGTAACGTTTTTTTCATTAAATTATATTATGTTTGGGTTTTCACTGCATTTCTTTGGAAAGGAATGTCCACATGGCGATTGGTTCCGGATGGCAACAATTCTTTCTGTTGGGAGGAATATGGCAAAATTGTCCCATCCTATGGAAGCAAAACTACTTCAAATCTCGCTCCATCATATAGTACCAATCGTTTGCCTTCGATGACCTATCTGTTACTTGAAGGTTTTTAGTATGATCTGCGCGTCGACTCTTTTCGTGTTTTGAACCTCTAATAACATTTATTAAAGTTATCAAATATATTCTCATTTTATTGTCAATCTTACATGTTTAAGCTTCCTATAAACTCAAAGAGGACATGTATGCCGATAAAGGTGACTGCAATGTCACGCCAGCTTATAACGGAATAGGAAGATCGGGTATTGTCAACTCCTCTACTATACCGCAAACCTCACCATTTTCGTTATTTATGTGGTTTGTTAATATCACGGTTTCAACATTTCTTCATTGATTACGTTTTAGGTAGATTTGTCCCTGTTAGTAGTTCATCCGGAGATGAGGACTTCCATTCTAAGACTGGGCACTCATTCACTGTTTCCTCAACAAATATAGATATAGTTGCAATGTTATTGCAAGAATGTGATCAACAACGCACAGCAGGTGGACGAAGTTTCACTGTTTCCATTGGTGCGTTTGAACGTGCGAGAACCCTTCTTGGGAGCCCAGACATTGGGGACTCTTTCACCTTTACCGACACCCATGTTATATGGAATCCAAAAAAATGAATCGATCAATGTGCTTTTGTACTGCCAGACATTATTACACTTTGCTTTCACGTTGATTTATTGTTGTATCTGTAAGACAAAGTTAAATAGTGCATATTTGATATTAGTATTAACGTTCATTTATGGTTGATAACAATTTGTTAACCTTCATTTATTGCCATAGTTTCTTTTGTATGTGTTGTGTTTAATATTGCTTTCAAATTATTAGTTGTACATGTAGAGAATTGTGCGAAATTGAGTTTCAGGAAAAGAATGGGACCGAAGAGACAACGTGAGGTCATGCGACCTGTGTTTCGAGCCATGTTGGGGAACTTATAAGTGAAGGTGGTTCGTCACAATCATCCGCACCTCTTGACTCACCTTCTCCACCTCTCGCTCCAGGAGTTGCAATTGAGGCATCACCAATCGCTTCTCACTCACACCATCCCTTCCCAACGATATATCGTCCAACACTTGCGAACCGGAGCAAGAGACGTCCGTCGACTGGCCCGAGGGACCTGATGGAAGAAAGTTTGTTTCTATTATCAATGACCAGTAAGTGAACTCAAAGCACTTCACAATTTTCTTATTATCAACATGGACTTTTACCAATATGTACATAGGATAACATCACTTTACATGTTAGGTTGGTTCCGTCTGGACCAATTTCAAGAAATATGGCTTCCTCGTTCAAGCAAAGAATTGAACCAGAGGGTTATGTGTGGAAAAATTTAGCTGACACCATAAAGCAATTATACTTTCAAGAGTTTGAGGTAGAAATCATAGTTATTTTCTTGTTACATTGCGTTTTATATTCATAATGTTCACACAACATTTTAATTTTTTGTTATTATTACTCATCTTATTTCAGAAAGAATTTTACTGGGATTCTCGTTTCGACGTCATCATGTATAAACAATGGGAAAAGAAAGCTCGCATATGTTATCGCGACTTAATTAATCAAATACGCAAGGTTGGTGCACGCCCGCGTTATATTTCGGAGGATATTTGGACTCATTGGACTGAATATTGGACATCACCTGCGACAATGTCCATATCTGAGTGTAATTCGGCCAACAGACGTAGAGGGCCGAGGGCCTCGAGTCTTGCAGTGCATACGGGAGGATCAATTACCCACAACGAGCATGCACATAGACTAGTAAGTATCTAATTTCTCATGTCAATTTTACATATATATTGCTTTGCTTTATTGAACAATGTGATTATGATATAAATGTCTGGTGCCATATGGCTGTGTGAAGTTATTTTCATTGTTGAACAAGGGGCAAATATCATATATACAGAGGAAACTCTGGCGAAATTTTTTGAAATACTAGTTAACATCTGACAATTTAAGTTATACGCGTAGGAAAAGGCATTGGGCACGAAGCCTACACCTATGCAGGTATTTGTGCACACCCACATGAAGAAACATGATGGTGTCACCTTCATCAACAGTAGATGTAGAGAAGTCAATATCAGTGAAATTAACATATTTTAATAATTTCTTAACAATTATACCTTATTTGCTAATGTAAAGATTGTTTCCTAATAGATCAACTACAAGAAAATATCCAAATGACAATCTCGGGAGGAACAACCGTGGACTAGACTCATACATATCTTGATGTCGTGGGTGGTCGGGACCGTCGTGGAAGAATATTCGCCCGGGCTCATATGCAAACACCTGTTATTCGCGCTCTTCCCTTTCTAGTACAAGAAGATCTCGCCTTCGGCATCTCAATCTCATGATGTGTGAGCTCCGCCACAAATGGACTCATTAAGGAACAACTAGCTAATCAAATGAGCAAATGTTACTCAACATCACCGCATATGGAGGACATGGCTAAGGTGAGGAGGAGATTAGTCTGATGATGATGTAACAACCGAGAGCAGAGATGAGGACGAGCTGGAGCAGTTTCAAAGATCAAAGAGTCGCTAGAGCGGATGGAGCAAGCGGCTAAGATGAGAGAGGAGATGGGCGACTTACTAAGATGAGAGCGGAGATGGAGCAATTGGCAAGGACAAACAAAGATGCGGAGGAGATGGCTAAGCTTAGTCAGAGATGGAAATGTTAAAGAGGGGGACACGATTCGAGCATCCATGATCATTACGACATTAATTACCATAACATTGTCATGTGTTTTCAATTAAAAACATAAGAGATTTGTTATTTTTAATTATTAAATTAATTTCTTTTATGTTTTATTAATTATTAATTTTCTGATTATTCATTATTCTAACGCAACACAAAATAATAAAGTTAATATATAATATAATAATTATTATAACAACAAAAAGGCAAAAAAAATCAGTTATTACCGACGGTCAAATGTCCGTCGAAAATTTTATCAGATTTACTGACCGGATATTATACCGTCGGTAAATGTTGTTGAAGATAACTTCGCCTCACTGACGGAATAAATGACCGTAGCAAAAATTCTCCGACAGAATCTTACTTGCCATTCCGTCGTCAAATAAATATCGACAATAATAGTTCCGTCGTTAAATCCGTCGTAACATTGCGACGGAAAATGTTGGTCGGTATTTTTAGCTTCGATCAGTTCACCGACCGATTTTTAGTCCACCATATTCCGTCGGTGATTAATTCCACCGACGGATATCTCTTGTTTATCGACGGTAATTTATGTCGGTAAAACACTGATTTCTTGTAGTGACAAATAGGATTCAAAGTTACCCATATCATAACTTTCTGATCATATCGTGAGAGTCCCTAGATAATGTCACCAGATACATGTTATTCATTCTTGTTGGTAACTTAAAAACAGATCCGGGGAAAGTGTTCTAAACGTAATCCTTGTATGCATGCTCTCAATCACATAAGAATAACTTTTGACACAGCACCAACTCACCTGATGAATTTTACTACAAGATCACAATCCTTTAAAGAATAACTCTCGACTCAGTTGAGTCCCCACAATAGTAATTGGGTCCTTACGGTCGTTGGTCGCCACCACCCTGCAATGGCCTCCACTACCCACACAGCCAAAAAAGTCAGACTGCGTGAGAGAGAGGAAGACCCCCCTCCCACAGAACAACCTGCAATCCCACCTCCCCGTAGTTATAGTTCCGCGGTTTCAGGTCGATCCACAGCGGCTAACCCGGTTATTGATCTTACCTGGCCTGAAGAACCAACCATCGACCCGGAAGAGGGGCACATTACGCTTGTCCAAGGACCAAACGGCTTAGGAATTGATCTGTCTTCCTCCTTCCGCACCAAATTAGACACGGTTTGGGCTCAGGCGATTGTGGTTAAGTTTCTGGGACACCGAATGGGTTTCACTTTGCTCAGGGATCGTCTTCTTACCTTATGGCACCCGCGTGGTCCCTTGAAAATCGTCGACTTAGAGAACGATTTTTATTTGGTCAATTTCAAGGAGGAGAGGGATTACATTCATACCTTAACGCAGGGCCCATGGATCGTCGCCGGCCACGTGCTGTCGGTCCAACCGTGGTCCCCGGATTTTCGCCCCTCCTCTGGCCGCATCACCCATGTAGTTGCTTGGGTTAGGTTTCCAGGACTACCTATTGCCCGCTACCATCCGTCCATATTAGCGGCGCTCGGCAACCTGGTTAGGAAAACCATCAAGATTGATGAAATAACCCAACAGACGTACCGAGGCCGCTTTGCCCGTGTAGTTATCACCTTAGATCTCAGCGCTCCTCTCCGATCGATAGTTGAGTTAGATGGGGAACGCATTCCGGTAGCATATGAGGGTCTCCCTCAAATGCTTTTCCATTATGGACGGGTAGGGCATGAAACCACAGTCTGCCCCTCGCGACCCGAACCACTGCCGATTTCTGCGACGTTCCCGGAGGCTTCACACCCACCAGCAGCTGGGTCCGCAAGCATCTATCCCCCCCCCCCCGCTACTCTCCCCTCCACCGATTTTGGACCCTGGATGCAAGTGACTCGCAGGCCTCGCCGACCTCCTCCATCCACTGCCGGGTCTCGGAGGGATAGCCCAACCCATGGGATGGTCGTTGGCTCCCGCGGTTCACGCTTCACGACCCTCCCTCTCGAGGCGTCGACTGATGCAACAACGGCTCCCCCCCTAACGGTCGCCTCGACTCAACCCCTTGTAGGTCCATTGTCATCCGGAACAAACCACCGACTCACTAAATCCCTAAGCTCCTCATCCAAACGGGACGATAGGCACAAGAAGGGTGCACAGTTGGGCGTTTCGGGCAATAAAATAAAGCACTCGGGGGCGACGTTGTATTTCAGCAGTCTGGGCCATTCCTTGGGCTCAAGTTCTTCTCCAGGCCCAGCTAACCCACCTCCTCCTCAGCTAGTTTTCGGCGCAGCCCAGCCCACCTCCACGGATCACCCACCCGCGCCTACCGCCCCAAGTCCCTCTTCCATCGGCCTAGGCCATCCAGGCCTGCCTTTGCAGCAGATTGGGCCGTCGGGTCCACACTCTCCCACGCCCACCTCGGGCCACGTTGCGATCTCCCTCCCGTCGCATGCGACCCTGATCTCACCGGATTCAGAATTCCCTCAGGCCTCCCCTGTGGGCACCATCAATGGGGCGCCGGTCACAGTCCCTACCAACCCCCCCGACCCCTCCAACATGCCGCCTCCTCACTCTCTCCCAGAGGCGACGTCCCCTCGACCCCCCGACCCCACTTCTGAATCTCCGTCTGACGGGGATCTGCCAGATTCTTCTGATACGATGATGGAGGATCCCGTTCCCTCCCACGAGACTCTGTCTAGTCATGTTCCTGATGGGCCAGCTGACCCGGTTCTGACCGGCTCGAGTTATTTCCCTTACTCCAATTGCGGTTATGACGATTTTTATCTGGAATTGTCAAGGGGCTGGAGGTCGTACCTTCAAGCTCATTCTGCGGAACTATCTTTGACTCCACCAGCCCCTCCTGGTGGTCATCGTGGAGCCTCGTATTAGTGGCGATCGAGCTCTGCGCATTACTCGGTCTCTAGGCTTTCACAATTTTTATCGGGTTGAGGCTACTGGCTTTTCGGGCAGGATCTGGTTGCTTTGGCTAGAGACGGTCGATGTCCACATTCGCCTAACCCACCGCCAATTTATCCATGCTCGAGTACAGTGGGATAAACAGTTATTTGAATTTACTGCTATTTACGCGGGCCCTCAACCCACTTTCCGGAAATATCTTTGGCATTACCTGGCGACTCTGGCTCCTCACATCACTGTCCCTTGGCTACTAGGTGGGGATTTTAATGTCAAATTGGAAAGTTCCGATCAACGTGGAGGATCGCGTCTTCAACCCCGTATCAATACTCTATTTCGGGATTGCATGCAACAGTGTCACCTCCAGGATCTTGGCTTCTCCGGTCTGAGATTCACATGGAAGCGGGGCAACCTCAGGAACGCTTAGATCGGGCTTTTGGTTCTCCTGTTTGGTTCTTGGCCCATCCACGTACCCGGGTTCAACACCTGCCTTTTCTTAAATCTGATCATCAGCCTATACTTATTCAGTTCCTCGCTCCTGATCCCCCCAACCCTCCTCACCGGCCTTTTTGCTTTCAATCAGCGTGGCTCACTCACGACTCTTTCTCCCATGTGGTTGTCGATCACTGGTATCCTGGCTCCACGGACTTTAGCGGTGCCCTCCAACGTTTCTCAGATGCACTCCACCATTGGAACACCACGGAGTTTGGGAATATATTTCATAGGAAGAAACACCTTATGGCCCGACTCGAGGGCCTTCAAAAACTTGTGGAGGATACTGATTCCCCCTCCCTCCATGCACTCGAGACTTCTTTACGGAATGAACTAGAATCCGTGCTCTACCAAGAGGAGCTCTTCTGGTACCAACGGTCTAGGAGCCAGTGGCTCGAGCAGGGCGACAGGAATACTCAGTATTACTATGCACTCACTCGAACTCGGCAGCGTCAATCCCACATCCTCGCTCTTCCCGATGGCCATAGCAATGAAGTTACCGACCCCGCGGAGCTCCGTGGTCTGGTTAAGCACCACTTGGAGGAGTTATACCGACCAGAAGGCAGATCTTCTCTCCCTGGGTCTCTTCCTGGGCAATTCCCTCCTTCCCCGTCACATATAGCTGAGGACCTCACCCGTCCACTTAGGCCTGATGAAATAAAGGAGGCGTTTTTTTTTCATGAATCCTAACAAAGCTCCAGGCTTGGATGGATTCACAACTCTGTTCTATCAATCCCAGTGGGCCACTGTCGGATCCTCCCTGATTCACTTCCTCTAGCGGATATTTCGGAACGAAGTGTGGGAGTCGGCTATTAATTACACGGTCATTGTCCTTATTCCTAAAACCCCCTCCCCCACTTCCATCTCCCAATTCCGTCTCATTGCGCTCTATAATGTGCTCTATAAAGCCCTCTCCAAAGTTATCTCTAAACGGCTCAAATCGTATCTCGAGACACTTGTCCACCCGACTCAGTGTAGTTTTATACCTGGCCGTCTTATTACAGACAATATCATTATTACGGGGGAGGTGCTTCACTCTATGCGACGTAAAATTGGTCAGACGGGTTTTATGGCCATCAAGGTGGACCTAGAAAAAGCGTATGACCGCCTTGATTGGGACTTCGTTCAAGCCACCTTTCAGGATATTGGTCTTCCAGCCTCGCTTCGATCGCTTATCATGAAGTGTCTAACTACAGTGTCCTTTCGAGTGAATTGGCTTGGCGAGCTGAGCGAGGAGTTCAAGCCTTCTTGCGAACTTCGTCAAGGTGATCGACTTTCTTCGTACCTTTTTGTGTTGTGCATGGAACGTCTGGGCCATGCGATCACCCATGCGGTGTCCTCCGGTCGTTAGCATCCCGTCCGTTTGAGCAGACATGGCCCACCCTTTTCCACTTATTCTTTGCTGACGATCTCATCCTTTTCTCCGAGGCTTCTCTCGAACAAGTTCATGTACTTCGGGACATCTTGGACTCCTTCTGCACTGCTTCGGGATAATGCGTGAGCCCTGCCAAATCGCATTGTTACTTCTCCAAGAATGTCCCTCCCTCGACCTCCAGTGCCTTAAGCCATGCGCTTCGTTTCCCCCAGACATCCGACCTCGGTCGATACCTTGGGGTTCCCCTCCTACTTCAACGGGTCGGTTGGCATACTTATCAACACATTCTTGACACGGTCCATAACTGTTTGTCGGGTTGGGCTCCGTCTACGCTGTCCTTCGCTGGTCGGATCACCTTGGTTCAATCAGTTATATCCACTATACCCAGTTACACGATGCAGACTGTCCGGTTACCACGATGGCTGTGTGACACTATTGAACAGGCCATACGACAATTTTTGTGAGGCTCGAGCCAGGACAGTAGCAAGATACCCCTGGTTAGTTGGGATGCGGTTTGTCTGCCCAAGAGTCAGGGGGTTTGGGTATTCGTCGTGTTGGACCCCGATCTTTTGATGAAAATTAGAATTATTAAAATGGAATTCAATGAGTGTGTTTGTATAGGTATTGTGTTGTAGATGTTATTGTATTTAAAGGAGATTGATGACAAATGAAGTGATTGGTTTTGATGACTTTGAAATTTGAGTAGATTTGTATGAGTTATGAAAATTAAAGTGAATGGGTTGATTGAAATGGAGTTGAAAAGCAAGAAATGATTAGTGAAAGTGTTATATGTTGAAAAAAATTAGAAAGTTTGACTTTTTGGAGTAAAGAGTTGACTTTTGATTTAGGCAGATTTTGAGGAAATAATCTACATGAAATTTGTAGATTATGTTGAGAGCTTTTCGTAGCCATAAAGTATGCTATTTTTCGATATCGGGATTGAAAGTTATGATATTTGAAAGTTAAGTGTATTTTGTCTTGATTTTGGAAAATGCTCTAAGTGTAGGATTGTATATGTTGTGTTTTGAGGCGATTTCGCATCGATGTGGTTTGAATTGGAGTAAATCGTTACGTGAAAGTTATAGAGAATTTGAATAGCTTTAAAATGATGTATAATATGCGATTCTTGGTTGTGGAGGTTGAAAGATATGATAATGTGAAATTTGGATATTGCTTAGGTGTTGGCTATCAGGGCGGAAACTTCGATTGAAAAATTAACTTAGCTAGAGGTTGAATTTGCTTTGGAGTTCTTCATGAACATTGTACAGCTTGTTTTTATCTTTCCATTGATATAAGGCACGAAAATATTGGACAAGGGAGTAGAAAGTTATGATTTTTAGAAGTTCTGATGCTGTTTAGTGTGAAGCTGACCGATCAGTCAGCTTTGTGTGGAGTTTTTGACCCATTTAGAGGTCGATCGGATTCTTAAGACCGATCAGTCAGCTGTTGAGAAATTATCGATCAGTCATCTTTGTGTAAACTTTTGATCCCTTTAGAGTCAGATCTTGCTTGTGAGTCCTTCTTGAAAATTGTGGATCTGTCTTTTATCTTTCCAACGAAACAAACCGTGTCTAATTTGGAGCTCGGAGTCAAAAGTTATGAGGGTTTGAAGTTTGAAGGTCGGATTGGGTGCCGACCGACCTCTGTTGGCCGACCGACCTCTGATGGCCGCGCCGATCTCTGTTGGCCGACCGACCTCTGATGGCCGAGCCGATCTCTATTGGCCAACCGACCTCTGATGGCCGACCGACCTCTGTTAGCCGAGCCGACCTCTGTTGGCCGACCGACCTCTGATGGTCGACCGATCTTCGTTCTGGCCGAGCTTTGATTTTTCTGGCTGAGCTCTGAACTCATTTCACTCTTTTGAGCATAACTTCTTCGTCTGACATCCGATCGATCTGATTCTTTTTGGAAATTAAGCTGGAGACATGAGGCTACAAATGTTATGAAGGAGTCGATCGACAATGTAGCCTCCAAGACTTTCAAATATGGGTCGGAAGTTAGGTATAGAGTTCAGTCTCAGCTTTGTAATGGTATGAGCAGTGTTCAGTGTTATAGGTCTCTAGAGCTCACTAGAGCTCGGATTGAGTTGATTCTTTTTGGAAATTAAACTAGAGACATATATCTACAATTCATCTGAAGGAGACGATAGATAATGTCGCCTATAAGACTTCCAAATATCAGTCGGAAGTTCAGTGTAGTGTTCAGTCTCGGTGTTGTAATGGCTGAACAGTGTTCAGTGTTATAGGTCTCTAGAGCTCTCTAGAGCTCGGATTGAGTTTATTCTTATTGTTAATGAAAATAGAGACATGGGGCTAAAAATGTTATGAAGGAGTCGAGCTATAATGTAGACTCTAAGACTTCCAAATATAGGTCGGAAGTTCAGTGTAGTGTTCAGTCCTGGTGTTGTAATGGCTGAGCAGTGTTCAGTATTTTGGAGATATCTCGACCGATAGAGCTCTGATTGAGTTGGTTCTTGTTGGTAATGAAAATGGATACATGGGGCTACAAATGTTATGAAGGATCCGAGCTATAATTTAGCCTCTAAGACTTCCAAATATGGGTCGGAAGTTAGGGGTAGTGTTCAACCTAGGGTATGAAGAACAAACTTCAGTATTTTGGAGATATCTTGAGCTATAGAGCTCCGATCGATCCAATTCTTGAAGCGATGGATTCGTAAGACATAGAGGAACATTTCTTTAGAAGAAAGTTTTATCAAATGACTTCATTTACCTGATCGAAATAATCAGACAAGATGTCAGTTTTAAAGACCAATGAAGGGGCAATTTTGGAAGGTTACTCAAAGGATTAAGTTTATAGGCTTAAATGGAGGGGCTTATGGGTCATTCCCCATTTATTAAATGACATGGAACTATAAAAAAGATTGGGCTGTTGTTTTATTAAGTGAGGCACGACACTTGAACAAAAAAAAAGAAAAATAAGAAGAGAGAAGAGAGAAGGGAGAGCAAACTTCGGAGAAGAAAGAAGGGAGAGCTTAGGGTTTCGGATTTTTGGGAGTTCAAGCTCAGTTTTTCATTGATTCATGAGGGAAAAAGATGGAAGGAGAAGATAGCTTCCTTCCAAGCCTAATAAATCCGAAAATGGTGAAAAGTTTGAGGTAAGAGAAAAGTTGAGCTTTGAGCTTTTCTTCGATTTATGGTTTAGAAATATGGAAAATGGTATGGGTTTGTGGAATATGAAGTCAATTTTGGTGATTGCTAAGTATGATGGGTTTAATTTGGGATTTTGAGAATTAGGGTTTATGCCCAAAGTTGAAATTTGGGGCTTTTGGAAATTTGTAATTTAGAAAGCTTGAATATATGAGGGATTTATGTTTTATAAGTTCAATTTGAGGATTAAGTTAATTATGATATTGAATTTGTGTGGAATTGCTTTAGGTAAAGTTAAATTGGAAGAAGAAGGAATTTGGAGATTCGATACTTTGGGCAAAGTATTAGCGTCAATTCGAGGTGGGTGATGTATTTATATTTTGAATTATGAGTAAATTATGTTATTTTGAAAAATCAAGAAAAGAATAATATTTTTGAAATTATGTTTTCAAAGGATTTGAAAATAATTATTCAAAGATTTACGTTAAAATGTTTGAAAATGATTTGGGAAAATTGTAGAAAAATTTGAGAATACTGAGATTTATGAAAATTGTGTTTTCGCATTTTGAAAATGTGAACCATGCTTTGTTTATGCATTAATATATATTGATTGTGGGTTGAAAAAAATACTTGCACTCTTTTTTATGCATTTGAATGATATACGATTAATTGAGTTATTGAATATGATTGTTATATAAAATGATTGTGAATTTGTAAGAAATTGATTGGTGAATTTGTATTTTTGCAACGCATGACATATGAAATTATGTGCTTAGTGAATGTAACTGTGTCTAGTAAGACACGACATGAAAATGTGAAATTTTGAAAAGTGCCTTCGGGCAATCTGCTTGTTTTAAGCATGAATATGTGAATTGTATGGGTTTGGTCAGTTCCCCTCCGTAGAGTCGATTACCTGTCTCCTCGATAGCCTTCTCCTACCTGCATGAAGTGGCTTAGAAGTTTCGATTTGGACTCCCTCTTCACTCCGCAGCACATGACCGCTTATGCGAATGTGCGACGTCGTCTGTTAGATCGAAACCAAATCATTTTGTTATGTTATGTGATTTTTGATTTTGTTTATGTGTGTGAAATTTCTCCGATGTGATTGCATTCATGTTTATGAGAAATTTTGAAAAATGAGAAAAAGGGTTTTCAACCATGAAATTATAGAAATTTGATATGAAAAGTTTGGAAAATTGAAAAGGGTTTGAGAAAAATATTTGAAAGTTGAAAAGTTTGAAAACTAAGCCTTTTGGTAAAAAGTTTATGAAAATTGATTTCTGCTTATTATTCAGTTTATAAATATGTTACCCACGAGCTTCCGAGCTCACCCCCCTTTCATCCCCATCTCTAGGTTTCGTGCAGGAGATCGGATGAAAGAATGTCAAGACATTCGATTCGATTTTGTAGTATTTGAATTTTTTTGTGTAAATTGAGATTTTGGTATTAAAATTGGATATGGCTTAAATTGCCATGTAAGTATATGATTTATGAAGTTTGTATGTAATTGTGTATATTGGGTTGATGCAAAAGAATGAAGAGGTTGATGTACGGATTTAAAATCTGTAATTGTAAATAATTTTGGAAATTGTATATGAAATTGTGTATGATTTTGGGAAAATATATTGTTAATTGATATGAGAATTTGATTGAAGTGTTTAGAACTAAGATTGCGTTTGTTGCTGGTGTTTGGATTCTGGACGGGAGAGTCCGATGATTCTGGATTTTGTGATATTAGAAGTGTATTTTGGCTTTGCAGAAATTTTTGGGATAGGATAAATGCAAATAGTTATCTTGCAATTTTTGTTAGAAAATAAATTGAAAAGAAGAAAATAAAATTTAGATGTATGAAAGATGGATTTATGAGATTGGTATTAATGTTAAGAAGTTTATTATGATTTGAGTGCGATTTGGGATTTGTATGAGTATTCAAGCATATGATGATTTTGTATGTAATGACATAAAGTGATTAAGAAAGAAAAGACAAGGAATAAGAAAGAAAAAAAATTTATACCGGATTTCGGAATGGTACGTCTTAGGGTTTCCAACGCGATTATGTTCATTCGATCGTTTTCTTTGATTATTATTCTCGGATATCGGATATGTTTCAGTTTAATTGATTATTTCGTTTATCCCCGCCTTATGAGTCGATTCTATTGATTTCTGTCGATTTGGTATTCAATTCCGATTTGCATTTGCTTCGAGTATGCGCTTCGCTTTCGATTCTTATGCTTTGTTTTCTGATTTGAAATTTCGATGCGAAATTTCCATTTCCATTCGATTCTGTTTTCCGTTCTGCTTTTCCAGTTGGGATCCGGTTTCCGGATCGGGTCCCAACACGTCGACTTAGGGAAATGAACGATGCTTTCCTGACCAAACTCGGTTGGGCCTTGATCCATAACCCCACTGCCCTATGGGTACATGTGCTCTCTGGTAAATATGCTTTTGATCCTCAGCGCATTCCCTCCTCCCTTCCTTCCGTCGGGGGCTCGAGAGTGTGGAGGAGCATCCGCGCGACATGGCATATTGTGACTCAGGGTCTGCAGTGGCGGATTAGTGATGGTACGACGCCTAGCTTCTGACTAGACCCTTGGGTCACGGGCGTAGGCCCACTCCATTCCCACTCTACTCAGGACATTTCGGATTCCCATTTTGATCTTCGGGTCCAACATTTTATGAGCCCACTGGCCAGTGGAATTTGGCGGCCTTTCAAGATTTCCTTCCGCCATGGATTTGTCACACTATAGCTGGCATATTCCCTCCCTCCCCGTTTCTTGGACCTGATAGGTTGGTATGGGGGGCCTCTGATCATGGAAATTTTATCGTAGCTTCTACCTATTCCCTGCTTTTGGGCCCCACACCTACCGACCCGTCTGACATTTGGAGGGTCATTTGGCAGTGGACGGGTCCTCAGCGGGTGCGCTCTTTCTTATGGTTACTAGCCAAGGATCGCTTGCTCAGTAATCAACAATGGGTGCGCCGCCACCTCACCGCCGACGGTACATATCCCCACTGCTCCAAAGACGAATCCTCTCTTCATGTAGTACGAGACTGTCCGCTCGCTCGACAAGTGTGGGCCTCTCTCCAATCTGGCATCGACACATCGCCTTCTTTCGCTCTTCCTGCCAGGGATTGGCTGCACCATAACATACTCCAGCATCGACGAGCCCAGGGCTAGGATTGAGCGCTTCTTTTTGGGTTGACCTGTTGGTCAACCCCTCTGGACATGACGGAACAAGGCTATTTTTGATTCTGCTTTTGTGCGACCTATCTCATCATTTGTTTTTATTTTGACTTTTGCAGATCAGGTTCAAAAGTCCTTAGAGAGGCATCGTCTGGGCATCAACGACTCCCGCCCTCGTCGGGAGCACCGGATCGGTTGGAATCGGCCACAAGCTAGATGGGTCAAGTTGAACACTAATGAGGCTTGCAACAACAATCAGTTCACGGCATCGGCTGGTAGCCTCCTACGCGACAGTGATGGCAACAACAATCAGTTCATGGCGGGATCATTATTGGATTCATTGTCCTCGGAAACAACACTACACGTTGACTCTAGATGCTTTGGAGACATCTACTTTCCTTCCGGAATTAAGAAACGGCTATAGTTCAACCACTTAAAATATAATTAGCATTTTATTTGACTATTCTACCATACAAAGTAAAAGATTGATATGACCAGACAAATTACTTTACTAGAGTTCATGTTATTCTTCTTGAAAGATTAGCCTAATTCGTACAGATAGATAATGGAGTTATCTTTTCTACTGGGTGGGTCGAGCACATGTTCTAATATTATGATTCGCCATTCATCCCTTAACCAATGCGATACATATTCAACTGAATGATAGTTTTATGTTCAGTAACTCAGGCATCATTGATCCATTATTTCAAGATCCTATGATGAAGCTTATATTGTGTTAGAAAGGAAGAGCTCGTATATACGAATGTAAACAAAGACTATCATTAGATTTCTCTCTACATCAGTACTCTTAAAAATATTGTTTTCCTCTTCATAGTTGCCAAATTCCAACAAGAAACCAAGTCGTCATGTTCTCTTAACTCTCCAGGATATTAATACTTATAACCCTGAAGAGCCTTCAGAGCTAATGAAAGGGTAATGTGGGGCTCTATCAAACCATTCCTGTCCCCATCAAAGCAGCAAGCATAAGATGATGAGACAGCAACTTGCATTAGTGGACAAGAAAGCTGCAACATTTGACCTGAGAGATTGGAAGTGAGGCATTAGTCGGCCTATATATATATATGTATATGAGGCCTTGGTGCCTTGTCATCTCCTTTTCACTATATTGAAATCCAATATACATATATATATATATATATATATATATATATATACTTCTTACAAGTGAAGTGGAGTTGGTTTGGCAATCATTGAATATTTTAATTGGCTGATGTGCATTTTTCCACAGCTGAAGTTTGGGCCAACATTTGTATTCTACTGAATTCCTTCCTTTTTTTTTTTTCAAAAATAACAAAAAAAATTTTGCAAAAAAAAACTTCTCTGAGAATCATAAAGAAGTTTCCCTTAAAAATTTCCTTAACATGATTACTCAAAAGTTGTTGGTAAACTTTTGTCACGACCTATTAATGTAATTGTACCTATAGATGTTACCAAGCAATTCTTATAAGAGATAAAACGATAGAAAAGAGAGGATTTGGGAGAACAAAGAAATTAGGGGGGAAGTCTCGTGTGGTTCATTGTTTACATTTCTGGAAAGATACTTGGCCAAGAAAAACCCATCAAATTGCAAAATTGTTCGCAAGTGGTATCCCGCGGGTACGTAGAAGGTTAAAGCGATGGAGATATAAATCGATTTAAAACTGCAAGGCGTGTGGCTACTGAAATTTCCAAGGGTAAGTCCACTCCACTGAAACACAACCAGGCAGGTTTTACTCACAGATCACTTGTGAGCCAGCTATTTTGCAATTAACAACATATACACTTTTGGTGGGTCCTTTTGAATATACCATGAGACCTTTCGTGTTTAAGCCTCGATGCGGCGAACTGGATTCCATGTTTTTCTCTATTTTGTAATATTTCTCAACCAATGGAATCTTGCTTGCCCCTTATGCTCATCCAAGAAACCAAGATTTTTAATCATATTGGCCCTTACAGATTAAACTAAAAGTACACACTCCGAAATGTCAACACCTAACACCTTATAAATAACCTATGCATCTTGTTCTGTAATATTGCACTTTTTTTTTGGCTTAATTTGTTCCTTACATTTCTCCTAGGAGCTACCTAGCTACAAACAGAGTAAGATTTTAAAGATGGCTGATATTGAGGGATCTCCAGGAAGCTCCATGCATGGAGTGACTGGCAGAGAACAAACATTTGCTTTCTCAGTTGCTTCACCTATTGTCCCAACAGATGCAACAGCAAAATTTGCCCTGCCAGTGGATTCTGAGCACAAGGCCAAAGTTTTCAAGATTTTCTCTTTGGCTAATCCACACATGAGAACCTTCCACCTTTCATGGATTTCATTCTTTACTTGCTTTGTGTCCACCTTTGCAGCTGCACCACTTGTTCCAATTATCCGTGACAATCTCAATTTAACCAAAGCAGACATAGGAAATGCTGGGGTTGCTTCTGTCTCTGGAAGTATATTCTCCAGGCTTACCATGGGTGTAGTTTGCGACCTACTTGGCCCAAGATATGGCTGTGCTTTTCTGATCATGCTATCAGCTCCTACTGTTTTTTGTATGTCGTTCGTGTCCAACGCTGCAGGGTACATAACCGTTCGTTTCATGATTGGATTCTCTCTAGCGACGTTTGTATCGTGTCAATACTGGATGAGCACAATGTTCAACAGCAAAATCATTGGACTTGTTAATGGAACCGCCGCGGGATGGGGTAACATGGGTGGTGGTGCAACTCAGCTTATAATGCCTTTGGTTTATGACTTGATAGGTAAAATTGGTGCCACTCCATTCACTGCTTGGAGGATAGCATTCTTTGTTCCGGGTTGTCTTCATGTGATTATGGGCATCTTGGTCCTGACTCTAGGCCAAGACTTACCTGATGGTAATCTGAGTACCCTACAAAAGACGGGTGAAGTTAAAAAAGATAAGTTCTCCAAGGTCAGCTTCTTTTGGAACTCATCCACGTCTTTATCTTTGAATTAATGCTTTACCTATCTGAAAGATAATTAACTTCTTATCTGATCTTTCATTCAGGTGCTTTGGTATGCTGTCACAAACTACAGAACATGGATCTTTGTTCTCCTTTATGGCTATTCCATGGGAGTTGAATTGTCCACTGATAATGTTATTGCTGAGTACTTCTACGATAGGTTAGTCGAGTTGTTTCATTTTGAGTCGATCTCACTTGAACTACTTCGCAGAAAATTAACATGAAAACTTTTTATCTGGAACGTAACAGGTTCGATTTAAAGCTTCATACAGCTGGTCTAATTGCTGCTACTTTTGGGATGGCCAACGTCGTTGCTCGTCCCTTTGGTGGATATTCGTCGGACTTTGCAGCCAGATACTTTGGCATGAGAGGAAGATTATGGGTTCTTTGGATTCTCCAAACTGTAGGAGGAGTGTTTTGCATATGGCTTGGTCGTGCCAGTTCACTTCCGATTGCTGTATTGGCCATGATTCTCTTCTCCGTCGGGGCTCAAGCTGCATGTGGAGCAACATTCGGGATAATACCCTTTATTTCTCGACGATCTTTGGGTGTCATTTCGGGCCTAACTGGCGCTGGTGGCAACTTCGGATCTGGTTTAACACAATTAATCTTCTTTACAAGCTCAAGTTACTCAACCGCAACAGGTCTGTCCCTGATGGGTCTGATGATTGTTTGTTGTACACTTCCTGTGACGTTGGTACACTTCCCGCAATGGGGTAGCATGTTCATTCCACCTTCAAAAGACTCTGTGAAATCAACGGAGGAATTTTACTATGTTTCAGAGTGGAATGAGGAGGAGAGGCAAAAGGGATTGCACCAGAACAGCATAAAGTTCGCCGAGAACAGTCGCTCTGAGCGTGGCAAGCGTGTCGCCTCCGCTCCGACTCCGCCAAATTCCACTCCAACTAATGTCTAGTTAGTCATGACCATGAACCTATATATATATATATATATATATTACAAAGGTCAAATCCTTTATCTTTAGAACCAAGGAGGTATTAAATTCCCTATTGCAATTGCTATTGTTAATCTTTTTCTTTCGATTAAAGTTTAAACTCAGAAGTTTAAACGCAACAAAACTCGGATAGATTTTCGAGAGATTAACGAAGTATTCCATACGCATGACGTTCCTGGTTTGTCAAAGTGAAATAGACAAAGGACAAAGGGTTGTTGGTTTATTATTGCATCCATATATGAAGTATTCCATAAGCATGACGTTCCTGGTTTGTCAATGTGAAACAGACAAAGGGTTGTTGGTTTATTCTTGCATCCTTATATCCTCCCATACATAAGACAAGAACTTGAGAGCTAATGGAAGAACCATCATGCCAGTAATTATCCATATTGGAATCGTGATTGGAAATTAAAAAAAAGACATTATGGTAATTTTCTTATCTGTGCTTAATTTCAGAAATCATGATTGTTGTTGGATTGTAGAACACAATAATTGGAACAAAAGTTTTAAACAATAAATATATATGAAGAAATTGGACAAGTTAATTTAACCTTATCTTCTAACTGCTAAGTTTAGCCCTCTGAGTCATATTTTATTATAATATGACTCTCATAATTTGCTTGATAGTTTTATTTTATGTATTGTGTATACATCGATAGATATATACTATTAACCATGCAAATGTAATGGTTATTTTCATTGAACAATTATTTAATTGTATTCAATTAGAGATTTGCATAATATGAATATGTGTTAGTACATTTTGTATGTATCTAATCGGACCAATTTGAGAATGGTTGTTTTATATTGACTATTAAAACATATTTTGAGGACATTAGAAATAAGATTTATGTTCTTAATCTTGATTTAGTTAGTATGATCAAATATGCATTGTCTTGTGCTTTAATTCATTAAAGAATGAGTTTCAATTATTGGGCAATAATACTCGATGAATTGGGCAAAGGCAATTTGTATTTGTGAAATATTAATTAATGATGGAATCCAGGTCTCGGTATAGAGAATGATGATGCACTTTAAGTAAGCTTATAAAATTTCATTGTGTAAACTCTGCAGGTGAATTTTTAATCCGACACATGAAATAAGTTGAGCGACATTTTTAAAGATTAAAATTGTTATTTAAATAAATTGTCGGTAATTTATTTTATTTGACAAGCATATGTAATCTTAATATGGAGAACATAATTTATTATGTTGTGGAAATTTAAAATTAATAATGAGTTCAATCATAAATTTTCAAAGGAATAGTTTATGATTAATTATAATAAGAATATATTGGTCCTGTATAGATTCTTATTATAATTTTAGTCTTATTAATTTTTTCTGCAGTCCTGTTATGTCTTAATTGTTTAGACTACACGTGTGTTATTTGTAATTTAAATAAGAAACATATTATTTTAAATTAAATAGTAAATATGTTGATTTGAATTACAAACCACATGATTAAAAAATAGTGTAATCTTATCGGTTACTTCTTATGCGGAAATGAGAGAGTTATATATATATATATATATATGCCTTTCTTCCTATCAAAGACGGATCTATTTTTGGAAAACTAAGAGAGAAAACAGAAAATCTCTCTCCAAAACTCTCTGAAAACACAAGTTTAATTCTTTATGCCCACCCAGAAACAAGGATTACAGAAACAATTAAGGTTACATGACAGAAGACTGTAAGGATAAGAAGATTTGTGGAAAGAAGATCCAGGTTTGTCTTTTATCGATTCTTGTAATTTGGTTTGCTTGTATATGTATTTCTGATCTTGGGTTGATTCTGCTGCGAATACTATTGATTCCTTCAATTGGTATCAGAGCCCTAGAAATATGTTGCCAAATACCTCCTGGGAGGATACATGGATGCCACCCAAGACAGGACAAACAGATCAAAACGTTTCACACATGCATTTTTAAAAACTAAACGTAACACACATATAATACATCTCATAATTTCATAAACAAATCTAAAGAATATTTACAGGCCCAAACAAACCAAACAAAATACATTTTCGCGCGACACAAAACTCAGACTCTTTTGGCCACTGCGGATGACTTGTCTCAGTCCTTAATCTCTTCGCTCTGAACCTACACGGGGCAAATCCACCGTGCTAAGCATATAGCTTAGTGAGTAATAACTAATCTATATTAACTGATTTCAGTAAACAGAAAGAATGCATTTCAGAACAGATTTTTATACTAAACAGAACGGCATAATACATGAGATCCTTCAGAATCAGAATATAATTTAGTTTATTTCCGAATCAAACAGATTTCAGAATACAAAACAAATCAAACTATAAATCCATGAACAGAAGTAGGTAACGGGACTTATACAGAAGATACCATAATTAGTATCAACAGGAGAGACATATGTCTCGATATCAGGAGACACCAAGGTGTCAAATAACAGGAGCAGCTGCAGACCCTTCTAGGCATGCCTATTTACCCACAACTAGGACTTAACAGTTTTAAAACAGAACAAGGTCATTTCAGACATTTCATGTGCAGGCAAATAGCACTTCCAATAAATCAATCCTAGACATCATCTAGGTTGACTCACAAAATTTATCATAAAAAAATTACTTACCTAAAGTACTTACTGAAATTTTCTACCTATATTACACACTGAAATTACTGACCTGTATTACTTACCAAAACCGCCCTTACTATTTATTGCCTCGAAGTCCCGAAAATATTCGACAGTGGTCGTTCCTCTATAATAGGGAACACAGATACAAATCACTATTGTGCATGATTAAAAATTCACTAATGTATGATGGATATGTAGGATGCATGTTCATGACAAATTTCGGGACCAAACCCTAAATTCTTAACTTTATTCTATAATTCACAACTTAAATTATTAAATCCTTGATTGTTAATTAAATCTGAAAATTTACAAATTTCACATAGAGAGGTAGAAAATTTTCTTACGAATCCAACGCTTCGAGAATCAGGTCATTCGGAGGTCGGATGACAAAGATATGGTCAAAAGAGTGAAGATTGCGGATTGGGATTTCAAAGATTGAAGTTTATCACACACAAGTCGACTTATACTTACACAAGTCGACTTATCCATTAAAGCACACACAAGTCTACTTATACTTACACAAGTCGACTTACATAACACCACAAGTCGACTTTCACTTACATAACTCGACTTATTGAAGAGCGGAGATGACATTTTCATGCAAAACGTTGATCTAAGTCGACTTATACACCACAACAAGTCGACTTATAACACTGTTCATCATCTTCTTCACCAAACCATACGAAATAGCAGACTTTTCTTCCATTTTTCTTTAACTTCTTCACTTTAAAACTAACCTATTTAGCAAGTCTAACCTATCAAAATCTTCAAATACATTCCAAAACTTAGAAATCCAAAATGCCACATATCATTCTCTCACTACTGTATATTTTCAAATATTCATGTATGTTTCAAAACTCACCAACTTCGACTCTCATAATTCCCAGCATAATCGCACTAAAAATAAACATATAATTCACGATATGATATATATATTTATATATAAAAGCAGAGTATGATGAATTCATCGTGTTCTTGTTTTTCCAACATAAACAAAACATACAGATATATGTATATATAACAAATCTTCAAAGCCATGCATGAACATATATATATTTACATTATAAACACAAGGAGTTACTTATCGACTAAGCTACGAAAACCAACCGACTAAGCTACTTAAAACCACGATGGACAAAAGCGAGAACTCCTTTCGGTAATGTTTAAATGTCTTTCACTTATTACATGTCTTTCACTTATAAAACAATAGTAGAGGAAACTCATCGGGCATCTTGCATGTGAACAACGTGTATAGTACGTGTCCCTTTCCCGAGAAGGCTTAGTCCATATGTATAGATATAACGGCCAAATGTCAATTGTTAATAAGTCTCTTTGTTTCTTTTAGTAGTATTTTATTAATAAAATATTCTTTTAAACCAAATACATTGTTTTGAATTCTTATAACAAACAAATACCCAAAAGTTCCGCATAACTTCCAAAATTCACTAAAATTCCGTCATAAAATAATGACTCAGAAAATAAATTTTCAACTCAAAATTAATTCACCATCAATTTCTAAAATATTTGAAGTATACAAAATTACTAAAATTATATTACTACGGTCCTAATCAATCCAAGTTTCATTAAACCAATTTACTTTAAATGTCATGAATGCATGCCAAAATACTTATGCACAATTTAAGCAAATATTTAATAAGCAAATAACAAACATAATTCGTACTAAATTCCTTTAATATTCTAACCCCTAATTTGGGGAGTTACAACTCTTCCCTCCTTAAGAAATTTCGTCCTCAAAATTCATACCTGATTCGAATAATTGCGGATACTGTGCCTTCATGATTTCCTCTGGTTCCCAAGTTGCTTCCTCAATTCCATGATGTTGCCAGAGGACTTTTACTAACGGTACTGACTTGTTTCAGAGTTGTTTCACTTCTTTGGCTAGTATGGAAATTGGCCCTTCTTCATACGACAAATCTTGTTGTACCTGAATCTCTTGCACCGGAATCTTATGTGAGGCGTCAGATCGGTATCTCCTCAACATAGAAACATGAAACACGTCATGCAGTCTGGCCAATTCTCCAGGAAGAGCTAACTGATAAGCTACGGGTCCAACCCTTTTCAGAATTTCATAAGGCCCAATGAATCGCGGACTGAGCTTACCCTTCTTTCCAAACCGAAGTATGTGTTTCCATGGTGACACTTTCAGAAACACCTTATCACCCACTTGAAACTCAATATCCTTCCTTTTTAGGTCAGCATAAGATTTCATCTATCATCGCACTTTCAACCTTTGTTGAATAATCTGAATCTTTTCTTCAGTATCTTTCACAATTTCTGGCCCGATCATCTTATTTTCACTCAACTCCGTCCAACATACCGGAGTTCTACACTTCCTACCATACAACGCTTCATAAAGTGCCATGTCGATGCTCGTCTGATAACTGTTGTTATAAGCAAACTCCATCAAATTCAGATAATTATCCCAACTCCTAGGAAACTCTAACACACAAGCCCTCAACATATCTTCCAAAATTTGTATAACTCGTTCTGATTGTCCATCTGTCTGAGGATGAAAAGCAGTACTGAATTTAAGTTGAGTACCCAATGCTTCCTGTAAACTTTTCCAGAATCTCGAAGTAAATCGAGGATCACGATCTGAAATAATAGACAATGGTACCCCATGCAGTCTTACAATCTCATTCACATACAAATCTGCAAGCCTATCTAATGAATACTCAGGACGAACAGGCAGAAAATGAGCAGACTTGGTGAACTTATCCACAATGACCCATACCGCATCATGCTTCCTTTGAGTAAGAGGAAGTCCAGTGACAAAGTCCATGGTAATGTTATCCCATTTCCATTGAGGAATAAGAATAGAATTTAACAAACCAGATGGAACACGGTGCTCAAATTTAACTTTCTTTGGCATGTCAGACATTTTGCTACATAATCCACAACATCCCGTTTCATACCGACCACCAAGAATACTACTTCAAATCTGATACATCTTGTTTCACCGATGCATAGTAAATCAGATTATGAGCCTCAAACAATATCTTCTTCTTCGCCTTCATTATTAGGCACACACAACCGGTCCTTATAATATAATTCACCATCACCCTTCACAGAAAAATCAGTCTGTTTACCTTCCTAAGTAGCCAAGATAAGTTGTTGTAACTTATCATTAGCTTTTTGAGCATTACAAATCTCCTGTCTCAACGTGGGCCTTGCTATCAATTGAGCCATCAAGGCTCCATCAGATCCCAACTTCCATCCAATCTGCTTCAGTGATAAAGCCGAGATAGTCTTTCGACTTAAGGCATCTGCTACAACATTAGCCTTACCCGGATGGTAGTCTACAATATAATCATAGTCTTTAAATAATTCCAACCAACGCCGTTGTCTCAAATTAAGTTCCTTCTGAGTAAGCAAATACTTCAGACTCTTATGATCTGTAAAAATTCTACACCTTTCACCATACAGATAGTGTCACCAAATTTTTAAGGCAAACACTACTGCTGTAAGTTCCAGATCATGTGTAGGGTAATTCTGTTCATGAGTCTTTAGTTGCCTAGAAGCATAAGCAACTACCTTTCCTTCCTGCATCAAAACACAACCTAAACCAATTCCAGATGCATCAGTATACATAACATACTCCTTACCAGAAGTAGGTTGAACTAATACAGAGCTTCATGGCGTGCTTTTCAATCGGGTCGGTTACTCGACATTTATCAGACCATTCATACTTCACTCCCTTTCGTAAAAGTTTAGTTAAAGGGGATGCTATCACTGAAAATCCCTTAACAAACCGACGGTAATAACCAGCCAGACCCAGAAAACTTCTTACTTCCGTCACATTCCGTAGTGGCTTCCAATTAACAATTGCCTCTATCTTACTAGGATCAACTAGAATTCCTTCAAAAGAGACCACATGACCTAAAAATGATATCTCCTTAAGCCAGAAATCACATTTACTCAACTTAGCATACAACTGTCTTTCCCGCAGGGTCTGTAATACAATTCGGAGATTCTCACTATGATCCTGTTTAGTCCTAGAATAAACCAGGATATCATCAATAAACACCACAACAAACTGGTCCAAATAAGGCCTAAACACTCGATTCATTAGATCCATAAATGTTGCTGGAGCATTAGTTAACCCGAATGATATTACCAGAAATTCATAATGTCCATAACGGGTTCGAAATGCTGTCTTCGGTACATCCACATCCTTTACCCGAAGCTGATAATACCCCGAACACAGATCTATCTTTGAAAACACGCCTGCATCTCTCAAATGATCAAATAGATCGTCAATCCGTGGCAGTGGATACCTATTCTTCACTGTGACTCTATTTAACTGCCTATAATCGATACACATTCTCAGTGTACCATCCTTCTTCTTAACAAACAACACCGGTGCACCCCACGGTGATACACTTGGTCTAATAAACCCCTTATCCAGAAGTTCATGTAACTGCACCTTCAAATCTTTTAACTCAGTAGGAGCCATTCTGTACGGTGCTCTGGATATAGGAGCAGTACCAGGCATGACTTCAATAGATAACTCCACCTCTCTTTCAGGAGGTAGTCCAGGCAGGTCCTCTGGAAAAATATCTGGGAACTTATTCACTACAGGAATGTCAAGCAGTTTATCCTTACCACCCTCCTTCTGGGAATCAAACACAAAAGCTAGATAAGCTTCACACCCCTTCCTGAGAAGCTTTTGAGCTTGCATAGCAGATACTACATTAGTTAAAGAACTAGTGCAAACACCATGAAATACAATCTCAAGCTGATCGGGCCTCCTAAATATGACTGTCTTAGCCTTACAGTCAATTACTGCCTGATGCTTGGATAACCAATCCATACCCAGAATTAGATCAAATTCTTGGAATGACAATTTAATCAGGTCTCCTGCATACTCACTTCCTTGAATCATAACAGGACAATTCCTAACCACTTGATTCACCATCACACTACTACCCAGAGGACTGGTTACATGCATGTCATATTGTAACTGATCTATAAGCATCTCCTTAACAAACATTTCTCCAGCACAGATATATGAATGTGAAGATCCAGGATCAATTAATGCATACAATTCAGAACCAAACAGAGAAACCATACCAGCAATGACATCTGGTGCATCCTGATCCTCACGAGCTTTCAGTGCATAAGCCCGAGCTGAAACAGAAGGCACAGCTGGTTGATTCACAGTTTCTGAGTGCGAGCTCTGATTATATCCGCCTCGGCCTTTCCTCTACCTCTGTTCCCAACTGAAGCATGCGAAACCTCTCCACTAGCTTGTGCCATCCCAGACTATCTCAGAGGGCAATTTGCAATCATATACTCCGTACTGCCACAACAAAAATGTTGGCACCCGATCTGGGAACCAACTACATAAGCAGAATGGAAAACGAAACAAACGGAAACGAAGGGAAAAGCAAGAAAGGAGGAAGCGGAATCGGATGGAAACAGAAATGTCACACAAAGTAGCAATGACAAGCATCGCGTTGGAAAACCTAGGACGTTCCAAAATCTGGTATGAAATTTTTTTTTTCTCCTCATAATCTTCTATTCTCTTTCCTTTATTCAAACTCAATCATATTCAATTTGGGTGAATCGGAGGCCAAACGAGAGAGTTATAAGAGAAAATGTAAAATGACCAAAGGAATAGTAATTGACCATATGAATAGTAATCGCCAATTTCGACCCTTATATCTTTTACTCCAAATTCCGACTAGGACGCACCATATCTCAATTTAAAGATATCAAGACCCTCTACAATTTTCATGAAGGACAGAAATTCCAATTCCCGCTCTAAAAAGGCGAAAAACCCATCCGAAGGTTCAGCCCAAAATTGCCTATGAATAGTAATCCGAGAAACCCTAATTGCATAATGGCAGTAAATTTCAAACGTCCATAACTTTTTCATCCCAAGTCGAAAACTAACCCATTTTATACCATTTTAAAGTTCTTAACTTGCTCTACAACTTTCCAGAAGACCTCTTATTCCAATTCAATCGTTTCGGAGGTCTAACATCTAAGCGAAGTTACTGCCCAAATTTAAGAAAATTTGGACAGCACCTCCCCCTAAAGTTGCTCTAGCCAAAACTTCATTTTAACTTCACCCATACTACAAACCTGCATAAAACCACTTCTATCTTCCAACTCAATAGCACAGCCCATCTCCAACCCAAAAGGGCCACATTGCAATCTTAAGAATTCTAACCATTTCAATCCATACGACAATACCAACTCATTTTTTTTCTCTGCTTTTCAATCTTACAAACATACATTAACTTATACATTACATTTGAACTTCAAATATTAAAGGATATATAGATATATAAAGTACATTTGGAACCTCAAAACCTTATGATTTACATGACAATAAACTAATACAACTCATCAAAGGGCATTTAGCCCAATTACAACTAATTTAACAAAACAAACGAATAGAGAATAAACTAATGCCTTTCTTTTACAACATAACTTCAAAAGCAAGATGCATCAATTTGTTTCAATCTCGATCACGAACTCGATTTCTTGTTCAAAACCCGAGGAGGAGATAAGGGGGGGTGAGCACGACGTCTGTGGGTAAAAATTTAATAAAGAGAAATAAGCAAGCGAAATTGTCTTAAACAATTAGTTTCAAAACTATTTTTGTCAAAATCATTTTCCAATAAGACAAAACATTTCGAATAAATCATTTTCAAGATACTAATTACAATTATTACAATTATCATCTTTCCGATAAAACACACCAGTTACAAAGTTAACACTTATAACACAAAAACACATATTCACAAAACCAATGGATTTACAAAGTCTACAAAGCACATAACAAAATGGAATATTGACAAAGTCACCAAATATCACGTAATAGCACAAAATCACATATCAAATAGTTTGAGTGATCCTAACAGAACGTACTACACATGTTCGACAAGCGACCATGTGTAGCCGTGAACAGAGGGGAGTCCGATTCGGAGCTCTTATGCCACTAATGCGCAGCGGTAGTGAAACTATGACAAGTCTTGCACTTGCTAATCGTAGGGATCACTACAAACCCACATATTCATGTATTTGCACATTATTCACACATACTTGCCTAACATGGCATCAAAATCTCATAATTCACTTTTTTTTTTCATTCGGCAATTTCTTTGACAATTGATTATGCATTTCATTGCACATAATAATACAAAGCACTTAATACAAGTTCATATCATTGCAATTAATAATGTAACCCAACACTTTACAAGTCATCGGAAAACACGTATTAGCATTTATTTCACAACAATTCCGTAACTCACATCTCAAATATTAAATAATTACCCACCTCTTATCCTTTGGCTTGCAATTGGTCAAATTGATCTTCCTCAACCTCCAATTGCTTTAATGGCCTTATTCAAAACATAAAAAGTCCTAATTAATAAAAAAAATCATATGCTGAAATTTTCTAAAGAATGCAAAACATGAATTAAAACCTATCCAACTGTAACTATGCCATTCTTCAATTATACCTATCAAATCCCTTCTCAAACGTAATCCAAAGTTTCATCAATCTCATGCTCTACAAAGATCCACCAATGCTGATTTTCTTCTTTCCATTTCCATAATCCTTTCATCCACTAACTCTTGATCCATCTTCACTAAACATATTGAACACAATAACCCAAATACCTCAATGCTGGAATTTTCCCAAGCATATAAAACTTAACTTAAACACTAACTAACTTTACCAACACCTTTTCCAAGCTATACCAATCATAACCTTTATCAATTTAATCCATATTTTGTTGAAAATCATCAACTCTAGCCATCCATACATGCTGAATTTTTTTTTCCCTTTCATTCTTTTCATATTCTTTCCTTATCCCTCACCAATCATTCATTCAAATCACCATGATAACCAAGAAAACAAATTCTAAGCAAAATCATGAATTAACCAAATAATACACATGCTGGAATTTTCCAAAGACAAGGAAAACATGTAATTTCTTTGCCATCATCTTAGCCATCCTTTATCTAAGTCATTACCATCAAAACATATCTCTAAACTAAGCAAAATCCCATCTTAGATGCACAATTTAACAACAAATCAAGTGCTGGAAATTTCCAAGAATGAGAAAACTTAAAATTCATGCAACATCATATTACCTATACTTTAACCTAACCTTTAACATCAAAGCTCAATAGCCATCAACTTTGAAAATCCTTACCTATATGAAAACCCAAAATTTCAGATTTTGCTTCTTTCTTGAAAACTAAATTCTTTTCTTTCTTTCCTCATCAATCCTTCATCAATACATTTCAAACCACCATCATTAAACAACCTACCAACAAAACCATGAATTAACCAACTAATACCAATGCTGAAATTTTAATTCAAGGAAAACATGAAATTTCTTCAACATTCCAAACATCAAGTCTCTTCTCTTTTCCCATTCTTTCCTAACCCAATCATCATCAATCATCATATTAACCAAGGAAAAGGCAAAATCTAACAACATGTTGAGACAATTTCAGTAACCCTAACCTATTCAAATCTGATTTTTTTTAAACCTTCCTAATCTCTTCTTCTTTCTTCATCAATCAACTTCCAATCATCATGCTTAAGCAAGAGAGGAAGAACTACAACAAGAAACTAAGAAAATTTCTAAATCCTTACCTTGAAAAGTGACCCACGACTTTCTTCTTCCTTTGGCTCAAATGGAAGACAACTTTTCCTCTTTCCTTTGGCTTGCTCGAAAATCCCTAAGAACTCCAAAGATCTTCACGTTTTTCTTCTTCTTCTTTCCCTTTGGATAGCCGAAATCATCCTCTCTTCTTCTTTTCCTTTTCGTAAACTCCCTTCTCTTTTCTTTCTATTCATCTTCTTTCTTATTCTTCTGCTGTATATCGTGAATTCCAGAAGCTTCATGGGTTGTGTTTTATGCCACCTCATTAAAATGAGGGAAAAGACTATAATGCCCCTCATTTAAGCAATCTTCCAACATTTTACCTGATAGCTTACGATCTGATTTAGGGCAACTTAACGAAATAATTTGGACAAACTTTCTTCTTAAAAATTGTTTCTCTAGATCATACGAATCCAACGCCACTGACGGCGCTCAATTCGGATCTAAAACGAAGAAGTTATGGCCGAATTACTAACTGACCTGCACAAAATCCGAAACTGAACTTTAACATAACCTCAGTCCAGAATTTGACAATCTTAGGGATGGAATTAAATTTTGATCCCTTCACAAGAGTTGTAGCCCTATGTCTTAACTTTATTTTCCCTCAAGAATCAACTCCATCGAAGTTGTATAACTCCCGAAAATCGCAAAATACTGAACCATGTTCAGAAAATTATCCAACTTATAACCTATAACCCATCTCTTACTTGGGTTCAATCAATCTCTTTCCATTTAATCTTCTAAAAATCATAATTCTTCATAAAAATGAACGTAATTGTCTTAGGAATTCAACGCTTCAAGAATCGAGTCAATCGGATGTCGGATGAAGGAATTATGCACAAAAGATTACAAAAAGGTCGGATTGAAAACCCAAGAACAAATTGGTTTTTCGAAAATCATAACTCCTAACTCCGATATCAAAAATTACAAACTTTATGGCGTCGGAAGATCAAATACAAGCTCCAACTTTCATTAAGACCACTTACTCCAATTCAGACTAAATCCATACGACGAGTGGCCTCGAAGTATAGCACATGCAAATCTATACTTAATAACATTTTCAAAACAAAGCATATCTTCCGAAATTCATATCTCCCAATCCCGACATCGAAAAATAGCAAACTTTATGTCCACGAAAAGCTCTCGACAGAGGCTACAAGTTTCACGTTGATCATTTTCTCTAATTTGACCTAAATCAAATAGTCAATTTTTTACCCTAAAAGTCAAACTTCCAAGCCAACTTTGACTGATCATAACTCTCACTCTCGATATCGAAAAATGTCAAACTTTATGGCTACAGAAAACTCTTGACATAATCTACAAGTTTCATGTAGCATATTTTCTCAAATTTTGCCTAAATCAAGAGTCAACTCTCCAAGGCCAAAAAGTCAACTATTTCACAATTTTCATATTTTCACTCTTTCTTTCTTTATTTCATGATCTTCAACTTAATTTCAATCAACTCATCCATTTTTGAAAACTTCTTATTTTCACTCAAAGATCGGGGTCCAACAAAAAATATGCACCTGTAGCTCTCCAGCAGACACCCCAATGGTGAATAGAGCAGTGTGGACACTCCGGAGCACCAGAACCTCGACCCCCAGAAGAACCCCTACTAGAGGCAGTCGATGCAGGAAAGTTTTGTTGCCTTCCTTATATCGCAGATCTCTGAGCAACTCTCGGTGCAGAGGAACTACCTTCCCGACTTCGTTTCCCCGAAGACTGGCCTCCTCTATTAAAGCCTCTTCTCTGACTTGTTTCTTTCCTGATCGTCTCTTGTCTTTCTACTTTTATTGCAGCCTGTACCAACTGATGGTAAGTAAATTGTGGTAACAGAGTGAACGCTGCTAGATGCTCCTTAATAGAGTCATCAAACCCTCATCGAATTGATGACATCGGAACTCTTCAGTCAGTACAGATTCAGGGGCATACTTACTAAAACGATTGAAGTCCCGATCATACTCAGCAACAGACAAACTCCTCTGTTTCAGATTCAGAAATTGCTTCCACCGATCCTTCCTGTAAGCTTCCGTCATGTACTTAGTCTTAAATTTTTGGGCAAAGAATTCCCAAGTCAGAGGCACCGGTAGCTGAGGACTCCTAAGGAAAAACTTCCACCATTCATAAGCTGCTCCCTGTAGAAGGGAAACAGCACAGTGAACCATCTGCTCTGCTGGATAACTAATCTCATCCAGTACTCTCTTCACCTTCTCAATCCAGAACTCGGCCCCTTCAGATTCCTCTAGTGAAGTCCCAGAAAATTCTTTAGCCCCATACTTCCTCAACTGATCAATCGAAGCCTTAGGTGTTGTCATTCGATGCAACAAAGTCATCATATCCTGGGACAACTTAATCAAAGCTTCTCCCTGAGCTAGAGGAGGAGGTGGAACCTCAGCTTCACCCCTTGACGGTCCCGGTATTTCTGAACGAGTTTGCTCCGGCTGATTACTCTCAGCAACTTCGTCAATAAGTTTATGAGATCTTTCTATCGTAATTTCTAAAGACAAAACATGGGACACCGCATTAGGCCAATACATAACTTAGACACTCTCAACTACTCATAATAGATAAGCAGTGTTTAAACCAGAATCGTCTAAACCAGGCGCTCTGATACCAAAAGATGTAACACTCAAATACCCCCTGGGAGGATACATGGATGCCATCCAAGACAGGACAAACAGATCAAAAAGTTTCACACATGTGATTAAGCCAAGTTTATGTTATAAATTGGCTGCATTTTCATAGCTGCTTATGCATGTATTGACTCCTGATTGATGATTTTTTGTGCTTAAATTGGTTCCTCATACTGAGTTCTTTCAATTATCAATTTGTCAGTAAATTGTCATGATTTGATACTTATTTTTCCATAGTTTTTATTGGGACAATTGATCTGCAAATTGTTGTTATTATTTTGTTGCGAGAACAAAGGAGTCAACATCGAAGTCAGCGAATATACGTTCATCCATACGTCGTGACGTGTTTTGATTCATACGCCGCGGCGAGCAAGTCACTTCCATACGTCGCGGCGAATGTTGATTCAGACGTCGCGACGAGCAGGCCATTGCACACGTCGCGACGAATTTAATTTTCTTTTATTAAATGCATACGCGTCTGGCGGATATCCGACCTTCTTATGGAACGTTTGTCTCACTGTTCCAACCCAAGCCCGTGACCCATCATATAAAAGCTTACTATTTTTAGGTCACAAAAAGAGGAGGAAGAGAGATAGACAGAGAGAGACGAAAAAATACACAGAGATGAAGTCGGAGGCTTGGAACGCAGACTCTGGAAGCAGAAGAACTTCACATTTTTATGATCGTCTACCATCATCACAATCGTCAGCATCTTCTGCAACATGAGCATGGTTCATTTTCCAATGTTGGGATCGGCCGGAGTCATGCGTAGCTAAGCAACCTTCCTCTTGAAGATGTAGCAATGGATTGAGTTTACAGAGCTTCGAAGGGGAGTAATCACTTAGTATCTGAAGTCTAGTATATTTGTGTAAACTTTTGAGTTAGAGGATTGCATCGATATATTTAGATTAGCATTGTTATAGTTTAACCGTGTGTTGATACTATGTTGAAATTTGGACAAAGTAATTTGTAGAATGTTTTGTGCTTAATATATGATAGTTTCATATATGTCATTGGATACTGCATTCACGGTTTTAATCTGCCTAGTTGTGTTTGATTGAGATTGTTGTGTTTTATTCATTTGACCAATTGTATTTGCTTGTCCAATTGTCACACTAAGTTTTTTTAAACAAAGATTTAAATGATGGAGTTCATTAATTAAATCTTTGGACCTAAAGAGTCCTTTAGGGTTGATCTTTCGAAACTTAGTGGATTGTATCCCCGAAAACCATTTTTGAACTGTGATAGCCTGAGCCTCATTTTCAAGAGGATTTTATCAATTTGATTTTATCCGATTCTTTGTTTATTGCATTATTTCAAAAATCCCAAAAATATTCTTTTATACTTTTTGTTAAATTTTGATTACTTCACCGGTTTCGATCAAATTACCAAAACCCCCGTTTATCAACTTCAATTGCAATTTTTGACATTTAGGCTAGATTAGACCATTTTCATTTGGTTCCAATTAAGTGAGACGACCTGAGGTTGCATCCTACACCGCAATCTTGGGATTTATTCTATTTGACCGGTTTTCAAGGATCGATCGTAAGATCGCATCGACAGAACCGCGATCAAATTGGCGCCGTTGCCGGGGAACCAAATAATTGGTTTACCATCGGATAGCCATTGTTATTTATGACTTGTCATTGATAATAGGAATCATTGTTTTTTATTGCATATAGATAGTTTGACTTTTACACTTGTTCATAGTATAGATTTGATTTCCCTTTGCACACTCATACATCCATACTCTCGCATTCATCGCATTTCACTTTTATCTGATCTTGTGTGACTGTGAGCATTTTTGTTACCATTCTTTTGTTTGTGGATTGCTTTTTGGTGCATGCCCAGGAGAGGTAAACTTGTTCAGTTCCATCCCGAAGTTGAGAGACATTTGAGGAGACTTAGGAAAGAAAGGAAAGAACAAGAGAGAAGGAGTGTGGTTGGCGAGATAGTGAGAACATGGTGAGAATCCTAATATTTACCCAAATCCTCGATTATCTGTGCTCAACAACCTAGAAATGGAACTAATGGAGGAAATGGTGAGCATGAGAGAGTGGGAGAGAACAATGAGAATCGCGACGTAGGAAAATTAGGGAGGCAACAACATCGATGTGCATTATGATCCATTTACTTCTTGCTACCCTAATTTTGATGTTAATTTTGAGATTAAAGGTTTGCTTGATTAATTCTCTTCCTAAATTTCATGGTTTGGCGGGAGAGGATCCATATATGCACCTCTGAGCTTTGACAATGATCCGTCGAGTATGAAGCCGATGGGAGCTACTTTGGATCAAGTACTTTGGAAGGTGTTTCATTTGTCTTTGGAAGGAAAGCACGAGAGTGGTATATGAGTCTTCCGGGCATGTGGCCAATGCTTACCATAGTGGGCCAATCGAGGAAGGCCTTTACGGAGAAATACTTTCCAGCTTCCAGGACATCTTCCATGAGGAAGGAGATTTATTCAACCCGCCAGGATTATGATGAGTCACTGTATGACTATTGGAACCGTTTCCAAGACCTTCTTTCTAGATGCCCCCATCACCAGATTCCTGATGAGCAATTGGTGCAATACTTTTATGATGGGTTGAAGAGCCAGGAGAAGGGTATGTTAGATGCTGCATCTGGAGGATCTTTGATTGACCTCACAGCCTTGGAAGCATGGGATCTGATCAAGAAGATGGCTTTAAACCATCAGCAGTACAGTGTCAGAGATCAAAGAGGAGTGCATGAGTTGGGAGCCTTGACGGCTCAAGCTAAAAGAATGGAGAGCCTAGAGTCGAAAGTGGACTCTTTGGAGAGTCGGATATCATCACAGCTATCTTGCATCACTGCTGAGCTGAAGAATTTGAATGTCTGCGCCTACTTCTTCAACAGAGCTTCCGCACCTAGTTGTGAAAATTGTGGGTCGGTAATGCATATTTCGGCGTTGCCAGGTAGATATGAGGAAGTTTGACAATGTATCAAGGCAGGCAGAATCAGAAATGGGACCCATACTCCAACACCTCTGATGAGGGATGGAAATCAATACGAGATTGATTGGAGGAATGAGGAGAACAGAGCTCGGCAGATTTTCATAAGGAGGAGAAGTCGGCATTTCCACTAGCAGCTTCCCCAATCAACAAAGAAGCCCCGGTAGTCTCACCAAAGGAGGATACTAATCGGTTGCTCCACAATGATGACCTTGATGAAGGAAGAGAGGATTCAATGCTAACCAGTTTAATGCAATTGCTTCTTTGATTCAACAGATTCCTCAAAGACTGCTGCCAGATTCAATGCCTTGGAGAAAAGAATGGAGCAATGGGAGACCAAGGCAGAGAACATCAATTCCTTTATCACTCAGTTGTCTAACAACATGAGTGAAAATTAGGCGAAAAGAAGTGGAGCCATTCCTTCCAATACTGTGATGAACCCGAAGAGTCTTAATGCCATTGCCCTTAGGAGTGGAAAGCAAGTGAGGTTCAAGCCTCAAGATGAAGATGAGCCATGTGAGGATGAGATTGATAGTGAGCCAGTACCTCCAACAAGGGTAATGAGATCAGAAAGTGCCAGAGAGGAGGACCTACTGAAAGAAAGAAAGAGACTCACAACAAATGAGAAGGAAACAACTCCAAGAGATTCTAAAGAGAAAGCAGGAAGTGGAGAGTCAAGTGAGCAAGCAGGTAAAGGTAAGGAGGTAAGTATTCAGGACCTTCCTTTTCCTAATTCATATTTAATGAGTAAGCGCTTAAATGAGAAACAACATGAGAAAGAAATCATTGATTTGTTTGGGAAAGTGGAAGTGAATGTACCTTTGCTTGATCTAGTGAAGAGAGTTCCGGCCTATGCTAAGTATTTGAAGGATTTGTGCACGAATAAGAGAAAGTTTAGGCCAAATGAGAGAGTCCAGGTGAGCTCCAATGTGTCTGCATTATTCAAGCCCCAAATACCTGTCAAGTGTCAAGACCCTGGATCTTTTACCATCCCTTGCACTTTAGGAAAAGTGACCATCGGGAGAGCTTTATTAGATTTGGGGGCGGCTATCAATGTGATGCCTAAATCAGTCTATGAGAACCTAGGAGTGAAAAGCATAAAACCTACATCTGTAGTGTTACAATTGGCTGATAGGTCTTTTAGGCATCCAGTGGGGATAATTGAGGATATCTTAGTCCAAGTTAAAGGTCTAGTTTTTCCTGCTGATTTTTATGTACTTGACATGTCTACTGAGGTTGTGCAGGATACTTCACTGATTCTCGGACGACCCTTCCTTGGACAAGAAGTACCATGATTAGCATGAAGGAAGGGAAGATAACCATGGAGGTTGGCGATCAAAGGGTGAGCTTCAACATGTATGAAGCAATGAAGCACCCCCATGAGGATTACTCCTTGCTTGGAGTAAATATGCTTGACACGGTTATTGATGATGCTTGTTGTGATTTTGCACAAACTTTGACATCTTCTACTGACACTCTTCTTGGAGAACATTTGCTTGCTGATGATTTTGTAGGAGAGACTCCAAGTCAGGAGTTGGATATTGAGCTGCACCAGAGCCAAGCCATTGGGATGAAGCTCGGATTTTTACCGGGTGACTATCCCAAGTTTCAGGACCCGCCATGAGACCGGGTTGTTTCTCACTCTACATTCTCTTTATATTCATGCATCTAGTTTAGAAGTGATGTAAATTGTTGTGTTGCATGAATATTTTGATTAAGTGCGGGGGAGAAACCTAGCCAGTAGAGTAGCTGTAGTTAGGTAGAATTTCTGTTCATTTTTCAAATAAATTGCTTTCCCTTTGTTAGCTTTATATCTTTCTGAAGAAGTATGACATTGCTTGGAGGATTGATTTTTGGGAGATTGATTGTTTTTAGATTGAATATTTCTGGATTAAGTCAAGTTGTGTTTTTGTTCTGTTCGTTTGGATACGTCGCGACGTGTTCTCTTATTCATTCATACGTCGCGACGTATCTCGCTCCTCCTGGCGTATACGTCGCGACGTGGTGCATTTCTTCGCCGCGACGTCCCATCGGTTGAAATACCATTGTTTCCCTTTTAAATCATGTGGTGCATGCGTTTATCCATAGCCTTTTTGTCTTTTCACGTCGCGACGTCTGGTCTCCTTCACCGCTTCCTCTTCTTATTCTTTTCTCCTTCATTTCTTCTTCTTTTCCTTTCCGCCGTCGGCGTTGCTCTCGCCTCTCTATTCGCTCTCTCTGTGTTGCTGTGTCTCCGGCCATCTTCCTTCTTGCGTTTCGACTTGATGAAGTGTCCCATTATCTTTCTTTTTCCTGTATTTTCATCTTCCATATTCGTAGGTTTGAGTTAGGGTTTCATGACGAAGCGATTGCTTTCGCCTGTGATCGTCTGAAATCGCCATACGCCGCGACGAGTGCATTGCCTCGTCGCGACGTATGAAGTACCTTGTTTCACCGCGACGTCTGCTTCTGCGCGTCGCGACGTACAGTCGAGGACTTGGCCTCACCGCGACATCTGTCCACACGTCGCGACGAGGAGGCTGATTTTTACTTGATTTTCTTTATTAATTTTTGTTGTTTTGTTTCTTTTTGTTTGCAGGATATGCCTCGCACAAAGAATGTCGTGAAGTCCCAGTCCCCACCACCCCTTCTCATGTCCTTCCTCTCCCCACACTCGCTTGCGAGTTTACTTCAACCCCATCTGTATCCCTCATCCCGCTGTCTCTCCACCTTCCTTGGGGTTTTCTCGCCAATTCTCCTCTCCTCAACCCTCACATTCATCCCACCACCATTCCCCTTCCCATTCTACCTCTCTCCAGGTTGATCCGGAGTATCTTTGCCTGGCCACCAAGATCGAGGCTAAGGCCATCTTCAAGGAAAAACCTTTCCTTCGACCCCGCCACTAACCCATTCGTCTGCCAGACTCTTCACACTCCACCTCATCACCCTTGCCCAGTCCCGTACCTCTGGGAACCTCACCTTCGTTCACTAGTACTATACCCGTGCACGCTACTCAGGCTATTATGGCATTGCATTTCTCGGTGTCTCCATTCCTCGTGCATTTACTTCCATCTCCATTCGGGAGCATTATCGACTTCCTCCACACCCGTTGCCATTACGCGGAGCTCATACATGAGTACCGTGGGATGATGTTCTTCATACTCTCTGCCCCGAGGGTATTGAATGGTATCAACCCAGGGGCGCTCAACGTTATCTCCGCCGTGCTGACCTTCGCTCTGAAGCCCGTCTGTGGCTTCATTTTATTTGCAACAACATCCTCCCTACCTCTCACTTAGCCATGATTCCCAAGGAGCAGGCTCTGTACATTTATCTGTTGATGGTCGGTCGGCCAGTTGATCTCGCCCATGCCATTACCTCTGCCCTTCGTCAATGCATCATCTCCACCAACCCCAACCATTCTCTCATCTTTCCTCACCTCATCACTGACATGTTCCGGGCCTATCGGGTTCCGGAACATCCGACCGACCTTACTTTTGAGCCTGCCCCTGCTTTCCGGTACGTCCGTCTCCGTCAGCCTCTTGGCCTTCCTCCCCCATCTACTCCTTCCCCACCTTCTTCCCTCCCCTGCTATTGCCTCTATTCCTTCCTCTCCTGCTCCTTCTTCCTATTCCTCCATCCGAGGCCCCACCTCGTAGCCCCATCTCGTCCACCCCTTCACCTCCCGCCTCCTCGATCGATCGCCCTTCTTCATGCGACTTGCGTCGCGATAGAGGCTCGATGGTGCCGACCGACAAGATTACACTTGATGTTCACCACGATTGCGGGTCGGCTTGCAGTTACTACTTCCTTCTGCCTCCCAGGATCTTTCAGCTGGTCCTAGTGCTTCTCAGGCTGCTCCTCCGGATCCGCCAGCTGATGACCCTGCGGCTTAGTTTTGTCTTTCTGTTGTTTTCTTTTCTTGTATTTCTTTTCTTTTGTTTTCTTTTCTTTCTGTATTTAGTTCCTTAGTTCTTTTGTGTCTTTTGTACTTGACTTAATCCACTTAATGATCAATCTTTGTTTTTGTGCCTTCTTCTTCTCATCTTTTGCTTCTGTTACACTTTCATTGAGGACAATGCGTGTTTCAAGTGTGGGGGAGTTGTTTCTATTTATTTTCACATTGCATGATTGTTGATATTATATTGTTGGCCAATTGGTGCTTTCTGGCGATAAACTTGTTGTATTTTCATCATTCGCATTTCTTCACCGCGACGAGTGTCCATACATCGCGTCGAAGCGTTCTTCAAATTTGGCATACGTCGCGACGTCATCCTTGCTACGTCGTGGCGTCCATACGTCTCGACGCTCGCTTCTACGTCGCGACGTCCACACTCGTGCATGAATGATTACGTGCTTAATTCTTCCACTCATTTCAAATTTTTCTTGACCTTTGGACTTTTGTGGCTTTTGTTTTCAAAGCTTTCACTAGTTTCAAAACGATGCTTGAGTTTTTGAAAACACCTTCCATTCTTTTACTGATAATTAGACTTGACAAAATCTTGCTTTCAACGTTTTTAATACAAAGTAAATGAAAGCATGCTAACAAAGTGGCATTTTAAGTTTTTGAGACTTGAGATTGTTCATTGAGATCATACCCTTGTGGAAGGATATTTGAGCCCATAATTTTCATTCTATCTTTGTGTGTATCTTCTTATTTCATTTTTTTTCCAAAACTTGTTTTAATTCTTACTTGAAGCTTAATGAACTGGATTTTTGCGGATGTGATAGAGGCGTTCTTTCTTAAACCCATTTCCCAAACACCGTCCCTTGCACATTTATTCCTTGTTAGCCCCTTTGAGCCTTCCTATTATGAGCATTTGCATTCATACCTTTGTGGTGTCATTGGTTATGTTGCTTATTTCAAAATAATATGTCAAAAAAAAAATTGATGATGAATTTTGTGTTTCTAGAAAGAGACAATGTCTCTAAAATGTCGATAAAAAAGAGAAAAGAGCAAAAGGTAAGAAAAGAGAAAGAAAGAAAGAATAATGTTGCATTCTGTTTATGCAATTGTTTAGTTTGAATTCTACAGATGACATCGGTTCACATTTAGTGCATATGCTCATATTTTCTTTCTTTTACTTTACCCATTCATTTAGCCTTCCATACATTACAACCCTCAAAGTCCTTTTGATCTTCAAATGATAGTTCTTGTGGTGGAGAAATAGAATTGACACAAGCCTATGGTAGGAGGTGGATTAAGTAGATTGAGAGAAAATATCCCTGAGACACAAGTGAAGTTGAGTGCAAACACTATACCTTGAGTGCTTCTCTTTGTTCAATCTCTTGTACTTGGATTCTTTCAATGTTTATTTTAGTTGCACTCTTTCATTTTGCTTTGGTTGAATTCGAGGAAGTAACTTGCGTCAATTTCCTTTTATTGTTTTGAGCATGGGTAGATATTTTCTTTTTCTCTTGCACTCTTTTTGACTCTTGTAAAACTTTGTTCAGGAGTACAAAGGTCTAAGTGTGGGGGAATTTGATTGAGCCAAGTTTATATTATAAATTGGCTGCATTTTCATAGCTGCTTATGCATGTATTGACTCTTGATTGATGATTTTTTGTGCTTAAATTGGTTCCTCATCTCGAGTTCTTTCAATTCTCAATTTGTCGAGAAATTGTCATGATTTGATACTTATTTTTCCATAGTTTTATTGGGACAATTGATCTGCAAATTGTTGTTATTATTTTGTTGCGAGAACAAAGGAGTCAACATCGAAGTCAGCAATCATATGTTCATCCATACGTCATGACGTGTTTTGATCCATCTGTTGCGGCGAGCAAGTCACTTCCATACGTCGCGGCGAATGTTGATTCGAACGTCATGACGAAGCGAAGCTATTGTACACGTCGCGACGAATTTAATTTTCTTTTATTCGTCGCGATATACGAGCGGATATCCGACCCTCTTATGAAAAGTTTGTCTCACTGTTCCAACCCGAGCCCGTGACCCATCATATAAAAGCTTACTATTTTTAGGTCACAAAAAGAGGAGGAAGAGAGATAGACAGAGAGAGACGAAAAAATACACAGAGACGAAGTCGGAGGCTTGGAACGCAGACTCTGGAAGCAGAAGAACTTCACATTTTTATCATCGTCTACCATCATCACAATCGTCAGCATCTTCTGCAACATGAGCATGGTTCATTTTCCAATGTTGGGATCGGCCGGAGTCATGCGTAGCTAAGCAACCTTGAAGATGTAGCAATGGCTTGAGTTTACAGAGCTTCGAAGGGGAGTAATCACTTAGTATCTGAAGTCTAGTATATTTGTGTAAACTTCTGAGTTAGAGGATTGCATCGATATATTTAGATTAGCATTGTTATAGTTTAACCGTGTGTTGATACTATGTTGAAATTTGGACAAAGTAATTTGTAGAATGTTTTGTGCTTAATATATGATAGTTTCATATATGTCATTCGATACTGCATTCACGGTTTTAATCTGCCTAGTTGTGTTTGATTGAGATTGTTGTGTTTTATTCATTTGACCAATTGCATTTGCTTGTCCAATTGTCACACTAAGTTTTTTTTAACAAAGATTTAAATGATGGAGTTCATTAATTAAATCTTTGGACCTAAAGAGTCCTTTAGGGTTGATCTTTCGAAACTTAGTGGATTGTATCCCCGAAAACCATTTTTGAACTGTGATAGCCTGAGCCTCATTTTCAAGAGGATTTTATCAATTTGATTTTATCCGATTCTTTGTTTATTGCATTATTTCAAAATCCCAAAATATTCTTTTATACTTTTGTTAAATTTTGATTACTTCACCGTTTCAACCAAATTACCAAAACCCCGCTTATCAACTTCAATTGCAATTTTTGACATTTAGGCTAGATTAGACCATTTTCATTTGGTTCCAATTAAGTGAGACGACCCGAGGTTGCATCCTACACCGCAATCTTGGAATTTATTCTATTTGACCGGTTTCTAAGGATCGATCGTAAGATCGCATCGACAGAACCGCGATCAACATGCATTTTTAAAAACTAAACGTAACACACATATAATACATCTCATAATTTCAGAAACAAATCCAAAGAATATTTACAAGCCCAAACAAACCAAACAAAATACATTTTCGCGCGATACAAAACTCAGACTCTTTTGACCACTGCGGATGACTTATCCCAGTCCTTAATCTCTTCGCTCTGAACCTACATGGGGCAAATCCACCGTGCTAAGCATATAGCTTAGTGAGTAATAACTAATCTATATTAACCGATTTGAAATGCGAAGAATGCATTTGAACAGATTTTTATACTAAATGAGCAGCTACGTAACACGGAGATCCTTCAGAATCAGAATATAATTTAGTTTATGTCAGAATCAAACAGATATGAAAATACAAAACAAATCAAACTATAAATCCATGAACAGAAGTGGGTAACGGGACTTATACAGGAGAGACCATAATTAGTATCAACAGGAGAGACATATGTCTCGATATCAGGAGACACCAAGGTGTTAAATAACATGAGCAGCTGCAGACCCTTCTAGGCATGCCTATTTACCTACAACTAGGACTTAACAGTTTTAAAACATAACAAGGTCATTTCAGACATTTCATGTGCAGGCAAATAGCACTTCCAATAAATCAATCCTAGACATCATCTAGGTTGACTCACAAAATTTATCATAAAAAAATTACTGACCTAAAGTACTTACTGAAATTTTCTACCTATATTACGCACTGAAATTACTAACCTATATTACTTACCAAAACCGCCCTTACTGTTTATTGCCTCGAAGTCCCGGCAATATCTGGCATGTTAAGTCAAAATGACTTTACATAAATATGATTTTGATGTATAACAAAAAGAGATCAAATACAAAGAAAAACAAAACAGAAGAAGTCGGACACAGACGAAGTTGAAATAACTGAAGTCGGACACAGACGCAGACGTAGATGCAAAGCGCATTTACACGCAGCATTTAAAATACAAGCGAACCACGGATCTGATGCGCATTTAAATACAAAAGCAGACGCAGACGCAGAAAAGAAGAAGACGCAAGAGTCAGTTCGCGTTAGTTACAGAACTCAACTGATTAACCGTTTCTTTAAAGATTCAAGATTCAAGATTCAAGATTCAAGTAGTAGTTGAAGACGAAGGCTATAAATACAAGTCGAAGTCGAAGATTGCAAAGTTACAAAAAAAGTGATATACACAATGAGTTACAAAAAGTTACATACGTAAAGATACTTACACAAAATAGCGAAAAAAAATTACTACGTGAAAAAGTGATTTAGCTGAGTGCTATTTTTCTGTAACAAAGTGTTCATATATTTCTCTAAGAAGAAAAGTTGTACAGATAGCCTGCAGAGGCTAAGTGTGAAAGAATACTGGTTGTAGAGACCTGAAGAGGCTCGTGAAAGAATACTTGTAACGATTGAAGAGATAGTGAAATCTCATAAGAAACTCTGAGGACTGGACGTAGCCTACGGTTTGGGGTGAACCAGGATAAATCTTCGTGTCTACCACTCTTACTCTCTATCTCTATTTTAGTTTCAAATTTTATCATTACTTACTTTTTATATACATAGTATTGAAAAGTTTGATTAATCGTAACTATAAAATTTCGTAAAATTTTATTTCTAACAAATAGTTACGAAAAGATTTATAAAAAGGGAATACATAATTCAACCCCCTTCTCGTGCATTCTAATATTGTTTTGAAGTCTGTATTAACGTGTGATTCACTTCAATTGGTATCAGAGTAAGGTATCCAAGAATCACTTTGGCGAAGTGTGGATTAAAGATAATGGCGAGTCACATGTATACATCATTGAAGGAGCCTCGGTCACTAGACCTCCGAAGATTCAGCGGAGAAGACTATCACTCTTTGGAAAGATAGGATCGGCTATTCATCGAATCTACTCATGTCGACCTTTGGGACATAATAGAGAACGGACCTTATATACCTGTAGATGAAGAAGGTAATTCTATTCCATGAAACAGATGGACGGTTGATCAGAAATCAAGAATACAGCTAAATTCAAAGGCGAAATTTTTCTTGACGTGTGCCCTAAGCAGGAGCGAGTACGACAAAGTCCACGGATGCGACACTGCAAAAGAGATGTGGGACACATTGTCCATTTCTCACGAAGGCACAAGCCAAGTTAAAGAATCCAAGATAAGTATTCTTGTGCATCAATATGAACTTTTCAGGATGGAAGATGAAGAATCTATTGATCAAATGTTTGGAAGATTTCAAACAATTGTCAATGGATTGAAAGCTCTTGGAAGGACATACAACAATCAAGATCATGTTCGAAAGATTCTAAGAAGTCTTCTGAGAGATGGAGACCTAAAGTTCTGCGGTCAAGAAACCAAAGACTTGGCGTGTTAAAATTTGGATGAGTTGCTAGGATCTTTGAAGATTCATGAAGTTGAACTCAATCTTCAAGATAAGCCCAAGCGGGACAAGTCGATAACGAAGGCGGACGGAAGAATCATAAGACTTAGAAGGAGGAAGTCATCAAAAGCGTTGAAAATTGAAGAATCAAGGATGATAACTCCATAATCGAATCGAGTCAAGTAATGAAGATGACGAATTATCTTTCATCTCCAGAAAGATAAGACGCATGTGGAAGAAAAAGTCCAGAGGGAACCAAACATTCAGAAAGAATGGGAAAGATGAAGCTAAACCAGAGAAGTCTTCTATTATCTGCTAAGAGTGCAATCAGCCTAGACACTATAAGTCTGAATGTCCTACTCTTAAGAAGAAACCAAAGAAGAGTAAAGAAGGCAAGAAAAGCATGATGGCAACTTGGGAGGACCTAGATTCATCTCGAATCGACATCTGAGTTACGAGTCATCGAACATCACGAACATCTACCTGATGGCCGAGGAAGATAGTGATGAGGAGGTAAAATCTGACTACGATAATTTGCATGATGCATACTCAGAATTGTTAAAAGATTCTCATGCTATTCTCAAACAGTACAAGCTGTTAAAGAAAAAGTATGTAAAAAATATTAGACATACTGAGGTAATAGAGAGAGAAAATATTTGTTTAAAGAAACAATTAAAAGATAAAAGGAAGTTTGTAGGCAGATCATAAGAGACCAATCAACTTAAACTAAGGATTAAGAATTTATCAGTTGATTTAGCTACTTTCACAGAAAGTACAAAGAAAATGAATGAAATGCTTGGAAAATGTAGACATCCGAGTGATAAAATTTGGATTAGGGTTTGACAGAAACAAGACTCGGTCTCGTAAAAATCATCTTTCAAAAAGGAAGTTATAGGATAATTCATTTTAATTAACGTCCTAGTTATATGCATGAAAGATCACATCATATGCATACTACTAACAAGTAAAGGACCCAAAAATTTGGGTACCAAAAATAAAATAGTTTCTCCTGCAGATATCCTTCCTTGGAAGATACGGCAAGCACCATTGGTATTTAGACAGTGGATGCTCGCGACACATGATGGGAAGAAAGTCTATGTTCCTAGACCTTCAATATAAGAAGGGAGGATCAGTAACTTTCGGAGAAAACCAGCAGGGCAAAATTATTGGAATCGGAAAAATAGGTAAAGATTCCTTTGCATGTATAAATAATGTACTACTTGTTGATGGTCTGAAGCATAACTTGATTAGTGTCAGTCAATTGTGTGATTCTAGTTTCACAGTTACATTCAATCAAAATCTTTGCGAAGTCAGAAACAAAGATGGGTCTATACTTTTCTCTGCCAAGAGAAGAAACAATCTTTACAAAATCAATTTAGAAGATTTTCAAAGTCAAAATATTTCATGTTTTCTATCTTCTGAAGAAGAAAGACTAATCTGGCATAAAAAGCTAGGTCATGTCTCTTTGAAACATATTTCAAAATTAGTAAAACATGATTTGGTAAGAGGTTTGCCAAAGATAAGTTTTGACAAAGAATTTTTCTGTGAAAATTGTTTGAAAGGAAAACAAGTTAAAACTTCTTTTTCTTCTAAAAGTTTTGTAACCTCATCGAGACCTTTAGAATTGTTACATATGGATTTATTTGGTCCAACAAGAACAATAAGTCTTGGCAGAAAGAAATATGGACTTGTTATTGTTGATGATTTTACTCGATTTTGTTGGATATTATTCTTATCACACAAAGATGAGTCTTTTAAGTGCTTTAGAACCTTATCCGAAAGTTCTGAAATGAAAAGGAATGTCCATAGCCGATGTCGGGGAGTGACCATGGTGGAGAGTTCGAAAATGAAAAGTTTAGAGTATTCTGTGAGGAGAATAGAATTTCCCACAACTTCTCGGCCCCTAGAACTCCACAACAGAATGGAGTTGTTGAAAGGAAGAATAGGACGATTCAAGAGATGGCAAGGACCATGCTATGTGAGATGAATCTTCCTAAGTATTTCTAGGAAGAATCTGTGAATACAGCATGCTATATTCAGAATAGAATTATGTTGCGACCCATGTTGAAGAAGACTCCTTATGAGTTATGGAATGGAAGAAGACCAAGCATATCTTACTTTCATCCATTCGGGTGCAAATGTTCCATTACGAATAATGAAAGAGTTGTTGGATAAATTCGATTCAAGACTATCCAGAATCTTTCTAGGCTACTCATCATCGTTTAAGGCATTTCGAGTTTACAACCTTACTTCAAAGATCGTGAAGAGACCATCCATGTCAAGTTTGATGATAGCTCTCAACCCCATAAGGAAGATGACATGGAGAATGAAGGTCCTTCAAAGAACTCAGATGATACCTCAGAAACTCCTTCATCAGACACTCATGAGAACAAAATTGAGGATATTCCAGAAACTATTGAACTAAGACGAAATTGGAAGTATAAAAATTCTCATCCAGAAGAGTTAATTATTGGTGAGACCTCAGAAGGAGTTAGGACAAGGTCCAGATTCAGAAGAGAAGCTAATGTAGCTTTTATCTCTGAAGTAGAGCCTAAGAAGGTTGAGGAAGCTCTTCAAGACGAAGCTTGGGTGTTAGCCATACAAGAGGAGCTGAATCAATTTACTACCTAAGAAATCCATTATAGGAACCAGATGGGTTTTTAAGAATAAGTTAGACGAATCAGGAAGAGTGAGTCGAAATAAGGCTAGATTAGTAGCACAAGGCTATAATCGTGAAGAAGGAATAAACTACATGAAACATATGCTCGATGGCGAGACTTGAAGCTATAAGGATTTTGTTGGCATATGCGATCTGTCATGATATAAAGTTGTTTCAGATGGATGTGAAGAGTGCATTTCTAAATAGCTTTATAGATGAAGAGGTGTATGTGAAACAACCACCTGGCTTCGAAGATGTTAAAAACCCAGACTATGTCTATAAACTTCATAAAGCCTTATACGGCTTGAAGCAAGCTCCTAGAGCTTGGTATGATCGTCTGATACCTTTTAATAGAAAATGGTTTGATGAGGTCAAGTTGATAAGACGCTCTTTAGGAAGAATTTTCAGAATAATTTTATCTTAGTACAGATCTACGTTGATGATATCATTTTTGGTGCTACTTCAAAAGAGTTGTGCTTGAAGTTTGAGTATTGGACCCCGAATCTTTTTGGTAAGCTAGGATTATTAAATAAGGATTTTTGAATGATTATTCATGAGTAAAGAAGTTAAGAATTCTTGAAATTGAAATGAAATGGAAGATATGGTTTAAATACGAGATGGATTAATGGGGAATTAATTGACATGTTAATATGCTTAAGGTAAGGTGTCATGAAATTAGGTGGCATGATTTAATGGAATTCCATTATTGTATTTTGTGGACTTAATTAGCATGTTAAGGAAATTTAATTAACATGTTGATTAGACTAAGACTATATGACATGGATTAAGTGTATTAAGGTGTTATGAAGGTTGTAAATGTATTAAGGGTTAAATGGGCCTTGGACTCAAGTTTGGCTTAAGTGGTGATATAAAAAGAAGAGGATTAAAAGAGAGTAATGAGTTAGGTGGCATGAATTAATACAATTAAATGTGTTAGTTGAATTTACGAGTTTAGAGTTTAATTGGACCTAAGAGAATAATGGGCCTAAATCAAATGAAAAGAAGAAGAAATGGTTTGGATTTAAGTGATTTAGTAGGATGAGAAGAAAGAAGGAAGAATAAATTGGGCTTTGGGTCCAAATGAAATGAATAAAGAAGAGAGGGTAAATGAAATGGGCTTAAGTTGTAGTAGGAAAATAAGAAGGGAGGAATTAAATGAAGTGGACTTGGGCTTGAGTAGAAAGAGTTAAATGAAGAAGGAAGGAAGAAGAAAAGAATAGGAGTTTAAATGAGACATCTGGGCTTGAGTCCATGAAGTGGAAATTAAAAGGAGAAGAATGGAAACAAGATGAAGAAGGAAGGAATTGGGCTTAAGTGAAGATGGGTTTAAGTGAGTTGTAGGAGAGGAAGAGAAGTAGGCTTGGGTTTGGGCTTAAGTTAAATGAAGAAGGGAGTATAAAAGAAGATGAATTAAGTGAATTGGTAGGAAAAAGAAGAGAGAAAACGAAATTGAGAGGGAGAGAGGAGAGAAGTGTCGTAAATGGAGAAAGGAGGAGAAAGGAAAGAAGCTTGCTAGGGTTTGATTTTCTAAGAGAAAGAGTGAGAGTTTGAAGAAAGTCCAAGAAGAAAAAGTGTGGAGGAAGGCTAGAGCTTCATTTTGAACTAAGTCTTCACTTGGTTGGTGGAAGTTTAAGGTGAGTCATGAAGTTTTGTTAGAGGTTTTGCATGGGTTATGGTTGAGAAAGCCTAGAAAATGAATGGGTATTGTGATTCCAAGATAAATTTCATGATTTGTGTTCTTAGGATTGTTGCATTTTGGATGTCTTTTGATTTGAGAATTTTGTTGATTTTGAGGAAAATGGTGGGAGGCAAGAGGAAAGGAAAGCAAGGGAAGGTCATTGGAACAAGGTTTTCAAGCAAGGAATTATAAGGTAGGTTTTATGTTTATAGTTAAATAATGGGCCATTGACATAATTTTCAAAGAAATTAAGAATATAAAAATGTTTTCAAATTCATTGTTTTTGAATGCCTTGAGAAATTGCTATAATTGATGTGCAATGGTATGAATGATTTGAAAATGTTATGTGAATTGGATGATTGATGATTTGATATGTGAATGTGGATGTTATGTGATTTTGCTTGAGGAATGATGATGCATTGCATATGAAATGATTTATGAAAAATTTGCATGATTTATGCAAAACAAGATTTCCAAGATTTTTGCCTTTGGGCAATCAAGTTTCAAGACATGATTATATATTATGTGGGTTAGGTTAAGTCTACCCAAGAAACGTCTCGTGCACGATGACCATAAAGAAGCCTTCGCCCGACTGCCCGATTGTGGCATAGGATGATCCAAGAGACGGACTCCTAAAGATTTGCCCATATAGGCTCATTAAATGAGACTATATGGTTGCCAAGAATTGTGGACTTGCCAAACCATTATGTTGTGTTAGGTGATATGTGATATATGATGTGAATTGCGACAAGTTGAATTGCATTCATGATTTCATGAAAGTTTGAAAAATGAATGATTTGTGATTTCAAGAAAATGACAAGAGCTCTTAGTTTATGATTTTATGAACCTTTGAAAAATGAATGATTTGTGATTTCAAGAAAATGACAAGAGCTCTTAGTTTATGATTTCATGAACCTTTGAAAAATGAATGATTTGTGATTTCAAGAAAATGACAAGAGTTTTGAAGAAAACAATGTTTTATGATCCAAAGGAAATTAATACGGAAATGGACTTCTAAAACTGTTTTATTCATCATTTGGTTATAAGCATAGAACCTTCTGGGCTCCCCAAGCTCACCCCCCTATTTTTCCAATTTTCAGGTTTTTAGCAAGAAATCAAATGGAAGTGGATCAAGACAGATTGTGCTTGTTTTATTGTGTATTTGAAGTTTGGTTATGTAAATGTATAGTTGTAATTCATATGAGCAAGTGAATAAGGTAAATGAGATATTGTTATTGGTCTTGGAAATTTGGCTAGGAAATGCCAATGAAATTGTAAAACTCTTATGTATGATGATTAATGCAATATGGACATGAGTATGGTTGTGAATGTACAATTGTATCATTGTATAGCTTGGATATGATTAGATGATTAAGAGTGTGGTGGTTGCCTTGAATTGAGTTTGGAGTTACTCTTGGGATTAAGTTATGTTATATGAGGTTGCATGTTGAGTTTTATGCAGGTGGAAGTATTAGAATTGAAAATTTGTTAGTTGCATTTTCAAGGGAAGTGCTGTCAAATTTTCCTAAAATTTGACAAAACTTCGCTTCAGTTTTAGACCCTATTAGAGATTGATTTAGATCGGGAAGTTTTCGTGAAGATTGTAGTAGAAGTTCAGATCTTTCTAAGGGTATATCATTTGTCTCATTTGGACTTAGGGTTAAAAAGTTATGAGGTGAAGAACACATTCGATTCTTCGTTCATGTCTTGTTACATTGGTCTTTAATGAGTAGTGTCCTTTGAGTGGCTTTTTGCCTTGATTAATGATGGAATTAGCATTTGCATCCTTCATGAGATTTGTAGTTTGTTTTGTTATCTTTCCATGGAGGTATAGTATGCACATATTGGAGCTAGGAATAAGGAGTTATGAGGGTTGAAAGATGATAGTCTCAAGTGAATTGAAGTTGGTTTTAAGATTTGGAGTTTTGGAAAAATGGCGTGTCCGTTAAACGGACATGGAAGTTCGTTTAACGGACAGCTACGGGTCAAAAGGACCCCTTGTTATGTGTATGTCCGTTAGACGGACACGGATGTCCGTTAAACGGACTTTCTCGGACGAATTGGCACACTTTTGGCCGTATGTGTCCGTTAAACGGACAGCTACGGGTCACTTGGAGAAACATGCGTTTTTTACCAGTTTTGAGGCCGAATCTCGCTTCAAGGCCTCTAATACGAGTTGTAGATCTTGATGTTATCTTGCAAATGGCGTACAAACGAAGTCATTTGCATAATTTTATAAAAAGTTATGGAAATCGCGCCAAAAGAGTTTCAATTGGATTTTGAAAGTGAGCATGGTCCATTGTTTTGGGCATAAATCCCTCATACGACCTCCAATTGAGGTGAGGCTTGAACCATTGGATTTATAAGAGATATATCTTCCTTGATAAAAAAATTGTTATTATTTGGAGTTAAATTGAGAAAGTTTGCATCAAAGTAAGTTAAAGGCCGGTTAAGAGGGCATGTTTCCGGTATGAACTCTTTTAGGCTTTTGGAGTGTATCTTGAGTTATATAACTCCAATTGAAGCAATTCTTGTCTTAAATTAAACAAGAGTCATAAGGCTATGATTTACAAGAGAATTTCGAATGAATTTAAGATATTGAGTTTTTCAAATTCGGTGAACGCGTAGTGGAAATAAGTTCAAGTATGATGATTAGGTACATGGGCACACTAAGGGACTTTGGTAAGTAAATATTGGGGCGTTTGAGCATGAGAATGAATTCATGATGTCTTTAAGGGTTCAAGGGATTAAGAATGAAAAAAAAAATATAACCCTTCAAAGTAATACGCACGCTCAGGTTTCACGATTTTAAGCAAGAGATTTGGGTTCCGAAAACGGGATCCAACAGTCGGGATCCGATCTCCGAGTCGGGTTCCGACAGATGATATGTGTTTGTGTATCACTGGATCTAGTCTAGTTTTATCTGTATTATTTTAATTCTCCATCTGAATAATTTAATTAGGGACATGGACTAGTTGTAATGGTTTTTTCAATTATAATAGTTGTATGGCATGTTTCTCCCATCGAATAGTGCATGTCAGTTATTTTACTATTTATGCATAACATATGATTAGTTTAATTCTCCCATCGAGGTTGTTGTTCATGAATGTCAGATATGCATAAGTGAATTTTAAGGTCATATTTGTTTTATTCAATTATGTGTTAAAATTTAGAAAATTTATTTTGTTATTATGCTTAATCATGGCGCCCCTTATCAGAGTATACACCGACGCCTGTAGGTCGTACCGATGCATAACCTACGATGAGGGTGCACTACGATTCGATCATTTTTATAAACCTCATGGCATCAATATAATGAAGCAATAATATCAAATTCACTAAATTTTAAAACTAAGAGATACTTTCCATTCATTTCATAAAACCATAAGTACACCATTTGGTCATATTTACAACTGTACAAGCCCAAAATAAACAGTAGCAACTCCTAACTAGGTCATCCCCAAAATATCCCAAAAGACTCCCAGCTGACCGACCTGTGGGCCATGCTCCTCTCGTCGGCACACACACAGCAGGAAAAGTCTCATTGACTGGAGCTAGGAGTCAAACTATCGCTGTCCTGAAAAATAAATGCAATGTTGGGTGAGTTTGCGAACTCAGTGAGAAACCATCATCGATGGTCCACCCAACTCATGCATATTTAAAACAATCACACAATATCGTATACCATCATAACTAAGAATCACATGCATTCAAATCTCACGATTATTAGGCGGTACACCTTTCATACAATTCACATTTAAACATTCATATATGCAATGTACATGTGACTCTTTCATTTTCTTTCTTTGTTGTGACCGTGCGCCTGAGCTCATATACGTTGAGCCATTGGCTCTGAAAACATTGGGCTCAAAAGCCCTAATACGTTGAGCATAAAGCTCTAAAAATTGTTGGGCACGAAGCCCTGTGCGTTGAGCTTAAAGCTCTGAATACGGTAGCTGTACCGGTCACAACTGCCTTTATCTGATCATGCATTATGGCATGAATGCACATGTTCCCCAAATTTCACTAATCGTAGCACAACCTAATATCACTATCCAATTTGCATTTAAAACCACTTATGAACAGTTTATACACAATTAACACTTCTATAGCACCATCGAAATATTTCGAACATCTGTGGTCCGAAATCAATCAAAACAAACACATACAATCCATCCTTAACTCCACATGGCATAATTGCATAGAATTAAACACATATAGGTTGAGAAACCAACTAGGTTACTCACCTCGAACTTAGAAACTCTTTAGGGAAGTCTACGCCTCGTCGGACAATCGACGATCCACTCGAGCCTCTATAATAATCAAAATATAAATAACATTACTAATTATATCAATTCCAATACTCAATGATGCATATGTATCGAATAATGTACGTACTATACATTTTATGACATTTCCGTCACTAATCCGAATTTCCCCCAATCTCAATTCTCAATCCCGAATTCATAATCTCCAAATTGAATTTAATCCATAACCAATTGAATTATCAAATTCCTAAATCCCAATTTTAAAACCTCAAAATTCTCTAATTTAAACACATCATTTTTGGCCTAAAGAAGCGCCCTCGCCGCGGTGCCTGGTCCCTCGCCGCGGTGTGAAATCTTCTGCTCGTCACGACGTGCAGATGAAAATCCGCTCGCCGCGGCGCACACATCCACTCGTCGCAACGTGTGCCAGAACTCGGCTCGTCGCGACTAATATTTATTTATTCATCGCAACGTGCAAGAATGGGTGGCTCGCCGTGGCGTGTTCATCACACGTCGCGACGTGCGAACCCAGAAAAACCTCCGAAACCCAGAAATTTTTCATATCTTCTGATATAAATCCATCTAAATCCATTCTAAACACTCTAAAACAACATTCTACACTTAACACAACTCATTCCTAACCTTAAATCCACAAATCAACCATTATTCCACAAATACCCAAATCAAAATCAACAAAAATAACCATCGAAAACCCTAAATGCCAAATCCTCAAATATACAAATTAAATCATCCAAATAACTCTATAAATCAACCAATCAAACTATATAAGGCAAGAAAAAAATAACTTACTTGATTAAAACCTCAAATCTTCAAGGATCACACCAAACTCCAACTCACACACCCACGACAATCACCCAAGCAAAACTCATTTTCAATTCTTCTTTACCCACTCCAAAGCAACAAGTCGATTCAAGGCAAAGGAAAGGAACAAATGGCAAGAAGGAATCAAGAAGCAAATCAAATAAGGATCCACGATGATGGAAGAAGGAAGAAGATGTTTCTGTCAAAAGCAAGAAGAAATCGTGGAGCAAAATTTCAAAGGTTAGGCTTTATATATTAAGGGATTAATAAGGCTTGTTTGGCAAATTTAATTGCCACAAGTCCGATACGAACAACCTCAAGACAGTTTCCAATTCTAATTTATCCCGAATTCCATTAACTATGAATAATAACTCCAAAAATCATAACTCCAATTATTTCATACAAATTTTCAATCAATCTCGGAACCGAAACTCAATTAATCAGTCAACAGTAAATTTTTCGGTCCGGACCTAATACTTCGAAAATTCTAGAAAAATTCCTATAAATCCTCAAAAATAGAAAACTCGTAATCGCATATTCTAATTTCATAATTCAATTTCCTAACTTTCATTTCTAACTCAAAATTCAATTCTCGAACCTAATTTGACCTAATTATCACACATGTCCTAATCATCTCCAAATCCAAGTTATCCAAAATCAAACTGGAAACATGTCATACATGTATGTACGTACGAATACCAGTACAATCATTGCCAATTATACATAATTCAATAATGCATGCACATACAAAATACGTATGAAATGAATTGTAGCCATCTCATCGGTGATAGGATGTTACAATTTTCCCCTCCTAATAAAAATTTCGTCCTGAAATTTCTTACCTAACTGATCGAACAGATGAGGGTACTGCCTCCTCATGTGCTCCTCAGTCTCCCATGTCACCTCCTCAAATGAGTGATTCTTTCAAAGGACTTTTACTAATGGAATAACCCTGGATCTCAACTGCTTGACCCGCGATCCAATAATCTGCACCGGCTCCTCAACATAACTCAGATCACTAGCTATCTCAATATCCTGAGCCGGAATCACATGAGTCGGGTCTGATCTATACCGTCTTAGCATACTCACATGGAACACATTATGAAGTTGAAACATCTCACTCGGCAACGCCAATCTATAGGCCAACGGTCCTATCCTCTCAGTAATCTCATACGGACCGATATACCGAGGACTCAACTTGTCCTTACGGCCAAATCGGAGAACTCCTCTCCACGGAGACACTCTGAGGAACACTCTATCACCCACAGCATACTCCATCTCTCTCCGATGCTGATCTACATAACTCTTTTGCCTATCCTGAGCCGCCTTGATGCGACTCCGAATCAGCTGTACCTTATCAACAGTGTCCTGGATTAGCTCGAGATCCTCTAACATCCTCATACCCTCTTCATCCCAATAAAGAGGGGACCTGCACGGTCGTCCATACAATTCCTCATATGGTGTCATCCCAATCTTTGCTCATGCGATTATTATCATGAACTCAACCAGAGGCAAATCGATCCCACGCACCTCGGAACTCCAATACACAGTGCTCTTAACATATCCTCAGCAATCTGAATAGTCCTCTCTCTCGCCCATCATGCGAGGATGAAGCAGCAGGTCTTTGAAGTTCAATCTTGTACCCATAACCGACTGCAAACTCCTCCAGAACCTCGAAGTAAACCTGGGATCCCTATCTGACACTATCGATACTGGGACCCCATGCAGTCGAACTATCTCTGCCACATACTTCTGGGCCAACTGATCGATGGTATTGCTCTCCCTCACTAGCAAAAAGTGAGCTGATTTAGTCAACCGGTCCACTACGACCCAGATAGCATCATACTGCCTCGGCGTCCTAGGCAATCCCATAATAAAATTCATCGTAATGCGCTCCCATTTCCACTCCGGAATGGGTAACGAATGCAACCTCCCAACTGGAGCCTGGTGCTCAGCCTTAACCTGCTGGCACGTCAGACACCGAGAAACAAACTCCGCCATATGCCTCTTCATACCTGGCCACCAGAAATGCAACTTAAGAGTGCGATAAATCTTGGTGACACCAGGATGCATGACATAAGCATCCAAATGGGCCTCCTCCAAGATCTCATGCCTCAGATCATCTACATCCGGAACACACAACCTCTGACACATCCAAAGAGTCCCATCTCTCAACTCAAACTCAGACAGCCATCCAGATCTGACTCTATCCATCAATCTCACCAACACTGGATCCCGATCCTGCACTCTCCTAATCCGATCATGCAATACCGGCCTGAGTCTTAAAGTAGCAATCAGAGCTCCATCCTGAGTTAAATCCATCTGCACATTCAGAGCTCTCAACTGAACCAAGCACGGTAACCTCGAAACCTGAATCTGAGCTGCACTACCATGCGATCTCCTACTCAATACATCTACCACCACATTGGCCTTCCCGGGGTGGTACTCGATAGTGCAGTCGTAATCCTTAAGTAACTCTAACCATCTCCTCTGCCTCAGATTCAGCTCTCGCTGACTCAACAAATACCGCAAACTCTTATGATCAGTGAAGATCTAGAACGTCTCCCCATAAAAATAATGTCTCCAGATCTTCAAAGCAAACACAACTGCTGCTAACTCCAAATCGTGCACTGGATAATTAATCTCATGGGATCTCAACTGTCTTGAAGCATATGCTATAACTCTCCCATGTTGCATCAGCACACAGTCTAAACCCTGCTGCGAAGCATCACTAAACACCTTAAAGCCTCCTACTCCGAAAGGCAAAGCTAACACCGGCGCCGAAGTCAACCGATGTATCAACTCCTCAAAACTCCTCTGGCACTCATCCGTCCATCTAAAGGTCACACCCTTCCTCAGAAGTCTTGTCAAAGGGGCTAAGATCACAGAAAACCCCTCGACAAACCTCCGGTAATAGCTTGCCAATCCGAGGAAACTCCTCAACTCTGACACGTTCCTCGGAATCTCCCAACTCCTCACTGCCTCAATCTTGTGAGGATCCACCCGGATACCCTCACCAGATACAATGTGGCCTAAAAATACCACCTCATCCAGCCAAAATTCACACTTAGTGAATTTGGCATACAACTGCCTATCTCTCATAATCTGCAGCACTATCCTCATATGCTCCCCATGCTCCTGTCTAGTCCTCGAATACACCAAAATATCATCGATAAACACAATCACGAACTGATCTAGGTAGGGCTGAAAGACTCTATTCATCAAGGCCATGAAGGCTACCGGGGCATTAGTCAACCCGAACGGCATTACTAAGAACTCAAAATGCCCATATCTGCTCCTAAAAGCACTCTTAGGCACATCGGCCTCTGCGATTCTCAACTGATAGTATCTGGATCTCAAATCCAACTTGGTAAACACTTGAGCTCCCTGTAACTGATCAAATAAATCATCGATCCTAGGCAGTGGGTACTTATTCTTAACTGTAACCCGATTCAGCTGTCTATAATCGATGCACAACCTCAAAGTCTCGTCCTTCTTCTTCACAGATAACACCGGAGCTCCCCACGGCGAAACACTCGACCTGATAAATCCCTTATCCAACAACTCCTACAGCTAAGCCTTAAGCTCCCTCAGTTCCACCGGTGCCATCCTATACGGAGGTATCGATATAGGAGCGGTACCTGGAATGAGGTCAATCTCAAACTTTGTCTCCCGATCCGGCGGCAAATCTGGTAACTCCTCGGGAAACACATGTGGAAATTCCCTGATCACGGGAACATCTTGCAAACTCTGTTGCACTCTGGAATCCACCACATGCGCCAAATAGGCCTCACAACCCCCTCGCATTAATCTTAGAGCACTCATGAACAAAATCATCTGGCGAGCCTTTGCGACTAACACCTCAAATCTGACCTAGGCCAGAGACTCCAAAACGACCTCCTTGGTATAACAATCCATAATAGCCCTATGGGCAGTGAGCCAGTCCATCCCCAAAATCAAATCAATCTCCCGAAGGGGCAACACAATCAGGTCTGTACTCAACTCCGACTGATCAATCATAATCGGACACCCCTTGCAGACCTCTGCCAGAACTGTAGTACTGCCTAGAGGCGTACTCACCTCTAACCCATACTGTAACATCTCCCTATCTACATGCAATCTACATGCCACATGCAGTGCAATAAAAGAATGCGTGGACCCTGGATCTATCAATGCATAAATCTCAATGCCAGATATCAGAAGCAAACCTGCAACCACATCTGGAGAATCCTGGGCCTCCTGTCTAGTCATGGCGTAGACCCTGGCCTGGGACTGCGGCCTGCTGCCTCGTCTCTCGGTCCCCACAAATGAATCTCCACCTCTACCTCGGGCTCTGTCTCGGCCCCTGAATCCAGGTCCACCGCTACGGCTCTGCTGCACCGTCGAACTACTACCAGCTCTCCCACTAGCAGCTGACTGCACTCCCAAAGTCAGAGGACAACTCCGAATCATATGATCCATCGAATCGCATGCTAGACAGGCCCCTGTCACTCTCTAGCACTCTCCACTGTGCCTCTTATCACAATGTACACAAACTGGCACGTCCTATCCTGCTCTTCTGCCACTACTACTACCACTACCAATATGCCCAAATCTCCCCCTCTGCACAGAACCCGACTGTCTAAATCCCCCTGCTGATCTGAACCTGCTCTGGCGTCTGCTCAAGCTCTTACCAGAGCTACCTTGACTGTCACTAGATCTGTTGCCTCCTAATCCTTGACCAGTCTCAGCTTGACTCTGTCTCAAGAGCTGCTCAATCCTCACTGCAGCTGCTCTCAACTCGAAAAAGATGCCCATATCTGACCAGGCTAACCTGGTACGAATCTCCAGATTAAGCCCTCCCTCGAATCTTCGGCACCTATCAGCCTTAGAGGCAATCAAAACATACGCATATACTGACAGCTCATTGAACCTAACCTCATAATCGGCCACTGACATCGACCCCTGTCTCAGCTCAAAGAACTCCTGCATCTTCATTTCCAAGTAGACCTTGGGCAAGAAATTATCCCAAAAGGCTCTCAGAAAATCTGCCCAAGTCAACACACAAGGTCTGGTGGAACTACCCGGAACAGTCTTCTACCACTTATAAGCTGGACCCTGTAGCAAAGACACGACATAATCAAATCTCTCCTCAAGCTCGCAATCCATCTGCTCGAGGACTCGCTCGGTCTTCTCCAACCATCCCTCAGCCTCGGTCTCGTGCATCTTGCCATAGAAATCCTACTCCACCTTACACGCAGACGATCATACCTCCGCTCCCGTCTCATGGGAACTCTAGGAGGCTGCTCCTCATACAGAGGCACTGAAGACTCCCTACTCGCTCCGAACGATCCTTGGTCAGCTGGTTGATCTACCTGATCACCAAGAACGGATGACCTACAATAAAACCACAAACTTGATGAACTTCTGCTTTTCTTATCATAATTCAAGCCTAAAATATACTATGTCCAAAAGATGCCAAACCATGCTTTGATACCACCTAATGTAGCGCCCCCTTACCGTAGAGTATACACCGGGACGCCCGTAGGCCGTACCTGTTAGAGTAGTGCCCTGAAGGCAATCGCCTTTAGTGCATTTTGTACAAAGTTGTGTACATACTTTATGAATAAATAAAGAAAGGAATATTTCATTAACTTGCTGTTCATTATTTATGAACTGATATTGATCTATAAGCAAATTAATGAAGTCCATGATATATGACATAGCATGAAGGAAATTATGATGTGATCATACTACTGAGATTCTTATCATGTGTAATTATGTCATATCTAAATTATCCTAGTCATAGGATTCTGGCTGGACATCGATGTCCGGAGAGACTAACACATCTCAAGCTCCTTGATTTGATCTAGCGATGGATCTCGGAAAATCGTAAATATGAGATATTTAGGGTTGAGATGTGGATGATTACTAAAGTAGTAAGTACATTGGATGACTGCTATGAGATCATCACATGGATGTCCTATTCTAATGTCGGTGATAATCTCATCATAGCAATGGTGCAAGTATCCTTAGACTTGAGGTGCTTAAGGATATCTTGAATCTTGATTCGTGCTTTGACTCAATTCCTTGTTGCCTTCGAGGTCGCTCATAGGGTGGTGATTGGGTGCGACTTGAGGTATTGAAGGTAATTGAGTAGCTAATAGAGGATTCACCACTGTGATACCGAAGATGATACCCATGGCCTATTATCGGGGTCATTACTTGAAAGTCTCGGTCGGAGCATATATGTCATGAAGAATGTCTTCATTGACATATAAAGTAATGAGTCCCGTGACAAGAACTGAAATCACTTGGACTAGATTTGACATAGTCGGTCTAGTAAAGAGTTGACACATTGCCCATACTCATAACCAAGTGGGGTATAGCATGGTGAAAGGACTAATTGCACGGTAATTGTCTATGAAAAGGTTCGTGATATGGTTCATGATGAATACATGTTCATTCGTCAAACCAATTACTTTCCGGTCAATTGGGGGTCATGATGTGTTGCTAGATACTGCTCATGACTTGCTCAGATTAAGTGTTAATATAAGTGGCCAACATAACCGGGAACCTAATGGGTCATACGCATAAGAGTGTCTCGGAGAATTCGTAAAATAGTTTTGGACAGAGTTCCAATATATGGAGAGCAAAAGGATTAAATGGATCCCGATGAGATCGAGATATGTCCCGATGAGATCGCGACATTGATATTGTTGAAAAAAGTTTTCGAGGGTTTTTCCCATACCGGGATCCAGTAGGCCGGTAGAACCGACCCCAGTGTGACTGGACCACTTCAGCATTTATTTATATATATATATATAATTAATTAATTAAAGAATTAATTAATTAATATATATATATAAGTGTTAACGTGTAGGATGGAGGAAGATAAAGCTTATCTTAACTATATATATATATATATATGGTTAACGTGGAAAGTAGCATTTAATGTCTTTTAATGAGTAAAAGACAAATGGCATAGAATAGTTGATACTCGTTGGTTTATAAAGACCAAATGAAAGATTAAGAAAAAGATGGATAATCGTTGGTTTTAGGGAGAAGAAAGAGTTTCTTTCTCCATTTTTTTCATACGATCATCTTCATCATCTCTTCATCTTTCAAGCCTCTTCATCTCCTCTCCATCGTTGGTTTCCAAGCTCTCCAAGGACAAAGGTAAGAGCTAGCACTCTTTAATTTGTTCTAACTATTCCCGGGTCAAAGGATTTATCCCGGTTAGGTTCTCCGATCTCTGCGTGGATACCGTTAGAGACGGTCTCCTTTGGCCGTTATGGTTTGAGTTTGTTGTATAGACACATGGATCCTGGCTTTCGGGAATGTCCCGGAAGAAAAATTTTTGTTTTCCGATCCGTGGACATGTGATGCTCACACCGGGATTTTCCTACAGTAGTATCAGAGCCACTTGTGTCGTATATAACGAAGAAACCATGACTAGGTCGGAGTTGGCTATTGCTTGTGATGATGATGCATGTTGATTGTGTGAATTTCGAATTCAGTATAGAAATATTGTTTTCAAAATTTTCTTGACCAGATATGTTCACAAGATGTTTTTTCATATGTCTGTGGAAGCTCGTAATTTATCAATGTGATTTGATATGGTTTTGCTAATTTATTCCCTAATGTTCTGGTTGCTGTCTTTGTGCACATTCAATGAACAGGCATGCTTATAAATTCGAGAATAAATTGTAGAATTTTTTTTTTCGGATTTTCTTTCACCAACATGTCTCTAAGATGTTTATGAATGTCTATGAGAATGGAAAAATGTTTTCGAGGTGATTTACTATTTATTTCAGAATTTAGTGTGTGCTGCTGGGAATAACTGTGTTGAGGAACACAGATTTTACATTGGCTTTGTTGCTGAGTTTGGATGAGTTTTTGATGGAAATAAATCCTGAAAAAAATTCATGGAACATATTGTGAACATTTTGTAACCTCTGTAATTTTCTAATAATTTATTGAAATTGTTTCAATGAGTTTTTCAAGCAAAACACAGAACTTGACAGTTTTGAGAAAGTTGCTGGAGCTGTTTTGTTTGGAATGATAAATTGTGTATTTCTCAATTCCAATGCCTTGGATCATTTTTAATGTGATTAAAAATATTTTATATTGATTTTGTATGCTTTCCAAATTGAATTTATTGAAATTGGGTTTCCAAAAATTTTCGGATGTCAAATATGTCACATTAGCGTCTCGTTAGTGTATTTCGTTGTCTTGATTATTTTGGCCGTCACAAATTTTGTGACCAGTGCCGAAGTAGTCTTGATAAAGTTTAGACTACCTAGAGATACTTAGGGTAATAGTTTGATATTCTTAAATTATTTGGAAATCTAAATGAATAAGAGTGTATTCATCAATTTCAAGTTTTTCATGTATAGTTTGACTATATATGGTAAGCAACAATGAAAGTGTTTCATTGGTACATCAAGGTAAAGTGTATTACACTTGGTATTGAGAATTGGAACTGCACGGATTGAGACATTAGTCGATTAGATAGCAATTCCACATGGATAAGTCGACTAATAAAGATACAAGTCGACTTGTCCGTGCACTGTAGATGCATAAGTCGACTTACACAATGGTACAAGTCGACTTGTTCGTGCACAGCTGCATAAGTAGACTTACACATGCACAAGTTGACTTACACACTAGCATAAGTCGACTTTCACATACACAAGTCGACTTACAACATGCAAAGGTGGGATGATGGATGGTTTTGGGTATAGACTCAATGTGATTGATGAAATACCCTAAATCATTCCATATAGTCTTGGTGACTATAATCTTACGGCTTGGAGGAGAAGAAGATGAGACCTGAAAACCCTCACACATCATATGAAAACTAACGCCTTTCATTAATATGGGGAGAACCAGAGTTCTTATAGAGTTGGGTTGTTGGGTAAACCCAAGCTCACTCTATACGGATATGTTCGAACCATGAAAATAAAATTTTCAGATTAATGGGTCGGTTTTCACTAGAAGCGTTGATTTGTTGAGTAAACTCAAGGTCAACGTGGACAGAGGCAAAATTGGGTAGTGTACATTAGATGTACGCGCATAAAGAGTTGATAACCCAATGTGTGAGCATACATCACGAGTTGATAGCACTAGTCGATAGTTGCATCTATGAAGCAAATGGTATGACCGATACCTGCCGATAGATCTAAGGTGGCTTGTTGGGTAGACCCAAGGTAATTTTAGTAATGTCAGAAATCTATGATGCAATTGGTATGACCGATACCTACCGATTGACCTAAGGTGGCTTGTTGGGTAAACCCAAGGTCATTTTAGTAATGTCGGATATCGACCCACTAGGACATTTTGTCATAATGTTTCTTGGATTTGTACTGAGGGTTATGGATTCTTTGAAACTAGTGGGAGCCATATGCATGTCATGCAAGTCCTTATGATCATGCTTGTAATTCTATTCTAACATTCTTTCTCTCTTTCCCTATAGGTTATTGAAGATGACTTCAAGTGTGAACTTGCGCTCGCTTATGGACTCCAACAAATTAACTGGACCTAACTTTCTAGATTGGCTGAGAAATTTGAGAATTGTTCTCAGGTCAGAGGAACTGGGATATTTCCTAGATGTTCCACTTCCTGATCCACCTGCTGCTGATGCTTCTGATGAGGATCAGAAAGCATATCGTAAGCATCTTAAAGACAGTGATATGGCTACCTGCATTATGCTTGCTTTGATGTCACCAGAGCTGCAGAAGCAACATGAGTCTATGGATGCTAATACCATAGTGTTTCATCTTAGGGAATTGTTTGATGAGCAAGCTCGGTCTGAAAGGTTCGAGACCTTGAGACTACTCTTCACTACTAAGATGACTCGGGTTCATCTGCGGTCAAGATGCAATGCAAGATGAATGGGTATATTGAGAGGTTGGCTGTCTTAGGTTTTGTTATGGATTATGAATTAAGTGTTGACTTAATTCGGTTGGATGTCGATAGTTATTCACGGTTTGTGTTAAACTATCGGATGAACCAAATATCCACGACAATCCACGAGTTGATCAATCTGCTCAAGACGATGAAACAAGCTATTAAGAAGGATAGCAAGCAAGTGCTTATGGTGGACTCTTCTTCTGGTTCCAAGAAAAGAAGTCAAGAAGAAAAGGTCTAAGAAACCGAAAGGAAGTCTAGCGAAGAAGAAAACCAAAGCGCACCAAAGGAACTTGCTTCCATTGTGGCAAGGCCGCCACCTGAGCGGGCTATAAAGTCTATCTGGAAGAATTGAAGCGAAGAAGGCATCAGATGCCTCGACTTCTTCAGGTATGTTTATCATTGAGGTTAATACTGTTTCTGACCATAACATATGGGTATTAGATACCGGTTGTGGCTCACACATATTGTAACATCCCCTCTCCTATAGGAAAGGGTATTTTAGTAATTGGGACGGGTTCGGGATATTAAATTATATCTCGGCATGCGATCTGACATATAGCCTTCGATTAATGATTGGTTGCACATGCACATAGTATACATGCATTTATGACATTTTCCGGTTTAGGTTTTAAATTGAACTTCTGTGTGAAATTAATGGGATAATCGAGTTTGAAAAATTATTTAGACTACTCCATAAATCGTTTTACATTTTTAGGAATTTTTAGGAATTTTTCTGGATTTTTTCGGAGACAATTCCCGGACCGGCAAAATCACCAATTGGCGAACCGGTCGATTCTCGGTAGCAAAAATTGCTACCCACTGGCACTGTAATATTGAGTATTTTATTTTGGGGCTGAAAGTAGGGTCATTGGAGTTAATTGGAGTAAAATTTTGATCTAGATTAAACAAATGATACTTTGACTTTTCTTATAATAATAAACCAATCAAATTTTGCCATTTAAAAGGCTACATTAAATGCTCCTCTTCACTCTCTCTCGGATATGTATGTGTTTAAAGGAAAGAAAGATGAAATTGTAAGGCTTTTGTTACTCTCCACCCGAAACACACTTCTCCTCCATCAAAACCATCGATTTTTGCACTCTTCTTTCTACTTTCTCCACAACTTCAAGCTATCTCTTATTCCATCAAAGCTTGAAGATGAGCTTTGTACATACTTGAGAAGGGAAGGTGGTTGGTACTTTGGTGGGTGTAGGAGTTAGAAGTTGGTTATTGAAGTTTTGAAGGAGGTTCTAAATTAGGTAAGTTTTCATTTAAGTTTTGATCTTTAAATGGTGTATTTACATGGAATTAAATGCCATGATAGTGAGGGGTGATTAATAAGAGGTTTAGGGCATGTATTAGGTTCATGTAGGCATTAAAGTAATGACTAATATGGTTGGAAGAAATGGGTTTAAGGCTAGGTGATGTTGAGTGGAAAGTAGTGATATGTTTAGATTTTGAATTGAATAAGGATAATTATTTGAGTATTTGAATTGAGGAATTTAATGCTGCCAATTTTTCAGTATTAGCCCTAGTATATGTATGACTGTATTAATATTTAATTTGTATTTATTTTGATGTCTAGTGATGTGAAAAAGGCATTGGAAGTGGTTGAACTAAGGTTAACCTTAAATCTGGAAAATTGGAATTATAAGTGATGTTACTCTTTTGTTCATAATTTATTGTGTAATAATGCAAATGAGGTAAGGTCAGTGGCCACTGAAACTTTGGGATGTTGGCTTCAATTTAGTGTGAAATAGGTGTTGTTAAATTTCAATGATAGAAGGGTGAATTTTTGAATGGAAAGTTACTGTTCCATTGCCTGTGAACAGTAACCGCAACCATGACATCTGAGTTTTGTTGATTTTATGAATTAATTGAGATGGAATTAGGAAAATGGTCTTCATGGAAGTTGTGGAATATTGAATTATCTTTCCATTTCTACTGATCTTGCTATTTTTAGAATTGTATATTGGGAGATATGAATTGATTACTAATGACTGGTTTTGAGCATTTTGGATGAAACCTAGCTTAAGTGTGATTTTGTGAGTTTACTGATTGGAGGCAATTTTAACATTTTATGTGGACTGAATTGGTGTGAGTGAGCTTCTGAAAAGTTGTAGAGGAAGAGATTACCTTGAAATTGATATTTGGTGTGTAATTTTTAGAAGTCAGAATTGGGAGTTATGATTTTTCAAAAATGAACCCTACATTAGGTTAAGAATGGCTGATCATAACAGTAGCTTCCATAACAGTTTTGAAATTGATAGAGATCGAATTGGATGAAGAGTGCTTCATGAAAAATGAAGCTTATGACGTTATCTTTACAGGGATATAAAGTTCTGATTTTATTGACTTGTATACTGGAAGTTATGCTTCTTGTAAGGTTACTGTCCAAATTGTAGGATTTCAGGTACAGTAACATTAGATGAATTAATTGACTTATTTAGCAATATAATTTGATGTTGGATCGTTCATGAAAGTTGTTGAGGACATTTTGAACTTATTGACCATATTTTTGAGGTAATTTATTACTGAAGAATCAATGAGTTATGAAATTGCCAATGTACTGCCCTGTGTTAATGGGAATTGAGTAGGCAGAAGGTTTGATGGGATATTTGACACCCTTAGGGTTGGAATTGATTTTTATGGACTTCTTGAAAATTGTAGAGCTTTTCATAAGCTTTCCAACAAGGTATAGTTTGCATTTTTCAGAAATGTGTAGAAAGAGTTATGGGTGTTGGAAGTTTGGTTGGAAATCAGAAAAAAAGGGGGGAAATAAGGGTTATTTATAAAAATATAAATTGTTGAGTTTTGGGTTCTTTCGTGAATAACTTTTCCGTCCGATGTCCGATTGACTTGATTCCAGAGGCATCGGATTCTTTGAATATTTAATTTCATTTTATGAGAAAACGGAATTTTAGGCGGAATTTGACGTAGCCCCTATTGATTTTAACATGTGAACCATCGTTTTATTTAATTGGGGACCTATAGAGGTCCGATTGGCGCCGTCGTCGGCCTATAGATTTCTAATTTTGATAGAATTTTATTATGGGAAAATATTGGATTAGGGCGGGTTTGCCATGAACATGCATTATACACATTTTACCGATTTCATGTGCATTATTTAGTCATTTCAAGTATCTGATGGTAATGGCTATTCATTTAATGTGCTATAGAGGCTCAAGTGGACCGTCGTTCCACGGACTTGGCAGAGACTTCCGGCACTAGCGTGGAAGTTATTAGGTGAGTAACCTAGTTGGTTATTCCAATCTATGTGTTAATCGTGATTTGATTGCCTACGGGATTACGTGGATTATATTCAGAAATTGGCGCCTACGGAGATTATGTGGTTATATATGGCCCAATTGACTGTGAAATAAGCATTAGGCAACTGTTAATTGGATTGTATGATTATATTGTGTATTTGGACTGTGTATTACCATGTTTGCTGATATGGGACATGTGCATTCATGCACAACTGCATCACACTGTTAAAAGGAAAATTGTGAACCGAGACGCCATCAGATTTGAACCGAGCCTAGAGCTCGATATCTCGAACCGAGCCTTGAGCTCGACGGGAGATAATTCTCCCCAGACGCGTCTATACTGATCACTGTTATGCGCTCGGTCACAATACTGAAATGAACTGGAAAAGAGTCACATGTGCATTGCATACCGGATTGAATGTTTGGCAATATTGTTAATCGGGTGAGTATTCTATTACTTCAGGATCGTAATTGTACGATAACCGTATCAATGTTGTGTTTTGTTTAATTATCGCGTATATCTTTGTTTCATGCTTATATGATGCATGAATTGGGAGAACCATCGATGATGGCTTCTCATTGAGTTATAAACTCATCCAAAATTGCAATTTATTTTTCGTGCCTAAGCGTAGGCAGATAGCTCCTCGGAATTGTAGAGTATCTTGTGGATTGGCGATAGAAGCAATGGCTCAAAGGTCGGTCACCGGGCTTTCTTTTGGAGACTTATAGTTAGATCTGCTTCTTATGCAGACAAGATGATACTTAATGTGCGATGTTTGGATCATGTAAATTAAAAATACCGACAGTTGTAAATTCTTGAGTTTTAAATGAATGAAACGGAATCCAATTTGGTTTTAAAAGTAGTCAATTTCTTATTCTTGTCTTATGATTGTGATGCCATAAGGAGTGTAGCGGTTGTTGTCGATAGTGGTCTCTTGTCGTGGGATATTTATCGGAATGACCTACAGGCGTTCCGGTGGATACCTATGGTGGGGGCGCCACATATGCAATGATATCGAGGCCTCGGGGACGATGAGCAGCTCATGAAGGAGAACTAGACTGCGTTTGGGAAATGGAGCAAGAGTTGCTGCATTAGCCGTAGGCACTTATTTCTTGTCACTCCCCACTGGGCTTGTGATTAAATTGGATGAATGTTATTTTGTACCTGTATTAACAAAGAACATATTGTCTGTTTCTTGTTTAAATAGAGCTGGTTTCCATGTGACTTTTTGTAACAATGGTTGTTCTATTAGTTTGAATGGAATGCTTTATGGTACTGGTACATTATGCAATGGAATTTACATATTAGATATGTCACATCTAATTATGAATGTCAATGACACGAAAAGACATGAACGAGATAATTTAAAATCAACTTACTTATGGCATTGTCGCCTTGGCCATATAAATGAGAGACGCATAGCAAAGCTCCATAAGAGTGGAAGTTTAGGGTCATTTGATTATGAATCATATGACACATGCGAATCTTGTTTATTAGGCAAGATGACTAAATTACCCTTTAAGGAAAGGGTGAACGAGCGATCGAGTATTAGACCTAATACATTCAGATGTATGTGGTCCGATGTCCATCCATGCCAGAAGTGGTTGTCTTTACTTCTTTACCTTTATCGATGATTATTCTCGATATGAGTACCTGTATCTGTTGAGATACAAATCTGAAGCATTTGAAAAGTTCAAAAAATTCAGAAATGAAGTAGAAAACCAACTTGGGAAAAGTATCAAGACATTACGATCAGATCGTGGTGGGGAATACTTAGACCAAGAGTTTTTGGATTATCTCAGAGATAATGGGATTTTATCTCAATGGACTCCTCCTTACACACCGCAGCATAATGGTGTGGCAGAAAGGAGAAATCAAACCTTGTTAGACATGGTACGATCAATGATGGGCTTTGCAAAGTTACCAAAATCCTTTTGGGGATATGCACTTGAGACAGCTGTTTACTTGTTAAACAGAGTTCCATCAAAGACATTTGATGTTACTCCATATATGATGTGGACTAACAAAAGACCCTATCTTACTCATTTGAAAGTTTGGGGTTTTCCTGCTTATGTGAAGCGGACACAGTCAGATAAACTTGATGCAAAATCTGACAAGTGTTTGTTCGTAGGATATCCTAAAGAAACAATGGGATATCAATTCTACCATGCTGAGGAACAAAAGGTGTTTGTTTCGAAGCATGCTGTCTTTTTAGAGAAAGAGTTTCTTTTACAAAAAGACAGTGGGAGAAAAATTGAGCTTGAAGAAGTTCAGGATGATCGAACAGACGCAGATCAATCGCTCGAACTCAAACTGTGACTCATCTGAGATGAAGTAACAGTTCAACCTTCTACAACACACGAAGTTCATAGGTCACGTAGGATACGCTCTGTTCTCGATAGATATGGATTTCTCGTGAATGAACAGAATGAGTATTGCTCATAGAAGATGATGAGCCTACCACCTATGAAGAGGTTCTGAAGAGTTCAGAGTCTGAGAAATGGCTTCAAGCTATGAAGGCTGAAATGGATTCCATGTATGAAAACCAAGTATGGACTTTGGTTGAGGCACCCGAAGGAATTAAACCCATAGGGTGCAAATGGGTTTTCAAAAAGAAAACAGACATGGATGGTAATGTAATTACCTATAAAGCAAGGCTTATGGCTAAAGATTTTCGTCAAAGACAAGGCGTTGACTACGACGAGACCTTCAGCCCAGTAACAATGCTTAAATCTATTTAGAATTCTCCTAGCCATTGCCACTCATTATGATTATGAGATATGGCAAATGGATGTGAAGACAGCTTTCCTAAATGGAAATTTAGCTGAGGATGTGTATATGACACAACCTGAGGGCTTCACCTCCTATGATGGCGAAAAGGTATGCAAGCTTCAGAAATCCATCTATGGATTGAAACAAGCATCCAGGAGTTGGAATATCCATTTTGATGAGGTAATCAAAGAGTTTGGTTTCTCACAAAATCCGGATGAACACTGTGTGTATAAGAAGGTTAATGGGACTGCAATCGTATTCCTTGTGCTGTATGTAGATGACATATTATTGCTAGGAAACGGTGTCTCTATGCTACAATCAGTCAAGATTTGGTTGTCCAAACAATTTGCCATGAAAGACCTTGGTGAAGCAACTTATATCCTTGGGATAAAAATCTATAGAGATAGATCAAAACGGTTGCTTGGTCTTTCACAATCAACGTACATAGACAAGATGTTAAAAAGGTTTAGCATGGAGCAATCCAAGAGAGGGTACCTTCCCGTGACTCATGGGATAACACTCTCGAAATCTATGTGTCCTAAGACACAAGATGAGAGGATGCGCATGAATATGATCCCGTATGCATCTGCGGTAGGATCTATCATGTACGCTATGCTATGTACGAGACCTGATGCATCATATGCTCTAAGTGTTACGAGAAGATACCAATCGGATCCTGGTGAGGGTCACTGGGTGGCTGTCAAGAATATCCTCAAGTACTTGCGAAGGACTAAGGATTTTTTCTTGATATATGGGGATGAAGATCTCCAAGTGAGCGGGTATACAGATGCCATTTTTCAATCTGATAAGGATGATTCCAAATCCCAATCAGATTACGCATTCACACTGAATGGCGGGGCAGTTAGTTGGAAGAGTTCCAAACAAGAGACGACTGTCGATTCAACGACCGAGGCAAAGTACATTGCCTCTTCAGAAGCAGCAAAGGAAGCAGTTTGGATCAAAAAGTTCATTACTGAACTTGGTGTGGTTCCTAGCTGTGATGGGCCCATGCAGTTGTATTGTGACAACAATGGGGCTATTCTTGTGCAAAAACCAAGGTCTCATCAACGATCCAAACACGTACTCATGATATCATCTAATCGGGAGATCATAGGGCGGGTGATGTCGGATCGAGAGAATTCCCACCGAGCGAGAATATTGTCGATCCGTTGACAAAGCCATTATCTCAAAAGAGTTTTGATTCTCATGTACTACTTTATGGTATTAGTTATCAAGGCGATTGGCTTTAGGTCAAGTGGGAGATTGTTAGAGTAGTGCCACAAGGCAATCGCCTTTAGCGCATTTTGTACAAAGTTGTGTACATACTTTATGAATAAATAAAGAAAGGCATATTTCATTAACTTGTTTGTTCATTATTTATGAACGATATTGATCTATAAGCAAATTAATGAAGTCCATGATATATGACATAGCATGAAGGAAATTATGATGTGATCATACTACTGAGATTCCTATCATGTGCAATTATGTCAAGATCTAAATTATCCCTAGTCATATGATTCTTGGACATCGATGTCCAAGAGACTAGCACATCTCAAGCTCCTTGATTTGATCAGCGGTGGATCTCGAAGTCGTAAATATGAGATATTTAGGGTTGAGATGTGGATGCTTACTAAGTAGTAAGTACATTGGATGACTGCTATGAAATCATCACATGGATGCCCTATTCTAATGTCGGTGATAATCTCATCATAGCAATGGTGCAAGTATCCTTAGACTTGAGGTGCTCGAGGATATCATGGATCTTGATTACGTGCTTTGACTCCATTTCTTGTTGCCTTACGAGAGGTCGCTCATAGGGTGGTGATTGGGTGCGACTTGATGTATTCAAGGTAATTGAGTAGCCAATAGAGGATTCACCACTTCTGTGATACCAGAAGATGATACCCATGGCCTATTGTCAGGGTCATTACTTGGAAGTCTCTGGCCGGAGCATATATGTCATGAAGAATGTCTTCATTGACATATAAAGTAATGAGTCCCAGGACAAGAACTGAAATCACTTGGACTAGATTTGACATAGTCAGTCTAGTAAAGAGTTGACACATTGCCCATACTCATAACCAAGTGGGGTATAGCATGGTGAAAGGACGAATTGCACGGTAATTGTCTATGGAAAAGTTCGTGATATGGTTCATGATGAATACATGTTCATTCGTCAAACCAATTACTTTCTGGTCAATTGGGGGTCATAATGTGTTGCTAGATACCGCTCATGACTTGCTCAGATTAAGTGTTAATCTAAGTGGCCAACATAACCGGGAACCTAATGGGTCATACGCATAAGAGTGTCTCGGAGAATTCGTAAAATAGTTTTGGACAGAGTTCCAATATATGGAGAGCAAAAGGACTAAATGGATCCCGATGAGATCGAGATATGTCCCGATGAGATCGCGACATTGATATTGCTGAAAAAGGTTTTCGGGGGTTTTTCCCATACCAGGATCCAGTAGGCCGGTAGGACCGACCCCAGTGTGAATGGACCACTTCAGCATTTATTTATATATATATATATAATTAATTAATTAATTAAATAATTAATATATATATATATATATATATATAAGTGTTAACGTGTAGGATGGAGGAAGATAAAGCTTATCTTAACTATATATATATATATATGGTTAACGTGGAAAGTAGCATTTAATGTCTTTTAATGAGTAAAAGACAAATGGCATAGAAGAGTTGATACTCATTGGTTTATAAAGACCAAATGAAAGATTAAGAAAAAGATGGATAATCGTTGGTTTTAAGGAGAAGAAAGAGTTTCTTTCTCCATTTTTTTCATACGATCATCTTCATCATCTCTTCATCTTTCAAGCCTCTTCATCTCCTCTCCATCGTTGGTTTCCAAGCTCTCCAAGGACAAAGGTAAGAGCTAGCACTCTTTAATTTGTTCTAACTATTCTCAGGTCAAAGGGTTTGTCCCGGTTAGGTTCTCCGATCTCTGCGTGGATACCGTTAGAGACGGTCTCCTTTGGCCGTTATGGTTTGGGTTTGTTGTATAGACACATGGATCCTGGCTTTCGGGAAGGTCCCTGAATAAAATTTTTTGTTTTCCGCACCGTGGGCATGTGATGCTCACACCGAGATTTTCCTACAGTACCGATGCATAACCTACGATGAGGGTGCACTACGATTCGATCATTTCTATAAACCTCATGGCATCAATATAATGAAGCAATAATATCAAATTCACTAAATTTTAAAACCAAGAGATACTTTCCATTCATTTCATAAAACCATAAGTACACCATTCGATCATATTTACAACTTTACAAGCCCAAAATAAACAGTAGCAACTCCTAACTAGGTCACCCAAAATATCCCAAAAGACCCCCAGTTGACCGACCTGTGGGTCATGCTCCTCTTGCCGGCACACACACAGCAGGAAAAGTCTCACTGACTGAAGCTAGAGTCAAACTATCGTTGTCCTGAAAAATAAATGCAATGTTGGGTGAGTTTGCGAACTCAGTCAGAAATTATCATCGATGGTGCACCCAACTCATGCATATTCAAAACAATCACACAATATCGTATACTATCACAACTAAGAATCACATGCATTCAAATCTCACGAGTATTAGGCGGTACACCTTTCATACAATTCACATTTAAACTTTCATATATGCAATGTACATGTGACTCTTTCATTTTCTTTCGTTGTTATGACCGTGCGTCTGAGCTCATATACGTTGAGCCATTGGCTCTGAAAACATTGGGCTCAAAAGCCCTAATACGTTGAGCATAAAACTCTGAAAATCGTTGGGCACGAAGCCCTGTGCATTGAGCTTAAAGCTCTGAATACGGTGGCTGCACCGGTCACAACTGCCTTTATCTGATCATGCATTATGGCATGAATGCACATGTTCCCCAAATTTCACTAATCGTAGCACAACCTAATATCACTATCCAATTTGCATTTAAAACCACTTATGAACAGTTTATACACAATTAACACTTCTATAGCACCGTCCAAATATTTCGAACACCTGTGGTCCGAAATCAATCAAAACAAACACATACAATCCATCCTTAACTCCACATGGCATAATTGCATAGAATTAAACACATATAGGTTGAGAAACCAACTAGGTTACTCACATCAGAACTTCCGAGCTACTGCCGGGAAGTCTCGCCTACGTCGGACAATCGACGATCCACTCGAGCCTCTATAACAATCAAAATATAAATAACATTACTAATTATATCAATTCCAATACTCAATGATGCATATGTATCGAATAATGTACGTACTATACATTTTATGACATTTCCGTCACTAATCCGAATTTCCCCCAATCTCAATTCTCAATCCCTAATTCATAATCTCCAAATTGAATTTAATCCATAACCAATTGAATTATCAAATTCCTAAATCCCAATTTTAAAACCTCCAAATTCCCTAATTTAAACACATCATTTTCGGCCTAAAGAAGTGCCCTCGCCATGTGTGAAATCTTACGCTTTCGTCGCGACGTCTTGGCTGCTTTGCGTCGCGACGCAGATGAAAAAATCCGCTTCAAGACACATCCACTAAATCGCGACGTGCGCCAGAACTCGTCTCGTCGCGACTAATATTTATTTATTCGTCACAACGTACAAGAATGGGTGGCTTTTGCGGCGTGTTCATCACACGTCGCGACGTGCGAACCCAGAAAAACCTCCGAAACCCAGAAAATTTTCAGATCTTCTGATATAAATCCATCCAAATCCATTCTAAACACTCTAAAACAACATTCTACACTTAACACAACTCATTCCTAACCTTAAATCCACAAATCAACCATTATTCCACAAATACCCAAATCAAAATCAACAAAAATAACCATCGGAAACCCTAAATGCCAAATCCTCAAATATACAAATTAAATAATCCAAATAACTCTATAAATTAACCAATCAAACTATATAAGGCAAGAAAAAAGTAACTTACTTGATTAAAACCTCAAATCTTCAAGGATCACACCAAACTCCAACTCACACACCCACGGCAATCACCCAAGCAAAACTCATTTTCAATTCTTCTTTACCCACTCCAAAGCAACAAATCGATTCAAGGCAAAGGAAAGGAACAAATGGCAAGAAGGAATCAAGAAGCAAATCAAAGAAGGATCCACGATGATGGAAGAAGGAAGAAGATGTTTCTGTCAAAAGCAAGAAGAAATCGTGGAGAAAAATTTCAAAGGTTAGGCTTTATATATTAAAGGATTAATAAGGCTTGTTTGGCAAATTTAATTGCCACAAGTCCGATCCGAACAACCTCAAGACAGTTTCCAATTCTAATTTCTCCCGAATTCTATTAACTATGAATAATAACTCCAAAAATCATAACTCCAATTATTTCATACAAATTTTCAATCAATCTCGGAACCGGAACTCAATTAATCAGTCAACAATAAATTTTTCGGTCCGGACCTAATACTTCGAAAATTTCAGAAAAATTCCTATAAATTCTCAAAAATAGAAAACTCGTAATCGCATATTCTAATTTCATAATTCAATTTCCTAACTTTCATTTCTAACTCAAAATTCAATTCTCGAACCTAATTTGACCTAATTATCACACATGTCCTAATCATCTCCAAATCCAAGTTATCCAAAATCAAACCGGAAGCATGTCATACATGTATGTACGTACGAATACCAGTACAATCATTGCCAATTATACATAATTCAATAATGCATGCACATACAAAATACATATGAAATGAACTGTACCCATCCCATCGGTGACGGGATGTAACATAATCTCAGTTCAATATGACATCATTCAATCCCCTAGCCAACATCCTAACCCAAAACAAGCTTGAGGGTCCTAACTATGTGGACATGGAAAAATTGAAGGAATCAATAGTATTTGCAGCGGAATCAACCCAAGATCAGAAATACATATACAAGCAAACCAAATTACAAGAATCGATACAAGACAAACCTGGATCTTCTTTCCACAAAAATTTCTTTCCACAAATCTTCTTATCCTTACAGTTTTCTATTGTGTAACCTTAATTGTTTCTGTAACCTTTGTTTCTGGGTAGGCAGAAAGAATTGAACTTGTGTTTTCAGAGAGTTTTTGTTTTCTCTCTAAATTTTCCAAAAATAGATCCGTCTTCGATAGGAAGAAAGGCATATATATATATATATATAACTCTCTCCTTTCCGCACAAGAAGTAACTGATAAGATTATACTGTTTTTTAATCATGCGGTTTGTAATTCAAATCAACAGATTTGCTATTTAATTTAAAATAATTTTTTGTTTATTTAAATTACAAATAACACACGTGTGGTCTAAACAATTAAGGCACGACAGGGACCGCAGGAAAAATTAATAAGACTAAAATTATAAGAAGAATCTATACAGGACCAGTATATTCTTATTATAATTAATCATAAATTATTCCACCAAAAATTTATGATTGAATTTCTTATTAATTTTAACTTTCCACAACATAATAAATTATGTTCTCCATATTAAGATTACAGATGCTTGTCAAATAAAATAAATTACGATAATTTATTTAAATAACAATTTTAATCTTTAAGATTGTCGCTCAACTTATTTCATGTGTCGGATTAAAAATCCACCTGCAAGGTTTACACAATGAAACATTATAAGCTTACTTAAAGTGCATCATCATTCTCTATACCGAGACATGGATTCCATTTTTAATTAATATTTCACAAATACAAATTGTCTTTGCCTAATTCATCGAGCATTATTGTCCCAATAATTGAAACTCACTCTTTAATGAATTAATACACAAGACAATATATATTTGATCATACTAACTAAATCAAGATTAAGAATATAAATCTTATTTCTAATGTCCTCAAAATATGTTTTAATAGTCAGTATAAAAGAACCGTTCTCAACTTGGTCCAGTTAGATACATACAAAAAGTACTAACACATATTCATATTTTGCAAATCTCCAATTGAATACAATTAAATAATTGTTCAATGAAAATAACCATTACATTTGCATGGTTAATAGTATACATTCGCTTCTCCTATGCAACGTCGTTTGCGTTTCTTCTTTTCAACGCGCGCGTCTTCCGTTAGACGATATCGTTTCGCTTCCTCCTTCGGGACGTCGTTTTGTTTTCCTCTCTACAATGCGCTGCCGTTTGGTTCTCGTGCGACGTCGTTTTCCTTCTCCTCATGCGACGCCGTTTTGCTCCTTCTGATTTTGGGTTATCTCTTTTCCAATTCGACCTTTGTCCAATCTTTTGCTCATATCTTTTCCGTCCGACATCCGATTGACTTGGTTTTCAAAGCGTTGGATTCCTAGGATAATTATATACATCTTCATGGGAAATTTGTGAATTTTTGAGATTAAATTAGGGGTGATTGATTTAATCAAAGTGAGTTGGGAAATTTTCTGAATATGGTTCAGTCTTTTGAGAAATTCTTGACTTGTGGAGATCTGATTGAATTGATTCTTGAGGCAAAATAAAATAGAGACATGGGGATACAAGTCATATGAAGGAATTGAATTTCAATTTAGCCTCTAAGACTTTCAATTTCTGAATTGAAGTCGGGCTTAGTGTTCAGTCTTGGATTAGAAAAATCTGAAAGTATTTTGGCCATAACTTTGGTCTAGTAATCCAAATGAGGTGATTATTAATTTGGATTAAACTAGAGAAATAGGGCTACAATTTTTATGAAGAAATCGAGTTTCAATTTTGTATTTAAGAAGGTCAATTGTAGGATGGAAGTAAATCTCCGAAAAATGTTTTAGTATAAGAAGAATCTGAAATGTTTGGAGCATAACTTTTGGTGTAGTGCATGAAATTAAATGATTTTGATGGCATTATGAAATTAAGACAATGAGGAACATTTCTCTAGAAGGAAGTTTTGGCAAATTCCTTCAATTTGATGGTAAGAAAAATGTCCTAAAGTAAGCATAATTGAAATAAAGTTCAGGGGCAAATTTGAAAGTTTACTTAAAGAGTTAAGTTAGAAGGCTTGCATGGAGGGGCATTAGGGTCATTTGGCCTTCATTTAATGAATTGGCAACATGGTGGTGATTTAAGAGGAGAGGAAGCACGACTTAGAGGAAATAAAAGAATAAAATGAAAGGAAGAGAAGAGTGAAGCTTACGGATGGGGGAAAGGGAAAGAGAAAAAGAGAGAGAGCCTAGGGTTTTCGATTTTTCCAAGGTTTTAATCACGATTTTGAGAAGATTCAGGGGGAAAAAGGTGGAAGAGAATGAAAGCTTCCTAAGGAACAAAGAAATTTCGAAATTGGTGGAGAATTAAGGTAAGATTGAGTTTTTTATTTGTTAATTTTTGAAAGGTTTTGGTTTATTTAGCTTAAGGAGGAAATGAGTTTATGATTTATGAAGTTAATTTTGGTGATTTCATAGTATCATTGGTTCAATTTTGGATGATTAAATAATTAGGGTTTATGTTATTGAATTAGGGAAAATTTAAGGAAAGGCTTTGAAGAATTGAAGCTTCGGACAAGTTTCAAGCATGGAATTGAGGTGGGTAATATGTTTATATTTTGAATTATAAGTCAATCATGTGATTTTGAAAAAAAATCAAGAAAGGAAAATATTTCTAAAATTTATTGTTTCCAAAGGATTTTGAAAATTTGTTACAAAGGTTTAATTCATTGTTTTAAATGATTTGTGAAATTGATCAAAAAATTTAGAAAGAAAGTATTTGAAATTTATTGTTTCCGAATGCTTTGGAAAAAATATTACAAGTTATAAATGATTTGAGAAATTAAGAAAAGTTCTGAAATTTCATTACTTATGATTGAAGTGATAAATTATGATTTTAAGTAATTGTTATGATTTTTGCATTCCTTGTTTGTGCACGATTGAGAAATTGAATATGAATATGATGGTTATGCGATTGATTGATGATTTGAGATTGCATTTGAATTGTTATATGAATGTATATGAAATTGTGAATGTGAATGTGAATGTGTCTAGTACGACACGTTATGAAAAATCAAGTTTTCGAAATGTGCCTTCGGACAATCCAATTTTCGAGTATGATTATGTGTTATGTGGGTTTGGTTAGGTCCCTTAAGTTTGAGTCGATTACCTTTGTCTCTTTTAAAGGCTTCACTACCGCCCGCTAAAGGGCACTGGAGCTCCGATTTTGGACTCTCATAAGTTCACGGCTACACTGGACCGCTATGTAGGAAAGTGTAGTACGTTCCGTTCATGGATGCATAGGATCGCTATGCGAGTCTGTACAGTATGTTCCGTTTTGGACCGAACTAAACCATTATGAAGTGTTATGTGATTTTTGATTTGTTTATAATGTGATGCATTCATGTTTTTGATTTTATTTATGAATTGTGAAAAGTTTTGGAATTTTGAGGAATAAAATTTTGAGATTTTCAACCGTGAAAGTTTTGGAAACTGTTTATGAAGGAATTGAATGATTTGAAAAGTTTGAAAATGAGTTTTGATAAATTTCCGAATGTGAAATGTTTATAAATGGAAAACGGCTTGAAAAATGTTTTTTGCTTATTTTTTGAAGTATAAACATGTTATCCACGAGCTATCAGCTCACCCCCCTTTCATCATCATCTCCAGGTCTTCGAGCAGGAGATCGGATGAAAGAATGTCAAGACGTTTTGTTCGATTTTGCATAGCATGTATTTTGTGTAAAGTTAGATTTTTGGTATTGATATTGTATATTGTAACATCTCATTTTCATCCAAAGGGTTAGAACCCTAACGATTTGATACATGTAAGATCAATAGGAGAAAATGGGATAACACATCTCATACTCATGCATTACATAAGGTGCACATGCACATACATAGTGAATCCTTGCACATAACAATAATTGTATATGCATTCATTAACATTCCCGGTATAATTTGTAAAGTGAAATTAGTGATTTAGTAATTTTGGAGAATTTTAGGAAATTTGTTTTGGAAATTTTCGGAGAGAATTTTCGGACTGAAAAAATCGCCAAGTGGAGGACTGATTGGTTTTCGGTATCGAAAATTACTGTACAGATAAATGATTTTGGGTTAAATGAGAGCCATTGGATGGATTAATTGGAGCCATTGGATTGGATTAAGGGTTTCTTATTAAATGATCTTTGTCTTTAATGATTTTTGTCTTTTTCTCTTCTTAAAAGAGAAGTGTCCAATGTATTTAATGCTCTTGTCTTACTCTCCTCCTTCCTTCATGATTCTTCCTCCAAAAAGCCAATAAATCACTTGAAAAAAAGGGTTTTGGTGCTTCTCATCCAAAAATCACCATCATCTTCTCCTTCTTTGATTTTTTTCCATTTTTTTAGCCAACTTACTACTCTTTTCTCCTACCTTAAGTGCTTTCCTTCATGTATTTAAGTTTGCTTTGGTGATGATTGTGTATAGTGAGGAGAAATTAAGAAGTTATGATAAGTTGGAAGATTGGGATGATATGAAGCTTGATTAGGTAAGAATTATGTTTTTACCTTATTTTGTTGTTAAATGCATGAATTGTGATGTCTATGCATTAAATTGCATGAGAACTAGGTTAGTGTAGGTGGGTATGTATTTTGGTTGTTCATTGATGCATGATTGATGCTTGATGATGTAAAACCTAAAGAATGTAAGTAGAAAGATTTAAGATGATTGGAAGTGAAATTTGTGATTAAAGATGAGTATAGAACATGATGGATAATGGGGTGTATGTGTGTTAAAAATTGTGGACTTATGTCCAAGGATATGATGTGAGTGAATAGGTTTTGTATTGATTTTGAAATGGTGTAAGTGTTTGGGATTGGTTTTGTGATGCTAGATGAATGGATGAGTGTAAACTTGATTATGAATAGATCTATATGTATATGCCCTATTTTTGACTTGTGATGATTGGAGATCATGATTTGTGGGTGAGTGATATCTTGAGATGAATTGAGTAGTGAATGATGGGAAAAGGAATGGAGGTGATGATCTAGGTATAAGAGAGAATAAAATGTTTGAAAATCTGGAAATTTTCTTTGAGTATGCTTAAATGTATTGACTATAACTCTCCCTCTAGTTGAGCAATTGAGATGATGTTTAGTTTGGTTTAAACTAGAAGTGTTTGGCTACATTCCTTATGAAGATAATGATATTTAATTTTGTCTTTAAAAGGTTCAAATCTTGACATGAAAGTATTGTGGATGAATGTGTATGATTGTGTTTCATATTGGATGTGTATAAGCCATTAGGGAATATGAATTCAGTAGGAATGATTTGGAACTCAATTTGAGGTGTTTATGTGTGTATTCACCAACTTGGACATGATGAATTGTGAGTAGGAAGTTTGGTATTTAGGACTAAAGTGTGAGATGGGGAAGGATAGAAAGTTAGGGAGAAGAAGATATAAAATGAAATAGCATTGATGTTTAAGTTGTTTTATGCTAGAATTGGTGAATTTGGAAGTGCTTAAGAGTGTATGGAAGGTTAGAATGGGTTTAGGACCCTTTGAAGGAGTTTTGGGGGTGAAAATTTTAGTTCACCCGAAGGTTACACGGTCTGCCCGTGTAAATTTCACATGGGTTGTGTAAATCCAGGCACAGGGGACACATTTCACCCGAAGGTTACACGACCTGACCGTGTAAATTTCACACTGGCCGTGTGTTTTGACCCACTAAAGGACAAGATTTCAAATTGTAGTCTTCATAAAAGTTGTATCCCTGGATGTATAATTTCTAACAGTCTAAGAACGAAGTCAATCCCATATATATAGTGAGAGTTATGGTGTTTTCTCCAAAGTATGTTACATTGGAGAAAAGGTTTGAACATGGTTGCTTCTTTGGACCATAACTCCTTCTCTAGACCTCCAAATGATTTGGTTCTTAAAGCATTAGATTTCTAACACATTTTCATACATATCCACAAAACTTGGTATTAATTGGAGTTTAATTGAAAGATATTGATCAAAAGAAAGCTTGGTGGTCTGTTGGAACAGTGTCAATGGGTGTAGTTATTGATCATACTTCAATGTTTTGCTTATATATGGACCTATAGGATTCCAAATGAGATGGTTCTTATTTTGGAGTAAAGTTAAGATATAGGGATACAAATCATATGAAGAAGCTAAATTTTGCTTCATTTCGTAAGATGTTCCAATTCTATATGGAATTGGGTTTAGTACACTTAGAACAATCCTCCGATGTTTGAGGTATATCTCCCAATATACTAAACCAAATTGAGTGATCTTGGTGTCAATGGATTCATAAGACATAGGGGAACACATGTCTAGAAGAGGGTATGACCAAATTTCATCAGTTTCACTTTCTTATTGAACGTGAATAGTAGACCTGAAAGTGCAATTTGGAAAAATACCTGGGATTGTCATGAACATGCATCGTACATATATGTGTATGAATAAATGCTTATAATGGTGCAACACTATTAATGTGTGTGCAACTTATTGCATAAATGGGTTGCGTAGGTCACAAGTCCGTAGACAGGCATTTCCAGAATTTGGAAGCAACTGCTAATCTGGAGCGTACTGTTAGTAGACCTAGATGGTCTTACTTTATTGTTTGTTAATTGAATTATTGTATTATTTGACTATTGGATGATTGTGATGATTGACTTGGATATTGAAGTGCTATTTGTTTGTGAATTGGAAGAACTAAATGTATTGAGTGATTGCTATGTGTTTCCTGAATGTGTAAATTGCATGCAAGTGAAAGTGTGATTTCTCAACTATCTGTTACATACCGGACTACGGTCCGCTGATAAGCGAATATGAGTGAATAAGAGCATGCAATTATGAGTGATGCATTTCAATGCATATGAATGACGGTTGAATTCTCAACACTAAGGTTAAATGCCGGACTAAGGTCCGATGATATGGGAATGAATGGGTTTATGAAATTGTGAATGATGCATTTCATTTCATGAATGCATGTCAAATAATGGCTGTTGTGACTAGAGTAGCCACCGATAAGAGCTACAAGCTCAACGATTAATGAGCCCTATATGGGACAGTTATCAATGAGCCCTACATGGGACAGTGACCAATGAGCCCTACATGGGACAGCTATCAATGAGGCCTACATGGGACAGTTATCAATGAGCCCTACATGGGACAGTTATCAATGAGTCCTATATGGGACAGTTCAGGCACTCGATCACAACAGAGTAACAATTGGAAAGTGAGTCTCATATACACTGAGTATGCATGACATAAATGATTAAATGATATTGAATGTGAAATAATTGACCAAGTTTATGTGATTCAATATGGTTGTTAATGAAATGATATGAATATGGGAAATAATGTGATATAGGAAATAAAGTGAGATTGGTTCAGTGATTGAATGTGAAATAATATGAACATGTGCGATATTGGAAAAAAAATGTGTAATGAAAGGTGACTTATGAAATATATGTCTTATGTGATATGTGATGAATGAGCCATCGATGATGGTCACTCATTGAGTTCGCAAAACTCACCCAAAATTTGCAATTATTTTTCAGGATCAAAAGAATACCCCGTTAAGCCAACGGGAGTATATTTGCAGGATTCAAGTGAAGGATAGAAGTCGGGATCAGTTCGCGTCTGCATTGCATGTCTTTATTTATGTAATAAAGTGTATATTTGTATTTGGGAAATGGGCCCGAGTGGCTATTGGAAATTGTGTATAATGAAATTGTATATGATTGAATGAGGACCCAAATTAGGCATTGAATTCCGTATATATTGTTTAAAAAAAAGTACCAATTACTGAATGAGTGTTTTAGCACGCCACCTAAAGTAATTTAACTTCGGATATCACCGCTGATTTCGTGTTGAATTGGCGTGGGAGTGGGGTGTTACATATATGACTTAAATTGCCATAATGTATAATAAGCATTTATTTCAGGATGTATGTGAATTCTGAAGTTGTGTATATAATTGAGTATGATTTATATGAATTCTGGAATTGTGTATTTTATGAATGATTGGGTTGTGTTTAGATTGCATTAAGAATTTGTATATTGAAGATATGAATGGGATTTGTGTATGATTGGAGATGTAAATGTGATTTGTATATGAATATATATGTGTTTGAATGGGATATGGGTTCCGGACAGGAGGTCCGAGGATACTAGTGTTTGAGAATTATTGAAGTGTTTTAAGTATAGAATTGTGTTGATTGAGCTGATATTAAAGAAGTGAGTTTACCTTTTGCAGATTTTCGGGCTTGTTAAAATACAGCCGTTATGCTACCAAAATTTTTATGGAAAAGAAAGAATTACAATAAGAATAAGTTTTGTTAAAGATGAGATTGAGTCATTACATGATTAAGAAGATAGTGATAAATTGAGTTTATGGAGGATAAGTTTCCAAATGGGGAAATTTTATTGTTTTGATTTGGATAAGATTGAATAAAGATGAAAGAAATGTGAAAAAAAATTTTATACCGATTACAGATTGTTTTAGTCTAAGGTTTCCAATGCGATAGTTATTTCAAAGATATTTGTTTTCGGATGTTGGATCAAGTTTTTGTTCCCCTTATGATTCGTTTCATTTCCGATATGTTTCCGCTTTTGATTTGTTTGCTTCGATTCTGTTGGCCTCTGAATTTTATTTATTTATTTAAGCATGTCTAAATTATTTTGAGGTATTGTCTAAATTATTTTGAGGTGTTAGTGCTTAAAGAAATGGAAATTAAATGATGGATTATGTTTAAATTAGAGTGGAGTATGTTATTAGATATTAAATGAATAACATGGCTTGAGGGCAATTTAGATATATCACCTATGTTTTAAAAACCAAAGGCTTTTGAGGAGGGCTAGTTTTGTAGCGCCCCCTTACCGTAGAGTATACACCGGGACGCCCGTAGGTCATACCAATACATACCCTACGATGAGGGTTCACTACGATACAATCAATTTTATACACCTCATGGCATCGGTATAATAAAGCAGTAAGATCACATGCACTAAATTTAAAACCAAAAGACTTCTCATTTCATTTCTTAAAATCATAAGTTCACACTTCTATTCAATTACAATTGTACAGATCCAAAATGAACAGTAACAACTCATATCTAGGTCATCCCCAAAAGATCCCAGCTGACCAACCTGTGGGCCATGCTCCTCTCGCCGGCACACACATAGCAGGAAAAGTCTCACTATTTGGAGTAGGAGTCACTAACGCTGTCCTGAAAAATAGTTGCAATTTTGGGTGAGTTTGCGAACTCAATGAGTAACCATCATCGATGGTTCACTCAATTCATGCATTACGCAAAATTGCATACAAAACAACACAATATCATATTCAGAATCACAGTCATAAATTTACTTAACAATTATCACACATTTACCTTTAACCAATTGCACAATCACAACACTAAAATGAAATGGAAATCATTATGCATTCAGTATGTGATTGTTTGCGAACTCAATGAGTAACCATCATCGATGGTTCACTCAATTCATGCATTACGCAAAATTGCATACAAAACAACACAATATCATATTCAGAATCACAGTCATAAATTTACTTAACAATTATCACACATTTACCTTTAACCAATTGCACAATCACAACACAATCACATACTGAATGCATAATGATTTCCATTTCATTTTAGTGTTGTGACTGGGCGTCAGAATTATCCCATTTCTAGGCACATCACACATCACATAGAAATCGTGTTTTCGGGGGTAGGAGAGCCCTCTGGGTATGCACTACTGCCCACGTGCACTAGGGATAGGAGAGCCCTCTGGGTATGCACTATTCCCTTTTCACAATTTCACAATAGATGAGCTTATAGCTCCGATCAGAATGTGCTCCAGTCACAACTGTCAATTACCGATTTCTATTCATGCCTAGCATGCGTTCACAATTCATAATAACATACTCATGCGAAACACTCAATCATACACACAGATAGTTCACACAAAGCATTTAACACACCAGAGATTGAGGAACCAACTAGGTTACTCACCTCTAAACTTCCGAGCTACTGCCGGGAAATCTCAGCTGCGTCAGAGGATCGACGCTCCACTTGAGCCTCTACAATACTCAGAATATCCGAATATCACTAATTGTATCAATTTCAATAATCAAAAGTGTTGATGTCTCAAATAAATACTGTACTATGCATGTTATGACATTTCCGACCCTAATCCTGATTATCTCAATTCCGCACTTTTATACTAATCCATAGCAATTTTTAATACCATAAGTCAATTGGCTAAGTTCTATATCCTCCAAAGTCAAATTTTAAGACATAGGAATTATCTGTAAATCATAGTCAAATTCACTATTCAATTTCCATCCGCTTTCGAGAACCACCAAATTAAATCTCAAATTCATTCTCCTAAATTGAAATTCGTAGACTCTAAATCAAAATCAATTAATCACTCACCAATCATTAATAATTAAACCTAAAAAATCATTTAAAAAGAAAAAAAACTCACCTTCGAGGATCAGGCGTCCTTGCCGCGGCGTGAGATCGCTCGCCACGGCGAGACGTCTCTCCCCACGTCGCGGCGCACACTGCCCTCTCCTACGCGGCGTGATTCCTTGCGCTCGCCGTGGCGTGCGCCTTCGCTCGTTCTTGCGTCGAGGATCATCCGCCGCCATGCGGTCCTCCTGCATCGCGTCGCGCGCGACGCTGATTTGCTCGCCGTGGCGTGTTCATCACACGTCGCGGTGTGCAACCCATGATTCACGCCTGAAACCCAGAAATTCCCAGATTTTTCTGATATAAAACCATCCAAATCCATTCTAAACACTCCAAAAACAACATTCTACACTTAACATAACTTATTCCTAACCTTAAATCCATCAAATAAATATTATACCACAATTACCCAAATCAAAATCACATTTTTCCTTAAAACCTAAATCATCCGAAAACTTAAAACTTTCCAAACAATTTAATACCCAAATCCATGATCAAATTAACCTATGTAACGCATAAAGGAAGAAGAACTTACTTGATTTAAGCTTTAAACCTTTGAGAAACACTTCAAATCTCTAACTTCCAACTCAAACACCACCCACGGCAACACCCAAAGCAAAACATCTCTTCATCATCTTCAACACCAAACTAAATGGAATGATTCAAGGGTGGAAGAGAAAGCCAAGAGCAAGAAAGAAATCAAGAAGCAAGTCAAAGGAGAATCCACGATGATGGAAGGAGGAAGAAGAACCAAATTTCTTTCAAAAGTAAGAGAGCATCGTGGAGCAAGTTTTTCAAAGGAAAGGGTTTAAGTACTAAGGAAAGTAAGGCTTGTTTGGCAAATTTAAATTGCCACAAGTCTAATCCGAGCAACCTCAATCCAATTTCTACTTCTAATTTCTCCCGAATTCTAATAGTGCAGACCCTAATTCCTCAAATCATAATTCAAATTACCTCATATCAATTTTCAATCAAATTCAGAACCGAAATCACAATTAATCAGTCACTAAGCCATTTGTCTGGTCCGGCCCCGTTACTCTAAAAATCTCGAAAAAATTCCTATAAATCCTCAAAATTAGAAAACATCTAATCACATTCTCAAATTCTCAATTCTCAATTCCTAAATTCAATTTGACATTCCAAGTCACAAATCGAAGTACGATTAACCTTAAAATAACAAACTCTCCAATTATCAAAATCAAGTCGGAAATCTGTCATACATGCATGTACATACATATGCTTATGCAATTGCGAACATTTATCACTAATGTAGAGGCTATGAATGCATATGCAAAATACGTACGAGCTAAACTGTACCCATCCCATCGGTGACGGGATGTTACAATTTTCCCCTCCTAACAAAAATTTCGTCCCGAAATTTTCTTACCTGACTGATCGAACAAGTGAGGATACTGCCTCCTCATGTGCTCCTCAGTCTCCCAAGTTGCCTGCTCTGATGAGTGGTTCTTCTAAAGGACTTTCACTAATGGAATCACCCTGCTCCTCAATTGCTTGACCTGCGATCCAATAATCTGCACCGGCTCCTCAACATAACTCAGATCACTAGCTATCTCAATCTCCTGAGCCGGAATCACATGAGTAGGGTCTGATTGATACCGTCTGAGCATACTCACGTGAAACACATCATACAACTGGGACATCTTACTCGGCAACGCCAATCTATAGGCCAACGGTCCAATCCTCTCAGTAATCTCATACGGACCGACATACCAAGGACTCAACTTGCCCTTACGGCCAAATCGGAGAACTCCTCTCTACGGAGACACTCTGAGGAACACTCTATCACCCACAGCATACTCCATCTCTCTCCGATGCTGATCCACATAGCTCTTACATGCATCTGCGTCGCGCTTGATTCGACTCAATCACCGTGTAGCTTATCCATCAGATCCTGGATCAAGTCGGGACCCTCTAACATCCTCATACCCTCTTCATCCCAGTAAAGAGGGGATCTACACGGTCTCCCATATAACGCCTCATGCGGTGCCATACTAATGCTACTCTGGTATTGATTATTATATGTAAACTCAACCAGAGGCAAATACTGATCCCATGCACCTCGGAACTCCAATACACAGGCTCTTAACATATCCTCAACAGTCTGAATAGTCCTCTCACTCTGCCCATCTGTCTGAGGATGAAATGCTGTGCTGAAGTTCAATCTCGTACCCATAGCCAACTGCAAACTCCTCCAAAACCTCGAAGTAAACCTGAGATCTCTATCTGACACCATCGATACTAGGACCCCATGCAGTCGAACTACCTCTGCTACATACTTCTGGGCCAACTGATCGAGGGTATTGCTCTCCCTCACTGACAAGAAGTGAGCCGATTTAGTCAACCGGTCCACTATGACCCAGATCGCATCATGCTGCCTCGATGTCCTAGACAATCCCATAATGAAATCCATCGTAATGCGTTCCCATTTCCACTCCGAAATGGGCAACGAATGCAATTTCCCCACTGGGGCCTGGTGCTTAGCCTTAACCTGCTGACACGTTAGACATCGAGAAACAAACTCCGCCACCTGCCTCTTCATACTTGGCTACCAGAAATGCAACTTGAGCGTGCGATACATCATGGTGACACCAGGATGTATGGCATAAACAGCCAAATGAGCCTCCTCTAGAATCTCCTGTCTCAGATCATCCACATCTGGAACACACAATCTCTGGCCCATTCAAAGAGTACCATCTCTCAACTCAAACTCAGAAAGCCATCCACATCTGACTCTATCAATCAACCTCACCAACACTGGATCTTGATCCTGCACCCTCCTAATCCGATCATGCAACACTGGCCTAAGCCTCAAAGTAGCAATCAGAGCTCCATCCTGACTCAAATGTATCTGCACATTAAGAGCTTTCAACTGAACCAAGCACGGTAACCTCGAAGCCTGAATCTGAGCTGCACTACCATGCGATCTCCTACTCAATGCATCAGCCACCACATTGGCCTTCCCTGGGTGGTACTCAATAGTGCAGTCGTAGTCCTTAAGCAACTCTAACGATCTTCTCTGTCTCAGATTCAGCTCTCGCTGACTCAACAAATACCTCAAGCTCTTATGATCGGTGAAGATCTGGAACGTCTCCCCATACAAATAATGTCTCCAGATCTTCAAAGCAAACACAACTGCTGCTAACTCCAAGTCATGCACAGGATAACTAATCTCATGGGATCTCAACTGTCTAGAGGCATACGCTATAACTCTCCCATGATGCATCAGCACACAGCCTAAACCCTACTGCGAAGCATCACTGAACACCTCGAAACCTCTTGCTCCAGATGGCAGGGCTAACACCGGCGCCGTATTTAACCGATGTATCCACTCCTCAAAACTCCTCTGACACTCATCTGTCCATCTAAAGGCCAGACTCTTCCTCAGAAGTTTTGTCAAAGGGGCTGAGATCACAGAAAACCCCTCGACAAACCTCCGGTAATAACCTGCTAATCCGAAGAAACTCCTCAACTCTGACATGTTCCTCGGAATCTCCCAACTCCTCACTGCCTCAATCTTGTGAGGATCCACCCGGATACCCTCACCAGACACGATATGCCCCAGAAACACTACCTCATCCAACCAAAATTCACACTTAGTGAATTTGGCATACAGCTTCCTATCCCTCATAATCTACAGCATTATCCTCAGATGCTCTGCATGCTCCTGCCTACTCCTCGAGTACACTAAAATATCATTAATAAATACGATCACGAACTGATCCAGGTAGGGCTGAAAGACTCTATTCATCAAAGCCATGAAGGCTACCGGGGCATTAGTCAACCCGAACGGCATCACTAAGAACTCAATATGCCCATACCTGCTCCTGAAAGCACTCTTAGGCACATCGGCCTCTGCGATCCTCAACTGATAGTATCCGGATCTCAAATCCAACTTAGTAAACACCTGAGCTCCCTGCAGCTGATCAAAGAGATCATCGATCCTAGGCAGTGGGTACTTATTCTTAATCAGAACCCGATTCGACTACCTATAATCGATGCACAGCCTCATAGTCCCGTCCTTCTTCTTCACAAATAACACTGGAGCTCCCCACGGCGAAACACTCAGCCTGATGAACCCCTTATCCAACAACTCCTACAGTTGAGCCTTAAGCTCCCTCAGTTCCACCGGTGCCATCCTATACGGAGGTATCGATATAGGAGCGGTACCTGAAATGAGGTCAATCTCAAACTCGTCTCCGGATCCGTCAGCAAACCTGGTAACTCCTCGGGAAACACATCTGGAAATTCCCTTATCACGGGAACATCCTGCAAACTCTGCTGCACTCTGGAATCCACTACATACGCCAAATAGGCCTCACAACCCCCTCGCATCAACCTCAGAGCACTCATAAACGAGATCATCCTGGCTGGCACTGCCTGACTAACACCTCAAAATATAGCCCTCGGCTGACCAGGAGATTCTAACACGACCTCCTTGGTAAAACAATCCATAATAGCCCTATGGGCAGTGAGCCAGTCCATCCCCAAAATCAAATCAATCTCTTGAAGGGGCAACACAATCAGATCTACACTCAATACCGCTGAATCAACCCAAATCGGACACCTCTTACAGACCTCACCCAAAGCAGTAGTACTACCCAAAGGTGTACTCACCTGCAACCCATACTGTAACATCTCCATATCCACATGCAATCTACATGCCACATGCGGTGCAATAAAAGAATGCGTGGACCCTGGATCTATCAATGCAAACACCTCAAAGCCAGAGATCAGAAACAAACCTACAACCACATCAGGAGAATCCTGGGCCTCCTGCCTGGTCATGGCATAGACCCTAGCTTGGGATTGTGGTCGACTGCCACGACTCTCAGATCCCACAAAGGAATCTCCAGCTCTACCTCGGGCTCTACCTCGGCCCCTGAATCCAGGTCCACCACCACGGCTCTGCTGCACTGTCGTGTTACTACCGGCTCTCCCATTTGAAGCAGACTGAGCTCCCAAAATCTCTGGATAGTGCCGGATCTGATGCTCCATAGAGCCACATCTCAGACAAGCTCCAGTAAACCTCCAGCACTCTCCACTATGCCTCCTCTCACAAAACTCACACAACGGGGGAAGCTGGCCGGAGCCTCTACCACTGCCACTACTACTATCAGACTGCCCAAATCTCCCCCTTTGAACAGAACCAGACTGCCTGGGTCCTCCCGAAAATCTGAACTTGCCCTGGCGTCTGCTAAAGCTCCTACTAGAGCTGCCCTGATTGTCACTAGATCTCTTGCTCTTAGACCCCTGTCTAGTCTCAACCCGACTCTGTCTCAAGAGCTGCTCAATCCTTACTGCAGCTGCTCTCAGCTCCATAAAGGTGCCGATATCAGACCGAGCTAACCTGGTACGAATCTCCAGATGCAGCCCTCCCTTGAATCTCCGACACCTATCAGTCTCAGAGGAAATCAAAACAGAAGCATATGCCGACAACTCATTAAACAGAACCTCATAATCGGCCACTGCCATGGACCCCTGTCTCAAATCTAAGAACTCTTGCATCTTCATCTCCATATAGACCTTGGCCGTATAATTATCCTGAAAAGCTCTCAGAAAATCTGCCCAAGTCAAAACACACGGTCTGGTGGAACTACCCGGACGATCTTCCACCATCGATATCTTTGGACCACAGTAACAAAGAGACAGCATAATCGAAACGCTCATCAAGGTCGCAGTCCATCTGATCGAGGACTCGCTCGGTCCTCTCCAACCATCCTCGGCCTCGGCGAGGTGCATGCCGCCATAAAGTCCACACCTCGCCACGCAGACGATCATACCTCCTCTCTGCCTCATGGGAACTATAGGAGGTCTCCTCATACAAAGGCACGAAGACTCCTACCGCTCGACCGATCCTTGGTCACCGAAAGTGATCTACCGATCACCAAAGACGGATGACCTACAACAAAACCGCAAACTTGATCAATTTCTGCTTTTCTTATAAGGATTCAAGCCTAAGATACTCTATGCCCAAAAGATGCCAAACCATGCTCTGATACCACCAATGTAGCGCCCCCTTACTGTAGAGTATACACCGGGACGCCCGTAGGTCATACCGATACATACCCTACGATGAGGATGCACTACGATACAATCAATTTTATACACCTCATGGCATCGGTATAAAAAAGCAGTAAGATCACATTCACTAAATTTAAAACCAAAAGACTTCTCATTTCATTTCTTAAAATCATAAGTTCACACTTCTATTCGATTACAACTGTAGAGATCCAAAATGAACAGTAACAACTCCTATCTAGGTCATCCCCAAAAGATCCCAGCTGACCAACCTGTGGGCCATGCTCCTCTCGCTGGCACACACAAAGCAGGAAAAGTCTCACTATCTGGAGTAGGAGTCACTAACGTTGTCCTGAAAAATAGTTGCAATTTTGGGTGAGTTTGCGAACTCAATGAGTAACCATCATCGATGGTTCACTCAATTCATGCATTACGCAAAATTGGTACAAAACAAAACAATATCATATTCAGAATCACAGTCATAAATTTACTCAACAATTATCACACATTTACCTTTAACCAATTGCACAATCACAGCACAATCACATACTGAATGCATAATGATTTCCATTTCATTTTAGTGTTGTGACTGGGCGTCAGAATTATCCCATTTCTGGGCACATCACACATCACACAGAAATCGAGTTTTTGGGGGTAGGAGAGCCCTCTGGGTATGCTGTAACATCCCATCATCGATTGGAAGGGTATTTTGGTAAATTGGGACGGGTTAGGAATAAGTCATTGGCATGCACAGGCATCTATGGTTTCTATAGTGATATGACTGATGATTTGTTGCACATGCACATGGTATACATGCATTCATGACATTTCCCGGCATAAGTGTCTAATTGTGCTCTTTTGTGAAATTTATATGATAATTGTGTTTGAAAAATAAAATTGAAGTGCTCTAAGTATGTGTTATATTTTTAGGGATTTATGGAAATTTTTCTGGAATTTTTCGGGTTACTTGCTTGATAGAAAATTTTCTCCTCACCGGTCGATCGAGTGGATTTTTCATCGTCGAAAAGGACTGCCTAATGGCATTGGATTATTGAATGAATAATTTTGGGAATTGTTATAGAACCATTAGTATAAGATAGATTAAGATTCAATTGTATTAGAATTTATGATTAAATTGTGTTAATTAGGTTTTTGTCTTTTCTCCCTAATTGCCAAGTGTCCCATTCATTAATTAGTTTTGTCTTATATCATTCTTCCCATACGACTTTCTCCTTGACTTTTTAAAACATATGAACCATTTGGAAGCTTTTTCTTCATCCGAAACCTTGCTTTTCTCCTTCCTTGGTGTGCTTTCCTTCGTCCTTCGTTGGTGGCTTCTTCATACAAGGAAATTTCTTGTTCTTTTGCTTGTTCCTCCTTCCTTCTCATTTAAAGCCAACTTCAGCGTTGTGAAGATGGTGAATTATGTGTATGTTCTAGAGAAGGCCGTAGGTGAGGTGTCAAGTTAGGAAGTTGTGGAGGGTTTTAAAGCCTTGGAGAATTGGAGAGTTTGTAACTTGTTTAAGGTAAAAATTGTGTTTGTAGTTATTCTTTTGGCAGGTAGAAGCACTCATGGAGATCATTGATACATTTATTTCATCATGGCAGAGTGAGAGGACTATTAAGACTGTTGAGGATATGCTTTGGGCATGTGTATTGGAGTTCAGAGGAGCATGGGATCAGTATTTAGCTCTGATTGAGTTTGCCTACAACAATCACTATCACAGTAGTATCGGGATGGCACCATATGAGGCACTGTATGGGAGACCGTGTAGATCGCCTTTCTATTGGGATGAAAAGGGTGTCAGAATGATTGAGGGTCCTGAGCTGATTCAGGATACTGTAGATAAGGTGAAATCGATTGAGTCGCATCAAGCGCTCGGGATGATAGATGTAAGAGTTATGTGGATCAGCATCGGAGAGAGATGGAGTAGAATGTGGGTGACTGAGTTTTCCTCCGAGTGTCACTTTGGAGAGGAGTTTTGAGATTCGGCAAGAAGGGCAAGTTAAGGCCTAGGTACATTGGTCCGTATGAGATTGTCGAGAGGATTGGACCGTTGGCTTATAGATTGGCATTTCCGAGTGAGATGTCCTAGTTGCATGATGTTTTTCATGTGAGTATGCTCCGGAGGTATCGATCAGACCCGACTCATGTGATTCGGGCTCAGGAGATTGAGGTAGCTAGCAATTTGAGCTATGTGGAGGAGCCGATCCAGATTATAAGATCACAGGTTAAACAATTGAGGAATAAGACGATTCCATTGGTGAAAGTTATCTGGAGGAATCACTCAACTGAGGAGGCTACCTGGGAGACCGAGGAGCATATGAGGAGACAATATCCTCATCTATTCTATCAACCAGGTAAGAATTTCGAGGACGAAATTTTTATTAGGAGGGGAGAATTGTAACATCCCATCACCGATGGAAAGGGTATTTTAGTAAATTGGGACGGGTTAGGAATAAGTCATTGACATGCACAGACATCTATGGTTTCTATAGTGATATGACTGATGATTTGTTGCACATGCACATGGTATACATGCATTCATGACATTTCCCGGCATAAGTGTCTAATTGTGCTCTTTTGTGAAATTTATATGATAATTGTGTTTGAAAAATAAAATTGAAGTGATCTAAGTATGTGTTATATTTTTAGGGATTTATGAAAAATTTTTTGGAATTTTTCGGGTTACTTGCCCGGACCGGAAAATTTCCCACTGGCTGATTGAGTGGATTTTTCTGTCAGAAAAGGACTGCCTAACGGCATTGGATTATTGGATGAATAATTTTGGGAATTGTTATAGAACCATTAGTATAATATAGATTAAGATTCAATTGTATTAGAATTTATGATTAAATTGTGTTAATTAGGTTTTTGTCTTTTCTCCCTAATTGCCAAGTGTCCCATTCATTAATTAGTTTTGTCTTATATCATTCTTCCCATACGACTTTCTCCTTGGCTTTTTAAAACATATGAACCATTTGGAAGCTTTTTCTTCATCCGAAACCTTGCTTTTCTCCTTCCTTGGTGTGCTTTCCTTCTTCCTTCGTTGGTGGCTTCTTCATACAAGGAAATTTCTTGTTCTTTTGCTTGCTCCTCCTTCCTTCTCATGTAAAGCCAACTTCAGCGTTGTGAAGATGGTGAATTATGTGTATGTTCTATAGAAGGCCGTAGGTGAGGTGTCAAGGCAGGAAGTTGTGGAGGGTTTTAAAGCCTTGGAGAATTGGAGAGTTTGTAACTTGCTTAAGGTAAAAATTGTGTTTGTAGTTATTCTTTTGGTAGGTAGAAGCACTCATGGAGATCATTGATACATTTATTTCATCATGATAGTGGTAGGTTTGTATGGGTTTACATGTATGCTTGTGTGAAAGAAATTGATATGGTAGTTAAAGATTGTGAATTGAATGTTGTAAATGATGTTTATGTTGTTAGATGAATGTTAATGATGTAAGGAAGTTGTGTATGTGGTTGCTGCCAATTATGCTCTATTATACAAGTAATTGTTGTGATGATTTTGTGGCTGAATTAGAGGTGTAAATGGATGCATATTGAAGTAGGTAAAATGCTAGAATGAAAGAGAAAGAGGTAAGGAATGAAATCTGGAAAATGTGAGTTGTGTAGGTTTTAGATTTTGGCTTATAACTTGAGTGGTGGTTGTCCAATTGAGCTGAGGTTTGTTTTAAATTAAACTTAAGAATTATGGATAGATTTCATATGAAGGGAGTGTTGCTCAATTCTGCCTTTAAGGATTTTAAATTTGGCAAACAAAGTGAATTACTTGGTGCTGTGTGAACAGTAGCCGACCCTAATGATTTGATACTTTGAGGATTTTTCTAGATTAATTTTGAAGGAATTGGTAACAATGGTCTTCATAAAAGTTGAAGCCCATCAAGTTAGCTTTCCATTTCCACCGATCTTGCAATTTTTCGATATGTATATTGGGAGATATGACCTGTTTATTATTGACTGGTTTTGAGCATTTTGATGAAACCTAGCCTAAGTGTAGATTTTGTGAGCATTCGGATTGGAAGCAATTTTAGCAATTTATGTGAATTGAATTGGTGTGAGTGATCTTCTGAAAAGTTGTAGAGGAAGAAATAATCTTGAAAATGATATATGGCATGTAATTTTTGGAATTCAGATTTGGGAGTTATGATTTTGCAAAAACTGAACCTAAGCTAGGTCATGGATTGCTGATCATGGCAGAAACTTGCATAACAGTTTTGAAATTGTTAGAGATCGAATTGGATTTTGAGTTCTTCATAACAATTGAATTTTGAGATCTTATCTTTTCAGGGATATAAGGTAGTGATTTATGTGACATTTTTGCTAAGAGATATACTGTTGTGAAATGTGCTGTTCAGATTGGGAAATTTCAGAGGGCAGATGCTTTGGTGGATTGTTTGACCTAGTTAGCAAGTGAATTTGATTTTAAGTTGTTCATGAAAGTTGTAGATAACATTGTGATATTACTGAGCATATTTATTGTGTAATTGTTGACTGAAGAAACAGAAAGTTACTGATTTTGCAAAGTGCTGCACTGTTTTGATAGGTTTTGAGTAGGCAGTGGCTTTGACTGAATTTTTATCACCCTTATGGGTAAAATTGCTTGTTGGGGTCTTCATGTAACTTGTAGAGCTTTTTATGATCTTTCCAATGAGATGTGGTTTATAATTTTCTGAATTATGTGCAAAGAGTTATAGGTGTTGGAAGTTTGGTTGGAAATCAGGAAAAAATAAAAGGAAATAAGGGTTATATATATATATAGATATTAATTGTTTAATGTGAATTTTGGTTTCTTTATTTCATTTTCTGAGAGATTGGGAATTTTTGGACGAGAAATTGATGTGGGTCCGGGTAATAGTTATGTGGCAACTGTTTTATTTATTTTTGGACCGATCGAGGCCCGAATTGAGTAATTTCGGTGCCGTTAGATTTCTAATTTTTAGGTGGAATTTTTATGATGGGGAAAGTTTGGATTAGGGCCGAGAATGTCATGAACATTCATTGTATACGTTTTAATTGTTTCATGTGCATTGTTTGATATTTCTAACTATACAGTTAGTAATGTGTACTTATTTTAATTGTTATAGAGGCACAGTTGGAACGTCATCCCACGGACGTTGTAGAGACTTCTCGGCATTAGCTCGGAAGTTATTAGGTGAGTAACCTAGATGGTTCCTCGATTAGTAAGTGTTTATAATTCTGCACTTATAACTCTGTGGAGAATAATGGTGGGACGATTGTGTTTGTTTATGCCTGGATTGCGGACCGGAGGTCCGATGGATTGGGAGATTCTGACATAGAAGTGCTATATGTGATTTTCATGTGATTACTTGGGAGTGACTTGTGTGAATATGTTGAATTGGGATCAGTTATGATGTTGATTTTGTTTTATTTGGACATATGCATTTCATGCATAATTGCATGATCGATAATTGGCGGTTGTGACGGGCGATAGCGAGCTTAAAGCTCAATGTGATTGGGCCTTGAGCCCATGATGATTCGAGCCTAAGGCTCACCGTTTAATGCGCCCTTAATGGGACAGTTTTAGGTGCTCGGTCACAACAACGTAATAAATTGGAAAAGCGTCACATACGCATTTTATGTGCATTTGAATTGGTTCCTTTGACTGATATAGTAATCATGTGGTACTTCTGAATGTGTTTTGGTGAAATAACTGAGTGTATCTGTGTTATACCTTTGTATATGCATGAATTGGGTGAACCATCAATGATGGTTCCTCACTGAGTTCGCAAACTCACCTAAAATTGCAAATTATTTTTCAGGACCGAGAGAGTAGACTCATAGCTCCAGAGAGACTTTTCCTGCCATGTAGATCGAGTTGGCAAGAGAAGTCATGGCACATGTGTCGGTCACCGGCACTTTTGAGGGATGACCTAGCTAGGTTTATGTTTGGTTTTCTTCTGGACTGATGTACAGAAAATACCAATTGTGTAATTTACTGCTTTGAGGTTATGAAATGAGAAATTTATGGTTTCAAAAAATTAGTGAATTTCATATTAATGCTTTATGATTTTGATGCCATGTGGAGTGTTAGAGATGGTTCGTAGCGCAACCTTATCATAGGGTGTGTATCGAAATTGACCTACGGGTGTCCCAGCACATATCCTATAGTAAAGGAGTGTTACATATGCACTACTGCCCACGCGCACTAGGGATAGGAGAGCCCTCTGGGTATGCACTATTCCCTTTTCACAATTTCACAATAGATGAGCTTATAGCTCCGATCAGAATGTGCTCACCACCTGTTGTCAATTACCGATTTCTATTCATGCCTAGCATGCGTTCACAATTCATAATAACATACTCATGCGAAACACTCAATCATACACACAGATAGTTCACACAAAGCATTTAACACACCAGAGATTGAGGAACCAACTAGGTTACTCACCTCTAAACTTCCGAGCTACTGCCGGGAAGTCTCAGCTGCGTCAGAGGATCGACGCTTCACTTGAGCCTCTACAATACTCAGAATATCCGAATATCACTAATTGCATCAATTTCAATAATCAGAAGTGTCGATGTCTCAAATAAATACTGTACTATGCATGTTATGACATTTCCAACCCTAATCCTGATTATCTCAATTCCGCACTTTCATACTAATCCATAGCAATTTTTAATACCATAAGTCAATTGGCTAAGTTCTATATCCTCCAAAGTCAAATTTTAAGACATAGGAATTATCTGTAAATCAGAGTCAAATTCACTATTCAATTGCCATCCGCTTTCGAGAACCACCGAATTAAATCTCGAATTCATTCTCCTAAATTGAAATTCGTAGACTCTAAATCACAATCAATTAATCACTCACCAATCATTAATAATTAAACCTAAAAAATCATTTAAAATCAAACAACTCACCTTCGAGGATTAGGCGTCCTTGCTGCGGCGTGAGATCGTTCGCCGCGGCGAGACGTCTCTCCCCACGTTGCGGTGCACGCTGCCCTCTCCTACGCGGCGTGATTCCTTGCGCTCGCCGCGGTGTGCACCTTCGCTCGTCGGGGCGTGCGAGGATCATCCGCTCGCCGCGGCGTTCTCTGCAAGCGTCGCGGCGTGCGAACGCTGATTTGCTCGCCGCGGCGTGATCATCACACGTCGAGGCGTGCAACCCCAGATTCACACCCGAAACCCAAAAATTCCCAGATTTTTCTGATATAAAACCATCCAAATCCATTCTAAACACTCCAAAAACAACATTCTACACTTAACATAACTCATTCCTAACCTTAAATCCATCAAATAAACATTATACCACAATTACCCAAATCAAAATCACATTTTCCCTTAAAACCTAAATCATTCGAAAACTTAAAACTTTCTAAACAATTTAATACTCAAATCCATGATCAAATTAACCTATGTAACACATAAAGGAACAAGAACTTACTTGATTTAAGCTTTAAACCTTTGAGAAACACTTCAAATCTCTAACTTCCAACTCAAACACCACCCACGGCAACACCCAAAGCAAAACATCTCTTTATCATCTTCAACACCAAACTAAATGGAATGATTCAAGGGTGGAAGAGAAAGCCAAGAGCAAGAAAGAAATCAAGAAGCAAGTCAAAGGAGAATCCATGATGATGGAAGGAGGAAGAAGAACCAAATTTCTCTCAAAAGTAAGAGAGCATCGTGGAGCAAGTTTTTCAAAGGAAAGGGTTTAAGTACTAAGGAAATTAAGGCTTGTTTGACAAATTTAAATTGCCACAAGTCCAATCCGAGCAACCTCAATCTAATTTCTACTTCTAATTTCTCCCAAATTCCAATAGTGCAGACCCTAATTCCTCAAATCATAATTCAAATTACCTCATCTCAATTTTCAATCAAATTCGAAACCGAAATCACAATTAATCAGTCACTAAGTCATTTTTCCGGTCCCGCCCCGTTACTCTAAAAATCTCGGAAAAATTTCTATAAATCCTCAAAATTAGAAAACATCTAATCACATACTCAAATTCTCAATTCTCAATTCCTAAATTCAATTTGACATTCCAAGTCAAAAATCGAAGTACGATTAACCTTAAAATAACAAACTCTCCAATTATCACAATCAAGTCAGAAATCTGTCATACATGCATGTACATACATATGCTTATGTAATTGGGAACATTTATCACTAATGTAGAGGCTATGAATGCATATGCAAAATACGTATGCAAAATACGTACGAGCTAAACTGTACCCATCCCATCGGTGACGGGATGTTACAAGTTTGGTCCTTTGAATTTGAGTAAAATAAGAAGAAAGGAAATTAAAATGAAAAGGAAATGAAACAAGTGATGGGTTGCGTGAGTGAAGATGTAACAATGGGAAATTGTTAAGTTTTAAGAAGGGATTGCCTAAACTACGTAGTTTTGAGAGTTTTAGCTTAGGATTTTATTTAAAAGGCATGTGTTAGGTTTGAGAAAGGAAAGGCACACGAAAATTAAAGAGAAAGGAGATAGTGAGAGTTTCGGCCAAGAGAAGAAGAAGAAGAAGAAGAAGAAGAAGAGAAGGAGATTAGGTTTCTATGCCTTAGAAAGGAAGATTGAAGAGTTTCTTTAAGAAGAAAAGGGAAGAGAAAGAGTTTTAGTTATCCTTTGAAAGAAAAACCCAATTTCGTGGGTCTCTCTTTAATGTAAGAGAAAAGTGAAATCTTTTGGTTATATGGATGGATTTAGGTATAAATGGCTTAGGATATTTATGGGTAAGGTTAGTTAGGTTCTTTCCATGCTTTAATGTCCTTAGAAATGGCAAATTTTGACATCTCATGTTGATATGGGATTCTTTTGTGTTGGATGTGTTTGATGAAGGTGAAGAGAGGTTATTAGAGCTAGAAGCAAGGTCAATTGACTAATTGTAAGGCTTTAGGACTCCAGAAATTGGGCTCTGGAAAGGGGTTCAATAGATGTGGAATTAAAGCAAGAGTAAGAGTGTTAAGTTATAAGCAGTTTGGGTCCGGTCTCCGGATCAGGTCCCAAAAGATTCTGATCCATCCAATTCGTATTCTGTTGGGACCCGGTTTGGGAACCAGACCCCAACCGGAACAAACGGAAACGCAGATCGAAAACTAATCGAATTCTTAATGAGCCACAGAAAAATTGAAAGGCTCAGATTTACAAAATTTCAGAAATAAAGAAACAAAACGGATCAATCAACTACATATGTTGGATCCCGTTTCTGGAACCCAACCTCGGAATCATAATCGAATACATGTGCAAAACGTGAGCAAACTTATACTTGGCAAAAGCGAAAGAAATTGAAAGCGAAACGAATTGGCTTGGAATCAAAGAAAACATATCGCTGAAGGACAAAACCTTAACTCCGATATCCGAAAACAAATATTTTGGAAACATCGCATTGGAAACTATAGGACTAGACCAATACGAAATCGGTATAAATTTATTTCTTTTCATCTTTTATTCCATCTCTTTCAAACTTATTCATAGTATACAATTCCTCAATCAAAACTTAATAACTCAATATCATCATAACGAAACTTATTCTTATTCTTATTCTTTGCCAAAAGACACTTGATACACATATCTATATAGCCACAATTCATACACGATTAAGCACTTCAATATTCCCAATAAATCAACATCATCGGACCTCCTGTCTGGAATCCAAACGCAATCTATCATAATCATTACACAAACCATAATTCACTAATCCATAAATCAATTTCATCATGATATACATGCTTACAAAACCTTAATGACATTACAAGCCATGTTACAACATCAATATCAAAATCCAAAATGCACAAAATACAAAAATCCCAAAATTTGTATCATGTCTGAAATCTGAATCTTGCAACAAATTAACTTAAAAGCCAATCATATACATAACGAACGGACGACTAGACTTTCTTTCATCCGATCTCCCTCTTGATACCTGGAGATGGGGATGAAAGGGAGGTGAACTTTACAGCTCGTGGATACACGTTTATAATAAATATAAGCAAAAACCTTGAAAACAGTTCACTTGTCTTAGAAAACTTTCATGGAATTTATAAAACGCATGTTTTCTAGGCTTTCAGCCAAAATCCATAAGTTGCAAATCATGAATGCATCAAACTTGATCAAACATAACATGAGCACATAGACACATAAGAATGGTTTGGGTAAGTCCAAATTCATGACGCACTACACAATTCCATCGAAATGGTCCTGTGTAGTCGTAGTTTCTTGAGGGAGTCCTTGAAGGAGCTCCGTGCCACTATCGGGCAGGCGGGAGAAGCCTATTCTTAGGTCAACGTGCACGTGACGATTCTTGAGGGACTACCACAAATCAACATAACACATCGATTTCAAAATCTTGTAACTTGTTGCCCAAAATGGCACTTTTCTTGAAAACTTGCTTATCATGTACTTGATGTATATCTTGAAAACCATTCTTGAAAACATGATTTCATAACATGCATATTTTTCAAAATATCGCTCAAATCATGTAACAAACATATAGCATATTTCACAAGTCATTCATAAACAATAATGCAACACTTATGATGCAAGTGAAATCAGAAAACTTCTTTGATTTAAAGAAAATAGTAGTAGCTTATTTAAATTATAAAAATGTACCCACCTGAATTCCATGCTTGAATACATTCTTAAAAGATGTCTCTCCTCTTGATCCCCTTATATTCCTTGATTTCCTTTATCAAATGCAAAATCACATTCAATAAGAATACAAATTTGAGGACCCATAAATTCTAAAAACTCAAACTCTTCCAAAAGTCCAAACATTCGAGTCAATGTTCCAAGATCACTCTAACTCCAAAATCATTCAATTTGGTTCAGAAATCTGACAGTTATACTCCAAACATGTTGGGACTATTCTTATGCTGAAACAACAATCTTTACTCAACTTCAAACCAAAATTTGAGATCCTTAAAAACTGATAAAAACTTCCTTTCTTCATAAAACTTATAAACCTGTAACTCTAGTTCACAACAAATTAAAAATCACCTCATTTGGATATCTGCATCAAAAGTTATGGCTAAAATACCAAAACATGTCTGTACAGGAAAAGACCTCTCACCGTGGCGAAACCCGGAAGCTCGCCGCGGCGAAGGTGCCCGCGCATGCCGTGACGTGAGCACTCTTGCCCGCCGAGATGTGGACGCTTCCCCACGCCGCGACGTGGGCGTCTGCATGCTCCACGGCGTGGGCACCTGTGCGTGCCGCAACGTGCGTGTCCACGAGCCTCCCAAAAATTGATTTTTCGACATTCTTCGTCTAAAATATTTGCATATCTCATTTTAGCCATAAATCATCATTCCTACTTTATTTCTAAACTCATTACAACCCCAAAATCATCCACAAACAACATAATCATTAATCCTAAAAACCAAACCTATGTTTTAACTCATTCGACAACTTCTAACACTTAATCCTCTTTTAACTAACATCAAAACATGTTTCATTCATCTAACAAAGGGGAAAGATGCTTATACTCACTTGATTTGGCTTCAAAATCTTCAAAATCTTCAAGGATCTCCAAACCCTAGCTTTCCCTTATCCTCTTCTTCTCCAACGGCTCCTTCTTCTTTTTCTTCCCATTCCCAATCTTCTTCTTCTAATTCATACTCTCTTAATGAGTGTGAAATGTCCATTTTTCCCTCCAACATAAGCCTTATAACTCTTAGACTTAAGTGTCATGCCCAAATTGCCCTTATATAATCTTATTACTTTAATACTTCAATTCAGAATTGAAAATCTTAGGGACTGAATTGAAATTCAATCCCTTCAGATAACTTGTAGTCCCATGTCTCTAATTTATTTAGAAACAAGAATCAACTTAATTGGATCTCTACAGATCAAGATATCATCAAAATATCTAACTCACTTTGATTAAAACAATCTCTTTCAATTTAATCTCATAACAATCATAATTTCCCATTATGATGTAGGTAATTGTCTTAGGAATCCAACGCTTCCAAAACTAAATCAATCGGATGTCGAACGGAGAAATTATAAGCAAAAGATCGAAAAAGGGGTCGGATTGGGAACGAAATAACAAAACAGAAGGAGTCAAAATGGCATACAAATAACCGACATTTTCAAAATTCATAACTTTGGATCTCGTACTCCAAATTTGACAAATTTGGTATCAAAATAAAGCTCAAAGGAAGCTCTACATGTAACACCCCACTCCCGTAAGACCCGGACCCGACATCGATGGTGATATCCGAATCCGTGCCCTGCGAGGATGGGATGTTACCTCTCACAGTTAAAACACAGTACCAAAAATTTTGTTTTGAAACAATCATACACTTACATATATGTATGTTGCGGAAAACAGTTTACATAACCAATCTGGTAGATACAATGACCACGAGGGTCCTCAAATAAAATACACAATAACATATAAGCAAAGTCTTCACTCTACTGCAGATGCAACTGATCCTGTCCTCATCTGGCACTCCACGATCACTATACACCCGTTACCTAACGGAGTATTCTTTTGATTACTGAAAAATAATTGAAAATTTTGGATGAGTTTTTACAAACTCAATAAGTGACCATCATCGATGGTCCGCTCACTCAAGTACAGAATCAAATAATTACTTATGTTCTCATTCTTTCTCTTTGGTCTCATTTTTCAATTCCCATAGATCTATCTCTATCTCGTAATACATCTTCTCAAGAATTCCCCATTTACATAATCACAGAAATCTATAGTCATACATCCCATTTTTCGATACAAAGTATTTCACTCGCTTATTATTTAATTATCGTTTGGATGTGACCTAGTGCCTAAAATGTCCCATTAATGGGCCCAATAATGTAACATCCCGTTACCGATGTGATGGGCATATCGGTAATTTGGATGGGTTAGCTTTGGGTGCATTCATAATTGAACTGCACGTGCATTTTTGCCTCTGTATCAGTGATGAATGAGTTAATTGCACATGCATACATAGTGACGTACATTCATGATTGTTCTAGCATTTAAATTGTGATTATGAGTTGAATTGTGAATCTTTAGATGATTAGGTTAGATTGTGACTTGATTGAGAATTTAAGAATAATTGGGTTGTATAGTTGAGTTAGAGTGAAAATTGAATTTTTGGGATTTGGAAATTGAAATTTGAGTATCGGACTTTGTGTTTTATATTTTTGAGGAATTATGGAATTTTTTTTGGAATTTTTAGAGTTGTGAGTCCGGACCGAGAAAATGACCTAGAGACTGATGATTTAGATTCCGGTTCCGAAATTGACTGAAAAATGGCTTGGAAAATTTAGATTTGCGAGTGTAGGAATTTTTGTGATGAGCCAGTGAAATTTAGAGACTGAGATTAAATGAAATTGAGGACTATGATTTATAGGTTAAATTGACCCTTTATATATAGTTCTAAGTTCAAATTTCCTTTTATAAAAGCTTTGAAAACCTAAAGCTCTTTCCTTTCTCCTTCCTTCGACGGTGTGATTCTCTTCCATTGGAGATTTTCTTTTGTTCCTTTCATTGTGGTTAAAGATCTGCTGGAGCGTTGGAGTTATTGATGTCTAGCTTGGCGTTGTAGTCTCATCGTTGGTGTTAGAAGTTGAGAGAGTTTTCGGAAAATTTAGGGTTACCGTTCGATTCTTCGATTTGGTAAGTTTATTGTGTTTAATGTTGTTATTTATTGTGGTTGTTGCATTTATGGTGTTTAATGTGTTAGATAGGGTAGTTGAGTGTGTTAAATGTTAGCTTGAGAGAGTAAAAATGGTGGAGAAATTGATCGGAGAAGATGAAGTAGTCGCACGTCGCGACATCTAAATTTAGGCCACGCTGCGACGAGAAAATGCGTGCTCTCCGCGGCGAGCCACACGAGACTTCGCGGTGAGTGAATGAGTTTTATTCCGCGACGAAGTTGCTCGTAGATGTCCCGGCGAGGCGAACGACCCATACGTCGCAGCGAAGGGCGAGATTTCTGAATGGATGTGTTTTGGTTTATTGGGCATAACTTTTAACGTAGACCTCCAATTGAGGTGATTCTTGATTTGTTATGAACTAGAGAAAGAGGTCTACAATTGTGGTAAAGACTGAGAGTTTGAATTTTGGTTAGAGGAATCGTAATTATCGAAAGAGAGGCAATTACAGTATCAAATGCCACTTAAGAGCTATGTTCTGACTAATTGAAGTTTAAATTGGAGACTTATGCAATCAATGGATATTATTGACCTAGCGAATAGTGAATTTTGGTTGTGAAGCGAGAGATAGCGGAATGTGATTAGAGCGCTGGAAAATCATGATCATGCATCGTACAATTTTGAATTTGAGACACGTGCATTATTAAATTCCTTTGATTGAGCATCTGGTGATGAGAATTCGTTTGAATTGTTATAGAGGCACCGTTGGATCGTCAGTCCATGGATATTCTTTGGGACTTCGAGCGTGCTTCGGAAGTTACGGTGAGTAACCTAGTTGGTTCCTCAATCTTTGTGTGTTAAATGTTCTATGAAGGTGTGAATTGTTTGTCAATGTGAGTGCTTACAATTATGAAATAAATGTGCTGAGTCTATGAGTAAATGTTCTGAAATGTGATAAATGAAAGTGGTTGATACATATGTTAGTGATTGTGCAAGTGTGAGTGCATGCTAGGCATGATTGAAATCGATAATTAACGATTGTATTTGGGCGATTAGTGATCAGAGCTTTAAGCTCGATTATCAGTGAAAAGGGTCTAAGGCCAAAAAGGGAATAGTGCATACCCAGAGGGCTCTCCTATCCCTAATGTGAGCGGGCAGTAGTGCATACCCTGAGGGCTCTCCTACTTGCCAAAAATGCGATTATAGTGAAATGTGCCCGAATCGGGACAATATTGATGCTCAGTCACAACACTGACATAAAATGAGAATTGGCATGCATTATGCATCTGACTGTGTTGTGAAAAGTGAGAATGCGTGTAGTATGTGATGACTTCTCAGTGACCTATCTAATGTATGATTATAGTGAAAATGTGTGAAGTGTCGATAGTGTTCGATTGTGTCTTGTGGTATGTGATATATTGTGATATATTATGTGTATATGCATGAGTTGGGTGAACCATCGATGATGGTTTCTCATTAGTTCGCAAACTCACCCAACATTGCTAATATTTTTCAGTGCAGCGTTAGTAGACTCTTAGCTCCCGTGATAGAGTTTTCCTGCAGTGCGAGTGCTTGTTCAAGTGAAGCGATGGCTCACAGGTCGGTCAGCTGGGACGATTTTTGGGGATGACTTAGTATAGACTTTTGTATCAGTTTCCTTTTTGGGATATTGTGTTGGATTGTAGGGAACTGATAGACTTGTCTATATTTTGGATTGATGATATGAATGAAAGATGATTATGGTTTTAAATTTTAGTGATTTGCATAATGCGGTTTAATTTATATTGATGCCATGCGAGTATTTAGTGCTTTGTTTCGATTGTAGCACTTCCTTTCATTGGGATATGCGTCGGAACGATCCACGGGCATCCCGGTGCGTACCCTACGGTAAGGGGGCGCTACATTAGGTGGTATCAGAGCATGGTTTGGCATCTTTTGGGCATAGTGTATTTTAGGCTTGAATTTCAGTGAGAAAAGCATAAATTGATCGGGTTCTTGTTTGTTTTAGGTCATCCGTCCTTGGAGATCAAGTGGATCAACCAGCTGACGTAGGATCTGTAGGAGCTAGTAGAGAGTCCTCTATGCCTCATTCTGATGAGCTACCTTCTAGAGTTCCCATGAGACGGGAGAGGAGGTATGATAGGCTGCAAGGTGGAGTCGTTGACTTCTATGGCAAGCACCGATTCTGCGGAGGTGAGGATGGTTGGAAGGACAGAGAGTCCTCGATCGATGGATCATGACTCGAGGAGCTCTTTGACTATGCAGTGTCTTTGTTTCAGGGTCCGGCTTATCAGTGGTGGAAGACTGTCCTGGGCAGTTCTACCAGGCCCTGTATGTTGACATGGGACGATTTTCTGAGGGCATTTAGAGATAACTTCATGCCCAAGGTGTATTTAGAGATAAAGATGCAAGAGTTTCTTGAGTTGAGGCAGGGGTCGATGTCAGTGGCTGATTATGAGGTACGATTTAATGAGTTGATGGGATATGCCTCTACTTTGATTGCTTCAGAGTCTGATAGGTGCCGGAGATTCAAGGGAGGGCTTAATTTGGAGATCCGTACCAAGTTAGCCTGGTCTGATATGGGCACTTTCGTTGAGTTGAGGGCAGCTGCAGTGAGGATCGAGCAGCTTCTGATGTAGGGACCCGATCCGAGAACCGGATCCCCACTAAAAAACGAACGGAAGTTGCCGAAATCAAACGGATTCAAATTGGAGAATTTGAATTCGAAGGCGAACGAATAACAAATTTTCGATCGACAACTAAAGTTAACGGAATCTGAAACAAAACATAAGGCGAAAGTCAACCTGAACGAAAGTCAACTAATCACATCGGGCCAAAAAAGGAAGGAACGGAAACAAAATCCGACATCCGAAAACAAAGAACAAAGTAACCTGATCGCGTTGGAAACCTTAAGGCGTTCCAAAATTCGGTAATTTTTTTTTTCATCTTTATTCAAACTCATTCACTCATAATCACTCATACAAAACATAACCAATCCATACATTTCTATTCGTTTCCACCTCATTCATTTTAATCATTTCTTATACATCTAAAACATCTTAATACAACTAAATCTCTTCTTATCTTAGCCCGATTTTTACCGAAAATCGGACAGCATAACGGCTGTATTTGGATAGCCCAAAAATTTAAAACACAAGAAACACACTTCTAATATTACAACTCAACAATACCAGGCAACATCGGACCTCCCGTCCGGCATCCAAACACCAGTAGAAACATAAACCTAAATCTAATACTTCCATAATTCTCAATTCAATACCAAACTCATAATTCAATCAAATTCCCAAATCAATCATACATATATATTCCCAAATCATTCCCACTTCTCAATTCAATATACATGTACGTAATTCATTACACAACCTTAATTCACTTTCCATTCTATATACAAATCCATAAATCAATTTCATCATAACATACAAGCCATACACATCGAACAAGCGGTTTTGACCGTCTTTCATCAATCTCCGCTCAACTACACGGAGATGGGGATGAAAAGGGGTGAGCTTATAGCTCGTGGGTAACAGGTTTATAATGAAGCATAAGCAAAGCTGTTGAAAAAGTTCATTTGTTATACAAAATTCATATTAAGTCCATAAACGTTTTGCTCCCAAATTCTCGGTCAAATCTGAAATTAGAGTTCAAACCCATAGGCTGAAAAGTGTCATTGCATAGTGAAAAGTATTATCACATCAACACAACATGTTCAATCAATCATCAATATCAAATGCTCAAATTATGCACATACTTGACAAGTCATAGATGCAATGCACAAGCAAATGGCTCGAGGGTTCCATGGAAACAAAAGGGAGAAACTGAAGTTTACACCCTGAACGAAATGAGTCCATTCGGATCTCATAGGCCAAGCGGGCAGCCGGAGAAGGCTCTTGTCGGCGTGCATGTGATGACGAAATGGTTCCACTCTCGCCCAAACAAAAGCACATAATCATACTCTTTCGTGCTCTTTTCTTTCATTTTCGAATATACAAAATGCCATGAGTTTATGAGCATGACATAAATGTCTCAATGATATGACATAAATATTTCAATGCATTCTCATCTTTATTTTGCAAATCATTCACAGGTAACAAAACAATATTCTGAAATAGTTGAAATCATTCTTGATTTGGGAGAACACTTTAGTGGCTCATTACTAAATTATAAACATGAAACCCACCTGAATTTCCTTGCTTATAAACTTGTTTAGGTATGCCTCTCCTCTTGTTCCCTTGCTCCTCTTTCCTCACTTGGTTTCCTAAAACAACCAAGTTCCATTTATTCAATATTTATATTAATTATTCAAAGCTTGGAATCCAAAATAAAGCATTATAAATCTATCTTCGACCTTCTCCTAAAATTCCGAACCCTTCAAGGCTAATTCCGAACTTCCCAACTTCATAGCACTTGTAATCTTTGATCTCTAGATCATAACGAATCTGAAATCACCTCAATCGGATATCTATAACAAAAGATATGCCCAAAATACTACAACTCTCACTTGATAAGCGGACGTTCGTCCGTGAAGGCCTTCCTTTCGTCGTCATGACGAACAAGCTGCCACACGTCGCGACGAATGAATATCACACGTCGCGACGACTCCTGCGTTCCACACGTCGCGACGAATAATCGTAAAATTATTTACAAGTCACGACGTGGCTCCCTTCCTCACACGTCGCAGCGCTATTCATACGCACGTCGCGACGTCTGGTCTGGAGTTCGACTCCGAAACCCAGATCTCTGCAGAACCCAACTTCGATTCTTTCCCTTAACCAAATCCAACACATCTCAACAATAAATCAAGACCTATAATGCATTTCTAACCCATTCTAAGCTTCCAATCCATCCTAAAATCATCAACCCAGCAATTTCTAACTATTTTCCCCATAAACCCTAAACCATCGTTTTCTAGTCAACCCATACAAATCTAGGGTTTAATCCAACTCAAACTAAGATAAAAAGGTTAGAACTTACCAGGTATTACTCCAAATCCGTCAGAAATCGCAAGGATCAAAAACCCAAATCTCTTCTTCTCTCTTCTCCTCCTACGACTTCCTCTTCTTTCTCATTTTCCATTTCTTTCTTTTTCTCTTTCTAATTCTTATTTTCCTCTTTTATATCACCCTCTTAATGAGTGGGGAATAGTCCATATTGTCCTCCCACACAAACCTTAATACTCTTAGACTTAAGTACCATGCCCAAATTACCCTTATATATTCTTATAACCTTAATACCTCAAGTTCATAAATTCAAAAATCTTCGGAACTGAAGTAAATTTTGATTCCTTCAAATAATTGCAGTCCCATGCCTCTAACTTATTTAGAAACAATAATCAACTTGATTAGATCTCAACTGATCAAGATATCATCACAATACTAAACCGTGCTCAGAAGATATCTAACTCACTTCGACTCAAACAATCCTTAAACAATCATAATTTCCATCATGAGGTAGGTAATTGTCTTTGGAATCCAACGCTTCAAAACTCAGATTAATCGGATGTCGGTCGGAAAATGTAAAGCAACAAAAAGAAAGAGGGCTAATCACCTTGACAGTAACGAAATTTCTGAAATTGCTATCTGTACATGCCAAGGTCCAAATTTGCATACTTATAATAATGAATATATCAGAATATAATCAAAAATGTTCACGAGGAATTCAAAAGCAATAGCAACCTCTAATTAGGTCAGTTCGTCGATCGAAACTTCTGTCTAGAAATGTCTCATCCTATACTTCATCCAAACTCATAACATTTCATATCTCCCAAATTTCATAACCGTAAATAACATATTCTACATCATTGATGATCTAGGATACTCTTCATATCTTTTATATAGATCACCGAACTTAATTCAAAACATGTCTATCTATAATTTGCCTCAAATCACATTACACACCTAAATGTATGCTTATGAACAGTTTCACAAATACTTAACTTGTCTCAAGCACCGCATATACAATTCTACACTAAGAACATTTATAAAAGCAAAGTCAAATGTCCGCGACTTTGACTGATCATAACTTCCACTCCCGATATCGAAACATATCATACTTTATGGCTACAAAGAGCTCTCACAAAAGCTACAATTTTCCTTAAGATCATTTTCTCAAAATCTGCTTAAATCAAAAGTCAACTCTTTCTACTCGAAAAAGTCAACTTTCTCAGTTCTTCAAATTCTCATTCTTTCACTATTTATTTATTTCATATTCGTCAACTCCATTTCAATCAACTCATTCACTTTAACTTTTCTAACAATTTTTATAATACAACCGAATCTACTCAAACCTCAGATCGAACTCATTTCATGTACTAACCTCAAAACATCATCTTAATTTGTCCAAACTAACATTGTTCACCCAAAACCTTAAACATAACCATTCAAATTCATATATTTCTCTTCCTTTACACAAGACTAAGTCACCTCAGTTTCTCATTTAATGTCAATTTACAAATTCACAAATCTAAGGAAGTTCGGGGTCCAACATTTCTCCCCCTTTTAAAAAAATTTCGTCCTCGAAATTCCTACAAGAATAATCATCAAGTAACTTATTTTCTCAAATACATATTTCTCAATTTATTCACAATCTTTCACTTCCTGAATCTAATACCACCAATACCATGTCAACATCACTATATCCACAAATCAATCTTTCGTAATCTATTTACACAATCCATATCTCTATCATTCATCTCATCCTTCAAGTATTCTGCTATTATATCTCATATATATGTATTCGAAGTCAATCACCCAATTCATCATGGCCTTCTAATCATAATTTTCCATACATACAATCTTAAAATCAATCATCCTCTTAACACTTAAATCAACCAGTCATTTTAATTCCTCAATTAATTCATGAAAACTCATTCACATCAATATCACATCCTCACTAATTCAATCATATCCATTCAAAAATTCTTAACACTTTCTCATTCATATCACTAATACAAATGTGCCCATGTAAGATCATAATACCGGCGCTCTGATACCATAAATGTAGGGACCCGATCCGGGAATCGGATCCCCACCGGAAAACGAACGGAAGTTGCCGAAATCAAACGGATTCAAATTGGAGAATTTGAATTCGAAGGCGAACGAATAACAAATTTCCGATCGACAACTAAAGTTAACGGAATCTGAAACAAAACATAAGGCAAAAGTCAACCTGAACAAAAGTCAACTAATCACATCGGGCCAAAAACGGAAGGAACGGAAACAAAATCCGACATCCGAAAACAAAGAACAAAGTAACCTGATCGCGTTGGAAACCTTAAGGCGTTCCAAAATCCGGTAAATTTTTTTTTTCATCTTTATTCAAACTCATTCACTCATAATCACTCATACAAAACATAACCAATCCATACATTTCTATTCGTTTCCACTTCATTCATTTTAATCATTTCTTATACATCTAAAACATCTTAATACTACTAAATCTCTTCTTATCTTAGCCCGATTTTTATCGAAAATCGGACAGCATAACGGCTGTATTTGGATAGCCCAAAAATTTAAAACACAAGAAACACACTTCTAATATTACAACTCAACAATACCAGGCAACATCGGACCTCCCGTCCGGCATCCAAACACCAGCAGAAACACAAACCTAAATCTAATACTTCCATAATTCTCAATTCAATACCAAACTCATAATTCAATCAAATTCCCAAATCAATCATACATATATATTCCCAAATCATTCTCACTTCTCAATTCAATATACATGTACGTAATTCATTACACAACCTTAATTCACTTTCCATTCTATATACAAATCTATAAATCAATTTCATCATAACATACAAGCCATACACAATCGAACAAACGGTTTTGACCGTCTTTCATCCAATCTCCCGCTCAACTACCTGGAGATGGGGATGAAAAGGGGGGTGAGCTTATAGCTCGTGGGTAACAGGTTTATAACGAAGCATAAGCAAAACTGTTGAAAAGTTCATTTGTTATACAAAATTCATATTAAGTCCATAAAACGTTTTGCTCCCAAATTCTCACCAAATCAAATTCGAGTTCAAACCCATAGCTGAAAAGTGTCATTGCATAGTGAAAAGTATTATCACATCAACACAACATGTTCAATCAATCATCAATATCAAATGCTCAAATTATGCACATACTTGACAAGTCATAGATGCAATGCACAAGCAAATGGCTCGAGAGTTCCATGGAAACAAAAGGGAGAAACCGAAGTTTACACCCTGAACGAAATGAGTCCATTCGGATCTCACAGGCCACAAGCGGGCAGCCGGGAGAAGGCTCTTGTCGACGTGCACGTGACGAACGAAATGGTTCTACTCTCGCCCAAACAAAAGCACATAATCATACTCTTTCGTGCTCTTTTCTTTCATTTTCGAATATACAAAATGCCATGAGTTTCGCAAGGCATGACATAAATGTCTCAATGATATGACATAAATATTTCAATGCATTTTCATCTTTATTTTTGCAAATCATTCACAAGTAACAAAACAATATTTACGAAATAGTTGAAATCATTCTTGATTTGGGAGAACACTTTAGTGGCTCATTACTAAATTATAAATATGAAACCCACCTGGAATTTCCTTGCTTATAAACTTGTTTAGGTATGCCTCTCCTCTTGTTCCCCTTGCTCCTCTTTCCTCACTTGGTTTCCTAAAACAACCAAGTTCCATTTATTCAATATTCATATTAATTATTCAAAGCTTGGAATCCAAAATAAAGAATTATAAATCTATCTTCGACCTTCTCCTAAAATTCTGAACCCTTCAAGGCTAATTCCGAACTTCCCAACTTTATAGCACTTGTAATCTTTGATCTCTAGATCATAACGAATCTGAAATCACCTTAATCGGATATCTATAACAAAAGATATGCCCAAAATACTACAACTCTCACTTCAGCCAAACGGACGTTTGTCGCGGCGAAGGCCTTCGCACGTCGCGACGAACAAGCTGCCACACGTCGCGACGAATGAATATCACACGTCGCGACGAATCCTGCGTTCCACACGTCGTGACGAATAATCGTAAAATTATTTACACGTCGCGACGTGGCTCCCTTCCTCACACGTCGCAGCGCTATTCATACGCACGTCGCGACGTCTGGTCTGGAGTTCGACTCCGAAACCCAGATCTCTGCAGAACCCAACTTCGATTCTTTCCCTTAACCAAATCCAACACATATCAACAATAGATCAAGACCTATAATGCATTTCTAACCCATTCTAAGCTTCCAATCCATCCTAAAATCATCAACCCAACAATTTCTAACTATTTTCCCCATAAACCCTAAACCATCGTTTTCTACTCAATCCATACAAATCTAGGGTTTAATCCAACTCAAACTAAGATAAAAGGTTAGAACTTACCAGGTATTACTCCAAATCACGAAATCGCAAGGATCAAAACCCAAATCTCTTCTTCTCTCTTCTCCTCCTACGACTTCCTCTTCTTTCTCATTTTCCATTTCTTTCTTTTCTCTTTCTAATTCTTATTTTCCTCTTTATATCACCCTCTTAATGAGTGGGGAATAGTCCATATTGTCCTCCCACACAAACCTTAATACTCTTAGACTTAAGTACCATGCCCAAATTACCCTTATATATTCTTATAACCTTAATACCTCAAGTTCATAAATTCAAAAATCTTCGGAACTGAAGTAAATTTTGATTCCTTCAAATAATTGTAGTCCCATGCCTCTAACTTATTTAGAAACAATAATCAACTTGATTAGATCTCAACCGATCAAGATATCATCACAATACTAAACCGTGCTCAGAAGATATCTAACTCACTTCAACTCAAACAATCCTTAAACAATCATAATTTCCATCATGAGGTAGGTAATTGTCTTAGGAATCCAACGCTTCAAAACTCAGATTAATCGGATGTCGGTCGGAAAATGTAAAGCAACAAAAAGAAAGAGGGCTAATCACCCTGACAGTAACGAAATTTCTGAAATTGCTATCTGTACATGCCAAGGTCCAAATTTGCATACTTATAACAATGAATATATCATAATATAATCAAAAATGTTCACGAGGAATTCAAAAGCAATAGCAACCTCTAATTAGGTCAGGTTAAATCGATCGAAACTTCATCTAGAAATGTCTCATCCTATACTTCATCCAAACTCATAACATTTCATATCTCCCAAATTTCATAACCAGAAATAACATATTCTACATCATTGACAGACTAGGATACTCTTCTATATCTTTTATATAGATCACTGAACTTAATTCAAAACATGTCTATCTATAATTTGCCTCAAATCACATTACACACCTAAATGTACGCTTATGAACAGTTTCACAAATACTTAACTTGTCTCAAGCACCGATATGCAATTCTACACTAAGAACATTTATAAAAGCAAAGTCAAATGTCCGCGACTTTGACTGATCGTAATTCCACTCCGATATCGAAACATATCATACTTTATGGCTACAAAGAGCTCTCACAAAGTTACAATTTTCCTTAAGATCTTTTCTCAAAATCGCTTAAATCAAAAGTCAACTCTTTCTACTCCAAAAGTAAACTTTCTCGCCTTCAAATTCTCATTCTTTCACTATTTATTTATTTCATATTCACAACTCCATTTCAATCAACTCATTCACTTTAACTTTTCTAACAATTTTCATAATACAACCGAATCTACTCAAACCTCGTATCGAACTCATTTCATGTACTAACCTCAAAACATCATCTTAATTTGTCCAAACTAACATTGTTCACCCAAAACCTTAAACATAACCATTCAAATTCATATATTTCTCTTCCTTTACACAAGACTAAGTCACCTCAGTTTCTCATTTAATGTCAATTTACAAATTCACAAATCTAAGGAAGTTCGGGGTCCAACATTTGAGACAAAGCCAAGTTGAGTCTGGTCAGGGCCCCAGTGGCAAGAGACCGAGTGACAGTCAGGGTAGTGAGAGTAGAGGAGTTAGTAAGCGCCAGGCTAGGACTTTCAGGTCATCCGGAGGAGGTAGACAGTCCAGATTTGGGCAGAGAGGCAGATTTTCTCAGTCTGGTAGTGGCCGTAGCGGTGCTAGAGGTTCAGGCTAGATTATCCCGCTATGTGAGTATTGTGAGAGGAGACACAGTGGGGAGTGCTGGAGGTTTATCGGAGTGTGTCTCAAGTGTGGCTCTATGGACCATCAGCTCCGAGAGTGTCCCTTTACTGTGGAGGCCCAGTCCGCTATGACTGTTAGGTCAGGCAGTTATACCACGGTGCAACAGAGCCGTGGAGGTGGATCGGGTTTCAGGGGCCGAGGTAGAGGCCGAGGCCTAGCCGAGGGGTACGTAGTGAGGTCCGAGGGACCGAGCAGCCATCAGCAGTCCCAGGCTAGAGTCTATGCTATGACTCGGCAGGAGGCTCAGGAGTCTCCAGATGTTGTTGCAGGTATGCTTTCGATTTCTGGTTTTGAAGCATATGCATTGATGGATCCTGGATCCACTCATTCATTCATTGCACCGCATGTGGCATGTAGACTGTATTGTGATAGGGAGAGATTGCAGTGTGGGTTAGAGGTGAGTACACCTCTAGGTAGTACGACAGTTTTGGGAGAGGTCTGCAAGGAATGTCCGATAGTGATTGATCAGGCAGAGTTGAGTGCAGACCTGATAGTATTGCCTCTGAGAGAGATAGATGTGATTCTAGGGATGGACTGGCTTACTGCGCATAGGGCTGTGATGGATTGTTATACCAAGGAGGTCGTGTTAGAATCTTCTGATCAGCCTAGAGCTATTTTTCGAGGTGTTAGTCAGGCAGTGCCAGCTAGGATGATTTCCTTTCTGAGTGCCCTGAGGTTGATGCAGGGAGGTTGTGAGGCGTATTTGGCTCATGTAGTGGATTCTAGAGTTGAGCAGAGGTTGCAGGATATTCCTGTGATTAGGGAATTTCCAGATGTGTTCCCCGATGAGTTACCGAGTTTGCCACCGGATCGGGAGACAGAGTTTGAGATTGACCTCATTCCAGGTACCGCTCCTATATCTATACCTCCATATAGGATGGCATCGGTGGAATTGAGGAAGCTTAAGGCTCAGTTGCAGGAGTTGTTGGATAAGGGGTTCATTAGGCCGAGTGTTTCGCCATGGGGAGCCCCAGTGTTGTTTGTGAAGAAGAAGGATGGGACTTTGAGGTTGTGCATCGATTATAGGCAGCTGAATCGAGTGACAGTGAAGAATAAGTATCCGCTGCCTAGGATCGATGATCTACTTGATCAGTTGCAGGGAGCTCAGGTGTTTATTAAGTTGGATATGAGGTCAGGGTATTATCAGTTGAGGATTGCAGAGGCCGATGTGCCTAAGAGTGCTTTTAGGAGCAGGTATGGGCATTTCGAGTTCCTAGTGATGCCGTTTGGGTTGACTAATGCCCCGGCAGCCTTCATGGCCTTGATGAATAAGGTCTTTCAGCCCTACCTGGATCAGTTCGTGATTGTGTTTATTGATGATATTCTGGTGTATTCGAGGGGTAGACAGGAGCATGTGGAGCATCTGAGGATTGTGTTGCAGATCATGAGGGAGAGACAGTTGTATGCCAAATTCACAAAATGTGAATTTTGGCTGGATGAGGTGGTGTTCTTAGGCCACATTGTGTCTGGTGAGGGTATCCAGGTGGATCCTCACAAGATTGAGGCAGTGAGGAGTTGGGAGGTCCCGAGGAACGTGTCAGAGGTTCGGAGTTTCCTCAGACTAGCAGGATATTACCAGAGGTTTGTCGAGGGGTTTTCAGTGATCTCAGCCCCTTTGATAAAACTTATGAGGAAGAATGTGGCCTTCAGATGGACTGATGAGTGTCAGAGCAGCTTTGAGGAGCTTAGGCATCGATTGACTACGGCACCAGTGTTAGCTTTGCCATCAGGGTCCGGAGGTTTCGAGGTATTTAGTGATGCTTCGCAGCAAGGATTAGGCAGTGTTCTGATGCAGCATGGGAGAGTTATAGCGTATGCCTCGAGACAGTTGAGGTCTCATGAGAGAAATTATCCAGTGCATGATTTGGAGTTGGCTGCAGTGGTGTTTGCTTTGAAGATCTGGAGGCATTATTTGTATGGGGAGACGTTCCAGATCTTCACTGATCATAAGAGTCTGAGATATCTGTTGAGTCAACGAGAGCTGAATTTGAGGCAGAGGAGATGGATTGAGTTTCTGAAGGACTATGACTGCACAATTGAGTATCATCCAGGAAAGGCCAATGTGGTGGCAGACGCGTTGAGCAGGAGATCTCATATCAGTGCAGCTCAGATTCGGATTGGGAGACTGCCTAGTTTGATTCAATTGAGAGTGCTTAATGTGCAGATGGATTTGGCTCAGGATGGAGCTTTGATTTCTACGTTGAGGCTTAGGCCAATGCTGCATGATCGGATCAGGAGAGTTCAGGATCGGGATCCCGTGTTAGTGAGATTGATGGATAGAGTCAGATCTGGATTGACTGTTGATTTTGAGTTGAGATATGAGACTCTATGGTTGGGACAGAGACTTTGTGTGCCAGATGTCGATGATTTGCGACGAGAGATTTTGGAGGAAGCGCATGTGGCCGCTTATGCCATGCATCCTGGTACTACCAAGATGTATAATACCCTTAAGTTGCATTTCTGGTGGCCAGGTATGAAGAGGCAAGTGGTAGAGTTCGTTTCTCGGTGTTTGACGTGCCAGCAGGTTAAGGCTGAGCACCAGGCCCCAGTTGGGAGATTGCATTAGTTGCCCATTCCGGAGTGGAAATGGGAGCGAATCACTATGGATTTTATTATGGGGTTGCCTAGGACACCGAGGCAGCATGATGCGATCTGGGTTATAGTGGACCGGTTAACCAAATCGGCTCACTTCTTACCAGTGTGAGAGAATAATACTCTCGATCAGTTGGCCCAGAAGTATGTGGCAGAGATTGTGCGACTGCATGGGGTCCCAGTATCGATAGTGTCAGTGTTGGGACCCGATCCAAAAATTGGATCCCAACCGGAAAATGAAGGAAACAAAGCGAATTCAAATAGGATAAATTGAATCCAAAGGCGGATCAATAACAAAATGCGGAAGCAACGAATCGAATACAAATTACGAACGAATACCCAAAGAGATTCGAATCAAATCAAACGAATCGATCCATCGAACTGAAACAAATTTCGACATCCATTGAACACTTAAAGCATAGAAAACTTATCGCGTTGGAAACCTAGACTATCCGTTCTGAAAAATCCGGTATAATTTTTCTTTTTTTTTCTTCTTCCTTAATCAATTCTCAATTCATAATCATTTTCTTATACACTCATTTGAATCTCAATTCTCGTTTTCATTCCCATTTCACCCAAAAATTTCGGCAGCATAACGGTTACATTCTAACTAACCCAAACCTGCAAAGTGTTCAAAATACACTTCTATAATTCTCACACAAAAGCCAGAATCATCGGACTCCCCGTCCGGAATCCAACTCAACACACGCAAACCTATATCTACAAATCCATATCCTTTAACATATTATATCAACACAATTCCCAATAATCATACACAAACTTATATCTCAATTCCATACTCAAATCACAATTCATTTTAGCATTCCATATACAAATCCATAGTGTATATACGTCATGAATAAGTGCTTACCAAATATTCCATAATACAACATCGATAATAAAATCCGAATACACAATACAAAATATACGAAAACCTTCACTTTCTTTCACCCGATCTTCTTTTCATCACCTGTGGATGGGAATGAAGGGGGTGAGCTTATAGCTCGTGGGTAACAGTTTATAACAAATATATAAGCAAAATCCTTGAAATTCTTTTTCTTTTCTGGTCTTAGAAAACATTTCTTTGAAATCCGTAAAGCATATTTTCAAAAGGTTATTTTCCTTACTGTAGCCAAAATCTCCATTTGCAAAACATTTTTTTTTTAGGCTTTCAGCCATAAACCCATAAGTTTATAAAACATGAATGCATCAACTTGACAATTCATAGATGCAATGGCAATCACATAAGCAATGCACAACAACACATGGCTCGAGAGTTTCGTAAACACGACGGATAAACTGAAGTTTATACCGTAAACTATCCGAGTCCGATTTCTCAAGGATCTTGTTGCCTCAAGCGGGCAGCCGGGAGAAGGCTATAACTATACGTCGACGTGCACATGACTATCCATCCGTAACTCTCTCGCCCACAGAAAAGCATATGAGCAATGCTCAAGATCATTTATCAAATTGATATGCTTCCATTTTCTTTTCTTCTTTCCATTCAAATCAAAATGCCATGGCACACTCCAATGGCATAACATTATCACATCAATAAACATATTCAATCTCAATTCAACAATGTAATCAAGTATGGATCAACATCAGAACAATGAATGCAAGTGATTTCTTTAAGACATAAACCAAACGTATGCAGATTCATAAAGCATATTTATTCAAAAACATAATTTGCATAAATCTTGTATTTAAAAAAAAAACATTCCGAAAGCATTTTCATAATTTATCGAATTTATCAAAAATAACGAATTTAACAATTTACGCGATTTCTTAACTCCCAACCACTGAAATGAATTTCAAAACCTTTCTTCATTTCTTAATTCATTTTAAAACTCGTAACCCTTTTTTCAAAAATATTCGGGAACAATCAAATTCAATACTTCCTAAAGTTTCAATCAATCTCCCAAATCATTTGAAGACCAGAAATTGAACCTTTGTGTCATTTTTCAAAACTTTAGGAATTTTTTTAATTTATCAAACATTTAAAACTTGTAAAATTTCTTAAAACCATTTTAAAAGTAAGGAATCTAATCATACGAAGATCAAAGACTTCAAACACTTAGATAACCAACATTTTTAAACAATTTCAAACGCATTTCGAAAATCGTACTTTTCAACATTTAAATAAACCTTATTTTCTAAACAATTTCAAACGCATTTCGGAAATCATACTTTGTCAAACATTTTTATAAACAAGTTCAGAAATCGTAAACTTTTCAAACACTTTTATAAACAATGTCGAAAATCAAATTTTTTTTCAAATACTTTTATAAACAATGTTTTCTAGCTAACTCCGAAAGTATTGGGAATCATAAATTTTCAAACATTTTCATAAACCATTTTCTAGACAATTTCAAAGCATTTTTAGGAATCAAAACTTTCAAATATTTCCATAAACAATATTTTCTATACACTTCTGAATTTATGCGGAAATCACAAATTTTCAAACTTTTACATAAAACCATATTTTATAAAAGCTCTTAAAACAAATCGGAAATCAAAATTTTCAAACCTTTATCATATTCAAGCTCAATATCATTTATTGAATGCTCTTTCTTTCGAATATACGAAATGCCATGGAATCTTTCGAGGCATAACACAAGTGTATTTTGCAATTCATCAAAAGCTCATGTATGGAATCAATGATGATTTTTCAAATCATTCACACAATGATGCAACACTTATGATGCAATTGAAATCAGAAAATTCCTTTATTTAAAGAAAGCAGTAGTGGCTTATAAATTCTATTATAAACAGGTACCCACCTCGAATTGATGCTAGAAACTTATTCATCGCTCCAATTTGTCCATTGGTTCCTTCTTTCTTCCAATATAACTTCACCTAAAGCAATTTCACCCAAATTCAACATCATAAATAACTTAATCCTCAAATTGAACTTAGAAAACATAAATCCCTCATATATTCAAGCTTTCTAAATTACAAATTTTCAAAAGCCCCAAATTCTAAATTTGGGCATAAACCCTAATTCTCAAAATCCCAAATTAAACCCATCATACTTTGCAATCATCAATATTGACTTTATACGCCACAAACCCATACCATTTTCCATATTTCTAAACCAAAAATTCATCAAAATTCACAGATCTCAAAATTTCGCATCTTACCTTCTCTCACACCATTTTCGGATTTTTGGGCTCCATAAGAAGCTTTCATCTTCTTCTTCACCTTTCCCTTTGAAAAGCACCAAAAAAACTCTCAAGAAACTTGGAGAAAATTGAACCTTTGGAAGCTCTCTTCTTCTTCTCTTCGGTTCTTCTCCACCGAAACAAGCTTTCTCTCTTCTCTCCTCTTATTTCTTTTAAGTCTTTTGGGCAATAATCGTGATTCTACTCGAAACAACTACAGCCCCCTTGCTTTTATAATGCCAGGTCAATTAATGAATAAGGAATGACCCATAAGCCCCTCCATTTAAGCCTATAAACTTAACCCTTTAAGTAAACTTCCAAAATTGCCCCTTCATTGGTCTTTAAAACTGACATCTTGTCTGATTATTTCGATCTGGTAAATGAAGTCATTTGATAAAACTTTTTTCTAAAGAAATGTTCCTCTATGTCTTACGAATCCATCACGTCAAGAATCAGATCAATCGGAGCTCTATAGCTCAAGATATCTAAAAAATACTGAAGTCTATTCTTCAGACTCGAGGCTGACTATTATACCTGACTTCCAACCCATATTTGAAAGGCCTAGAGGCTCCATTGTCGATCGGATCCTTCATAACATTTGTAGCCTCATCTCTCTAGTTTAATTCTCAAAAATAATCAGCTCAATCCGGGCTCTAGCGATCAATATATCTCTAAAATACTGAACATTGTTCAGTCATTACAACACCGAGACTGAACACTACACTGAACTTCCGACCTATATTTCGAAGTCTTAGAGGCTACATTATAGCTCGGCCCCTTCATAACATTTGTAGCCCCATGTCTCTATTTTAATTTTGAAAAACAATCAGATCGATCGGAGCTCTACCGATCGAGATATAGCTAAAATACTGAACACTGCTCATACCATTATAAAGCTAAGACTGAACTCTATACCTAACTTCCGACCAGTATTTGAAAGTCTTAGAGGCTACATTGTTGATAGGCTCCTTTATAAAATTTGTATCCCCATCTCTCTAGTTTAATTATCAAAAAGAATCAACTCAATCCGAGCTCTATAGCTCAAGATATCTCCAAAATACCAACCACTGTTCAAACTTTTATGACTGATCAACTCACTATAATCAGAGCTATCTTTCTCCATTTAATGCCAAAACCGATCTATCTAGTATGGAAAGATAGAAAAATGTCTTAGAAATCCAACGCTTCAAAAATCAGGTCGATCAGATGTCGGACGAAGAAGTTATGCTCAAAACAAGGAAGAGAGATCGGCCGGCTGAAAATCGATCGCAAAGGTCGCACAGCAGGTCGGTTGCCCGCACCAGGTCGGTCGCTCGCACCAGATCGGTCTCCCGCACCAGGCCGATCGCCCGCACCAGGTCGGTCGCCCGCACTGGGTCGGTCTCCCACACCAGGTCGGTCGCCCGCACCAGGTCGGTCTCCAGCACCAGGTCGGTCGGTCGCGCGGGCGCGCGCGAGTGGGCGATCAACCATGCACTCCAACCTCCAACCTTCAAACGTTCATATCTTTTGACTCCGAGCTCCAAATTAGACACGGTTTATTTCATTGGAAAGATAAAAGACAGATCTACAATTTTCAAGAAGAACTCACAAGCAAGCTCGGACTCTAAAGGGATCAAAAGGTTACACAAAGATGACTGATCGATAATTTCTTAACAGTACCAAAATTTGCAAACATCATAACTTTTGACTTAGAACTCCAAATTTAACAAAATTGGTGTCTATGGAAAGATTAAAGAAAGATCTACAACTTTCATGAAGATCACCAACCCAAATTCCAACTCTATAAAGGTCAAAAGTGGACTCAAAGATCTGTCTATGACCTGTCATTTAGACAACACCTGCCCCCAACTCTAGTAACTCACATATTGCAGTTTAACACCTCCAAAACTAGCTCATACACATCATGGATAGGCTCTACAGCTCGGCTAACCTAATTTGAAAGTATAAATGATCCTATCCTTATATTAGTCTAGAAATTGCAGCACAACATAACATACCCAAAATTGATCATATGAGCACATCAGCCCAGAATTAGGATCATCCACACTCAACTTCAACAACTCATGCCATTCATACACAATTTACATGTCATATCCATACACAATTGATCTTTCATATCCATATATAAATCCATATCTCATTAACATCATAAGGTAAATGTTTATAAAATTAAATGGCATTCCAAGCCATATTACAACATCAGCATTCAAGTCCAAATACAAAAGATACAAAACTCCACCATTCTCCACATACGACTGAAATCTTATTCTTAAAATAATCTAACTTAAAACACAACACCCATAACCAAACAAATTGTCTTTATTTTCTAATTTCTTCAAAATTTTACACTTTCACTTTCTATTTCTTGATTTCAACTTCCATTTCAATCATCTCATCCACTTAAACTTTCATAACTAAAACTAATCTTCAAAGTCATCACAACCAATAAATTATTTTTCTCATCAATTTCCTCAAGGCATAAAGACTTTTATAACACACTTCATATTCGAAAACATCCATTGAATTTATTTTGATATTTCCAATTTCCACCGAAAGTTCGGGGTCCAACAGTCAGATAGGGATCCCAGATTTACTTCGAGGTTCTGAAGGAACCTACAGTCAACTTTGGGTTCGAGGTTGAACTTTAGTACAACATTTCATCCTCAGACAGATGGGCAGAGTGAGAGGACGATCAAGACTATTGAGGATATGCTGAGAGCTTGTGTATTGGAGTTCGAGGTGGCTTGGGATCGATCTTGGCTCTGGTTGAGTTTGCGTACAATAATCAGTACCAGAGCAGTATTGGGATGGCACCGTATGAGGCCTTATATGGGAGACCGTGTAGATCACCTCTTTACTGGGATGAAGAGGGTGTGAGGATGCTCGAGGGTCCCGAGCTGATCCAGGATACAGTGGATAAAGTGAGATTGATTCGGAGTCGCATTAAGGCGGCTCAGGATAGACAGAAGAGTTTTGTGGATCAGCATCGGCATGAGATGGAGTACAGTGTAGGCGACAGAGTGTTCCTCCGAGTGTCACCTTGAAGAGGAGTGCTGAGATTTGACCGTAAGGGCAAGTTGAGCCCTCGGTATATCGGACTGTATGAGATTACTGAGAGGATTAGACCGTTGGCCTATAGATTGGCTTTGCCTAGTGAGATGTCCCAGTTGCACGATGTGTTTCATGTGAGTATGCTCCGGAGATACCGTTCAGACCCGAATCATGTGGTTCCAGCTCAAGAGATTGAGATAGCTAGTGATCTGAGTTATGTTGAGGAGCCAGTGTGCGGATTATCGGATCTCGGGTTAAGCAATTGAGGAGCAGGGTGATTCCATTGGTGAAAGTTCTATGGAAGAACCACTCATCAGAGGAAGCAACTTGGGAGACTGAGGAGCACATGAGGAGGCAGTACCCTCATCTGTTCGACCAGTCAGGTATGAAATTTTGGGACGAAATTTTTATTTAGGAGGGGAGAATTGTAACATCCCGTTACCGATGTGATGGGCATATCGGTAATTTAGATGGGTTAGTTTTTGGTGCATTCATAATTGAACTGCACGTGCATTTTTGCCTCTGTATCAGTGCATACATAGTGACATACATTCATGATTGTTCCAGCATTTAAATTATGATTATTAGTTGAATTGTGAATCTTGAGATGATTAGGTTAGATTGTGACTTGATTGAGAATTTAAGAATAATTGGGTTGTATAGTTGAGTTAGAGTGAAAATTGTATTTTTGGGATTTGAAAATTGAAAATTGAGTATAGGACTTTGTGTTTTATATTTTTGAGGAATTATGAAAATTTTTCTAGAATTTTTAGAGTTGTGAGTCCGGACCGAGAAAATGACCTAGAGACTGATGATTTAGATTCCGGTTTCGAAATTTATTGAAAAATGGCTTGGAAAATTTAGATTTGCGAGTGTAGGAATTTTTGTGATGAGCCAGTGAAATTTAGAGACTGAGATTAAATGAAATTGAGGACTATGATTTATAGGTTAAATTGACCCTTTATATATAGTTCTAAGTTCAAATTTCCTTTTACAAAAGCTTTGAAAACCTAAAGCTCTTTCCTTTCTCCTTCCTTCGACGGTGTGATTCTCTTCCCTTGGAGATTTTCTTTTGTTCCTTTCATTGTGGTTAAAGATCTGCTGGAGCATTGGAGTTATTGATGTCTAGCTTGGCGTTGTAGTCTCATCGTTGGTGTTAGAAGTTGAGAGAGTTTTCGGAGAATTTAGGGTTACCGTTCGATTTTTCGATTTAGTAAGTTTATTGTGTTTAATGTTGTTATTTATTGTGGTTGTTGCATTTATGGTGTTTAATGTGTTAGATAGGGTAGTTGAGTGTGTTAAATGTTAGCTTGAGAGAGTAAAAATGGTGGAGAAATCGATCGGAGAAGATGAAGTAGTCGCACGTTGCGACGAGAAAAGACGTGCTCGCCGCGGTGAGCCACGCGAGACGTCGCGGCGAGCGAATGGGCTTTACGCCGCGACGAGGTTCCTCGTAGACGTCGCAACGAGGCCAACGACCCATACGTAGCGGCGAAGAGTCTTACTGTTGGGTCCGATCCGGAGACCGGACCCAAATCAGAAAACGAAATGAAAGACGGATAATAAAGAGGCGGAACGAACAAATTGAAGCAATTCAATTATGAATCGAAAGCGAATTGGATCAAGCAAACAAATTGCTTATTCGAATTTAAACAAATTCCGACATCTGTAACAAACACTTTAGAAAGCTTATCGCGTTGCGTTGGAAACCTTAAACATAATCTATCCGATTCCTTGTAAATTTTTCTTTTCTTTCATTCTTTCCTTTTCTTTTTCATCCCTTTCATCATTATTGAATTTCATTCATATCAAGCAATTAATTCCCCTTTGGAAAATTCTTTCTCAAACAAGACTCAATTCATATAATTTGACTTGATCATGTAATTTCTCAATCTTTAACAAACATTTATGCTTATTTCTATTCTTTGCCATTTAACCAATTTTATCCAAAATTGGGCAGCATAACGGCTGCATTTTAACTAACCCAACCTGCAAATGGTTCTAAAACGCACTTTTATAATACCAGCTCAAACAATTCAGCTCATCCACATTCAAATCACAATCAATCTCTACTCAATGTACATATAAAACCATAATGTACAATCCATAGCCATAAATAATTCCAATTTCCATAACTTAAGTTCTTATACAAATTCACCATCCAAATACATCATGAACTAAATGCTTACATTACACTAATGGCATCCCAAGCCATATACAATTACCAATGTTCATAACCCAAAGTACACAATGCACAATAATTCTCAATTTCTCAACAACATTCTAAACTTAACAGTAGTTCAATCAGAACTCATACAAACGAAATCTCTCATTTTCTTTCACCCGTTCTTCTTCTCATCACCTGTGGATGGGAATGAAGGGGATGAGCTTAAAAAGCCCGTGGGTAACAGGTTTATAATCAATCATAAGTAAAACCGTTCAAAAGTTTACTGCCATAGAAATTTCTTGTTGAAAATCCATAAAATGCTCGTTTCTCAAATTTCCGTCATGTATTCAAATTCATAAATCGCAACACATGAATGTATCACTTACTCACAATCACAATTTCATAATTCAAAACATCACCTCATTAACCACAATTTATTTCGTTTCATCATTCAAGCATAACACACAATTCATAAATGCAATGCACATCAAATGGCTCGAGAGGTTCCGTGGAACGGAACAGAGAAATCGAAGTTTACTCCGTGAAAGAAATGAGTCCACTTTTCAGATCTCGTGGGGCACAAGTGGCCAGCCGGGAGAAGGCTTTAACGGAACGGTTCCTCTCTCGCCCACACAAACACATAAGCAATGCTCACAACCATTAATCAAAATGTAATGCTTTCATGCTTTTCATATTCTTTTCCTTCTTTTCATTCAAGTCAAAATGCCATAACACAATTCAATGGCATAACATAATCATGCTCACAATGCATTTTTGCATGCTCATAACCATTCAAATACAATTCATGGAGTATATGAACACATATAAACCAATTCTTTAAATCATTTGAAAACAATATATGCACAATCATAAAATATTTGAAATCATTTTATTCCCTCAATTTGGGAAAATCTTTAATGGCTTATTATTCAACTATAAACATGAAACCCACCTCGAATCGATGCTATAAGCTTGTCATTAGCTTCAATTGACCATTGCTTCTTCCTTTCTTCCCATTTAAATTTCCCTAAATCAAATCAACCCAAATTCAACCTCATAAATAACAAAATCTTCAAAATTGACTTTATAAAACACAAACCCATTCTATTTTCCATGATTCTAAACCAATAATTCACAAAATCCCCAAATCTCAAAATTTGGGCATAAACCCTAAGTAATTCTCATCCAAAATTAAACATAATCCAAGGCATAATCATCAAAATTAACTTCATAATCCACAAACCCATATCAACCTGAAACTATCCAAACCAAAAACTCACTAAAAACTCAAGGATTAAAACTCATCTCTTACCTTTTCATTCTCTATTTTCGACATTTCTTGGCTTCCAAAGGAAGCTTTCTTCATCCTCCACATTTTCCCCTTGAAGCACTTGAAAAATCGAGCTTGAAGCCCCCACAATCGAAACCCTAAACATCTTTCTCTTCTTTCTTCTTCTCCATTGCCGATTTTCCCCTTTCTCTCTCATTCTCTCTTCTTTTCTCTCTCAAATTTCGTGGCTTTTGTCTTCTAAAATGACAGCCACTCCTCTATTTATACTTCCAAGTCACTTAAGTGATTGGCTAAAGACCAATTTGCCCTTCCCCTTAAGCCTAAGGTCTTAACTCCTTAAGTGATGTTCCCAATATGCCCTTACACTTTAGTTTCATGTATGCTTACTTTGGGACAAGTTTATCACTATCAATTTGAAGGAATTTTCCAAAACTTCCTTCTATAGAAATGTTCCACATTGTCTTAATTTCATAATGCCTCAAGAATCATCCAATTTAGAGCACTACAACAAAAGTTATGCCCAAAACATTTCGGGTATATCTTATGCTAACTCATTTCTCCAGCACATTATTGCCATCAAAAAATTAACCTTCTTAAGGACCAAATTGAAACTCGACTTCTTCATGAAAATTATAGCTCTATGTCTCTATTTTAATCGAAAACAAGAATCACATCATTTCAATTTCCAGAGAAAATTTATGCTCAAAATACTTTCAGACTGTCACTAAACCGAGACTGAACACTAATCTGAACTTCCATTCATAAACTAAAAATCTTAGGGGAAAATTGAAATTAAATTTCTTCATATGACTTGTAGCCCCATATCTTAATTTTATTTCACCTCAAGAATCAATTCGATCGGATCACCACAGATCCCGAATTCCTCAAAATACTGAACTATGTTCAGAAAATAGTCCAAATCACTTTGATTAAATTAATCACCCTTAATTTAATCTCATAAATTCACAAATATCTCATAAAATGAAATTCATTGTCTTAGGAATCCAACACTTCAAGAATCAACTCAATCGGATGTCGGACGAAGGAGTTATGGCCAAATAAATTGGATATGTTCATATTCTCAAAAAAAGCACGGGCTGTGTGAAAGTCACACGGTCAGGCACACAGGTCGTGTAACCTTCGGGTTTGGAGTCACTGCATTCAGGTTTTACACAGTCTATGTGAAATTCACACGGGCTGTGTAACCTACGAATAAATTGTGCTGGATTTTCACAATCTGTGTGAAATTCACACGGGTTGTGTAACCTACGGGTACCACCATATTTTCTCCCTCCAAAACCCCTCCAAAGGGTCCTAAATCCATCCTAACTTCTCCATTACTCATATCTTACCTATAATCAACTTTTCCGAGCCCGAGATCACGTCACAAACTCTAAAGGTTCGGGAATTTCGATTACCACAACATCCTATCTTGTAACTAGCATAAATCTCAACTCCGATATTGAAATCTTGCATACTTAGTGTCGTTGTAAAGATAAGAGAACAAGCTACAGCTTCAAAGAAGACAACTTTGTCTAATTCTATCTCAATTATTCTAGAATTTCCCTTGAGTCAATATACTCATTTTTATCCTCATACAAAACTTAACATTTTCCCAACTTCACTTTCTCTATTACCACATCATTCAAAGCAATTTAACTTCCAATTGGAATCCATTCAACACTCAACCTCAATTCATATACTCTCATATTCAATAACCTCTTATCATTCACCAAACATCCTATCTTACATACATAACCATGGTTTATGCTTAAGGTTTCTCAACTCATCATCCATACTTAGTTCACATTCTAATTTTCTAACCATCTATATACCAATTCATAATTCAAAGCCATACATAAACTCATATTCCATTTTGATATTTCCACTAAAAATTCGGGGTCTAACACTTATGTCGCGGCGAAGGGCGAGATTTCTGAATGGATGTGTTTTGGTTTATTGGGCATAACTTTTAGCGTAGACCTCCAATTGAGGTGATTCTTGATTTGTTATGAACTAGAGAAAGAGGTCTACAATTGTGGTAAAGAATGAGAGTTTGAATTTTAGTTAGAGAAATCGTAATTATCGAAAGAGAGGCAATTACAGTATCAAATGCAACTTAAGAGCTATGTTCTGACTAATTGAAGTTTAAATTGGAGACTTATGAAATCAATGGATATTATTGACCTAGCGAATAGTAAATTTTTGTTGTGAAGCGAGAGATAGAGGAATGTGATTAGAGCGCTGGAAAATCATGATCATGCATCGTACAATTTTGAATTTGAGACACGTGCATTATTAAATTCCTTTGATTGAGCATCTAGTGATGAGAATTCGTTTGAATTATTATAGAGACACCGTTGGATCGTCAGTCCACGGATATTGCTGGGACTTCCAAGCAGTAGCTCGGAAGTTACAGGTGAGTAACCTGGTTGGTTCCTCAATCTTTGTGTGTTAAATGTTCTATGAAGGTGTGAATTGTTTGTCAATGTGAGTGCTTACAATTGTGAAATAAATGTGCTGAGTCTATGAGTAAATGTTCTGAAATGCGATAAATGAAAGTGGTTGATACATATGTTAGTGATTGTGCAAGTGTGAGTGCATGCTAGGCATGATTGAAATCAGTAATTAACAGTTGTGACTGGAGCAGTTAGTGATCAGAGCTTTAAGCTCGATTATCAGTGAAAAGGGTCTAAGGCCAAAAAGAAATAGTGCATACCCAGAGGGCTCTCCTATCCCTAATGTGAGTGGGCAGTAGTGCATACCCTGAGGGCTCTCCTACTTGCCAAAAATGCGATTATAGTGAAATGTGCCCGAATCGGGACAATATTGATGCTCAGTCACAACACTGACATAAAATGAGAATTGGCATGCATTATGCATCTGACTGGGTTGTGAAAAGTGAGAATGCGTGTAGTATGTGATGACTTCTCATTGAGCTATCTAATGTATGATTATAGTGAAAATGTGTAAAGTGTCTGATAGTGTTCCGATTGTGTACTGTGACTGTGTGATATATTGTGATATATTATGTGTATATGCATGAGTTGGGTGAACCATCGATGATGGTTTCTCATTGAGTTCGCAAACTCACCCAACATTGTTTATATTTTTCAGTACAGCGTTAGTAGACTCTTAAGCTCGTGATAGAGTTTTCCTGCAGTGCGAGTGCTTGGTCAAGTGAAGCGATGGCTCACAGGTCGGTCAGCTGGGACGATTTTTGGGGATGACTTAGTATAGACTTTTGTATCAGTTTCCTTTTTGGGATATTGTGTTAGACTGTAGGGAACTGATAGTTTTGTATATATTTTGGATTGATGATATGAATGAAAGATTGTTATGGTTTTAAATTTTAGTGATTTGTATAATGCGGTTTAATTTATATTGATGCCATGCGAGTATTTAGTGCTTTGTTTTGATTGTAGCACTTCCTTGCAGTGGGATATGCGTCGAAACGACCCACGGGCGTCCCGGTGCGTACCTTACGGTAAGTGGGCGCTACAAATAATATCTGACCCTTATCCAATACTGGATACCGGGTTCATTATATGTTGAGCCTAAGGCTCTGAATCAGTCATGAACTAGAAGTTCATTTTCACACATTGAGCTAAAAGCTCTAATATTCCATACGACACTAAACACATCAAAATCAGTCATACATTCTATAATTAGGAGTACCCCATAACTGTTTCCACACCAGTGTATGGCATTTCGCCTATCATTCAATCAAATATATCAGAATAATTGTAGTTTGTACCCCTTATCAATAATCAAACATATCAAAATAATTGTAGTCTGTACCCATTATCAATAATCAAACATATCAGAATAACTGTAGTCTGTACCCATGATCAATAATCAAACATATCAAAATAACTGTAGTCTGTACCCATTATCAATAATCAAACATATCAGAACAATTGTAATCTATAACCCATTATCAATAATTAAACAAATCAGAATAACTGTAGTCTGTACCCATTATCAATAATCAAACATATCAGAATAACTGTAGTCTGTACCCATTATCAATAATCAAACATATCAGAATAATTTGTAGTCTGCACCCATTATCAATAATCAAACATATCAGAATAATTGTAATCTGTAACCCATTATCAATTTATATCAGTGTGATGACCAAGCATCTATATTGTCCCGATAAGGGCACATTAATCAGTTAACACGTCTTAGGGGTAGGAGAGCCCTCTGGGTATGCACTACTTCCTATGCATCTTAGAGATAGGAGAGCCCTCTGGGTATGCACTAACTCATCAATCGTTGAGCTTTTCGCTCTGAAATTGTCCCGTCAAGGGCTCATTAATCAGTGAACGCGTCTTAGGGGTAGGAGAGCCCTCTAGGTATGCACTATTTCCCACGCGTCTTAGAGATAGGAGAGCCCTCTAGGTATGCACTAACTCATCAATCGTTGAGCTTTTCGCTCTGAAACTGTCCCGTCAAGGGCTCATTAATCAGTGAATGCGTCTTAGGGGTAGGAGAGCCCTTTGGGTATTCACTACTTTCCACGCGTCTTAGGGATAGGAGAGCCCTCTGGGTATGCACTAACTCATCAATCGTTGAGCTTTTCACTCTGAAACTGTCCCGTCAAGGGCTCATTAATCAGTGAACGTGTCTTAGGGGTAGGAGAGCCATCTGGGTATGCATTACTTCCCACGTGTCTTAGGGATAGGAGAGCCCTCTGAGTATGCACTATTCCCTTTCGAGCTTGAGGCACTTTTTCAGTAGTCGAGCTTGTAGCTTTGATCAGTATATCACAGTCATTTCTAATCTATTCCAGATTTTCACATCACAAATACAATTACACTTTCACATACGCATAATGTTTTTGTATACTATCACTTCAATACTCCGGACCTTCTATCTGGAGTTCACATTCAATATTATTTCATCATTTTACTTCAGAGAATTTAAATTACTGAATTATAACATTTAATGTTATGAGAACTGTCTAGGTCACTCACCTGGCTTCCGCACTAATGCCTGGAAGTCTCAGAAATGTCTGAGGCTGACTTTCCAAATGCCCCTATCACAATTCAAACACCCTAAGTTTACACATTGCCCTTTCAGAATAAAAATCATGTAGTAGTTTACAAAAATAAACGTATCACGCACTTTAGTGACATTCCCGGCACTAACCCAATATTTCACCCTCAAAATCTTCCCTAAAAATCAGAATTCAGTTGATACGCAAATCAGTCAATTCGTTTCAGAAATCCCAAAGTTATTCTCCAACATATAACCATATCTTTCACTAAACCACTATTCCAGATTTCAAGCCTTTACAGACTGATTTATCATTTCCCCTCTTCATAAAGCATGAAGACCTTTGTCTCTAGCTCATAACAAATCAGAAATTATCTCATTTGAATAACGATATAAAAATTTATGGGTTAAAAACCAAAACATATTCATTCAGGAACAGGGGTCCTCGCCGTGGCATGCTCCCTCATTCACGTCGCGACGTGCGGCCCTGCGCTTCAATGCGACGTGAGTAATTCATACCATGACGACGACGTGCATCTTGACGTCGCGATGTGCGAGCCTTCTCCTTCCCCGAATCCAGTTTTTCACCATTCTCAAACCAACTCTTTCAATCTATTCAACACATAATTCATCTCTATTCCAAATTAACACTCATACATCATTTTCCAACTCAAATTCAACCCATATTATTTACAATTCATCAGAAATCTACCCCATGTTCAGAAACCCTAAACCAACATATACATAACCCAATCTTTACCCATATCACTCAAAACATAAATCAATCAACAAATCAAGAGGAAGGATACTTAAACTTACTTGATTTAGCTCACAAACTCCATAAGCCCTTCATGATTTCATCGAAAATCCTTTCTTCTCCTCTTCTTCTCTCCCATGGCATCGCCCCATTTCTTTTCTTTCATCAACCCTAATTTTCCTTTTTATACCCATTTTAATAATGAAAAGTCCATTTTGCCCCTTCCTTTAACTTTAAGCCTTTTTCTCTTAAGTATCTTGCCCAAATGACGCTCATACCAAATTCTTATAACTTTACTATTACAATTCGGGAGTTTCGACTCTTAGGGACTGATTTGATATTCAACTCTTTCCGAATCACTCGTTTTCATGCCCATCAATTTCCAATTCAATCATTTTATTTATTTTGAATTTCATAAATCTTTCTAAAATTCAATAACGAGAATTCCTAAATCATGTCTTTAATTGGAGTGTCAATGGTACATTCATTGTACCGGAAATCTCATCGGTACCCACTTTGAAATTTTCTGGAGAATTCCCATAAAGCACTCAAATTCAATTTCTCAATTACACAATTTCACATTTTTTGCAAAAATAACAAAGCCGGGAATTGTCACGAATGCATGCACAATTTTGCGTACAGAAACATAACCCAATCCAAATTTACTATTTATCCTTCCCATCGGTGACGGGATGTTACACTACAACTTCCATGAAGAACTCACAAATCAATTCCATCTCAACCGGGCTCACAAACCAATCAAACTTTCTGTCTATATGAATATCTTCTTAAACAATCACATAACTTCCAAAATTTCTATCTTTCAACTCCTAGGTCCAAACATGTCATATTTTATATCAAACTAAAGATCAAATCAAAATCTTCAACTTTCATGAAGCTCTTAAAGACAAAATTCAACCTCTAGCTAGGTCAATTTTTCAGTCAAAGTTTCTGCCAGAATTTATCATCCTAAAACAACATCCAAACTTCCAAATTTCATATCTTCCAAATTCCACAACTAGAAATAACATATTATACATCATTGAAAAGCTAGGAAAATCTTCTATAACTTTCATATAGATCACTTAACTTAATTCAGATCACATCGATATATAATTTGCCTCAAATCACATTACACCTGAATGTACACTTATGGACATTTTCACAAAACAAAGCAAATTAATACTTAACTTTGACTGATCGTAACTTTCACTTCCGATATTGAAAAATATCAAACTTTGTGGCAATAGAAAGCTCTCAACAGAAATTACAGGTTTCATGAAGATCATTTTCTCAAATTCTGCTTAAATAAAAAAGTCAACTCTCTACTCCAAAAAGTCAAACTTTCTCAATTCTTCATATTCTCACACTTTTTCTCTTTACTTCTTGATTTTTAACTTCCAACTATGTATTCACTATCAATTTTATTTAAACTCAAAACCACACTTTAGACCATAATTAATCATAATCATTAATAACCTATCATAATCTCATATAACAATTCATATTCTTGACTCTTCTTTCTCTTTGCACACAAAAAGTCACCATAAGTTTCCTTATTTAATGTCACTTTATAATTGAAAAAAATTCCAAGAAAAATTCGGGGTCCAACATATTCGATTTGAATTCGCTTTCCGTTTTCGATTCGTATCCGTTATATGTTTTCACCTTATGCTTTCGTTTCGGATTCGTCCGCTTTTGTTTTTCATTTTTGTTTCATTTTCTGGTTGGGTTCCGGTCCCTAGATCGGGTTCCAACAGCTTCTACTTGAGCCAAAGATCTCTTCATTTGGTGAAGAATCGGGTAAGATAGTTTTGAATTTTTTGGATTTTTAGAAGGGTTTTAGTTCATAGAGTTAGAAAATGCATGGTTTTAAGTATTCTAAAACTAATTTTTTTTGTGATCGTGCTTCGTGATATTTGGGAATTTAATGAAGTCAATTTGGTAGTTGAATGGTTACGCTCAGGCTCAGGGCATCCTAAGTTTTTACAGTGAAAATTTGAAGTCTTCCATAAGGGTAAATTTCATATTCTGACTTCAGGAGGAAAATTATATTGATTTAGGCTAAATGAGATGAAGTTGTATTTTATAAAGTTGTATCTTATCTTTCTAGCTTTCCAACGATATATAGTATGTAAGTTTTGGACATCAAAGGCGAAAGTTATGATTCTTGTAAGTGGAGATGCTCAGGAGTATAGACTGTATCTTCTTGTGATTACGTGTATCTTTTGGTGATGATGTGTATCTTCTGGTGATGACCGTATCTTCTTGTGATGACATGTATTTTCTGGTGATGAACTGTATCTTCTGGTGATGACGTGTATCTTCTTGTGAGGATGTGTATCTTTTTGTGATGGCATGTATCTTCTTGTGATGACGTGTATCTTTCATGCATTGTTCATCTTACATTTTCTGGTCCAATTTTAACCCTTTATATGACAGAATATATCTTCAAGACTTTCATAAAAGTTTTATATCTTGAAGTCCTCTTTCAAACCATCTAATAACGACCTTGTTCTAATATCTACAGAGAAAGATATGTCAATTGTCCCGAAATAAGTTCAATATGATTGAAACTTTATTTGATTCTTTCGATCATAACTTTGTTATTCAACCTCCAAATGAAGTGATCCTTAAGCCAATAGATTCCTAACACATTATTATATCTCTCCAAAAAAATTGGCAGCATTCCAAATTGATTGGAAAAAGTTTGATTGAAGGAAAGTGAGGAAATCTGTTGAAATAGTATGAATTGGTGTTATTTTACTGAACATACTTCGACATTTTAAATATATCTGGATCTGTAGGGTTCCAATTGGGATGATTTTAATGTGGACTAAACTAGAGACACATGATTACAAATTATATAAGAAGTATAATCATGATTCAGTCTCTAAGATGTTCAATTTCTGGATGGAATTTGTGCATAGTATACTATTTTAGAATGAGAATAGTTTGAAAATGTTTGAAGTGTAACTTTCAAATTATTGAGCCAAATTGAATCATTGTGGTGTCATTAGAAACTTAAGACAATAGGGAACACTTTTCTAGTAAAAAGTGTTACCAAATTACTTCATTTACTTATTAAAATGATCACAGAAGATTAACATAAAGGTTTGGATTTTTGGAAGTGATATAGGGCTGAAATAAGAGTTGGATAATTGTTTGGTCTTGTAATGCTAGAATTATATTAATGAGTGAATTGTTGGTATTAAAGTACCAAATACATGTGTAAAATGGAGATGAAGAGGTTCATTTGATTAAAGTTGTGATTCGAAGAAGAGGAGCAAAGTGTATATAGTTTAAATGAATGAGAAATTGATAATAAGATAAAGGAACGCGAGAAGAGAAATGATAAATGATTAAATTATGAGATGCAAATGAGCATAAGATATGAAATTTGATAATATACCCAGGATTGTCATGAATATGTGTTGTACATAGTCCGTATACCCATGTGTGCATAAATGAATGCTTATAATTGTGTAAAGTTATTGATGCATGTGCAATGTGCGTATTGCATAATTGTGATGTGTAGGTTAAACGTTCGCATTCAGACGTTTCCAGATCATGGAAGCTAATGTTAATTTGGAGTGTACTGTGAGTAGATTTAGATGGTCTTACTTTATTGTTTGTTTTGTTTATATTATGAATTAAATGAATATGCACTGTGAATGTGAATTGAATTAGATTGATTTCTGGACAGAAGGTCCGATGATTGTGAATTGTGAATGAAATATTGAAGTTCTCATTGAATGTGAATTGGATGAAATAACTATTTTCTCAACTTAAATGTTAAATGTCGGACTAAGGTCCGATGACAATGTGAATGAGAATGTGATAGTGATTATGATTGTGTGATACTGAACACTTTCAATTAACTGAATATATGTGATGCATTTCATTAGATGAATGTATAAAAGATAAATGCAGTTGTGACTGGAGTAGCCACCGAAAAAGAGATTAATGGTCAGCATGTGAAAAAGAGCCTAGAGCTCAGAAAATGTATAAAAGCCAAAGGCTCACTATGTAAAATGAGCCCGATATCCCCAACAGATACGGAACAGTTATCAATAAGTATGATACATGACAGTTATCAATGAGCCTGATAGGGGACAGTTATCAATGAGCTCGATATGGGACAATTATCAATGAGTTCGATACGAGACAGTTAGGCACTTGGTCACAACAAAGTTATACATTGAAAGTGAGTCTCATGTGCACTGCATATGCTTAATGTGAATAATTGTAATGTGTTGAATGTGAAATGTGAAATGAATGATCAAATGATATATGCTTAAGTGAATGTGTAACGAATGTGACTTGATATAATGAATTGTACATGTTATGAGAATGAGTGAGTCATCGAGGATGGTCACTCACTGATTTCATAAAAACTCACCCAAAATTTTGCAATATTTTTTAGGCTAAAAAAATACCCTGTTAAGCAAACGGGTTTATAACCACTACATACAAGTGAAAGGTAGAGGTCGGGATCAGTTCGTGTTTGCATTTATATTTTTTTTGTATAAAATTGAGTCTTCTACAGTTGTTGTAATTTGTGTATTTGAGTATTTTTGTTTATAATAACTTTCCAAGTTGGAAAGGTTTGTAAATGACTTTGAAATGTAATGAAATTATAACTACAAGTATTTTTGTTTTTGAAAGGAGCCCAAATGGCTATTGAAATTATGATGATTATATTATTGTGATTGAAAATATTTATGAAATAAAAATGGGCTCGATTTAATAATTGATTTCCGTATATGATTGTGTTTTAAAAAAATTTGTAAGGAAATTTTACTGACCGACTGTGTTAGCATGTCACCCTCGTGGGGCATGTACTCGAATATCACTCAAGATGTCAGGTACATGTTTTGCGAGAGTGGAGTGTTACATTTAGATGGTATTAAAGCTCAGAATTGAGATCTTATATGGGCATTTTCTGAAATATGTGTCAAGGTACATGCATTTTTGTCATATCATAGTAGATAGTAGCAACTGATCCCTAGTCTGAGTTGCATTAACATGAGTCACATCCATGAGAATGTGTTAATAGTTTCACCTATTAGAAGCACTGAGAATGTTGGACCCCATTTTCGAAACCCAACAATCCGGAGTCATAAAGCGTGAGTGGGTTTCCTTGTAGGGTTATTTCAATGAACCCTCATTAACCATCATCCTATAAGAGTGGTGTGTCCACACCAGCTAAAAACCAAAATAACAATTTTAATTCTTCAAATTAATTGTGGCTCTAAGTCTTTAGTTTATTCTGAAGCAAGAACCATCTCAATCGGAGGTCTACGGTTCAAGATATCAGTAAAATACCAAAGTATGTGTGGTAAACAACCAATTCATGCTCTTCCAATCAATTTCCTCACTTTCTCTCCATCAATATTTTTCAAATCAACCCCAAAAGCTACCAATTTTTATTTTTAGCTATAAAAATGTGTTATAAATCTATTGCTTCAATAATCACTCCATTTTGAGTTCGAATGATGAAGTTGTGTCCAAAAGAATCAAACATGTTTACATCCTCAATCATATTGTACCTATCTTGGGAAAATGAGTATAACTTCCTCTAGAGACCTCTGATTGAGATAATTATTGAACGGTTTGAAATAGGACTTTTAGATCTACAACTTTCATGAATATCACAAAGCAATATTTTGCCATCTAGAAGGTCAAAATCACTGATTTACTGCAGCTATCCTGTGTATGTCCGTTAAATGGACATACATGTCTGCCTAACGGAGATTGTAGGGCTTGGGGGTGTTTTTACACCCAAGAAGGTCCGTTTAATAGACGTAATGTCTGTTTAATCGACATTCATTGGGATGGAGGTGTTTTTACACCCGAGAAGGTCCATTTAACATATTTAAAGTCTGCCTAACGGATATATGTGACACAAAACTCCCTCCAAAGCCTTTTCAATGATTCCTACATCCATTCTAACATCACTTTCACTCATAATCTTCCCAAATTCACTTCTTCTAATGCAATATCACTACTTAAACATTCAATTACCAATTTGGTTGAATTAAACTCCCAAATCTCCACTTAAATGACTCATCACATACAACAAGTTTTCATTATTACTATAGTTGTCTATATATACATCCTATGCAGCATCATCACTTATAATGATTGTATCTCTTAACTCTGATATTCAAAAATTTCATACTTCATATTGTTGGAAAGCTAGGAAGATAAAATACAACTTTCATGAAGACAACTTTGGCTAATTCTACCTAGATTGATACAATTTTTCCCTTGAGTTCAGAACACAATTTCCACACTTATGAACTTGCAAAATGCAATATCTATTCATATCAATTTAACCACTAAATACTTTTTGTTAAATTCTTGAATCCCACCTCAAATGATTCATCCCATAAAACCTTTCTAACATGTTAGTCTAAAACAAGAAAAAATTTACAATCTCAACACAGAAGCATATGCATACACACATTCCACTTCCACAACTATCATACTTAACTTGTAAAATAACAAAATCATACACAGAAGGAAATCCACAACTTTTCATTCTCATTACTAAGCAAAGTAAATATTTGATCAAGCTTTATTTACATATCAATATACACATAAAAAACTTAAAACAAATACATATGGATGCTCAATGTTTGGCATGCTCAATAAGCTATACAAAAATGTTCAAACTAGCCTAGTACAAAAGCTAACTATCTCGAAGTTTGTCCAATTTCCTTGCAAGGATCGCTAACCTTCTTGTTCTGCACCTGAGAGGGAAAATGTTGGATTGAGCTACACAGCTCAGAGGCTAATATATTTATAGCCATTGGCAATGAGCCACATAATCAAACATATGCGTGAATATTCATTTAGTGTAGCGCCCCTTACCGTAGGGTATATACCGGGACGCCCGTAGGTCATACCGATACATAACCTACGATGAGGGTGCACTACGATTCGATCATTTCTATAAACCTCATGGCATCAAGATAATAAAGCAGTGATATCAAATTCACTAAATTTTAAAACCAAAAGATACTTCTCATTTCATTTCTTTAAAACCACAAGTTCACAATTCGATCCGATTATAACTGTACAAAACCAAAAAGGGACTAACATAACTCCTAACTAGATCATCCCCAAAAGATCCCAGCTGACCGACCTATGGGCCATACTCCTCTCGCCGGCACTCACACAGCAGGAAAAGTCTCGCTAACTGGAGCAAGGAGTCAATTATCGCTGTCCAGAAAAAATAAATGCAATGTTGGGTGAGTTTGCGAACTCAGTGAGAAACCATCATCGATGGTCCACCCAACTCATGCATATATAAACAGTTCACACTAAATCATATATCATCACAACTAAGAATCACATGCATTCAATTTCACATTTATAAGGCGAGACGCCTTTCATACAATTTACATTTGAACAATCATATATGCGATGTACATGTGACTCTTTCATTTTATTTCGTTGTTGTGACCGTGTGCCTGAGCTCATTTACGTTGAGCCATTAGCTCTGAAAACATTGGGCTTGAAGCCCTGATATGTTGAGCATAAAGCTCTGAAAATCGTTGGGCACGGGGCCCTGTGCGTTGAGCTTAAAGCTCTGAATACGGTGGCTGCACCGGTCACAACTGCCTTTATCTGATCATACTTTTATGCATGTATGCACATGTCCAATTTGTAATACGTGCGTCACGATAAAACTTCATATGTCTAAATTTCACATTTAAACCCAATTAATTTCAACTAGTGCACACAAAACACTTCTATAACACATTCCAATATTTCGGACACCTTTGATCCGAAATTAATCAAAAGCAATCGCGCATAATCCTTCCTTAACTCCCATGGCATAATTGCATAAAATTAAACTCATCAAGGTTGAGAAACTAACTAGGTTACTCACCTCTAACTTTCGAGCTACTGCCGGGAAGTCTCGCCTACGTCGGACGATCGACTATCCACTTGAGCCTCTACAATAATCATAATATCCAAATATTACTAATTGTACAATTTCAATAATCAAGGACGCATATGTATCGAATGATTTACGTACTATGCATATTATAACATTTCCGACCCTATTCCCAAATTATCTCAATTCCGCATTTTCACTCTAATCCATAGCAATTCCTAATACCATAATTCAATTGACTATACTCCAATCAATTTCTAACTAATCCAATTTAACCTCAAAATTCTCTAATGCAAAACATCTCAATCAGACCATTTGGGCGTCCTCGCCGCGGCGTGAGATCGCTCGCCGCGGCGAGTCTCCTGCCTTCGTCGCGACGCACGCTTCCTTTCTCTCGCGGCGTAAAATCCTCTGCTTGCCACGACATGCGTTCTTGCTTTCGTCGACGACGCAGACAAAATCTGCTACCACAAGACATCTTCATTCATTGCAGGCGTCGCCAGAAATCCATTCGTCGCGGCGTGGGAATAAATATTCGTCACGACGTGCAAGACGTGGAAGGCTCGCCGCGACGTGTTCATCACATGTCGCGACGTACGATGCCAAATTTGCGTCCGAAACCCAGAAAATTCTCAGATCTTCTGATATAAATCCATTCAAACCCCTTCTAAACACTCCAAAACAACTTCCTATACTTAACACAACTCATTCCTAACCTTAAATCCACCAAATAACCATTATTCCACAAATACCCAAATCAAAATCAACATTTTCCCTAAAACCTATATCATCCGAAAACTTCTAAATTCTCAAACAATTTATACCTTAATTCAATGCTCAAATCAAACTATTTAAAACATAAACATGTAGAAACTTACTTGATTCAAGCTTCCAATCTTCCACAAGCTACTCAAATACTCCACCCTTCAAACAAGCAACATCCACGGTTTCTCTCCCATTTTTCCACCAAACGATTTCTTCTCCATTTCAAAACTTAAGCTAGGTTTAAAGGTGAGGAAGGAAGCAATTTAAAAGAAGAAGATGGAAATAGCAAGCAAGGATGATGGTGAATCACGAAGGAGAAGAGAAGAAGAAATTTTCTCTCAAAAGCTAAAAGAATCGTGGGAGACACATTCAAAAGAGAAAGGTTATAAACCTAAGGACTAAGGGTTTGTTTGGCAAATTTAATTGCCACAAGACCAAACCAAACAACCTCAATCCAATTTTTAATTCTAATTTCTCCCGAATTCTAATGGTTCAAAACCTTAATTCCTTAAATCAAATTTCTAATCCTCCTGTGCCATCGGATGATCAATTTTGGAACCGAAAATCTAATTAATCAGTCATTAGGACAATTTTTCAGTCCGGACCTATTACTCCGAAAATTCCAGAAAAATTCCTATAAATCTCCAAAAATATAAATTGCATAATCCTACACTCCAATTTCATAATTCAAATCCCTAAAATTCAATTTGACACTCCAATTCACTAATCAAAGCACAATTAACCTTAAAATCACAAAATCTCCAATTTTCACAATCAGGTCGAAAATCTGTCATACATGCATGTACATATATATGCTTGTGCAATCATAAACATTTATCAATAATATAGAGGCTAAATGCAACGAAATTCAATAATATGAATGCATTCATTTCTAACCCATCCGGATTACCGATATGCCCTTTATACCGGTAACAGGATGTTACATTTAGACATACATGCCTTATCTTAATCTAGCATTGTAAGTTCCACAATCACAATTCTAATTCACAACTCATAATTCAATACATCATTACATAAAACATATTAGATGTAATTTAACATCAAAGAATAATACTCAACTTCATCATAACTTAATACATCAAAATGCAAATGCATAAAAAAATGGCTCGAGAGTTCCATGGAACAAAATGGAGAAACCGAAGTTTACACCATAAACAAAACGAGTCCACTTTTCAAATCTCGTGTGTCACAAGCGGGTAGCTAGGAGAAGACTTTATGTTGACATACAAGTGACTACGAAACAGTTCCTATCTTGCCCAAACACAATCAAATCTCATGCTCAATTCAATCAAAAGTTCATATTCTCATGCTTTTTCTTCTTTCCATTTAATCAAATTGCCATGATACAAGGCATAACATAATCCTACTCACAATTCAATTTTATTAAATGTCATACCTCATAATGCAATTTCCACATCAAAACATTTCAAAGCAAGTCATTTTATCACACAATACACACACAAGGCATTTTGCTCATTATATAATAACTATAAATAAATTACCCATCTTATTTTGCTTAAAAATCCAAATTCAATTATACCCTCCCTCTTGCTCTTGAATAGGGTTTTCTTGATTCCCTTCAAATAAACCAATATTCTCATTCAATCCAAATTCAATTGGCAATTCCCTAAAACTTCTATAATCAAAAAAATGCAATAAAAACAAATCAAGCTCAAACCTAACCTACCCATAGTCCATCTAAGTTAGAAAACCCAAAACCTAGTTTAGAAACCGTAGGAATCAATAGGTTCTTTTAAATCTTGCAACACAAAACTTCTTTCTCTCTCTAACTCCTTCATTCTTAACACAACCCATTTCTTTACTAAAGCAAGAAGAAAAAAAATGATTCACTTACCTTGACAAGATTGTTGGATCGGAAAAATAAAGCATGCTTAGTATGGAGAAACGATAGATTTCAAAACTTTTTAAGAAATCATCTTGCAGCGGAAGCAATATATCCAAATCAACATGCTAATCCATACATGATATGGTATAAGGATAATAAAACCAAGAACAAGATAAAAGGAATTACCGACTCCTTCGCTATAGCTTTAAATCCTCATTGCTATCCTCTCCTTCTTATATCCAAATCCTTTGCCTTTGAGTCTTTTCCTTTAGCAATCTATCTTCTTCCTTGTTGTAGTATCCTCAACCAATTAGATTTACCACTTGTTCTTCAAGGACAACTAGGTTAACAAAATCCTTTGGTGGGAAAGGAGAAGAAATATTTGGAGGAGATTTTCTTAGAAAAAGAAGAACCAAAATTGAAACTCTTTCAATTCTTTCACTTAGGAATTTCGGATCTACCTTGCATGAAAGGAGAGAATATCTAAAAACCATGCAAGAACCCTTTCTTACATCTCAATTTCGAAATATGCATGAATGGAAAGAGTGAGAGGCATCCAATGCATCACTTCTTACATTAATCACTCATCAAATAGCCAATAAATGAGACTTACTTCATTTATCTTTAAAATGGCTATTTGAAAAGACCATAACCTATAATTGAATACCCATTTCGGTTTTGGCAAGAAGAAAGAAGGAAGATGGTCCATCTAATGCACATCTTTCATCTTTAATCTAATGAATGCAAATAGGTTACATGCCAACATTAAAAGCCAACCATTAAACCATTTAATGGTAAGTTCATAACTCCATTTAATAATGATGAACCATAATAAAGACCATCTTTATTTAGTATTTTAATGTCAAATGTGTGGTTACACATCTAACCTAACACAATTTCGAAATTGCTTCTTCTCCATTAAAAAAATTGTTTTAATATAATTAATCTAATCAATTACATTAAACCAAAACAAGCCCATTTCTAAATGAACATATGGGCTTCCAATTAACCATTAATTAGTATAAGCCCATCATTCAATTATGGACTTCTAAAGCCTCCAAACTACTTCTTACTTAGCTTGATAACCTTCCTTAAAGCCAAGTGGGGAATCTTATTGGACTTTGATAATTCAAGCTCCAATAAGCCCAGAAATAATTCAATCTCATTGGAATTAATTCTAGCTTATTAACTAAATGTCATTCCACTAAAGACAATTAGTTGAACTCTTGAATTATTAAATATTATGAGAATATGTCCAATTGCAAACCCTATTTAAAACCTTATTATAGCCATCCGCACAACAAAGGGTAAAATTACCGTTTTGCCCTTATGTTGGTTTTTCCTTCTAGATATCTCACTTTACTTTATATGGTGATTAACACATAAGATCTCATCTTAGTGTTAAGACTTGATGGGTAGCTAGTCCATCAAACTACCGGCGCCAGTTTAATCACCAAATCTCCTTAAAACATCTAGAAGAGATGATAACACTATAAACTCTTTATTTGAGTGAATGTTCTTCGACACGTGTTTCAATTAATAATTCCAACATGCAGACAATGGATTAATACCTGTAAAAATCCATTCCGATCATATCAAGAATTATAATGAAACACATATGAGTTCACCACTCATCAAGATTGTGGTTCATAATAAGCGAATGCTTAAGTTGTATGTTTTAAGATTAAAGTAACGGACCACTTTATTCTTGAAAACATACTTGATTCCATATTCATTTAATAGTGCCATTATCGATAGTCTACTACTATCATGATATGAAACTCATCACTCCCTTTAAGTAAACTCCTTTACTTATATGGAGATAAATCGCAACACTACGCCTAAACCATAATCAAACGACCAACTTGATTATTCAACTGTGAATCAATTAATTGATTCTAATAATATACATGTTTCCCATACATCTCTATGTATATGTATATTACTTACAAATGAATCTTGGTACCTTATGACCAGATATATAATGCTCATACAGATAAAACCAAACTCTTTTGTTTTATTAATAATAAATATTTTCATTACAAAACTGTAACTGAAGAAGATAAAGTTACATGTAAATACACTTGCTTTCCAGGGCACTATATTTACATAACTCCAACAAAGATGACTTCCTTCTTTTCCTTCCCAAGATTTTCTTCCTTCTTCCCTAGCTTCTTCGATTTTTCTCCCCCTCTTTTCCTTCTCTCACGTTTTTTCTTCTTTTTTTTGGCCTCTCACGACTTCTCTCTTCCTTTCTTACTTCAAGCCCATTTATTTGGTCTTTTTCCCATTTTATCCTTCATTTACTTGGTCCTTCCCATTTTACCCCTTGTGTCTATTAAAACTAACATCTTATACTTCCAACTCCTTAGCTAATGATCATGGAAAAATCGAACAAGGAAGCTATAAGTAATGCAACTAAGAATCTCATGGAGAGTTCGATCCTGGCTCAGGATGAACGCTGGCGGCATGCTTAACACATGCAAGTCGGACGGGAAGTGGTGTTTTCCAGTGGCAGACGGGTGAGTAACGCGTAAGAATCTGCCCTTGGGAGGGGAACAACAGATGGAAACGGCTGCTAATAGACTTATTGGAAGGTTCCATTGGCGTGCATCCAGTAGGAATTGAACCTACGAATTCGCCAATTAAGAGTTGGGCGCTTTAACCATTCAGCCATGGATGCTTAGTGGGGATCCTCGTACATGGTGAATAACCAAATTCCAATTGAAATAATGAAACTATTTTAGTGAAATTTAATTGTCTTAATTCCCGCGCGATCGCACCAAAAATTCGAGTTCCCCTTGGATTTCCTTCTTGATCGATGACAATGCTGGAATTTCATAACACTTCCTTCTCAAAAAATGTTCCTCGTCTTAATTTTCTAATGACACCAAAATCATTCACTTTAATTCAAAAATCTAAAAGTTATCTCCCAAACATTTCCGAACTATTCTTATACTAAAATAATATTCTGTGCTCAACTTCGATCCAAAAATTGAAATTCTTAGAGACTAAATTCAAACTCAATTTTATCAAATAATTTGTATCCCTATTTCTCTAGTTTAATCTAAATCAAGAATCACCTCATTCAGATAACTAGAGAAAAAGTTATGGCTAAAACACCGAAGCATACTCAGTGATTATGTTTCAACTATATTTTCTAGCTTTTAACTTCCAACATTTCACATATGATAGTTCTAACTTCCAAGTAAAGTTTAGGGTCCAACATAGAAGAATGATGATCTGTCAGAATGTGAGGAGAGGAAGGTTAAAGGATATCTAGAAATAATAAATAGTATATGATTCGATATAACAGATAAAGATTCAATGTATTTGTGTTGGTGGATGTTTTATTGAATATGGCATCAATATTGTTGGGCCCTATTTCCGAAGCCCAACCAAGGTGTTGGACCTCATTTCCTGAGCCTAAACATCCGATTCGGAGTCAAAAAGCGTAAACGGATTTCTTTGTGGGGTTATTTCAACAAACCCTCACTTGCATTAATCAATCTTTTTGAATTCAAAACCAAAAGATGCCAATTTTTGTGGAGACGTAGAAAAACATGTTAGGAATGCAATGCTTCAAAAATCACTCAATTTGGAAGTCGGACGAAGAAGTTATGGCCAAAAGAATCCAGTATGTTTATGTCCTTACTCAAACTGAACATGTCTTGGTGCGATTGCCATAAAGTTTTCTAAAAATATAGGATTGATTTCGTTTTTAGACGGTTGGAAATAAAACATCGAAATCTACAACTTCTATGAAGAACTCAAAGCAAGATTCGAACTATAAAGTGGTCAAACTCACGATTTACTGTAGCTGACCTGAGGATGTCTGCTAAACGGACATGCATGTCCGTTTAACGGACATACACTGGTTGAAAAATCGTTTTTCATCTGAGAACGTCCGTTTAACGGACATACACTGGGTTAAGGGTCCTTTTTCACATGGGTGACTCAAAACTCCTTCCAAAGCCTCTCCAATGCTTCCAACATCCATTCTAACACCATATACACTTATAATCCTCCCAAATTGAACCCTTCAAGCGTCATAACGCTCCTCAAACATTCAATTACCAAATTAAATGTATTAAACTCTCAAAACGCATAAAATACACAAACTCTCAACATTCACCATAGTTGTCATGTTCATACCTCCTATATACCATCATCAATTACAACACTCATATCTCTCAACTCCGATACCTAAAATTTACAAACTTCATACCGATGGAAAACTAAGAGGATAAACTACAACTTTCAAGAAGACCCCTTTGGCTAAAATAGCCTAAATTAACCCAGTTTTCCTCCTGAATGAAATAAACAATTTTCACCCCTATGAAAACTTGAAATATGAATTGTACACTACAAAATAAACAAACACATACACAAGGGAACTTCTCAAGTTCTCAATTCATTTCCAAATCAAAATAAAGTTCATACAAAGCTTTCATACATAGCTTTAATTACATATTGACATTTCATCAAAGTTTCAACACAAGTTACAAAATACATTTGATGCTTAATGTTCAATATGCTACTAAAGCTATCCAAAAGTCTAACTACTAACTTAGTACAAAAGCTAACTCTCTCGATATTGTCCAATTGCCTTGCAAGGATTCACCGATCTTCTCAATTTGCACCTGAGGAGTGGGAAAAATATTGGGTTAAGCTATACAGCTCAGTGGCTAAGATATTTATAGCCATTAGCGATGAGCCACACAATCAACCATATATATATAACATTCGTATAGGCATACACATCGTAATGAAAGTTCAGCATTTACAATTCAATTCACATTCCACAATTCAAAACATCATCACATATGAAATATTGGATGAAATTTCAATTCATAGCATAACACTCAAATGTCAACATAACTTGGCACATTAAAATGCAAATGCACACCCAATTGGCTCGAGGGTTCTGTGGAACAAAACGAAGAAACCGAAGTTTACACCGTGAACGAAACGAGTCCATTTTTCGAATCTCGTGGGCCACAAGTGGGTAGTCGGGAGAAGGCTTTACGTCGACGTGCACGTGACTACGAAACCATTCCTCTCTCGACTAAACACAATCAATTTTCATGCTCAAATCAATCGTTCACAATTTCACATTCTCATACTTTTCTTCTTTTCATTTAATCAAAATGCCATAACGCAAGGCATAGCATAATCATGCTCACAATTCAATGCTTATCAAATTTCATACATTTTGAAATAACTTCACAACACAACATTTCAAAACAAGCCATTTAGCACACAATACACAACAATGCAATTTACTCATTGCACAATAACTATAAATAAATTACCCACCTTATAACTCTTGAAATCCAAATTCAATAGTGTCCTTCCTCTAGCTCTTGGGTAGGTTGTCCTTGATTCCCTAACACAACCAACATTCTGATTTAATTCTAATTTAAATGAAAATTTCCCAAATTTTCATAATCACAACAAAACGAAATTAACCCTAATCAAGCTCAAGTTTAACCTACCTATAGTCCATCTACGTTAGAAAACTCAAAACCTAACTTAAAAACCCAAAAACCCAATGCATCTCTCCATCTTCTTCTTCCTCCAACCATTCCCAACACAAACCCCTTTCTCTCTCTACAATTTCTCATTCACAAAACCCCAACCTATTTCTTTACCAAAGCATGAAGAAGATGAAGAACTTACCTTGAAAGCCTTGATTTCTTCTTCTTTCCACGATTTTCCTTCCTTTCGCTTCCTTCTCCATGATTTTTCTCTCCTTTCTTCTCTCTTTCACATTTTCCCCCTCTCCTTTGGCTGCTCACGATATCTTCCTCTCCTTTTCTAATTTTTGCCCTTTTTGTTACTCCTTTTCTTCCAATATTGCCCCCCTTCACTTGGGCTTTCCAAGTTTGCCCTTATTTTGTCTTTTATGGATCTACTCTTTCAGTTAACAAGCTTATTACTACTTAATCTAACTTAATCCTAACCCTTCATTCTAATTTCAATTTCTAACCCTTCCTTCAAATTTCTAATTAATGGCCCAATTTTAAAATAAAAAACAATTTAAACTAACAAACAACATAAATAACCATTTAAGCAATTTATAAGAAATTTAAAAAAATCCAAGGTCCAACAAATATTGCGTTTTTGTGATATGTCCTCAAATGTGATATAGATGTGATTACACTATCATGCATTGTTTGAGGAAAAATAAGGATATAAGTAGAAATGATGAGAATAAAGAGTACAAGCCAAGTTGAAAGTGACCTTGAGAGGTTGAACTTGGATTTGAAATGATTGTTTGAAAAAAATGTGACAAGAGTTATAATCCCCCATAAGCATATTAATGAAATTGAGACCAGAATTGCATGATGGTTTTATACATTTATAATTATGAATTGATTGAAGAGGTACATGTAGAAGATAAAATAAATGACAATAGGAAGATAAGGTAAAAATGAGGAAAGAATAAAAAGGGAATGAAGTAGACATAATTGACTTTACAAGAGATGAATGGTGTGTAGTAAGGAGAAAGATAGAAATGAATACAAGAGAGGATTTTATGTATGCATGAGATTACAAAAAAAAAAAAGAGGAATCAAATGGGAAGAGTGAATGCACTCCTTATGGTAGTTGAATTATTATGAAATGATGTAACACTAGAAGAGATAAATTCTAGAAAATTAAGGTAAAGTTGATGTTGTCATATGTCGATGTAAGGAAACCCCGATTGTGGCAAGAATAAAGAGTGAAATATTGTCTAGGATCATTTGAGATCAATATATTACTATTGTAAGATAATTGGTGATCTGTTAGAAATAAATCTCTAAATAGAATGGGATGACCTTGATGATACACACCTAAGCATATGCGATTGTGTTTACCACATCATTGAGTTTTGATGCTTAAATCATTATAATTGTGTACAAAATGATAGAAATTTATCTTCTTGAAGTATTAAGAATAATCGATTAGCGATGATTAAGTCAGTTGATTGACAAGGATTATATGAACAGTATTGATGATAGTAGCAAATTTTTTTTTTCAAAAGAGAATTTCCCTAAATTAGGTTAAGTTGATCAAACGATTCAATTTAAGAGTGATCAACGAAGAAATAAAGCAGAAATGAATAGGTAATGAATCAAAAGTGAATATTGGAGTCATATCCCTAGTGGAGACTCAGGCAAAAGAGGTTGAATATGCTATTGAGAGTATACACATTTTGTTTGATGTGAAGTATTCAACCATATGATTGGATTATTGACTTTGAGAAGACATTATTTCTAATGTGAGGAGGATTTAGGTCCAAATTATATTCTATGTAAACATGTTCGGGAGAGACAAATTATATCTGATGAATGTGTTACCAACATAGGAAGTTATGATTGCAAATAAATTGAAATGTGTGGAGAACTAGTATGAATGAATAGACATTAGAATAAGTCAATGTGAAATTAGAGGGAATCGAATGAAAGGAGAAAATCGCTTGAGAAAAAAAGTCAATTGGGAGACTAAAAATAACATGTGATAATGTTACCTCATTTGAGGAATTAGTTACTTAAGAAATTACGAGAACTAATCATAGGCACGAGGGAATTTAGGTTATATCTGTTGGAGTTAACTATGCCTCCGACAGTATTATGGTAATGAAGATTAAAGTGATTCAAGAAAAATTGTATCAATTAGTGACTATGATCATAGAGGATATTTGGAGCGTATTCGAAAAGTGAAGAGAATATTTTTGAACATTTGAGGAATTCTTACATATCACGAAGGTAGAAATAATTATATGCCAAGTTTGATGATAGTGAATCTTAGCTTGAACAAATAAAATGTGGGTTGTACAATATCAAAACATGACTTATTGGGAGACCCAAATTAAGTAGAGGTAATGACAAAGTGAGAAACTATAAGGAATTATAACATCGATGTTAATTATATCGATTTGGAGATTTTTGCAGTATATAATGAAAATTCACATCAGAAATTTCGATGAAATCTAATGCAGCATAATAAACTGATTTCATATGTGTGAAGATAAATAAATATTTAAGTCTCATAAGTTGATTATTATATATATAAATTAAAGCTTGCTACAATGGTGATTGCTCGAAACTTTGGGGACATCATATATACAGAAACATTTTGGAAATTATACAGATCATTGAAGTTGAAGTAATTATTGAGTTTGAAAGAATTGAAAATGAGACCGAGACAACGGATAGAATTACTAGAAGATTTTGATGTACAAATGAGTATTTTTCAGTAAAGCTAGTGTTGTAACATGAGGTATTGAACAGAAAATTCCATAACAGTGTCTTACAAATTTAGATATTGAGGTTACTAAACCAAATGCAATAAAGAGCATAGAATGTTGATTTGAACTTTGGGCAAATCAAAGGATTATTAGCTACTAAATTTAAGATCAATCCTATAGGAAAAGATTAACAAAGTCTAGAATTGAGGATTCAGAAATTGTGAATCTTAATGAGGAATTGAGAACGAATTTGAATTTTGAGTTCGATTGGGAAAAATGTTACTTATGATTGAAATGAGAAGGGTGTGTACCCGATAAAGATGAGTGAGCAAAGATGTAATTAGAGAAAGTGTAAGTAATTGAATGCTTGAATTTCCAACAGTCCTAACTATTGGAGATATGCTTAAAGCTTATACTTTTGGAGTTCATAGGAATATAAGATCAAGGTATAGTTCTATTGACTACAGGCATAACAATCGTTATCATAGTGATGTCTTTAGAATACTGTGTGAGGTGTTATACGACAAAAAGAGTCATTTGCCCTTACAAAAGGGTTGAAGGCCAAAATTGATTCAAGGTACTGTTGATAAGTGAAATGAATTTATAATAGAAATTAAGTGGCTCAGGAAAGGCGAATGAATTTGGTGGGACAACATTGAAGTCATGAAATGTAGTGAGATAGACGTAAGAGTTAATTATAATAACAATAAAGAGCTATGAAATATCAAGTGGCAGATGAAATACGTCAAAGAGTATCTCTTTGCCAAGGTGTACTTAGATAAAGATAAAGGTGTGAACAGGTTAGGAAAAAAGGGGAAACTAAGTTTGACATCAATTGGTCCATATGAAACTATTGTGAGCATAGGACCAATAACTTATGAGTTGTATTCTCAATAAAGATGTCTTAGAATTATAATGTGTGATACGTGAGTATGTTAAGAAATAATAATATGATTGATAGAGATATATTGACAGCTTATGAAGTGAAAAAAATTGTAAGTAATTTGAAATATATTGATGAAATAGTTAAGATTGTGTGATATCTAAACAAGTGATTAAGAGACCTATTGAATCTATCAACTGTGGTCATTTCGAAGAAAGTATTTAAATAGTGAGGTTATATGAGAAACGGAGGATCATATGAGGAAATAATACTCCTGCCTTATTGATCAATCAGATAATAATTTTGAGGATGAAATTTCTTTTAAGGAGGGGAGAGTTGTAACATCCCCTTAACCATGTTAAGGCTAAAATAGTAAATGTGAGAGATTACTGAGAAATTAGGAAACACATTTCATGCTCATGCATGATGTGATATGCACATACACATGAATATTGAATCTTCACACACGAAAATGACAGTACATGCATTCACTGACATTTTGGGTATAATTGTTTATAAATATGAGTATTTTGAGAAATGTTGGCCCCCAAAATTTCCTTCTTAATGACTAAGTACGATTGTAACACCCCACTCCCGCATGACCCGAACCCGACATCGATGGTAATATCCGAGTCCGTGACTTGCGAGGGTGGCGTGCTACATCACTCAGTCTAAACTCAGTATAATATTTTTTTAAAACACAAACATACACTATGCAAAAATCAATTAACATACACAAACACCCGTAAGTATAATGACCAAGGGGGCCCTTTTCATAAATACAAATTTATTTAGTCCGTTGACTTTACAAATTGACCTAATCATTTATACAAAAATCAGAAAATACAATTTTATACAGAATTTACTAGACACTAACGTAGACGCAAACTAATCCCGACCTCTTCTCTCACTCATAGGCGGTTTCTATGCGCCCGTTGCCTAGCGAGTATTCTTCTGGGTCCTGAAAAATAATTGCAAATTTTGGGTGAGTTTTGCAAACTCAGTGAGTGACCATCATTAATGGCTCACCCAATCACATAACACACAAAATTCACAAATCTCATTTCATTTCACATTTCACATTATTTCACATTAATCAGAAGTACCACATGGTCACATAAGCAACCCATTTTGTTTTCACATAAGCTAAAGGCATTTTGCCTTTCACTTAATCAAATATATTTAAGCAAATGCATATAAAATGCTCATGTGACACTTTTCTCAATTTATTACGGTGTTGTGACCGAGCGCCTGAACTGTCCCAATATGGGCACATTAAACATTGAGCCTGAGGCTCTAAATCACAGTGGGGCTCAAGGTCCAAGTACACTCGTTGATCTTTTACCTCTAATCAGTGGCTACTCCGGTCACAACTGTCATTATCTGATTATGCATTTATGAATGAAATGCATATGTCACAATCAATCAGCATATGAATGTCGTAATCAACATTTATGTCACAATTAATCACATCATAGTCACGTAGGTCTCAAATTCACATACAAGTAACACTTTAGTATGAGAACACTCCCAATACACAATCATCGGACCTTCTGTTCGGAATCCACAATCGATTCACAATTCATCACCATTTATATACATAAAACACCATTCTTACCTTTCTCTTAACCACCCACGTTGATCATCCTCTTAAGGGGGGAAAGGTTTATGCTAGCCTTTTTAGGTGAGCTAAAGGAAGAGGAAGCAAGGTGGAAGGAGGAGGAAAAGGTGAGCAAAATTTCAAAAGCACCCAAGAAGAAAAACCAACGACGGAGGAGGAGAAGAGGGCTACGTATGAGAGAAAAATTCCAAAGAAATGGAAGCATTGTGAATGACAAGCCAAGAGAGAAGCTTTTAAATGAAATAAAGATGGCATGGCTAGGCAAGTGACAAGTGTCACTTGCCACATGTCTTATGATAAAGCCCTCACATGGTTTCGTTCCATTTCAGTTCCAATTTCTACCCCAATTGTTTTCTCCAAAAATACAATGGCTCAAATCAATAATTCCTAAATTCATGTATCTAAATTTTCAGTACCATTGGATAGTAAATTTTTACTACCGAGAACCAGTCGGTCTACCACTTGACATTTTTTTGGTCTAGAAAATTTCTCTGAAATTTTTCAGAAATTTTTTTAAAATTAACTAAAAATTCTCAAACTTCATTTACCCTCTCCAATTAATTTTTTTACACACAGAAATCACATTTTTCATAACGATCACACTTATCCACAATATATCAGGAAATGTCATGAATGCATGTACAGTCATTTTTCATGTGCAAAATCACTGTTCACGTGTATATGTATCTTATATAATGCATGAGCATGAGATGTGTTTTCCTAATTTCTCTGATTGATCTCACATGTACCCATTTCTATGGTTCAACCCTTTGTATGGAAATGGGATGTTACAATGATTTACATTAATTATGAGGTCTTTATGAAATCTTGTGAAAATAAATTATTATGTTGATTGTTAGAAAGATTATATGATATAGGTTGATTGAATTAAAGTGTAAAGGATATAAAAATGTTCAAGGGGTGTTTTTGGCAAGGCACTTAAGGATAAAAAAACATAAGCCTATAAGGAAGGATACAAGGGGCTTTTTGGGCTCATTAAGGGTAAAAATGGAAGAAAGAAATGTAGTCTTGCTTTTTAAGAAGGGGGAAAATGTGAATTGAAGAGAAAAAAAGAGAGTGTTATGAAGAAGAGAGAGAGATACGAAGAGAAGAAGAGAAGGAGAGAAAGAAAAGAAAACAAGCTAGGGTTTCAATTTTCTCAGCCTTCAAGAGAGATTTTGAGGTTGTTCAAGAAGAGAAAAAGGAAGAGGAAGAGAAGAGCTTCTATTTAAGCCAAAGATCTCTTTATTTGGTGAAGAATCAAGGTAAGATCATTTTAAATTTTTTGAATTTTTGGAAGGGTTTTAGTTCATGGAGTTCGAAAATGCATAGGTTTAAGTATTCTAGAACCAATTTTTTTGTGATTGTGTTTCGTGAGATTTTCAATTGAAAACCTTTTTGAGTTAAGATTTGGGAGTTTAATGAAGTCAATTTGGTAGTTGAATGGTTATGTTCAGGACATCCCAAGTTTGTACAACGAAAATTTCAAGTCTTCCATGATGGTAAATTTTGTGTTCTAAATTAAGGAGGAAAATTGTATTGATCTAGGCTAAATGAGACAAAGTTGTCTTCTAGAAAGTTTTAGCTTATCTTTCTAGATTTCCAACGGTATATAGCATGTAATTTGTATACATCTGAGTCAAAAGTTATGATTTTTATAAACGGAGATGCTCAGGAGTATATACTGTATCTTCTTGTGATGACGAGTATCTTCTGGTGATGACGTGTTTCTTCTAGTGATGACTGTATCTTCTTATGATGATGTGTATCTTCTAATGTTATGAGTCTTATAAGTGGAGATCCTCAGGAGTTATATTGTATCTTCTTGTGATGACATGTATCTTCTGGTTATGACGTGTATCTTCCGGTGATGACTGTATCTTCTTGTGATGACGTGTATCTTCTAGTGATGACGTGTATCTCCTAGATATTGTTCGTCTTACATCTTCTAATCAAATTTTGACCCTCTAGATGATAGAATCTAGAGAATCTTCCATTGTTATTGATTAATAGTGATTTATGGAATTCTCTGGCCAAAGTGAATTGACATTCGAAAAGACATTTTCAAATATCAATTATAAATCAATTACTAATTAGTAAGAATGAACATGATTAGACCAAAAGGTTAGACATTATATCCATGCTTTGTCCAATTGGAATATTGTATGATGAAAGGATTAAATTATACATCATAACTATGCATGGACAGGTTAAGTCAAACCACTTTGACATTCCTGATATTTTGGTGGTTATGATATATTGTTATATATCAAACTTGACCTATGATTGAAAATTGTTTAATTGGAGAATTCAAGATAAATTAAAAAAAGTTTTAATTTATGAAATTCTAATTGTGAATTAGATAAATTTATAATCATTGCTAATATATTAGGAACCTAATGGGTCACACATTAAAGAGCAACTTGTGAAAAAAATCAATTTAATTTAGTTGAACTTAATTATAAAGTTTGAGAAACTTTAGGGATCAAATAGAAGATATTTTATTGTATTAAAATTAATTTAATTATAATTAGAGTATGACTTTAATTATAATTAAATAATTTAGTTTTAATAAAATTACAAAACCACCCTAATGATTTTTCTATTAATAGGAAGAAAAAAAAGAGCTAGTACTCTTACATTCTTGCTTTTTAAGTGTTGAGAAGTTGTTCTGTTGATACCATCAAAGGTTGGATAAGTGAACAACCTGTGGTTGAAAATTAGGAAAAAGTTATCAATTCAATAGGAACGTGAATAAGGTACGATTTCTTATGATTCGTATTTTTTTATTCAAGTTAATCAATTATCTGTTAAGTCAAAATGACTTTACATAAAAATGATTTTGATGTATAACAAACAAAGAGAGATCATATACAAGAAAAAAAAAGCAGACGCAGACGCAAATGCAAAGCAGACACAGACGCAAATACAAAGCAGACACAGACGTAAATGCAAAGCAGACGCAGAGGCAAATGCAAAGCAGACGCAGACGCAGATGCAAAGCAGACGCAGACGCAGATGCAAAGCAGACGCAGACGCAAATGCAAAGCAGACGCAGACGTAAATGCAAAGCAGACGCAGATGCAAATGCAAAGCAGACGCAGACGCAAATGCAAAGCAGATGCAGACGTAAATACAAAGCAGACGCAGACGCAGACGCAAATGCAAAGCAGACGCAGATGCAAATGCAAAGCAGACGCAGACGCAAATGCAAAGCAGACGCAGACGCAAATGCAAAGCAGACGCAGACCCAAATGCAAAGCAGACGCAGACGTAAATGCAAAGCAGACGCAGACGCAGACGTAAATACAAAGCAGACGCAGACGCAAATGCAAAGCAGACGCAGACGCGCAAATGCAAAGTAGACGCAGACGCAGACGCAAAAGCAAAGCAGACGCAAATGTGAAGCAGATGCAGACGAAGTAAAGAAACAGACGCAAGAGTCAGTTCGAGTTAGTTACAGAACTCAACTGATTAACCGTTTCTTTAAAGATTAAAGATTAAAGATTCAAGAATCAAGAAGCAGTTAGAGACGAAGGCTATAAATTCAAGTCGAAGTCGAAAACTGAAAAGCTGCTGATTTTAGAAAAAATTACACAAAGTGAAAAAGCGATTAAGTGCAAACTAGCTGAGTGCTATCTTCTTTCAGACAAAGTATTCAAATATTTTCTGAAAAGAAAAGGTGTGCAGATAACTGCAGAGGCTAAGTGTGAAAGAATCTTGGTTGTAGAGACTGAAGAGGCTCGTGAAAGAATACTTATAACGATTGAAGAGATAGTGAAATCTCGTAAGAAAATCGAGGATCGGGAGCGTAGCGGTTTGGGGTGAACCAGGATAAATCCGCGTGTCTACCACTCTTACTCTCTATCTAGTTTTTAGTTTCAAATTTTATCATTACTTACTATTCATATTCATAGTATTGAGAAGTTTGATCAATCGGAATAAATAAAAATTCTGTAAAGATTCTTATTCCTAACAAGTAATTCTGAAAAGACTTATAAAGAGGGGAATACACAATTCAACCCCCCTTCTCGTGCATTCTATTATTGTTTCCTAAGTGTTGTATTAACTTGTGATTCACTTCAATTGGTATCAGAGCGAGGTATCCAAGAATCACTTTGGTGAAGTGTGGATTAAAGATAATGGTGGAGTCACATGTATACATCGCTGAAGGAGCCTCAGTCACTAGACCTCCAGCATTCAACGGAGAAGACTATCACTACTGGAAAGATAGGATGCGGTTATTCATCGAATCTACTCATGTTGACCTTTGGGACATTATAGAGAACAAACCTTACACACCTGTAGATGAAGAAGGCAATTCTATTCCACGGAACAGATGGACGGCTGATCAGAAAGCAAGAATACAGTTAAATTCAAAGGCAAAATTTTTCTTGACATGTGCCCTAAGCAGGAGCGAGTATGACAAAGTGCACGGTTGTGACACTGCAAAAGAGATGTGGGACACATTGTCTATTGCTCACGAAGGCACAAGCCAAGTTAAAGAATCCAAGATAAGTATTCTTGTGCATCAATATAAACTTTTCAGGATAGAAGATGAAGAATATATTGATCAAATGTTTGGAAGATTTCAAACAATTGTCAATGGATTGAAAGCTCTTGGAAGGACATACAACAATCAAGATCATGTTCGAAAGATTCTAAGAAGTCTTCCTAAGAGATGGAGACCTAAAGTTCTTTAGCGGTCTGAAGCCAAAGACTTGGCGTGTTAAAGTTTGGATGAGTTCTTTGGGATCCTTAAAGATTCATGAAGTAGAACTCAATGCTGAAGACAAGCCCAAGCGAGAAAAGTCAATAGCACTGAAGGCCGGACAAAAGAATCATAAAACTCAGAGAAGGAGGAAGTCATCAAAAGCGTTGAAAATTGAATAATCAAAGGATGACAACTCCAGCCAATCCGAATCAGACTCAAGTGATGAAGATGACGAATTATCTTTCATTTCCAGAAAGATAAGACGCATGTGGAAGAAAAAGCCCAGAGGGAACCAGACATTCAGAAAGAATGGGAAAGATGAAGCTAAACTAGAGAAGTCTTCTATCATTTACTACGAGTGCAACCAGCACGACACTACTGAGTCCGAATGTCCTACTCTCGAAGAAACCAAAGAAGAGTAGAGAAGGCAAGAAAAGCATGATGGCAACATGGGAGGACCTAGATTCATTTGAATCGAATCAGCCTCGAGTCATCGAAACATGCAAACATTTGCCTAATGGCCGAGGAAGATAGTGATGAGGAGGTAAAATCGATTATGATAATTTGCATGATGCCTATTCGAATTGTTGGAAGATTCTCATGCTATTCGAAACAGTACAAGTCATTAAAGAAGAAGTATGTAGAAAATATTAGACATCTTGAGGTAATAGAGAGAAAATGTTTGTTTAAAGAAACAATTAGAAGATAAAAGAAAATTGTAGCGGATCGGAAGAGATTAATCAACTTAAACTAAGGATTAAGAATTTATCACCGATTTAGCTACTTTCACGAAAGTACAAAGAAAATGAATGAGATGCTTGGAAAATGTAGACATCCGAGTGATAAGACTGGATTAGGGTTTACAGGAAACAAGATTCAGTCTCGTAAAAAATCTGTCATTCAAAAAAGAAGATATAGGATGATTCATTTTAATCAACATTTTAATAATAAGCATCATAGATCACATCATATGCATACTACTAACCATAAAGGACCCAAGAAAATTTGGGTACCAAGAAATAAAATAGTTTCTCCTGCAGATATCCTTCCTTGGAAGATACGGCAAGCACCATTGGTATTTAGACAGTGGATGCTCGTGACCCATGACGGGAAGAAGGTCTATGTTCCTAGACCTTCAATATAAGAAGGGAGGATCAGTAACTTTCGGAGACAACCAGCAGGGCAAAATTATTGGAATCGGGAAAATAGAATCTTATCCAGGAAGTTACAGAATGAAAAAGGAATGTCCATAGCCAGTATCAGGAGTGACCATGGTGGAGAATTTGAAAATGAGAAGTTTAGAGTATACTGTAAGGAGAATGGAATTTCCCTCAACTTCTCAGCCCCTAGAACTCCACAACAAAATGGAGTTGTTGAAAGAAAGAATAGGACGATTCAAGAGATGGCAAGGACAATGCTATGTGAGACGAATCTTCCTAAGTATTTCTGGGCAGAAGCTGTGAATACAGCATGCTATATTCAGAATAGGATCATGTTGCGACCTATGTTGAAGAAGACTCCTTACAAGTTATGGAATGGAAGAAGACCAAGCATATCTTACTTTCATCCATTTGGGTGCAAATGTTCCATTCTGAATACGAAAGAGCTGTTGGATAAATTCGATTCGAAGACCTATCTAGGAATCTTCCTAGGCTACTCATTATTGTCTAAAGCGTTTCGAGTTTACAACTTGACTTCAAAGATTGTTGAAGAGACGATCCATGTCAAGTTTGATGATAATTCTCAACCCCATAAGGAAGATGACGTGGAGAATGAAGGTCCTTCAAAGAACTTAGATGATACCTCAGAAACTCCCTCGTCAGACACTCATGAGAACAAGATTGAAGATATTCCATAAACTATAGAACTAAGACGAAATTGGAGATATAAAAGTTCTCATCCAGAAGAACTAGTTATCGGTGACACCTCAGAAGGAGTTAGGACAAGGTCCAGATTCAGAAGAGAAGCTAATGTAGCCTTTATCTCTGAAGTAGAGCCTAAGAAGGTTGAGGAAGCTCTTCAAGACGAAGCTTGGGTGTTAGCCATGCAAGAGGAGCTGAATCAATTTACTAGAAATAACGTCTGGTCCTTAGTCCCAAAACCTTTTAAGAAATCCATTATTGGAACCAGATGGGTTTTCAAGAATAAGTTAGACGAATCAGGTAGGGTGAGTCGTAATAAGGCTAGATTAGTAGCACAAGGCTATAATCAGCAAGAAGGAATGAACTACAATGAAACATATGCTCCAAAGGCGAGACTTGAAGCTATAAGGATTTTGTTAGCATATGCGATTTGTCATGATATAAAGTTGTTTCGATGGATGTTAAGAGTGCATTTAATGGTTTTATAGATGAAGAGGTGTATGTGAAGCAACCACCGGCTTTGAAGATGTTAAAAACCGGACTATGTCTATAGACTTCACAAAGCCTTATACGGTGCAAGCAAGCTCCTAGAGCTTGGTATGATCATCTGAGTACCTTCCTAATAGAGAATGGTTTGATGAGGTCAAGTTGATAAGGCGCTCTTTAGAAAGAGTTTTCGAATGATTTTTCTTAGCACGGATCTCGTTGATGATATCATTTTGGTGCTACTTGAAAAGAGTTGTGTTTAAAGTTTGAGAGCTTAATGAAGAAAGATTTTGAAATGAGTATGATGGCGAGTTAAAGTTCTTTCTTGGGTTGCAAGTTAAGCGATTGAAGAGATCTTCATTCATCAACAAAAGTATGTGAAAGAGTTGTTGAATAAGTTTGATATGAATAATGTGAAGCCTATGGCAACTCGATGCATCCTTCAAACCTTTTGTGAAAGACGAACTTAGTAAGAAGGTGGATCAAACCCTATATAGAGGATGATCGGCTCTTTCTTGTATCTTCTGACAAGTAGACTGATATTCCATTCGGTGTATGCTTGTGTGCAAGATTTCAAGCCGATCTAGAGAGCCTCATCTTATTCTTTGTTAAAAGAATTTTGAGATATCTCGCGGTACTCTTGATCTTTGCTTAATGTTTGAGAAAGGTAAAGATTTTAGGTTAATTGGATATTGCGATGCGGACTATGCGGAGGCGAATCGAAAGAAAAGTACAAGTGGAGGATGTCATTTTCTCGAGGAAATCTAGTGTCTGGTCAAGCAAGAGACAAAGCTCAATTGCTCTATCAACCGCCGAAGCAGAATATATATACCGCATGATTCTTTGCTCACACATATTGTGGATCAAGTATCGACTTGAAGACTATTCAGTTAAAGAGGAGGAGATTCCAATTTATTGCGACAACACCAGTATGAATAAATCTATCAAAGAATCAATTCAGCATTCTAGAGTGAAGCATCTGAAGTCGACATCATTTCACGAGAGATTATGTTCAGAGGAAAGTGGTGTTTCTGATTTGTTGAAAGCAGAACTTGATGGCGGAACATCTTCACTAAACCACTAAGTGAAGAACGGTTTCAGAAGATAAGACACAATCTTAACATGGTGATGTTAAATGAGCAGTCAGGCTAAAGTAACGTGGAAACTAACGGTTTTAGTTACATTGAGTTACTGTTGGTAACTTCTCTCACAAGAAAGATTTTGGAGGAAAAATCGATAATCTCGAGGTTCTTAATGATTCTAGAACCCACCGGACCATAACCCTATATGTAGATCAAGATGAAATTATAGCAATCTTTTCATCATCTCGGCGATTCATTTACGCTTTACCAATTCTCTCAAAACATTTCGCTCAAAAAGTTCTCCAGAAGATATTTTTCACTCTATACAATGGAAGCAACCATGGTTTATGGAAGACTTGTGGACTTTGAGTCACTAAGAAGAGACGGCATGGATGTAGAACCAGAAATCATAAGAGATGGTTGGAAGAACTTCCTTCAGATACAAGAACCAGTCTATACGAATGAGGTATATGAGTTCTGGAAGAACGATCATCTGATAGATAACACTATTGCATCCTCTGTAGAAAGAATATATGTTCTTGTCACAAAGGATTTAATAAGGAAAGTGACTGATTGCCCATCAGTCGGAATGGAAGAAAAAGATATCAAGAGGTAACTATATGGCACAAATAATTCAAGGGAGAGGAAGACATCAAACTTGATTCCGAAGGCTAGGGTGCTTCACGCAATTTTGTTTAATTGCATTCTACCCAGAGTCGGTTCAAGACATTTAGTGACCACTCTGGATGAACAATGTCTGTTCTACCTACTGAATCAAAGCCCCATAGATTTACCCTTCTTAATCTTTCACTATATGGTTAAGGGGTTAAAGGAAACTACCAGTTATCCTTATGGTATGATTTTGACGAGGATTTTTAAGGAATCCAAGATTCTTACGCACTGCAGGTATCGAGACAAAGCTGTTCTGTGAAGAGCAAGATCGATGCACACACGATACGACGAATGGGTCTGAACACAGTAGACAAAGACCAAGCCGACTCTTCAAGGAAGTCAAGAACTGAGGGGGAGCGTGTATTGAAGAAGACTCCTGTCTCAAGTTCTCAGTCTCCAGTAAGTATCAAATCACCTACTGCTGAACTAAGGAGAGTGCTAGGTAGACCTCTCATGAAAATGGCGAGTCCTCTTTTCAAAGAAAGCCAATCTCAGAGGACAAAACAAAGTGCGCCAAAGAGACAAGGAGAAAGTCTTTTGAACGAAGTTGTGAAGAAAGCAAAGAGATCACCAAGAATTAGGACTCTGAGGCAACAGGAAGAAAAGATTGCTGGAGAACAGAGTCGAGAAGAAACTTCTAAATCTTGTGCACCCAGAGCCACAAGATCCTTAGTCTCTATTCTGGAAGAAGATACGGTCAGAAAATTCAAAGAGACTAAGAGGAAGAGAAAAGCAACATCTGAGAAAAGAAAATCTCCAACGAAGAAATCAGTAAAACTAACTGAAGCAGAGAAAAAGACTAAGAAGGTTAGTCGAAAGAAGATCATTTCAACTACTGAGGACGTTAGTCAACAGAAAGAAATTATTAATACTATTCAAGTAGAAACAGAAGCTGAGTAGTTTACAATTCAGGATACCCCTATTTTTCAACAAGAAGAAGAACCACTAAAAAAGCGCGGTTGAAACACTGTTGCTCAACAGGAGGAGCGATAGATGAAAGCCCTGTTCGAGATGACTCCTAATGAAGCACATCAAGAAGCAACAAAGATGTCAGATTAGGAGGATGATAAACCGTGTCTAATGGTCTACAACTACCACAAGTTTTGAGAAGCGAAGTTAAAGATCAAAATGGTGGAAGTAGTTACGAACGAAAGACTATTATTGCAATCGGTGTTCAACCAATGAAGAAGATAGTAGGCGTGGTACAACCTATGGTGATTAATCATAACACATGGGAGTTACTCAAAGAAGGCGAATAGATCTTCTATGATACTTTGGGATTTCTTTGCTACTATGCCATATCCTACAAAACGTCCACGCCATCCGTGTACTATTTTCCCAATCACTAAAAATACGAGATAATGGTTGCACGGATATCAGCCAAGATTCTCAAAAGATTTTACCAGAAATCAAAATTATATCTGAAGATGATGCTAGTGATGATCATCATGAGATCAAATTGAAGAAGAGGTGCGAAAAATTGATGAAGCATGCGCTGCACGAAGTCGAGATAAAGCGAGCTGCAGTCATACTAATAGTGAGGAAGACTGTCCAGTAGGGGGAAGAATAAGAACAGGAATATTTACTGAGTTCCTCATTCAGACAGTTCTTCGTATTAGCCCTTTGTTTAATACACTGTCTATTGAAGCACAAGCCCTACCACTACAAGGACGAAAGTTGCTGATGCTGCCTGCTCCTTTTGTTTTAGATCTTCCTGAAGCTGAAATGCTCATTCGTCCACCTACCTTTGAGATCAATGAAGACTACATCCCATCCTCTGATGCTTACACTACTTCAATTCCTTTCGCTCCTCCATCAGCAGAAGTTTATCAAGCCTCTTCGTCGGTTGATCCATCAGATGAAGTTAGCAGATTACGAGGTGAACTCAACGACATGAAGGAGACGATGAATGATCTGAGAAAGATGATAGTAGAATTGCTGAAGATCCAGAATCATTAATCATTTTTTATTATAACAAATAGGGGGAGAGCAGGAAAAGAAGATAATCAACAGAAAAGGAGAGGATGTTCGACAAAGAAGGTGTGACCACAATGATTTAAGAAAGGAAGAAGATAAGTTTTTTTCTACTTTGCAAAATCTGTAAATTTACTTTGTTACATTTTCTTTTCTTGTATGTAATTTGTTATATTCAAAAGGGGAGATTGTTAAGTCAAAATGACTTTACATAAAAATGATTTTGATGTATAACAAACAAAGAGATCATATACAAGAAAAACAAAGCGACGCAGAACACAAATACAAAGCGACGCAGACGCAAATGCAAAGCGAACCTGAGCATTTAAATGCAAAGCGAACCTGAGCATAAATACAAAGCAGAACCTGACGTAAATGCAAAGCGACGCAGACGCAAATGCAAAGCAGACGAGACGCAAATGCAAAGCGACCTTGAGCAAAAAAGCAAAGCGAACCTGAGCGCAAAAGCAAAGCGAACACAAATGCAAAAGAACCTGGCAGAGCAGCGCAAATGCAAAGCGAGCGCAGACGCAAAAGCAAAGCGAGGCATAAATGTGAAGCGAGATGTAGGCGAAGTAAAAAAACAGATGCAAGAGTCAATTCGAGTTAATTCTGAAGTCAAGCGATTAACCGTTTCTTTAAAGATTAAAGATTCAAGATTCAAGAATCAAGAAGCGATTAGAGGCGAAGGCTATAAATTCAAGTCGAAGTCGGCGAAAAAGTCTGATTTTAGAAAAATTACACAAAGTGAAAAAGCGATTAAGTGCAAATTAGCTGAGTGCTATCTTACTGTAACAAAGTATTCAAATATTTTTCTGAAAAGAAAAAGGTGTACAGATAGCCTGCAGAGGCTAAGTGTGAAAGAATACTGGTTGTAGAGACCTGAAGAGGCTCGTGAAAGAATACTTATAACGATTGAAGAGATAGTGAAATCTCGGAAGAAACTCGAGGATTTGGGCGTAGCCACGGTTTGGGGTAAACCAGGATAAATCCGCGTGTCTACCACTCTTACTCTCTATCTCGTTTTTAGTTTCAAATTTTATCATTACTTACTGTTCATATTCATAGTATTGAGAAGTTTGATCCATCGGAATAAATAAAAATTCTGTAAAGATTCTTATTCCTAACAAGTAATTCTGAAAAGACTTATAAAGAGGGGAATACACAATTCAACCCCCCCTTCTCGTGCATTCTATTATTGTTTTCTAAGTGTTGTATTAACTTGTGATTCACTTCATTATCGGGATCTACTCATAGTTTGTAAAAATTTTTGTTTTCGGCTGTGCCCATGATTTGATCATGATTGAATTCTAACAATATTATGTTTTTGTGTTGAACTATTATCTAAATTTCAACTTGTAATTTTTTTAAAACTTTCTCCTTGCTAGTTAGTACATAACAGGCTTTAAGTATCTTGCTTCTCTAAAGATTTAATTTCTTCATTCATTGTTTCACATCACTCTTTTATTTGTGTAATATCTTCAAAATAACAAGGTTCATGAATTGTTACAAAGTGAACCTTTCCATTGTTAATCTCCTTTATAAAACAACATTTTCTTAGTGGAGTATGAAGAACTAGAACTGTAAATTGGAGTTAAAGGTATAAAGTTATTAGAACTTAATGATGTTTTAGAGAAGATGGAGTGGGTTTAGTTGAGGGTGACGAAGAAAAACTATGATCAACATCATTACATTTGAAAATAAAGCATTACTCTATTGTATAATATATTAATATCCCTGCTTATTAGTCTAGTCCCATGCATAATTCTCATCAAAGACAACATTACAACTAACAATTAATTTATTAGTCAAAAGATCATAAAAGCGATACCATTTAATTTTATTACTATAATTGAAAAATATGTATTTAATAATGATATCATTGTGCTTCTTTTAACAAGGATATAGACATATGAAATCTAATCAAAGATTTTGAAATGTGATAACTCGGATACTCCCTGTTCTTAGTTTAAAAAATTGTTTGGTAATGTAATGCTATTATGGGTTCTGATTAAGAACATAAGATGTTGTATAGAAGTCCTAAAAACTTTGTCAAACCTTTCGTTAAATGTCCTTATAAATCCAAATTATGTATAAAAGTTGTCAAACTTATTGAAAATAAATTCACTATTATGATATATCCTTAAAATCTTCAAGGCTTGTTCTTTTTTTTTTTTCAATATAACTTAAATTTCTTGAAAAAAAGTAAGGCTTTTGATTTTCTTTGTTAAAATAGATCCATATAAACACTTTATAATCATCAACAAATGCAATAAAGTAAATATTGTTGTTAAGAGAAGGCATATTCATTGGTTCACATATTTTTGCATGTACCAACTTAGTAGGTTCAAATGCTCTCCTAGCATTTGTTTTAAGAGAGGCTTCCTAATGTTGCTTTTCCAGAATACAACTTTCACTTACTTTTTTAACATCCTGAATCCACCAAAATTTGAAAGGATAAGTCATTCAAACTTTTGAAATTATAATATATATAGTTATTATGCCAAAATTAATTATTATCTTTTATAAAGATGCTTTGAAGTATGTTTCCACCATTAGTAAAGAGGAAAAATGTTATTTTTGGGCATTGAAACTTTGAGCAAAAAAATCTTCTTGTTGAAAACATATCACAAGATAAGTCTTTGAAACAAATGAGTAACCTTATGTTAAAAATTGATTCACTCAATAGATTAAGTTGTGAAACATAAATAAAATATTTAATTCGTTTATTAACACTAGAAAATAGTTGCACATCACTTTTTCTATATGCCTCACAAATCACACCATCTCCCATTTTATTAATGATTTTAATTGACTTACCCAAAATAATAAAAGTCTTTAAATTTACGGTCATATGCTTACGAAACCTATTATCCATAAATAAAAAATTTGGAGATGACATCTTTAAGAAATAAAAAAATTGGTGATAGGTGATTATCCAAATCTGCAGGTGCACAAAATTGAATGTAGTAAGTTTAAATATAGAGTATTCTAAGTTATCATTCCCTCAAAACTAATTAATTACGAAGTTTATAAATCTTAGCAAACCATTAAAATTAAATTAAACAAGATTTTAAAAAAATTACTAATTTAATAAACTAACAAAATTAAGGTGTTTAACTCTTAAAAAAATCAATATCCATCAGACGCTAGGGTTTTGGGTTTTACTTACGATGAATTTCACTATCAAGCTAGATTTGCTATCAGGTTGAGGTTGTAATTAGCCTAAGATATCTATGTCCTCTTTTAAGAATTCATAGATATATCTAATTAAGCATTATCGATCTTTTATTGTATAATTAACCTAATTAAATTCACTAAGAATAATTAATCTATTAGTTATGACAATAGTCTATGATATCTCTTTCATTAAATATATAGTGTTTATTTTCTTAATGAAAAAATTTACCTCTCCTTTTATTCTTTCATATAATCCTTAAGATTAAATTCATGAGGTTGGGAACTAATTCAAGAATCGATCTCAAAGAGAATAAGTTTAACCTAAGCAATAATGATTCATGCATTAATAATTAAAAATCCATGGTAAGTTCTATCAATAACCCTAACTAGGCATTTAGTTGCTAAACATAATATAATTAAAACGAAAGTGAAATAATATTATCATAACAGAAAGAAAGAAAGAAAGAAAGAATGAGAAGAAATACCCCCAAATTGCTTTTAAATTGAGACTTATCTTCTACCAATCTTATTCTTAATCTTTCTTTAATGCTAAAAATATAATGTCTTAAAAATACTTAATGAAAAAAGCTGTAAATCGACTAAAAGAACAGTATTTGTAGTGTAGGGTTACATAAAACATGCCTAAAGGTTAATAAATTTGTATTTTTTGTGTCAAATTTGTGTGATAAGCCCAACACCTTACATAACTTTGACACCGACCCTAATGTCCTTTTGTTTATTCATTTGTTCTAATCCTTGTAAATCTATCGCCAAAATCATGCTCTATATCGATGTTAATTCTTTATTATTTTTTAAGCTCTTATGGCCTGTAAGAAGCTGACGTTTATTCTTTTAACTTGTATGGTATTAGTTTAGCCTGTTCTCTGGTTTTTGACATCTTTAAACTTGAATTGATCTATGATACCTTTATCAAAGTTGTTGTCAACCATGTTTGCTTCCAATAGACTTTGATTTCTCCTCAACTGAACAATGATGGAAAATTTCACACTCAAATACATAATGCCTCCAATCACTACCTATAAGTCAATGTGTTGGAACCCAATTTTTTTAATTATTATTGATTTATTTGTTTCATTATTTTTAGAATTGAGTCATTAATTTGATGAGCATAAATAGAGATTTAAATTAGTTGGAAAGATTTGAATTAAGTTAGAGTTAATGTGGTGTTTAAGAAGATTAAAGGAGTTAGGAGGTAAATGAAAGAAGGGGCAAAATGGGAAATCCAAAGGAGAGGAAGGGTATTTTTGGAAGGACAAGATCAAAATGTGGTCTGACATTTAAGAAAAAGAAGAAAAAAATGTAAATTGCGAGAGATGAAGAGAAATAACAAATCAAAGAGAGAAAGAAGAGATATTTCGATGGTTGAGAGAAAAGAGGAGAGTTGAGCTAGGGTTTCTTCGGTTCTTAGCTTTTGAGAGAGATTTTGAAGTGGTTCAAGAGCAGAAAAAGGTAGAGGAAGAGAAGAGCTTCCATTTGATCCATAGATCTCTTCATTTGGTGAAGAACCAAGGTAAGATCACCTAAATCTTTTCGAATTTTTGGAAGGATTTTAGTTCATGAAGTTTAGAAAATCCATAGGCTTAAGTATTCTAGCACTAATTTTAGTGATTATGTTTTGAGGGATTTTCAATTGAAAACCCTATTGAGTGGGATTTTTGTTATTGTATAAAAGGGATCAAAAAGGCAAGAGGAACAAGAGAAGAGGCATTTTGAACAAGTCTTTAAGCAAGGAAATCAAGGTGGGTTACATGTTTATAATAGAGTTATGAGTCATTGACGTTTTTCCAAATCAAGAAAGTAAAATGATTTCAATTACTTCATTAATGTTACTTTTAAATTTTTGAGTGATTTGAGAAATTGCTACACGTTGGTGCATGAATTTTGATTATAAAATGGAAAATGGTTTTCAAATATTCATGTTATGCCTTGAAACATGTCATGGCATTTTGTATGAATGAAAAGATGTGAAAACATGAAAGTATGATCACATGAGCCAATGATTTGAGTATGAATATGTGCTTTTGTTTGGGCAAGAGAGGAACTCATTTCGTTAGTCAAGTGTATGTGATCCATAGCCTTCTCTCGGCTGCCTGCTTGAGGCCACGAGATCCTGAGAAATTGGACTCATTTTATTCACGATGTAAACTTCGGTGTCTCTGTTTCGTTTCATGGAATTCTTGAGCCATTTGTTTGTGCATTGCATCATTGAATTGTCAAGTTTGTTGCATAACTTGAGTGTTTTGTAGTGATGGTTAAATGTACTTTGCTATGTTGAGGTGAGACTTTTTTAACTATAAGTTTTGAGCAAAAAGATCGTGAAATTTTATTGACAATTGGAGAACAAAGCGTTTTATAAATTCACTGTGACTTTTATAAGACAAATGAAAATTTCAACGATTTTGCTTATTCTTTGTTATAAACTTATTACCCACGAGCTTTCAAGCTCACCCCCCTTTTATCCCATCTTCAGGTGATAGCTAAGAGACCAAGTGATCAAAAGCTTAAGGGCATTTCTCCAAATTTGCTTATTTTGTAGTTTGAGTTGATTTTGGGAATGCAAGAAGTTTGTTTGTTCAAGGATTTTTTGTAATTTGAGATTTTGAGACGATGATGCAATATGGCTTGGAATGTCATTAAATATTTGTAAAACTTTATTTTTTTGATGTTAATGAAATGTGAATGGTGCATGAATGATGTGAGTTAAAATTAGATATAAGTGAAGAAGAAATCCGTTTGAGTTGATGATTTTGGAACATAAATCATTGATATATATATGCATGCATAAGTGAGACGTTAAGGAAAGGAAGATAGGAATTATGACTTATCAGATGTAGTTGAAGGTGATGAGACAAATGAGTTGAGATTTGAGAGTTTAATGAAATCATTTGGTAGCTGAATGGTTAATGTTAGACCAATGGTGGTTGACAAATTAAATCCCTTTATGTTTTGATAATAAGAAAATATCTAGAATTAGTTAAGAAATTATTTCAGGTACTATTCAATGAAAGAGTTGTGCAAATCAAGAAGAGCAAGTGTTTAATCATTAAAGAATCAAGATGGGAGTTGCCTTCTAAGAGAAAATGACATAAAACATAAGGATTATAGAGGATTTGGTCGGATGTTACCATTGCAGTCAATACAAGTCGACTTACATGGAGATATGACAATACAAGTAGACTTATCATACACAAGTCGACTTATCGTGGACGACAAGTCGACTTATATGGGACAAGTCGACTTATTGGAGAGCGGAGTTACAATTTTTACGTAAATGGTTGAAACAAGTCGACTTATACATTCGACAAGTCAACTTATGGATGCACCAAATCAGCTCCAACGGTCGATAAGACAAAATGGAATGGATATTATCAAGGAGCGGCTATAACAAATCAAGCAACGGTAGAAGAGCTCAACAACTATATTTCTTCGGTATAAATAGAGGATGATGGAAGAAGAGGAGAAATAAGTTCCTGAGTCTAAATACTCTTCTATTGCTTCAAATTGCTCAATATTGCTCTTATTTTGTTACTCTATTGTTTTGAGCACTTGTTCTTCAATCTTTACTATATTTCTTTTACAATTTGGTGTGAGTGGAAGGTCACGTGTGAGGTAGGATTTGTCTTGTAACACAAATCGTTTGTAAGGTAGCTAACAGTTGGAAGTCAAGTGGATTTGTAAAAGTTCACACTCAACTACAAAGAGTGCAATAAAGTGATTGGCAATATCTAAGTGGGAGCTTAGGTAGAGGGCGTGGTCTTAGCCGAACCTCTATAAAAACAAGTGTTTGATCTTCTTCCTACACTTTTCAATTAAGTTTATCTAAATTGTTTTGTGTGTTTTAACTTCGATTTTCTTGTAGAAATTCTTAAAGAATTTTAAAGATCTATTCAACCCCCTACAGATCACTTACAATTGGTATTAGAAGCGAAGTATCCGGGATGGCACACATAACTTAGCGAAAGAAGGTAATACTAATAATAAGCCTCCTTTATTTAATGATACTAATTATTCCTCTTGGAAAAATCCTATGAAGTACCACATCATTAGCGAGGGAGTAGAATATTGGAAGATAATTATCTTGGTCCTGACCACCGTTAAAAGAAAATGGTGAGTTAAAAGCGAATTTGGAATCGATGACAATGATTTGAGGCAAGCTACATCAACGCTAAGCGATGAAGCTAATCTATTAACGCTCTCACAGTTGAGAAAGAAACCGAGTTAACTCATGTACCAGCACCAAAGAAATGTGGGAGAGACTTAGCATCACCCATGAAGGAACCAACCAAGTCCGGAGACAAAATCAACATCTTTGCTTCATGACTATGAAATGTTTGTCATGAAGGAAGGGAAGTCCATTTTAACTATGCTTGATCGTTTTGCAGAAATCATAAATGGATTAGGCAACCTTAGAAAGCATATGTCGAACAGTGAGAAGGTAAAGAAAGTGTAGAACTCCGGTATGTTGGACGGAGTTGAGTGAAAACAAGCCTTTTAATGTTGGACCCTACCCCCCACCCGTAGGTGTTTGCGAGTTATCTTCTTGGCGAGTGTTCTTGGGTTATCTGCGGCATCCAACCTTAATCAGTATTGTCCTCTTTGGTCATGGAATCCTTCGCTCACTACCAAAGGAATGGGACTCACAAGTCACCGCCATTATGGAATCCAAAGATCTCAATCATCTGGAATTCAACGCCTTGGTGGGATCACTTATCAACTATGAGATTATTCTCAAATCCAGAGGAGGTAGAGGTAAGCCTAAAAAATCTATTACTTTTAAAGCTAACACTTCGTTTGTTGATGTGTTGGACCCCGAACCTTGAGTGACAATTTGACTATGATCAAGTGGATGAGTTGATTGAAAGATCATGAAATAAAGAGAGAAAGTATGAAAATATGAAAAATTGTGAAATAGTTGACCTTTTTGGCATTTGAAAGTTGACTTTTGTTTGAGGCAAAATTTGATAAAATGATCTACATGAAACTTGTAGATTATGTTGAGAGCTTTTTGTGGACATAAAGTTTTCAATATTTCGATATCGGGAGTGAAAGTTATGATCAGTCAAAGTTTATGTTTGATCGGGTTTGACTTTTATTATGGTTAAAACTTTGACTGAGAAATTAACCTAGTTAGAGGTTATTTGAGCTTTGATGTTCTTCATGAGAATTGAAGGATTTGTTTTGATCTTTATTTCGATATAAAGTATGCAATTTTTCGATCTCGGACTAATAATAAGTTATGATTTTACAAGTTTGTATAGAGGATAGTATCTTTGACGGAAAATGGACTCCGTAGGAGTTGAATTGAGTTTATGTTCTTCTTGGAAGATTTAGAGCTTCTCTCAAGTTTTCTATAAAGACTAAGTTTGTCAAAATCGGAGTTCGGGAGTAAAGTTATGAATTTGGAAGTTTTGATTTTAAGTGAAAAAAAAAAAAAAAAAAAGTTTTAGCGCCCTCGCTGCGACGGCTCGCCTAGCCTAGTGAGGCCCGTATATCTTCCTCGCTAGGCGGCGCCTGCGCCTAACAGGCGTGGCTGCCTTCGCCTCATGAGGCCAGGCTCGCCCTCATGAGCTGTGCGCCCTCGCTAGGCGACGCCTCGCCCTAGCAAGGCGCCTCGCCCTCATGAGTTGGGTGTCCGTCTGCTCAAGCCAGTTTTTCTTAAATTTTTGATTTCTTTGTTTTCAATCAGACCTTTGCTCACTATTTTGCTATATCTTTTCAGTTCGACATCCGATTGAGTTGATTCTTTTGCGTTGGATTCCTAAGACAATGAATTTCATTTTATAAGAAATTTGTGAACTTTGAGATTAAATTAATGGTGATTAATTTAATCAAAGTGAATCGGAAATTTTAGAGCATGATTCGATGTTTTGTGAAATTCGGGATGCATGAGATCCGATTGAAGCGATTCTTGAGTGAAATAAAGATAAGACAAGGGATACAAATCATATGAAGACATGAAATGTCAATTTTGCCCTTAGGACTGTTAATTTTGAATTTAAGTTCGGATTGGGGTGTAATTTTGGATTAGGAACACATGTGAGTATTTTGAGCATAACTTTTGATGCAGGAATCGAAATGAGGCGATTCTTGTTTGAATTAAACTAGAAATTTAATTCGAATTAAACTAGAAATTTCACATTCTTAATCCTTATGTCTCTAGTTTAATTCAAAACAAATAGTCTCATTTGATCATCTCAAAATTTCAATCAACTCATCCACTTGATCATAGTCAAATTGTCACTCAAGGTTCGGGGTCCAACATGATGAAAGTGATGAGGAAATAGATGAAGACGAGGAAGACGAAGAAATAGCTATGTACGCTAGAAATTTAAGGAAGTTCAAGGGACTTCTCAAAAATCGAAGGAAAGAATTAAATGGCAGAAAACAGGTAGAAAGAAAGAGGTTTGGCGCGGAAAGAAAATCAAAAGGCTATGACGAAAAGAAAGGCAACGAAGAATGTTGGAGATGTGGAAAACGGGGACATCTCGCAAGAGAATGCAAAAGCTCATCCTCCACATCAAACTTTCAGAAAAATGACAAATACGACAAAGGTAAAAGGAAAAGTAGCCTGGTGGCAACTTGGAGTGATGAAGAGGATGCATATCAAAGTGATGATGAAAACAACCTGGCACTTATGGCAAAAAGTTCATCAAGTGATGATGAAAATGAGGTAACTTTCAATGACCAAGATCTAAGAGATTCTTTTGATGCTTTGCAAGTTAATTTTGAAGAAGCCATTGAGATTAACAAAAAATTAAGAAAGAGAATACGAGAATTGGTTACTGAAAATAATGCCTTACATGAGACTATTGATGCCTTAGATAGTCCAAATGAAGATCATTTTGCATGTCTTATTGAAAAAAAAATCTTACTTGTGAGCTTGATAGACTTAGAAAAGAATTTTCGTATGTGGTTGGAAAATTCGCAAATGGAAACAAACAGTTTGAAAAATTGTTATCGCTACAAAGTTATTCCATTTCTAAACATGGATTAGGATATGACCCTTTTGATAGAGATTGCTCTTTAATTTCCAAATCTACTAAGGATGGAAAAATTGCTCAATGTGCTAGATGCTTGAAAGATGGTCACATAGAAATTGCCTGCAAGAGTACTAGAAGATGTGTTAAGATTAAGAAAATTTGGGTTATTAAAGGCACAATACCACCTAATGTGGTTTATATGGATAACCAAAATGGACCCATAATGGCTTGGGTACCTATAAGAAGAAAGAACGTTGATATTGTAGGTACCAGCAAGGGATGAAAGGCCGTCAAGCACTTGGTACATCGATAGCGGATGTTCAAGACACATGAGTGGAGACAAGAACCTTTTTGCGGAAATCAAACCAAAGAATCAAGGTTATGTCACTTTTGGAGACAACAATAAAGGTAAGGTCATTGGAATTGGTAAAGTCGGTAAGGAACCTTTGCCAACCATTGACAATGTTTTACTTGTTGATGGATTAAAACATAATTTGTTAAGTGTCTCTCAACTTTGTGATATGAATTTTAATGTAAGTTTTGAATCATCACATTGCATGGTTAAAAAGGACGGTCATGTAGCTTTCATTGGTTTGAGACATGGAAATACATACATAGTAGATTTACATGATGATAGTTCGTTTAATGAAAAGTGTTTAGTGACTTTAGAAGAAAATGCATTTTTATGGAATAGAAAATTAGGACATGCACCTTTGCCTCTAATCTCTAAGCTTTCGAAAAATGACATTGTAAGAGGTTTGCCTAAAATAAGATTTGTTAAAGAACACTTGTGTGAATCATGTTTAAAAGGCAAACATGTTAGAGAATCTTTCAAACCAAAGAAAGAAATTTACACATCTAGAGTTCTTGAACTTGTGCATATGGATTTGATTTGACCATCTAGGCATGCTAGTCTTAGTGGAAAATTATATGTCCTTGTGATTGTAGATGATTTTTCTAGATTTACTTGGGTAAGATTCCTTGCGAATAAAAGTGATGCCGTTAATGAATTTACCAAGTGGTGTAGATTGGTTCAAAATGAGAAAAATTTGTCGATCGTTGCTATTAAAACCGATCATGGAGGAGAATTTGAATGTGAGCCTTTCAAAAGTCTTTGCGACAAATACGGGATGGAGCACAATTTCTCAACACCAAGGACTCCGCAACAAAATGGTGTGGTAGAAAGGAAGAATCGTTCTCTTGAAGAAATGAGCAGAACCATGTTAAATGAGTACAATCTTCCTAAATCATTTTGGGCGGAAGCGGTCAATACCGCATGCTACGTCATCAATAGGGTGCACTTGTGAAGAGACAAAAATAAGACACCCTACGAACCTTGGAAAGGTAAGAAACCCAACATCTCTTATTTTCATCCTTTTGGTTTGGAGGCAATTAGGCTACTATGTGCATTTGCGTCTCATAAAAGGATCAAATTAAATCAAATGGACATCAAGAGTGCATTTCTCAATGGGTATATTCAAGAGGAATTCTATGTCAAACAACCGCCGGGATTTGAAGATCATGAGCATCCGGATTACGTCTACAAACTCAAGAAGGCACTTTATGGACTAAAGCAAGCACCTAGAGCATGGTATGAGAGGTTAAGTACTTTTCTAACTCAAGATGGATATGTTCGTGGTAAGATAGATAATACTTTGTTTATTAAACATGTTGATCATGATATGCTTATTTGTCAAATTTATGTTGATGAAATTATGTTTGGTGCCACTAATGAATTTTTGTGTAAAGATTTTAGCGATTTAATGCAAGGTGAGTTTGAAATGAGCATGATGGGAGAACTTAAGTTCTTCCTTGGATTGCAAATCAAGCAACACAAAAATGGAATATTCATCCATCAATCGAAGTATACCAAGGAACTTCTTAAGAAGTTTAAAATGGAAGGTTGCAAAGTGGCAACAACACTAATGGCAACAAATGTGGTCTTGGAGAAAAATGAACATGAAGAAGATGTTGATCAAAAACTCTATAGAGGTATGATCGACTCTCATCTGTATTTAACTGCTTCTAGACCTGATATTATGTTTGCCACATGTCTTTGTGCTAGATTTCAATCTTGTCCGAAGATTTCTCACTTGATTTCTTGTAAAAGAATTTTTAGATACTTGAGTAAAACTATTAATCATGGTTTGTGGTATCCTAGTTGTGATTCATTTGATTTGTATGCATATAGTGATGCTGATCATGGTGACTATAGAATTGATAGAAAAAGCACTAGTGGCTTGTGTCATTTCTTAGGATCATCTTTGATATCTTGGGCTAGTAAAAAGCAAGTTAGTGTAGCCATTTTCACTGCTGAATCTGAATATGTAGCAGCTGGGAGTGCTTATGCCAAAGTTCTTTGGATTAAACATCAATTGCTTGATTATGGTATTGTGGTTAAAAATATTCCTATTTGTTGTGATAATACCAGTTCAATTTGTTTGAGTAAAAATCCTATATTGCATAGTAGAACAAAGCATATAGAAATTAGACATCATTTTATCCGTGATCATTGTTTAAAAGGTGACATTTGCTTAAAGCATGTATCAACTAGTGATCAATTGGCTGACATTTTTACTAAACCTCTTAAGGAAGATGTGTTAGTGAACATTAAATTGAGATTAGGCATGTGTGATTTAAATTCCTTTGGTTGAATTTGATTTTGCTACATTAAATGGTCAATATATGAGGCACATATGGATTCACATCCAAACATTTCATCTCATTGTTTTATGTGTTTTTATGTTTTCTCTATTGCTTTTTGATTATGACAAAAAGGGGGAGTAAGATTGAAATTGATATTTGATTAAGGGGGAGTGAAAATTTCATTGATTTGTGATTTTATTGATTTCTATTTTAATCATTGATTTATACATTAAGGGAGAGACAACCTAACCATCAAGACAAGGGAAACCTTGATCAAGTTTTATGTCTTCAAATTTCTTGTCAATTTCTAACTATTTTGTCATTATCAAAAAGGGGGAGATTGTTGGACCAATGGTGGTTGACAAATTAAATCCTTTATGTTTTGATAATAATAAAATATCTAGAATTAGTTAAGAAATTATTTGGTACTATTGATGAAAGAGTTGTGCAAATCAAGAAGAGCAAGTGTTTAATCATTAAAGAATCAAGATGGGAGTTGCCTTCTAAGAGAAAATGACATAAAACATAAGGATTATAGAGGATTTGGTCGGATGTTACCATTGAAGTCAATACAAGTCGACTTACATGGAGATATGACAATACAAGTAGACTTAGCGGAGTTACAATTTTTACGTAAATGCTTGAAACAAGTCGACTTATACATTCGACAAGTCGACTTTTGGATGCACCAAATCAGCTCCAACTGTCCAATAAGACAAAAATGGAATGGAGATTGTCAAGGAACGGTTATAACAAATCAAGCAACGGCTAGAAGAGCTCCAACAGCTATATTTCTTCCAGTATAAATAGAGGATGATGGAAGAAGAGTAGAAATAAGTTCCACAAGTCTAAATACTTTTCTATTGCTTCAAATTTCTCACTATTGCTCTTATTTTTTTACTCTATTGTTTTGAGCACTTGTTCTTCAATCTTTACTATATTTCTTTTACAATTTGAGTGACGAGTGGAAGGTCACGTGTGAGGTAGGATTTGTCTTAGTAAGACAAATCGTTTGTAAGGTAACTTGAGCGAAAGTCAAGTGGAATTGTAAAAGTTCACACTCAACTACAAAGTGTGCAATAAAGTGATTGGCAAAATCTAAGTGGGAGCTTAGGTAGAGGGCGTGGTCTTAGCACGAACCTCTATAAAAACAAGTGTTTGATCTTCTTCCCTACACTTTTCAATTAAGTTTATATAAATTGTTTTTGTGTGTTTTAACTTCTGATTTTCTTGTAGAAATTCTTAAAGAATTTTAAAGATCTATTCATCCCCCCCTTCTAGATCACTTACAGTTAAGCTCAGGACATTCCAAGTTTGCGAAATGAAAAATTTCAAGTCTTCCATACGAAAAATTTGTGTTCTGAGTTTAGGGGAAAATCTGGATTGATCTAGGTTGAATTTGACAAACTTGTCTTCGTGGAAGTTGTAACTTCTCTTTATAGCTTTCCAATGCTATAAAGGATGCAATTTTTGGATATCGAAGTCAAAAATTATGGTCCTTATAAGTGGACATGCTCAGGAGTATAGGACGTATCGTCTAGTGATGACGTGTCATCTAGTGAGGACGCATCATCTGGTGAATAAGTATCACCTGGTAATGACGCATGTCTGATGATTGTCGCCTGGCGAGGACATTTCATCTAGTGAGGATACTTCATCTGGTGACGACATATCATCTGGTGATAACGTCATATTGTTTAGTGCACTATTCATCTGATCCTATCATCTGGTCACATTTTTTGCCATGTAGACAATTGAATTTATCTTTGATGTCTTCATCAAAGTTATATATCTTGATGTTCTCTTTCAAACTGTCTAAAGAAAACCTTAATATGATGTCTCTAGAGAAAGTTATGCTAATTGTTCCAAGATAGGCACAACGTGATTGAGGATATGAACATGGTTGATTTTTTTGGCCATAACTTTATAACCTGACCTCCAAATTAAGTGATTTTTTAAGGAATAGATCCCCTGTGCTATCTTCCCACAAAAATTTGCAACATTCCAAATTGATTGGAAAAAGTTTTTGATTAAAGGAAAGAAAAGGAATATGTTGGAATAGTATGAACTGATGTTATTTTACTGAACAAGCTTCGGCATTTTGAATATATCTAGATCAGTAGGGTTCCAACTGAGATGATTTTCAATGTGGAGTAAACTAGAGATGTAGGTTTACAAATTATGTGAAGAGGTTGAATTTTGATTCAGCCTTTAAGATGTTCAATATCTAGATGGAAGTTGAGCATAGAATATTTGCTTCAGTATAAGAATGATTCAAAAAATAGGGCCCGACACTTACGGTATCAAAAAATGAAGATGAACCGAGGATGACTAATAAAGGTTAACTGCAATAATCATACATGGTAACAAACACAAGCACATGTTTTATAACTTCAAATGTTAGGTTTCGAAACCGGTGCCCAATAGTTGTGGTATCAGAGCAAAACTTGGGTTCCGAAATCGGTGTCCAATATTTGTGGTATCAGAGCAAGAGTTGGGCCGAAACCAGTACCCAAAAGTTGTAGTATTAAAGCAAGAGTTGGGTTTTAGAATCGATGCCCAACAGTTGTGGTATCAGAACCTAGAATTGAGATCTTACATGGGCAATTTTTGGAATATATGTCAAACACAAAGGTGATTATTAAGAGTTCGAGCAAATAGACTAAGTAAGAAGAGAATGACGATCTGGTAGAATGTGAAAAAATGAAAGTTTATGAATATTACATAGTCATATATGTTAGACATAGATGCAGTAATTTTGATAATGTTAGTGAATAGGGTGACAAAATTTTATTATGGTTATGTGCTTTAATTGATATGGATATGAAAATCTTTTCATAAATTGATTGAAGAAATAGAGACATAAGTGGAAATGACAAGATTTAAGGTGTACAAGAAAAGTGGAATTGAAAGGTTGAACTTGAAAGTTAGAATGATTATTTGATTGTTGTGATAAGAGTTATGATCTGTATAAGAATATATTAACAAAATTGAGATTGTTGATGAAGTTACGATGAGTAATGAATTCAAAGATAAAGAGAAAATATCGCCTAGGATCAATGGAGATCAAAGTATCAATGGTGTAAGATATAAATTGGTGAATTGAGGGAGATAAATATGTGGACAAAATGGGATGACTTGATGATGCACATCTAAGCATATGTAACAGTAATTATGTCTACTACTTCATTGAGTTTTGGTAATTAGAACATTATTGTAACATCCCGTTACTGTCAGCAAAGGTATTTTGGTAATATAGAGACTGACTGAACTGACTGGAATATGATTGAGTGAGTAATTGGGTTCAAATGATTGATTTAGAATAATTTAAGTGTAACTGGTATTTTATAGTGGCTTATAGGAGATTTCCTGAAATTAGGAGATAATGCGGACCAAAATATTAGAGGACGGACCGATTATTTGATAATCTTGAAAGAACTGTCCGATGACAATGGAAAAGTTAGAGTGGACTGATAGGAAATAAATATGCTGAGCCATTGAAATTTAGAGACTGAAATTTGGACTGATAAGGAGACCTAGGTCTATAAATACCTAGGGTTGAGAAATTTGGGGAAAATTTGGCTAAGGCAATTGCGAGTTTCTCTTCTTCCTCTCCACGGTGATCTTGATCCTTCTTTATAGGTGAGGATCGTTGTTTCTTCTTGTGGTTTCCCTCCTATTGTGTTAAGCTAACTGGTTTATTGTGATTATTGTGGAAATGAAGTGGATTGAGGCTTGAGGGAGGAGATCGACGATGTTGAGAAAGATTTTAGGGTTTGCGATCGATTTAGTGATTGGTAAGCTTTAATGGCTTCAATGTTGTTATTACTTATTTTATTACATCTATGGCTTTTATTGTGGTTGATTGAGTAGTTGAGGGTGTTAATGGGCGTTTTAGTGAGAGAAATGGTGGAAATCGATCGGAGAAGACGACTGGTCTTCGTGCGTCATGACGAGCATCGGCGTTAGGGCTTCGTCGCGACGAACAAAATTGAATTGAGTTAAATGTATTGGTCGCGATGTAGGCAAAGAAGACGTCGCGGCGAGCCGCAGGAGACGCGCCGCCGCTTGTGGCGTGCCTCTTTCGTCGCGAATAATGCCGCGAGGTCGCGGCGAGGAACTATTTTATTGGATTGGATTGTATTTAATGGACATAATTTCATAGAGACATATGCATTCTTGTCTTGTTTAATTGAGCGATTAGTAATGGACCGATTTGTCTTTATTATAGAAACACCGATTGGATCGTCGTTCCACGGACATTCTTTGGGACTTCGAGCAATAGCTCTAAGTAACAGTGAGTAACCTAGTTGGTTTCTCAAATTCTTGAGTGTCTAAATGTTCACCGTAATTTACTTGATAGCGTGAAGTACATGATTCTTGAATTATATGTGATTGGATTGCACTGTATTATTACTGAAATGTAAATGACTGAGTTGCATGTTCTTACTGTATAGAACTGAACAATGTGAATTGCACTGTATGACTGCATGACTACTGAAAAGGGATACGATTAAATTGTATGTGTTTACTGTATTGGATTGGATTCTTGAATTCGATTCTTGTTACCTTTGGGCTTTATAGCCATACATCATAAATTATGAATCACTTATCTTGAATTCTTGTAAGTTCTTGAGAGATACACTACTGGGCTTTTATAGCCATATACTGAGCTACTGAATACTGAATTTACTGAACACTGCATTGCATGCATAAATGCATGATCAGATAAAGGACTGTGACCCAAGTTGCTAATTTCACCGAAAAGAGCCTAGAGCTCGAACATCGCTTGTCGGGCTTAGCAGGGAGAAATCCTAACGCGCATCCCCATCACATTTCTTGGTGAGCACTTGGGCACAACATCAATAACCGGAAAGAGTCTCATATGCATCATATACATGACCGATCGAATCGCCAAATTGTGTGACGATTCTTGAACTGTCTATGCCATGATTCTTCAGAATTGTGATGTAATCATCGTAAACTATTCTATGCTCTTGAAATGTTATTACCGATCAGATATCTTGATATAGACTCATCAGATATTGTTATGTGAACTGCTCTACGCTCTTGTATTATTGCTAATGATCACATATATTGTAGCAAACTATTATAGACTCATGTACCTTTGTTATATAATACCGTTAATTGTTATTCTTGTGTTGTCTTTGCAATTTGCGTAATGCATGATTTGAGTGAACCATCGATGATGGTTTCTCCGAGTTCGCAAACTCACCCAACATTGCAATTATTTTTCAGAATCGAAGAGTACCCGTTAGCAAAACGGGAGTATGGCGCAGATTCAAGTGAAGGTCGAAGTCGGGATCGGTTCGTGTATGCGCATTGCGCGTCTTTACTTTTGTACTAAAGTGTTTATTATGTAATTGTAAAATCGACCTAAGTGGCTTTTGAAAATGAGTGTATCCTATTGGGCGGATTGAATGAGTGCCCAAATTGAGTATAAATTCGCGCATTTGTTATAGAAAGTAATGTACCGATTTTACGGCGAGTGTTCTAATCGCCACCCTCGCGGTCACGGGCTCGGATATCACCATGGATATCGGGTTCGGGTCTCGTCGGGAGTGGGTGCTACATTTAATGGTATCGAGCCCGTATACAATCTTACATGGGCGTTACGAGAAAAATGTGTCAAGTGCATGCATCTAAGTCGTGTCATAGCGAAAGTGACAAGCGATCCTAGTCTAGCATATGAGTCACATGCTTGAGCATGTACCACGGTCGTTTAGCGATTAGAGATAGTGAGGAAAATGATAATGTGTGAGAATGTGATAAAAGGAAGTTGTGTACATCATGAAACCCAAAAGAGTATATGGTTTGATTTGATAAGTGAAGATTTGTGTCTTTGGTATCGTGGTTATAGTATGAAATGCACTATGAGAGTTCTCACGAGTATACTTTTGGAATGTGAAATAGAAATAAAGTGATAGTTATGGATTGAGAGAGGAAAATGAGAATAGAATTATGATGAAAATGAAAAGAGTTCAAGTGTATATTGTGGATGAAAAATAAAGTGTTCTATGTTATAGAAGTTGCAATTGGGATTGATTACGTGATGAGAGTTATAAATCATGATTTATGACCGAGAATCAATTATCTTAGTAAGAAATCAAGAATGACCGTATCTGATGATGATATTGAGTTGAGTGTGAAAAGTTCGTGAGTATGAGACAATTATGAAAAGATTAAAGTGTAAAATACTGATAATAGCGGTGAAAGAGTGAATAGGGTTCAAATGATTTGTCAAGTGAATACACACCTAATCATGGAGCCCCGTGACAAGTGGAAATATGGGCGTAAGTGTCTTATTTGTGAAATGGCATGAGAATAAATTAATGAGTTAGTGGATAATTGCCGGTTCGATTCTTATAGAATGAAAGTGTTTATAGTGATCAATTGGAAATGAATAGAGATTGTATTCGATCCTCTCGCACGAGGTCGGTGCAAAAGGAAAGTTGTTGAGCTCAGATTTGATTTCCACCGAAGTGTACATTTGATAGTGGGATCACCCTTATGGGTGAAATGATTGGGCATAAGTGAATAATATGCGTGAATATGTTATAGGAGGAAATTAGGTGGCCTATTAAATAAGCCCCGATTATTATTCCTGTGGCCCCAAGCTCGAGATGAGTTAGGGCAAGGCACGAGAATGTTTGTAGTGATCGATTGAGAAAGAAGTGAGACTATTAATGATCGAGAGCTGGTACCAAAAAGAGAAAGGTTATCGAGAATTAAATGAGATTAAAGTGTCCTTAGTAGTATAGGCTACTAATGGGTAAACTGATGTAAGTGTATATTCAGATATGATGTGATGATTATAGCGATCGTTGAAGATATTAAAGTAAATGACATTATTTAAATGCTCAGAGAGCCTCATCATAAGGAATGTTATAATCTTGTAAGGCATGGCATGAACTGCTCTATTGGAATAAGAGTGACTGATCGATAGTGAGGAGAGATAGTTGATTGACAAGATTTTATGAACAGTGTTAATGAGTGATAAGGTTTGATCCGATAATTTGACTTGAGAGTGACCATTGAAGAGATACACTTTGAAATGAAGTGAAAGTTAATTTTTGGAGTCCTCATCCTAGTGAAGACTCAAGTGTAAGAGATACCATATGTTACTGAAAATGTGTACATTATGTTGATGAGATGACTCTGATTGTGTAAGAGAATTACTGAATATCAAGGGAATGTTAATTGCAGATGTGAAAAGAAAATAGAGTTGTATATGTTTGTGTTGTGTTTCGAAAGTATAAAAGTGAGTGATATAAATGTGAAGTGAATGAGTTAAATGTGATAAGTGTTAGTGATTGCACCAAGTGTGTTGTATATATAAATGTGAATACTTGTGATTGAGAATCAGTGTATACAATTGTGAGTAAGTGCTCTGATTGTGACAAGCGAGTAAAGTGATATATAAATATATGTGTTAGTGATTGTGCAAGTGTGAGTGAGTATAGCGGTGAGATAAATGTCTTTGAGGCTGAATAATGTTCGAATATGATAAGTATAGTGAAATGAGATACATGTGATTGATTGTGCAAATGTGAACATTTGTGACTGTGATTGAGTGTATAAGATTATAAGTAGCGTTCCAACTGTGATAAGCGAGTGAAGTGCTAGATATATTGTTGGGACCCGATCCGGGAACCGGATCCCAACCGAATAAACTTAACAAGTTCACTCTAAGCTCTGATACCATAAATGTTGGATCCGTTAGGAATCCAACTACGATACAGATTCCCTCGTATATACGCATGATTCCTTATAAACTCTTCTTGCTCGATACCATAAATGTTGGGACCCGATCCGGAACCGGATCCCAACCAATAAACTTAACAACAAGAACGAATGATGAATCAATGGAAGCAGGCGAAGGAGACGAAATTTGGATCGAAATTGCGAAGTCGGAAGCGAACAAATCCGAAAGTAGCGAAGCGGAAGCAAATGCAAATCGGAATCGAAATACAAACGCAAGCGGAAGCAAAAGCTAATCGAATCAAACGAACAGATTCAATCGAATATAGCGAAGCGAAATGATCGAATACGGATCACAAAGCGGAGCGAATAAGCGGCGGAATCGAATCGAATGCAAATCGAATTGGATAGAAAACAAAGTAAGCAAACAAATCAATGTAAATGAAACACTTTCCGACATCCGCATAAGCAAAGAACAGAAAGCGAAGCGCGTTGGGGATCTAAGGCGTTCCAAAATCCGTTATGAATTTTTTTTTTTCTTATTCTCATTCCTTATTCATTTCTTCTCTTACTCAAACACATTTAAAACATAACCAATGCATCCAATTTCCAAAATTACACTTTTATCCCAAATCTTATCGAAAATTGAAAGATAACTACCGCCTTTATCCTAACTCCAAAATTCCTGCAAAGCGTAATACACTTCTATAATCTCAAATACATTTCAAAATCATCGGACACTCCCGTCCGAATCCAACACCAATGAAACGCACATTTAAACCTAACACTTCCATAATTCTCAAATCAACATACCAATCTCATAACTCGATCAAATTCTCAAATCACCATACATATATATTCCCAAATTATTCATAATTTCATAAACAAATTTCTCATTCATTCACAATACTCAACTTTATACACAAATACACTTTCTTTCAAATCTATCTTAAACCATAAACATTTCCATACTCAAATTTCAGATTACTCAAAACTAACTCATGCAAATTTCAAAAGCACAAAACCGCTTGGGCGATGTCTTCACATTCTTTCATCCAATCTCCCGTTCAAACACGGAGATGGGGATGAAAGGGGTGAGCTTCAAAGCTCGTGGATAACACATTTATAAACCGATAAATAAGCGAAATCATTTTTCAAAGCTTTTTGCCAAAGGGCTAATTTTTCAAACTTTATAATTTTTCAAACAATTTCTTCAAACACTTTTTTTCATATTTTCAAACTTTTCAACTTTCAAATATTTCTCTCAAACTCTTTCCAATTTTCCCAAACTTCTCATAAAATATCATTTTCTCATTTTCAAAATTCTCAATTCTTCATAAATATGAATGCAACATAATTTCAATTTTCATTTCTCACTTTATAAACAAGAATGCGAACACAAAACAAAACAAAACACATAACATATCGTAATGGTCCAGCTAGGTCCAACAGAGCGTCTTGCATGATCCCCATATACGTCCCAGGCGATCGTGAAACGAAACGTATTACACTTTCCCGCATAGCGGTCCAGTTAGTAAGTGAAGGAGTCCGAATCGAGTCTCCGTGCCCTTGTAGCAGCCTGGAGAAGGCTATACACATAGAGACAATGACTCACCAAGGGACCTACCAAACCCACATAACACATAATCGAAAACGAAAAGTCGGATTGCTCAAGGCACTTTTCAATTTCGTACTTTTCTTCAAAATTTTTCCCAAAATGCATACCACTTAATTTATTCATCTATCATTCACTAAATTCAACAATCAAAACATTCAATCAAACAATAATTTCAACAATTGAATAATGCATACACAACAAATGCATTTTCGAAATTTCTATCGGTTTATCGAATCATTGAAAGCAATGAATTCAAACTTATAATAATCTTTCAGAAAACATTCGGAAATCAGAATTTCAACCCTTTACAAAACGATAATTTGTCAAAATTTTCACATTTTTGCTTTCTTTATTTTTCAAAATTGCTTTCTTTAATTTTTCAAAATTGCATATTGCTCACAAATCAAAATATAAATATGTTACCCACCTCAATTATTGCTTAAACTTGATTTCAAGCTCCAATAGATCCTTGCTTTTCTCTCTTCCAAAGTACCAAAACCTAAACCATAATCATCCAAATTTCACATCGAAAATACATAATTTTCACAATCAACTTTGAATTCACCAATTCCATTTACATTCAAGTTATTTCAATCTCCAATTTTGAAAATCCCCAATTTTCAAAATTGGCCTAAACCAAGACACTCGAATTCAATCTCATAAAACATAATTTCTTCAAAATTAATCTCACAATTCCTCAATTCACATTAATTCCAAACTATTTAAATCCTCAATTTCAAAAATCCCCAAATCTTAAAATTGGCCTAAACCAATTTATCCCAATTCAATATCATAAAATACAATTTCTTCAAAATTGATTTCATATATCATCAATTCATCATATTTCCTATAATTCTACACCAAAATATCTCAAAATTCTCAATCATAAAATTTAGCCTAAACTTTACTCAATTTTCCATCCAAAATTAAACTCAGCCTAAAGCATATATTTCAAAATTAATTCCACAATCCATAAACCCATCTCATATGTCATAATTCTAAACCGAAAATTAATCAAAATCTCAAAGTAGAACAATTTCTCTTACCTCTTTCTCATCCAAATTCGAATTTTTTTGGCTCCTTAGGAAGCTCTTATGCTCCTCCACCTTTTTCTCTCTTGGAACCATCCCAAAATCCTTAAGAAAACAAGTAGAAAAATCAAAAATCTCTTTCTCTCTCATCTTTTCCTCCATCACCCGAAACTCCACTCTTCTTTCTTCTTCTTATTTCTTCTTCTTTTCTCTGGAAATTTCCAGCCACTTTCGTGGCTTTTAATAAGCCAAAACGACATCTCTTGCATGTGTTTCATTAATTGAAGGTCAAATGACCAATTTGCCCTTCATTCAAAACTTAAAGATACACTTACTTGCAGTTTGATTCGCACTATCGAGTTGAAGGAATTTGTCCAAACTTCCTTCTCGATAAATGTTCCTCTCACTCATACGAATCCAACGCCACTGACCGCGCTCAATTCCGAGCACTACATCAAAAGTTATGTGCGAAACAGTGCGGAAATATCCATATTCTAACACATTTCTTATGTACGATTATTTCCGTCCAAAATTTCACATTCTTAATCCCAGAATTGAAACTCGATGTCTTCATAACAATTGTAGCCTTATGTCTCTAGTTTAATTCAAAACAAGAATCGTCTCATTTCGATTCCCAGATCAAAAGTTATACTCAAATTACTCTCAGGTGTTCCCAATCCAAAAATTTCACCCTAATCCGAACTTAAATTCAAAAATTAAAAGTCCTAAGGGCAAAATTGACATTTCATGTCTTCATATGATTTGTAGCCCCTTGTCTTATCTTTATTTCACCTCAAGAATCGCTTCAATCGGATCTCTACAGATCCCGAATTTCACAAAACACTGAATCATGCTCGGAAAATTTCCCAACTCACTTTGATTAAATTAATCACCATTAATTTAATCTCAAAAGTTCTAAATTTCTTATAAAATGAAATTCAATGTCTTAGGAATCCAACGCAAAAGAATCAACTCAATCGGATGTCGGACGGAAAGATATAAGCAAAATAGTGAACAAAGGTCGGATTAAAACAAAGAAATCAAAAATTTGAAACAAAGCGGCGTCAGATCGTCACGGACGCCCCAACTCATGAGGGCGAGACGCCGTCATGAGGGCGAGCCGCCATGCCTCGCTGGCGAGACGCCCGCTCGCTAGGCGAGGCGTCGCCTAGCGAGGCGCACAACATGAGGGCGAAGGCGCCGCCCGCCTCGCCAGGCGAGGCGTCGCCTAGCGAGGCGTCTGATGGGCCCGCCTCGCCAGAGGAGGCGTCGCTTAGCGAGGCGCCTGATGCGCCCGCCTCGCTAGGGCGAGCCGTCGCCTAGCGAGGCGCTAAACCTTTTCCTTTTTTTTTTTTTTCACTCTAAACTCCCAAAATTCATAACTTTTAATCCCGAACTCCGATTTTGACAAATTTAGTCTCTATAGAAAACTTAAGAGAAGCTCTAAATCTTCCAAGAAGAACATAAAACTCAATTCAACTCCTACGGAGTCCATTTTCCGTCAAAGATACTATTCTCTATACACGCTTGTAAAATCATAACTTATTATTCCGAGATCAAAAAATTGCATACTTTATATCGAAATAAAGATCAAAACAAATCCTTCAATTCTCATGAAGAACATCAAAGCTCAATTAACCTCTAACTAGGTTAATTTCTCAGTCAAAGTTCCAACCAATATAAAAGTCAAACCCGATCAAACATAAACTTTGACCGATCATAACTTTCACTCCCGATATCGAAATATTTCAAACTTTATGTCCACAAAAAGCTCTCAACATAATCTACAAGTTTCATGTAGATCATTTTCTCAAATTTTGCCGCAATCAAAAGTCAACTCTCAAAGTCAAACATTCTCTCTCCAAAAGTCAAACTTTCTAAATCCTTCAAATTTTCACATTTTTTCTTTCTAATTCTTGCTATTTAGCTTCATTTCAATCAACTCATCCACTTGATCATAGTCAAATTGTCACTCAAGGTTCGGGGTCCAACATTTCTCCCCCTCTTAAAAGAATTTCGTCCTCGAAATTCATATTTACTTAACTCCACGTAACTCATTCTTGCATAAATTTCTTTCTAAACAATGATCATCAAGCACTTTCTTACTAATTTCTTTCCACAACTCATAATCACTTTCTTTTTCATCCAATTTACTCATCATACATATTCTCAATCTCTTCACAATTTTCATTTCCTTAAATCATATACCACTCATATCATATCAAAACACTATATCTATAACTCATTATTTCTTCATATATGGGCACAAATTAATGGTCCATTTCTTAAGGAACCCTAATATGGTTCAATCATCATTATGCCATCATTCTTTCATCTATATCAATTCATCACAATTTATCAAGAAATTCTAATCTTAAGTTCCTCAACACACTCCGAAAATCGGTCATATTCTTAACACCCAAATCAAACCAATCACTTGAATTCATCAAATAGTCATGCACATCAATTTCACATTCCTAAAGACAATCATATTTCTTTCATCAAAATCAAATGACCACCTAGCACACTCTCACAAATTCACTCTTATATTTACAAACTCGTATCAATTCCTTATTCATACTCATACGCCCAAGTAAGATCATATTACTGGGCTCTGATACCATAAATGTTGGGACCCGATCCGGGAACCGGATCCCAACCGAATAAACTTAACAAGTTCACTCTAAGCTCTGATACCATAAATGTTGGATCCCGTTCCGGAATCCAACTACGCATACAGATTCCCTCATATGTACGCATGATTCCTTATAAACTCTTCTTGCTCTGATACCATAAATGTTGGGACCCGATCCGGGAACCGGATCCCAACCGAATAAACTTAACAACAAGAACGAATGATAGAATCAATGGAAACGGAAGCGAAAGGAGACAGAAATTTCGGATCGAAATTGCGAAGTGCGGAAGCGAACAAATCCGAAAGTAGCGAAGCGGAAGCAAATGCAAATCGGAATCGAAATACAAACGCAAGCGGAAGCAAAAGCTAATCGAATCAAACGAACAGATTCAATCGAATATAGCGAAGCGAAATGATCGAATACGGATCACAAAGCGGAACGAATAAGCGAAAGCGGAATCGAATCGAATGCAAATCGAATTCGGATAGAAAACAAAGTAAGCAAACAAATCAATGTAAACTGAAACACTTTCCGACATCCGTGCATAAGCAAAGAACAGGAAACAGAAACGCGTTGGGGATCCTAAGACGTTCCAAAATCCGTTATGAATTTTTTTTTTCTTTTCTTATTCTCATTCCTTATTCATTTCTTCTCTTACTCAAACACATTTAAAACATAACCAATGCATCCAATTTCCAAAATTACACTTTTATCCCAAATCTTATCGAAAATTCGGCAAAGATAACTACGCCTTTATCCTAACTCCAAAATTCTGCAAAGGCGTAATACACTTCTATAATCTCAAATACATTTCAAAATCATCGGACACTCCGTCCGAATCCAAACACCAATGAAACGCACATTTAAACCTAACACTTCCATAATTCTCAAATCAACATACCAATCTCATAACTCGATCAAATTCTCAAATCACCATACATATATATTCCCAAATTATTCATAATTTCATAAACAAATTTCTCATTCATTCACAATACTCAACTTTATACACAAATACACTTTCTTTCAAATCTATCTTAAACCATAAACATTTCCATACTCAAATTTCAGATTACTCAAAACTAACTCATGCAAATTTCAAAAGCACAAACCGTCGGGCCGATGTCTTCACATTCTTTCATCCAATCTCCGCTCAAACCACGGAGATGGGGATGAAAGGGGGGTGAGCTCGAAAGCTCGTGGATAACACATTTATAAACTGATAAATAAGCGGAAATCATTTTTCACAAGCTTTTTGCCAAAGGGCTAATTTTTCAAACTTTATAATTTTTCAAACAATTTCTTCAAACACTTTTTTTTTCATATTTTCAAACTTTTCAACTTTCAAATATTTCTCTCAAACTCTTTCCAATTTTCCCAAACTTCTCATAAAAATATCATTTTTCTCATTTTTCAAAATTCTCGAATTCTTCATAAATATGAATGCAACATAATTTCAATTTTCATTTCTCACTTTATAAACAAGAATGCGAACACAAAACAAAACAAAACACATAACATATCGTAATGGTGCAGCTAGTCCAAGCAGAGATCGTCTTGCCCCGATCCGCATAATGCGGTCCTGCGATCGTGAATAAACGCATTACACTTTCCGCATAGCGGTCGTTAGCCGTGAAGGAGTCCGAATCGAGACTCCGTACACTAGCGGGCGACTGGAGAAGGCTATACACATAGAGACAATACGACTCACCAAGGGACCTACCAAACCCACATAACACATAATCGAAAACGAAAAGTCGGATTGCTCAAGGCACTTTTCAATTTCGTACTTTTCTTCAAAATTCTTCCCAAAATGCATACCACTTAATTTATTCATCATCATTCACTAAATTCAACAATCAAAACATTCAATCAAACAATAATTTCAACAATTGAATAATGCATACACAACAAATGCATTTTCGAAATTTCTATCGGTTTATCGAATCATTGAAAGCAATGAATTCAAACTTATAATAATCTTTCGAAAACATTCGAAATCGAATTTCAAACCTTTACAAAACGATAATTTGTCAAAATTTTCACATTTTGCTTTCTTTATTTTCAAAATTGCTTTCTTTAATTTTTCAAAATTGCATATTGCTCACAAATCAAAATATAAATATGCTACCCACCTCAATTATTGCCGAAACTTGATTTCAAGCTCCAATTGATCCTTGCTTTTCTCTCTCTTCCAAAGTACCAAAACCTAAACCATAATCATCCAAATTTCACATCAGAAAATACATAATTTTCACAATCAACTTTGGAATTCACCAATTCCATTTACATTCAAGCTATTTCAATCTCCAATTTTGAAAATCCCCAATTTTCAAAATTGGCCTAAACCAAGACACTCGAATTCAATCTCATAAAACATAATTTCTTCAAAATTAATCTCACAATTCCTCAATTCACATTAATTCCAAACTATTTAAATCCTCAATTTCAAAAATCCCCAAATCTTAAAATTGGCCTAAACCAATTTATCCCAATTCAATATCATAAAATACAATTTCTTCAAAATTGATTTCATATATCATCAATTCATCATATTTCCTATAATTCTACACCAAAATATCTCAAAATTCTCAATCATAAAATTTAGCCTAAACTTTACTCAATTTTCCATCCAAAATTAAACTCAGCCTAAAGCATATATTTCAAAATTAATTCCACAATCCATAAACCCATCTCATATGTCATAATTCTAAACCGAAAATTAATCAAAATCTCAAAGTAGAACAATTTCTCTTACCTCTTTCTCATCCAAATTCGAATTTTTTTGGCTCCTTAGGAAGCTCTTATGCTCCTCCACCTTTTTCTCTCTTGGAACCATCCCAAAATCCTTAAGAAAACAAGTAGAAAAATCAAAAATCTCTTTCTCTCTCATCTTTTCCTCCATCACCCGAAACTCCACTCTTCTTTCTTCTTCTTATTTCTTCTTCTTATTTCTTCTTCTTTTCTCTGGAAATTTCCAGCCACTTTCGTGGCTTTTAATAAGCCAAAACGACATCTCTTGCATGTGTTTCATTAATTGAAGGTCAAATGACCAATTTGCCCTTCATTCAAAACTTAAAGATACACTTACTTGCGGTTTGATTCGCACTATCGAGTTGAAGGAATTTGTCCAAACTTCCTTCTCGATAAATGTTCCTCTCACTCATACGAATCTAACGCCACTGACCGCGCTCAATTCCGAGCACTACATCAAAAGTTATGTGCGAAACAGTGCGGAAATATCCATATTCTAACACATTTCTTATGTACGATTATTTCCGTCCAAAATTTCACATTCTTAATCCCAGAATTGAAACTCGATGTCTTCATAACAATTGTAGCCTTATGTCTCTAGTTTAATTCAAAACAAGAATCGTCTCATTTCGATTCCCAGATCAAAAGTTATACTCAAATTACTCTCAGGTGTTCCCAATCCAAAAATTTCACCCTAATCCGAACTTAAATTCAAAAATTAAAAGTCCTAAGGGCAAAATTGACATTTCATGTCTTCATATGATTTGTAGCCCCTTGTCTTATCTTTATTTCGCCTCAAGAATCGCTTCAATCGGATCTCTACAGATCCCGAATTTCACAAAACACTGAATCATGCTCGGAAAATTTCCCAACTCACTTTGATTAAATTAATCACCATTAATTTAATCTCAAAAGTTCACAAATTTCTTATAAAATGAAATTCAATGTCTTAGGAATCCAACGCAAAAAGAATCAACTCAATCGGATGTCGGACGGAAAAGATATAAGCAAAATAGTGAACAAAGGTCGGATTAAAAACAAAGAAATCAAAAAATTTCAGAAACAAACGGCGTCAGATCAGACGGACGCCTAACTCATGAGGCGAGGCGCCGTCATGAGGCGAGCCGCTCATGCTGAGGCGAGACGCCCGCTTCGCTAGGCGAGGCGAGCCTTGCCTCGCGAGGCGAAGCAGAACGCCTCGCCCAGGCGAGGCGTCACCTAGCGAGGCCAGATGGGCCTCACTCGCTAAGGCGAGCCGTCGCCCTAGCGAGGCGCTAAACCTTTTTCCTTTTTTTTTTTTTTTTTTTTTCACTCTAAACTCTCAAATTTCATAACTTTTAATCCCGAACTCCGATTTTGACAAACTTAGTCTCTATAGAAAACTTAAGAGAAGCTCTAAATCTTCCAAGAAGAACATAAAACTCAATTCAACTCCTACGGGAGTCCATTTTCCGGTCAAAGATACTATTCTCTATACACGCTTGTAAAAATCATAACTTATTATTCCGAGATCAAAAAATTGCATACTTTATATCGAAATAAAGATCAAAACAAATCCTTCAATTCTCATGAAGAACATCAAAGCTCAATTAACCTCTAACTAGGTTAATTTCTCAGTCAAAGTTCCAACCAATATAAAAGTCAAACCCGATCAAACATAAACTTTGACCGATCATAACTTTCACTCCCGATATCGAAATATTTCAAACTTTATGTCCACAAAAAGCTCTCAACATAATCTACAAGTTTCATGTAGATCATTTTCTCAAATTTTGCCGCAATCAAAAGTCAACTCTCAAAGTCAAACATTCTCTCTCCAAAAGTCAAACTTTCTAAATCCTTCAAATTTTCACATTTTTTCTTTCTAATTCTTGCTATTTAGCTTCATTTCAATCAACTCATCCACTTGATCATAGTCAAATTGTCACTCAAGGTTCGGGGTCTAACATATATGTCGATAAGTGCTAGTGGCTGTGTAAATGTGAGTAAATGCTTAGTACAATAATAAACGGTAATTAAACTGTTGTGGCTGGAGCTTAGTGATCAGAGCTTTGAGCTCGATATCAGTGAAACGGCCTAAGGCCATAACGGCAGTAGTGCATACCCAGAGGGCTCTCCTACTTGCCAAGAATGCGATTAGTGTAAAAGGGAATAGTGCATACCCAGAGGGCTCTCCTATCCCTTATGTGAGTGGGCAGTAGTGCATACCCGGAGGGCTCTCCTGCTTGCCGAAAATGTGATCAGTGTGAAAAGTCAGTCACAACAGTATCATAAATGGGAATTTGTTTACATTAAGCATCGGACTGTGTTGTGAGTGATACATTGTGATAGTGTGAAAGGCGATACGCCTCATATGTGTAAAGTGGCAATGCATGAGAGGAAGTGAATTGTGAGAATTGCTCAGTGATATGGTTAAATTGTGATTATAATGAAACGTGAAATTGTCTGATAGTGTTCTGATTGTGTATTGTAGCTGTGTTGTGAAAATTGAGAATCAATGCAATTAAGTGACAAAATGTGTAAATAGATCGGTAAAATGTTTTATGAACTGGAATAATAAACAGTGTTAAGATCTGATAGATGTATTTCTGGTACCGAATGTGAGGTCGTGCGATTAATTATAAAGATGTGAGTGAGAATCAGAATAGAAGGGAGCGGGTTAATTCCCTTATCTGAGATCTATTGTATATGAAATTTCGAGGACGAAATTTTAATTAGGAGGGGTGAATTGTAACATCCCGTTACTGTCAGCAAGGGTATTTTGGTAATATAGAGACTGACTGAACTGACTGGAATATGATTGAGTGAGTAATTGGGTTCAAATGATTGATTTAGAATAATTTAAGTGTAATCGGTATTTTATAGTGGCTTATAGGAGATTTCCGGAAATTCGGAGATAATGCGGACCGGAAATATTAGAGAGACGATCGATTGATCAGATAGTCTCGAAAGAACTGTCCGATGACAATGGAAAAGTTAGAGTGGTGATAGGAAATAAATATCTTGAGCCATTGAAATTTAGAGACTGAAATTTGGGTGATAAGGAGACCTAGGTCTATAAATACCTAGGGTTGAGAAATTTGGGGAAAAATTGGCTAAGGCAATTGCGAGTTTCTCTTCTTCCCTCTCCACGGTGATCTTCGATCCTTCTTCATAGGTGAGGATCGTTGTTTCTTCTTATGGTTTCCCTCCTATTGTGTTAAGCTAACTGGTTTATTGTGATTATTGTGGAAATGAAGTGGATTGAGGCTTGAGGGAGGAGATCGACGATGTTGAGAAAGATTTTAGGGTTTGCGATCGATTCAGTGATTGGTAAGCTTTAATGGCTTCAATGTTGTTATTACTTATTTTTATTACATCTATGGCTTTTATTGTGGTTGATTGAGTAGTTGAGGGTGTTAATGGACGTTTTTAGTGTGAGAAATGGTCAGAAATCGATCGGAGAAGACGACCTGGTCTTCGCACGTCGCGACGAGCATCGGTTGCGTTAGGGCTTCGTCCTGACGAATAAAATTGAATTGAGTTAAATGTATTGGTCGCGACGTAGGCAAGAAGACGCCGCAATGAGTCGCCAGTGGAGACGACGCCAAGGCGAAGCGTGCCTCTTCGTCAAGAATGAATGCCGCGAGGTCGCGGCGAGGAACCTATTTTATTGGATTGGATTGTACTTAATGGACATAATTTCATAGAGACATATGCATTCTTGTCATCGCTTAATTGAGCGATTAGTAATGGACTGTCTCTGTCATCGTTATAGAGGCACCGTTGGATCGTCGTTCCACGGACATTCTTTGGGACTTCGAGCAATAGCTCTAAGAAACAGTGAGTAACCTAGTTGGTTTCTCAAATTCTTGAGTGTCTAAATGTTCACCGTAATTTACTTGATAACGTGAAGTACATGATTACTGAATTATATGTGATTGGATTGCACTTTGTATTATTATCAAATGTAAATGACTGAGTTGCATGTTCTTACTGTATAGAACTGAATAATGTGAATTGCACTGTATGACTGCATGACTACTGAAAAGGGATACGATTAAATTGTATGTGTTTACTGTATTGGATTGGATTATCAATTATCGATTCATCGTTACCTTTGGGCTTTATAGCCATACATCGTAAATTATTGAATCACTTTGAATCTTGAATTCTTGTAAGTTACCTTGAGATACACCTTCTTGGGCTTTTATAGCCATATCTTGAGCTCTTGAATCTTGAATTTATCGAACATCGCATTGCATGCATAAATGCATGATCGATAAAGGATCGTGACCCAAGTTGCTAATTTCACGAAAAGAGCCTGAGCTCGAACATCGTCTTGTCAAGCTTAGCCCGAGGGAGAAATCTCGACGCGCCCCCATCAAGCTTCTCGATCGAGCACTTGGGCACAACATCGAATAACCGGAAGAGTCTCATATGCATCATATACATGATCGATCGAATCGCCAAATTGTGTGACGATTCTTCGAATCGTGCTATGCCATGATTTATCAGAAATTGTGATGTAATATCGTAAAGCGTTTCTATGCTATCAAATGTTGTTATCGATCTCAGATCTTGATATAGACTCATCAGATATTGTTATGTGAACTGTTCTACGCTCTCGTATTATTGCTAATGATATCAGATATTGTAGCAAACTATTATGTATCATCGTATAATCGTTATATAATATCGTTAATTGTTATTATTGTGTCGTGCTGTCACTGTGATTTATGTAATGCATGATTTGAGTGAACCATCGATGATGGTTTCTCACCGAGTTCGCAAACTCACCCAACATTGCAATTATTTTCAGAATCGAAGAGTACCCGTTAGCAAAACGGAGTATGGCGCAGATTCAAGTGAAGGTCGAAGTCGGGATCGGTTCGTTATGCGCATTGCGGCGTCTTTACTTTTGTACTAAAGTGTTTATTATGTAATTGTAAAATCGACCTAAGTGGCTTTTGAAAATGAGTGTATCCTATTGGACGGGATTGAATGAGTGCCCAAAATTGAGTATAGAATTCCGCGCATTTGTTATAGAAAGTAATGTACCGATTTTCTGAGCGAGTGTTCTAGTACGCCACCCTCGCGGGTCACGGGCTCGGATATTACCATGGATATCGGGTTCGGGTCTCGTCGGGAGTGGGGTGCTACAATTATGGCCTTGTAAGAACGATAGAAATCAGTCCTCTTGAGGTATTAAGGATAGCTGATAAAGTGATGATGATAACAGATGATTGATAAACATTACATGAATACTATAGATGATAGTAGCAAGAAATCTTCTTTCGAAGAAGAATTTCACTGGATTAGATTAAGTAGATCAAATAGTATATTAAGGATGATCAATGAAAGAACAAATCGAAAATGAATACGTAATGATTCAAAAGTAAACATTGGATTCATATCCCTAACGGAGACTTAAATATGAAATGTAGAATATGCTACAAAGAGTGTATGCATTATGGTTGATGTAATGTATCCAACTATAGGATTGGATTTTTGAAATTAAGGTGACATTAATTACTAATACGACGAGTATATAGGTCCATGTTATATTCTGTGTAAATGTGTTCGGGAGATACAAATTTCATTTGATGAATGTATTACAACCACAAGAAGTTAAGTTTGCAAACAAATTGAAATGTGGGACGAAAGGAAGTCAATTAGGAAATTGAAAAATGACATGGGACAATGTTACCTCATTGAGGAAATTAGAAATAATCAGGGGGCACGTGGAGTTTGATAATAATTGTTTGAGTTAGCAATTGTCCCGACAGTACTATGGTTTTGAAGATTAAAGCGATTGAAGAAAAAATTGATGATGTATTAAAGTATTCGAAAAGTTGAGAAGAATAGTTTCAATACTTGAAGAAAAAACATGTAAATTGTTTGAGTAATAAAAGTAAAGAGAATTTTGAGAAATTATACTGATATTAATTATATCGTATGGATTTAAAGATTCTATAGTATACAATGCTGTTATATAAGAGATTTGGATAAAATCCAATGCAACATTTAACTATTTGATACATGATTTAGAGCTCCTATAGTAATTATTGTTTTGAAAGTTTGGAGACAATATATGTATAGGAACATCTTGGATATATATATACATGTACAAATTATTAAAGTTTGAGGTAATTATTGAGTTGGGAAAATTGAATACAAGACTGAGACAGCGGATAGAAGTGTTGAAAGACTATACAAATGAGTATTTCCAAAGTAAAGTTAGTGTTATATCTGATACATTAAGCAAAAATTCGATATTGAGGTTATCAGATCTAGTACAAAAAGGAGCATAGAATATGGAGTTGAAGTTTGGGCAAATCAAAGTACTATTTGCTATGGAATTGAAGATCAGTTTCATATGAAAGGATTAACCAAGTCCAAATTGAGGATTCAAAAATTGTGAATCTTATTGAGAGATCGAAAACAGGCATGAATTTTGGGATCACCATGTAAGTTATACATTCTAGTAGGATTATACCGAAACATCATTTAACGACTAAGAATGTCGAATCAAGTGAGTGAATGTTTGAATTACTGACGGTCTTAACTGTCAAAGATATGCTTAAGGCTTATATTTTTAAGTTTATAGGAATATGAGATCTACGTATAGTTTTATTTGACTTCAAGCATCACAATCATTGTCATGGTGATTTCATTGGAATACTGTATGAGGCGTTAGATGAAAGAAAGAGTCATTCACTTTTGTATTATGATGATTAAGTCCTAAAAATTGTTAAGGCTAGAATTAGTGATGTTACTAATAGGTGAAATTAATCAATATTAAAAATTAAGTGATTCAAAAAAAGATGAATGATTTAGGTGGATCAATGTCAAAGGCATGGAATACAGTAAGATAGACATAAGAGTTAAGTGTAGTAACACTACATTGATGTGAATTATTAAGTGAAAGATAAATTATCTTTGAAGGTATCACTGTGCCAAGGTGTACTCAAATTAGGAAAAAGGATTAGCTAAGCCTGACATGAATAAGTCTATATGAAATAGTTATGAGAAGTGCTAAGAAAGAAAGATGTCTTAGATTCGTAATGTGATATATGTGAGTATGTTAAAAAATTATTTGAGTGATAAAGTTAAATGGAAAACGAAAAAGCACAAGAGGAAGCATACTCCTACCACTAGATCAGTTAGGTAAGAATTTCGAGGATGAAATTCTTTTTTTTGGGGGGGGGGGCGGAATTGTTGGACCTCAAATTTTTTTCAATTATTATTGATTTGTTTTTTTCATCATTTTTAGAATTGAGTCATTAATTTGATGGGAATAAATAGAGATTTTAAATTAGATGGAAAGATTTGAATTAAGTTAGAGTTAATATGGTGTTTAAGAAGATTAAAGAAGTTAGGAGGTAAATGAAAGAAGGGGAAAATGGGAAGTCCAAAGGAGAGGAGGGATATTTTTGGAAGGACAAGACCAAAATGTGGTCTTACATTTAAGAAGAAGAAGAAAAAAATGTGAATTGGGAGAGATGAAGAGAAATAACAAATCAAAGGGAGAAAGAAGAGATATTTCGGTGGTTGAGAGAAAAGAAGAGAGTTGAGCTAGGGTTTCTTCATTTCATAGCTTTTGAGAGAGATTTTGAAGTGGTTCAAGAAGAGGAAAAGGTAGAGGAAGAGAAGAGCTTCCATTTGAGACAAAGATCTTTTCATTTGGTGAAGAATCAAAGTAAGATCACCTAAATCTTTTGGGAATTTTGGAAGGATTTTAGTTCATGGAGTTTAGAAAATCCATGGGGTTAAGTATTCTAACACCAATTTTAGTGATTGTGCTTTGAGGAATTTTCAATTGAAAACCCTATTGAGTGAGATTTTTTTTATTGTATAAAGGGGATCAAAGAGGTAAGAGGAACAAGAGAAGAGACATTTTGAATAAGTCTTTAAACAAGGAAATTAAGGTGGGTTACATGTTTATAATAGAGTTATGATCCATTGACGTTTTTCCAAATCAAGAAAGTAAAATATTTTCAATTACTTCATAAATGATGTTTTTAGTGTTTTGAGTGATCTAAAAAATTGCTACACGTTGGTGCATAAATTTTGATTATAAAATGGAAAATGGTTTTGAAATATTCATGTTATGCCTTGAAACATGTCATGGCATTTTGTATGAATGAAAAGATGTGAAAGCATGAAAGTATGAACATATGAGCAAATGATTTGAGCATGAATATGTTCTTTTGTTTGGGCAAGAGAGGAATCTGTTTCATTAGTCACGTTCACATTGACTCATAGCCTTCTCCCGGTTGCCCGCTTGAGGCCACAAGATCCTGAGAAATCAGACTCGTTTTGTTCACAAAGTAAACTTCGATTTCTCCGTTTCGTTCCACGAAACTCTCGAACCATTTTTTTGTGCATTGCATCATTAAATTATCAAGTTTGTTGCATAACTTGAGTGTTCTGCAGTGATGGTTAAATGTACTTTGCTATATTGAGGTGAAGACATTTTTAACTATAAGTTTTGAGTAAAAAGATTGTGAAATTTGACTGAGAATTTTTGAACAACGCATTTTATAAATTCACTGTGACTTTTATAAGACAAATGAACATTTCAATGATTTTCCTTATTCTTTATAATAAACTTGTTACCCATGAGCTTTCAAGCTCACCCCCCTTTCATCCTATCTTCAAGTGATAGCTAGGAGACCAAATGATCAAGAGTCTAAGGACATTTCTCCAAATTTTCTTATTTTGTAGTTTGACTTGATTTTGGGAAAGCAAGAAGTTTATTTGTTCAAGGACTTTTTGTAATTTGAGATTTTGAGACGATGATGTAATATGGTTTGGAATGCCAATAAAGATTTGTAAAACTTTATTCTTTTGATGTTAATGAAATGTGAATGGTGCATGAATGATGTGAGTTGAAATTAGATGTACGTGAAGAAGAAATCAACTTGAGTTGATGATTTTGGAACATAAATTTTTGATATATATATATATGTATGCACAAGTGAGACATTACGGAAAGGAAGATAGAAATTATGACTGATCAGATGTAGTTGAAGGTGATGAGAGAAACGAGTTGAGATTTGAGAGTTTAATGAAATCATTTGGCGGTTGAATGGTTAAGCTTAGGACATTCCAAGTTTGCAAAACAAAAATTCAAGTCTTCCATAGAGAAAAATTCATGTTCTGTGTTCAGGGGAAAATCTAGATTGATCTAGGTTGAATTTGACAAAGCTATCTTTATGGAAGTTGTAACTTATCTTTCTAGCTTTCCAATGCTACAAAGAATGCAATTTTTGGATATCGGAGTCAAAAGTTACGATCCGTGTAAGTTCAGATGCTCAGGAGTATAGGACGTATCATCTGGTGATAACGTATTGTCTAGTGATTATATGTCGTCTGATGAGGACGCATCGTTTGGTGACGACGTATCGTCTAGTGATGACATGTCGTCTGGTGATGACATATCGTCTGGTAAGGATGCTTCTGGTGAGGACATATTGTTTGGTGAGGATACTTCATCTGGTGAGTTCATATCATCTAGTGAGGATCTTTCTAGTGAGTATGCTTTTTCTGGTGAGGACGTATCATCTAACGAGGACGCTTCGTCTGGTGAGGACATATCGTCTGGTGCACTGTTCATTTGATCCTATCTTCTGGTCACATTTTTGACCCTGTATATGATCAAATTTTTCTTCAAATTTTGTATGAAAGTTATAGATCTTGAATTTCTCTTTCAAACTGTCTAAAGGATGCCTTAATCCAATGTCGCTAGAGAAAGTTATACCAATTGTTCCAAGATAGGTACAACGTGATTGAGGACATGAGTATGGACGATTCTTTTGTCCATAACTTCATAACCCAACCTCCAAATTAAGTGAATTTTGAAGGAATAGATACCAAAACACATTGTGCTATCTCTCCAAAAAAATTGGAAGCATTCTAAATTGATTGGAAAAAGGTTTTGATTAAAGGAATGTAAAGGAATTTGTCGGAATAGTATGAACTGATGTTATTTTACTGAATATGCTTCGGCATTTTGAATATATCTGGATCTATAGGGTTCCAATTGAGATGATTTTTAATGTGGAGTAAACTAGAGACGTAGGTTTACAAATTATATGAACATGTCAGATTCTGATTTAGCCTCTAAGATGTTCAATATCTGGATAGAAGTTGAGCATAGAATATTTGCTTCAGTATAAGAATGATTCAGAAAAAAGGCCCGACACTTACAGTATCAAAGAATGAAGATGAACCGAGGATGACTAATAAGGGTTAATTGGAATAACCATACGTGATAACAAGCACACGCATACATTTTATGGCTCCGAATGTTGGTTTTCGAAAATCGTGCCTAACATTTATGGTATTAGAGCAAGAGTTGGGTTTTGGAATCGGTGCCCAACAGTTGTGGTATTAAAGTAAGAGTTGGGTTCCGGAACCAGTACCCAACACAATGAACCAACTATAATAAAATATCATATACTTCATATAAAAAATGCACTAAAATCCAAATTACAAGCTAATTTATCCCATATAAATATGTAAAATATATACTTATAAAATAGGTTCTCACTTTCCTTATTTATATCTTTTTTAGCATAATTAGCATGCTTTTCATACCTTTTCTTTAACTTGTTAAACATTGTAATATGGCCAACCACAACAATAACATTTAGGGAAAAATTTTAGTTTGCCACTTTAGAAAAATTAGCAAAATTAGCTCAAATTCCTTTTCTAAACCTTTAATACTTGAACTCTCATTTTGTATCAAATATTACCTCAGGTTAGCCTGGGTACTGACCACTAATAACTTAGGTGATATGGTTTGACAAATGAATTATTTAGTTAATTTTAAGACATGTAGTCTAAAAAGAAGAAATAAAATATTTTGTACTCTACCACTCTAACCCTAAACTCTCTCAAACTAGCTAGAAATCTAATTTCTTTCTTTCTCACCTAATCTTGAAGATATCTAAATAAGGGTGCAAGAAAGAACTTCAGTAATGCACTCACCTATATATATATGGGTATTTGTATCAAGGTAAAGAAAGAGTCTTTCATAAGAAATGAGAGGTGAAGAAGGAAAGTAAATGTTAGAATACTTTAATCTATATAAATGTCTTTTAAAATTACATAAATTAATAAGGAATAATGTTCAATACAACACTATTCTTTACTAAGGATACAAAAGGCAATCAAAATGTCGACGCAGCTAATAACAAAACCAATCTAAACAACATAGTAGTCAAGAGATGAAAACTCCACAAGAGGTAAACAACTGAAGGAGTAACTCATTCGGTATTTTCCCAAATCACAATCTAAGAGTTATCCTAAAGGTACCCCCGCACAAGTGTCTCCATCAATTTTCAAATTAGGTTCAAACCTTCTCTAGCTGATTATGAAGGTAAGTAATTTCTGGGCTGCTCTTCAATCCTTCGTTTCTCGTTTTTTTTTAATCCCACTTTTTTGATTAGGGAAACACGATGGGTTTTCCATATATGCAATCTTTCAACTCATGATTATAACTTTAAGAGGCCTCCTAAAGGAGAGATCCAAAAAGGTAAGTGCTTCCTTTTAGATTCCAACAAAATTTGTGCGCTTGGTTATACGAAAAAAAAAGAAATTGGGAGTTCTTGGAGATTCGTTAGATTCTTCAAGAAGTAACTAGTCTCTTATTGCATTTTCCCTCCATCTTGTTAATGACCAGTTGTTCTCTGATACTGTTAGAGATGATATCAGTGATTGTATGAATGCCTTTTTCCTTTTCTACAAACCTTATGTTATTTCTCTTCCTAGATCTCCTAAATGCATGTAGTTATAGCTACCATTTACACTTTCTTGCCATACTTGGAAGCGTGGTTCAGTATTATCTCTTTGATTATACCGTTTAGGCTTCTATGGTTATAGTTGAGAAAACATAAGGAAGATACGTGCCACCATACCCTATTAGAAAAATCGTAATTGAAGAATAGGTGATCTATATCTTCCTCCTCTAGGTTGCAGAAGATCCATCTTTTAGAGGAGGAGAGGAATTTTAATCTAGTCATAGTACTAACTCTATCCTTTAATGCTAACCAACTCAGGAAGCTAGCATTAGGTTAGATAGAAATGTTCCAAATTAGTTTATACCAACCAATACTAGAGTTTGTCCCATACTTGAGTTGTTTAGCTAGTCTATTTATGATGTACGAGACAACTACCCCTTCCATAGAAATGTATTTTGTGGGACCCTAATTTTTTTCAATTATTATTGATTTATTTGTTTCATTATTTTTAGAATTGATTCATTATATTGATATGTAAAAATAGAGAATTGAAATTAGATGAAAAGATTTGAATTAAGTTAGAGTTAATATGGTGTTTAAGAAGATTAAAGGAGTTATGAGGTAAATGAAAGAAGGGGCAAAATGGGAAGACCAAAGGAGAGGAGGGGTATTTTTGAAAGGACAGGATCAAAATGTGGTCCTGTTTAAGAACAAGAAGAAAAGAAATGTAAATTGGGAGAGAAGAAAAGAAATAACAAATCAAAGAGAGAAAGAAGAGAGATTTCGGTGGTTGAGAGAAAAGAAGAGAGTTAAGCTAGGTTTTCTTCATTTCTTAGATTTTTTGAGAGAGATTTTGAAGTGGTTTAAGAAGAGAAAAAGGTAGAGGAAGAGAGAGCTTGCATTTGAGCCGAAGATCTCTTCATTTCATTAAAAACCAAAGTAAGATCACAAAAATCTTTTTGGATTTTTGGAAGGATTTTAGTTCATAGAGTTTAGTTCAATTGAAAATCCTATTGAGTGGGATTTTTGTTATTTTATAAAGGTGATCAAAGAGACAAGAGGAACAAGAATAGAGGCATTTTGAGCAAGTCTTTAAGTAAGGAAATTAAGGTGAGTTACATGTTTATAATAGAGTTTTAAGCCATTAGCATTTTTATAAATCAAGAAAGTAAAATGATTTCAATTACTTCATAAATGTTGCTTTTAATGTTTTAAGTGAGTTGAGAAATTGCTACACGTTGGTGAATGAATATTGATTATAAAATGGAAAATGGTTTTGAAATATTCGTGTTATGCCTTGAAACATGTCATGGCATTTTGTATAAATGAAAAGATGTGAAAGCATGAAAGTATGAACACAAGAGCAAATGATTTGATCATGAATATGCATTTTTTTTGTGAGAGAGGAACCATTTCGTTCATCACGTGCATGTAGACAAGAGCCTTCTCCCGGCTGCCCACTTATGGCATATGACCTCCGAAAATGGACTCATTTTGTTCATGGTAAAAACTTCAGTTTCTCCATTTCGTACCCATGGGACCCCTCGAGCCATTTGTTTATGCATTGCATCATTGAATTGTCAAGTTTGTTGCATAACTTGAGTGATCTACAATGATGGTTAAATGTACTTTGCTATGTTGAGGTAAGGACATTTTTTACTATAAGTTTTGAGCAAAAAGATCGTGAAATTGACTGAGAATTTGAGAGTAAAGTGTTTTATAAATTCACCATGACTTTTATAAGACAAATGAACATTTCAATGATTTTACTTATTCTTTGTTATAAACTTGTTACCCACGAGTTTTCAAGCTCACCCCCTTTTATCCCATCTTCAGGTGATAGCTAAGAGACTAAGTGATCAAGAGCCTAAGGGCATTTCTCTAAATTTATTTATTTTATAGTTTGAGTTGATTTTGAGAAAGCAAGAAGTTTGTTTGTTCTAGGACCTTTTGTAATTTGAGATTTTGAGACGATGATGTAATGTGTCTTGGAATGCCATTAAAGATTTGTAAAACATTATTCTTTTGATGCTAATGAAATGTGAATGGTGCATGGATGATGTGAGTTAAAAGTAGATATATGTGAAGAAGAAATCAACTTGAGTTGATGATTTTGGAACATAAATCCTTGATATATATTTATATATATATGTATGCACAAATGAGATGTTACAAAAAGGAAGATAGGAATTATGACTGATCAGATGTAGTTGAAGGTGATGAGATAAATAAGTTGATATTTTAGAGTTAAATGAAATCATTTTGGTAGCTGAATAGTTATGCCTAAGTTTGCATATTGCAAAATTTCAAGTCTTCCATAACGGAAAAACTTGTGTTTTGAGTTCAGGAGAAAATCTAGATTAATCTAGTTTGAATTAGACAAAGTTGTCTGCTAAAAAGTTGTAGCTTAGCTTTCTAGCTTTCCAGTGGTATATAGTATGGAATTTTTGGATATCGGAGTCAAAAGTTATGGCCCTTATAAATGGAGATGCTCAGGAGTATAAGACATATCGTCCGGTGATGACGTATCATCTGGTGAGGACGTATCGTTTAGTAAGGAAGCTTCATCTGGTAAGGACGTATCATCTAGTGAGGACGCTTTGTCTGGTGAATATGTATCATCTAGTGATGACATATCATCTGGTGATAACGTGTCGTTTGGTAAGGACACATTGTTTAGTGAGGACGCTTTATCCAGTGAGGACGTATCGTCTGGTGAAGATACTTCATCTGTTGAGGACGCTTTGTTTAGTAATGACGTATCGTCTAGTGACATTATATCATCTGGTGATGACGACATATCGTCTGGTGCACTATTCATCTTGTATCGTCTGGTCCAATTCTGATCCTTTAGATGACAAAATCTCACTTCAATGTCTCCATGAAAGATGTAGATATTGAAGTCATCCTTCGAACCCTTCAAGAATGATCTTGATCTGATATCCCTAGAGCAAGTTATGCCATTTTCCCGAACCAGATTCATTATGATTGAGGACGGAACCTTGTTTGACTTCCTTTGGCCCAATCTTTGTTATCCAACCTCTAAACAAAGTGATCCTTGAGATAATAGATTCCTCACACATTATGCTATCTCTCCAAAAAAAATTGGCAACATTCTGAATTGATTGGAAAAAAGTTTTGATTAAAGTAAAGTAAACGAATAGTTTGAATATATCTGGATCTTTAGGGCTCCAACTAAGATGATTTCCGATGTGGAGAAAACTAGAGATATAAGTTTACAAATTATATGAAGATGTCGAATTCTGATTCAACCTCTAAGATGTTCAATATCTGGATGAAATTTGAGCATAGAATATTTTGTCCATATAAGAATGATTCAGAAAATGGGGCCCGACGCTTATGGTATCAGAGAATGAAGATGAACCGAGGATGACTAATAAGGGTTAATTGGAACAACCATACATGGTAACAAGTACAAACACACATTTTAGGACATCCTAGTTGGGCTTCGGAATTGGGGTCCAACAGTTATGGTATCAAAGCAAGAGTTAGGTTCTGGAATTGGTGCCCAACAGTTGTGGTATCAGAGCCTAGAATTGAGATCTTACGTGGACTTTTTTGGAAATATGTATCAATTTACATGTATTTTGACATGTTTTAGCATGCAGCAGCAACTGATCCTTAGCCAAGACACATATGTATTAGTTACATGCATGAGTAATTGTTAAGATTTTGACCTGATAGAAACAATAAGAAGAGAATGATGATCTGGTATAATGTGAGAAAATGAAAGTTTGTGGATATTACGTAGTCCGATATGTTAGACGTAGATGCTGTTGGGCGCCGAATTTTTTTTATTGATTTCTTGATTTACTTGACTTATTCTTTATTTTTGCTTTAATTGTTTTAATTATGTGTATATATATTTATATTTATATTGAGTCTTGGAATTAGCAAGTATGGTTGGGAATTAGAATTTTGAAATTAAAGTGAAGGATTAGAATTAATGTTGGAAAGAATGGGCTTTAGAGATTAATGGAATAAGAATAAGGAGGAGAGCCCAAAAGTATTGCAAGAGAGCTATAAGGAGTATTGAAACTATGAAGTTTGGGAGGTAGGCTTTAAGTTGAGAGCAAATGAGTTAAGTGAATTAAAAAGGGAGAAGCAAGTGTCGTAGAACCCAAAAAGAAAAGAAGAGAAAATCGTGACCTAAGGAGAAAAAAGAAGGAAGAGCCGTAGGAAGCTTGAAGGGAGGAAGAAAGAAGAAGAAAAAAAAGTAGAGAAATCTACTCGTTTGAGGTAAGTTCCATCTTTGCTTATGTTAGATTCAAGAATGGGAGGAAATGGAGGTTAGGGTTTGTGTAGGGTTTGAAGAAAGAAAGAAGAGAAAGGTGAAACCAATGGATTTTGGGATTTCTAAGTTAGGGTTTTGGTTTTCTAACATAGATGGCCTATGGGTAGGATTGGTTTAAAGTTAATTTTATGTTTGCTTGATTTATGAATGTTATGCTTTTCCTTTGGAATGTATTTATTGAATGGAGTGTGGTTTAATTGAAGGAAATCAAGAAAACCCCACTCAAGATAAGGAGGAAGGACAATCTTGAATTCGGATTCCGACGTTTAGGTGGGTAACATTTTTATGGTTGTTATGTGATGGAAAAATGCCCTATGTGTGTAATATTTGCTTAAATTGTGTATATGTTGAGTTGTGGTGCATATTTGAAAGTGTGTGATGAAATAGATGTATTTCCTTTGATATGAATGAAAGGTATGAGACTATGATGATTTGGTAAAATGAAAGAAGCATAAAAACGTCATTTTCATGTTTGAATATTTGAGCATAAATTGGTTGTGATTGGGCAAGAGAGAAACCGTTTCGATAGTCTCGTGCACGATGACCCATAGCCTTCTCCCGGCTGCCCGCTTGAGGCCACGAGGTCCAGAGAAATTGGACTTGTTGTGTTATGGTGTAAACGTTGTGTTTAAGGAACTCTCGAGCCAATTGTGAGCATTTCATCATTTTGGTGTTTATGATGCATAATATGTGCTTTAATTGATAGAAGATTCCATATTATGCTTTATGTGATGATTTTGGTTAATTTATGATTTATGTGATGAAGTTGAGTTATTTGGACTTTACATGATAGATTGCTAATGTTTCGGATTCTTTATGAGTTGTATGGCTCATTACTCGATGGCTATAAAGGTGTTAGCCACTAAGCCATGTTTTGCTCACCCCATTCTCCCTCCTCAGGTGCAAATCAAGTTGAGCGCTGAACCTTGCAAGGCATCGGGCATAACTCCAAGACTTTAGACACTTTTGTATTAAGTTAGTAACTAGCTTTTGGATAGGTTTATAAGCATATCAAACATTGAGCATCTCATATTTTGTATTTTGTACTTGATTCTTGATGAATATGTTGATATGTAACTAAAGCTGTGTATGAACTTTTGTTATGATTGGAAAACAAAAGGAGAGCTCTAGTACTCTTTTCTTCATGTGTTTGTGTTGAATTGTGATCTGTGTATGATCTTGAAAAGGTATGTGTATGAGTCTTTTAATTGTTGCGTTGCTGTTAGGACTTTGCTTTGGGAGAGCTCGCTGGAGATTTGCAAAGGTTTATAAGCTGTTGAAATTCTGGGTTGATGTGTTCATGTGGTCAATTTTGGGTATGTTGAGTAGTGCTGCAATTTCTTGACTGATATAGATCGAATAGGATCATTTAGTCTTATTGAGAGTGGTAGGCGAGCTGTAGAGCTTGCCCATGATGTATTATGAGTTATTTTAGGGTGTGTTAATTGGAAAATGTCAGTTGCTAGAGTTGAGTGCGGGTGCTGTCTAAATGATAGATTTTTATTAGCAGAAACTTTGAATCCATATGCGACCTATATAGAGTTGGAGTTTGGTCTTTTGGTCTTCATGAAAGTTGTAGAGCGTTCTCTTACCCTTCTTTAGCTGCCAAGTTTGTAAAATTTGGAGTTCGGGATCAAAAGTTACGATGGTTACAAGTTTTGGTACTGTTTATGAAGAGCTAGTCGATCGATCTTGGAGTAAACTTTTGATCCCTTTAGAAGCCGAGCTGGCTCTTAAGTCCTTCTTGAAAATGGTAGATCTGTCTTTTAGCTTTCCAACGCTACCAAGCTTGTCAAATTTGGAGCTTGGAGTCAAAAGATTTTAAGGTTAGAAGTCTGATAGGTCGGGTTGCGAGGCGCTCGCCCCGCGCGGGTAGAGCGAGGCGCTCGCCTCGTGGGGGCGAGGCCCCCAGACGCTCGCGCGTTCGAGCGCCAAGCACTCGGATCGCTCGCCCCTTTGGACGAGCGGTGCGTGTTATTGGGGTCGGTTCTTGGTCGACCGATCCCTCTTCCTTCATTTGGCCATAACTTATTGCTCAGACCTCTGATTAAGCTGATTTTCGAAGTGATAGACTCCTAAGAAAATTTTCTATCTTTTTATACCTGATTGGTCAGTATTGTTGTTAAATTGAAAAAGGTGGATTGAAACAAATTAGGATGATCGGTTGATAAAGTCCGACTATGCTTTAATAATTTGGTGATAACTTGAGCTATAGAACTCCAATTGAGGCGATTATTGTTTCAAATTAAACTAGAGACATAGACCTACAAGTTATATGAAGGATCTGATTGACAATTTAGCCTGGAAGACTTTAAATTTCTGACACAAAGTCGGTAAAGTGTTCAGTCTTGGCTATTTTCTTTAAGACAGTATTTTAAGCATAACTTCTTCATTTCTAATCCAAATTGAGCGTTTTCAGTGGCGTTGGAATTGTTAGATTATAAGGAAAAAATTTCCTTAAGAAGTCGATCCGAAATTCCTTTTGCAAGTTACCCAAATTGGGGTCAGTATGTTGTCGGTTTTGGGTCTTCTATGCTTTTATGCTTTCGAACGTTGGGCTTCGGAGACGGGGTCCAACAGATGCAGTATTTGTGATTATGTAAATGAATATGGTGACATAATTTTTTTGTGAATATGTACTTGAATTGATATGGATTTGAAAATATTTGCATGAATTGACTGAGAAGAAATAGATACATGATTGGAAATGACAAGATTTAAGGTGTACAAGCAAGGTGAAAATGAAAGGTTGAACTTGAAAGTTAGAATGATTGTTTGATTACTGTGATAAGAGTTATGATCCGGTATAAGAAGATATTAGTAGAATTGAGATTGTTGATGAAGTTACAATGAGTAAAAAATTCAAAGATAAAGAGAAAATATCATATAGGATCAATAGAGATCAAAGTATCAATTATGTAAGATATAAATTGGTGAATTGAGGGAGATAAATATGTGGACAAAATGGGATGATTTGATGATGCGCATCTAAGCATATTTGACAGTAATTATTTCTACTACTTCATTGAGTTTTGGTAATTAGAACATTATGACCTTGTAAGAGCGATACAAATCGGTCCTCTTGAGGTATTAAGGATAGCTGATAAAGTGATCATGATAACAGATGATTGATAAACATTACATGAACAGTGTAGATGGTAGTAGCAAGAAATCTTCTTTCGAAGAAGAACTTTAGTGAATTAGGTTAAGCAGATCAGATAGCTTATATTAAGAATGATCAATGAAAGAATAAATTAGAAATGATATTAGAGTCCTAATCCTGATGGAGACTCAAACATAAGATATAGAATATGTTATTGGTAGTATATGCATTTCTTGATGTAATGTATCCAACTATGGGATTTAATTCTTGAAATTAAGGTGACATTAATTACTAATATGAGGAGTATATAGGTCCATTTTATATTCTATGTAAATTTGTTCGGGAGATACAAATTTGACTTGATGAATGTATTACAACCATAGGAAATTAAGATTAAAAATAAATTGAAATGTGTGGAGAAATTAGTTTGAATGAACAACAATACAATAATTCAGTGTGAAATTAGACGAAATCAATAAATCATTCGAGAAAGGAAGTCAATTGGAAAATTGAAAATAATGTGAGACAATGCTACCTCATTTAGGAATTAGTTATTTAAGGAATTATGAGAACTAATCATGGGCATAAGGAGTTTGATAATAATTGTTTAAAGTTAGCAATTGCCCCAATAGTACTATTGTAACACCCCACACCCGTAAGACCCGAACCCGATATCGTTGGTGATATCCGAGTCCGTGTCCTACGAGAGTGGCGTACTACATCAGTCGATTTAAAATTCAGTATACATTTTTTTTTCTTTTTGGAGCCATTAACTCCACGTTCACACGGCAAACACAGTAAGTAAATAAAATCCGTGTTTAATATAAACCACTTTCAGTTATTACAATCATTCAGTATTAATTACAATCAGTCAATGCAGTAAAATATTACTACCACAATGGCTCAGTAAAAATACAATGCCTTGTTATACAGTGATTGCGGAATACAATTTACTAAAACACTAATGCGGAACCTAACCGATCCCGACCTCTAACCTTTACTCGTCTACAGTAGATATACTCCCGTGTCAACCGGGGTATTCTTCAGGACCTGAAAAATAAATGCAAATTTTGGGTGAGTTTTGCGAACTCAGTGAGAAACCATCATCGATGGTTCACTCAAATCATGCATTACGCCTATGGCGTACAGTATAATACATTAATCATCGATTACCGATAAGCAGTCAATAATCATATCCACTAACAGTAAAACATTCACAGTAATTCATGCCATTACAAAAGCAGTACATGTCACAGAACAGTCATTTATGCAAATGAGATGCATATGAGACTCTTTCCGCTTATTGATATTGTGCCCAAGTGCTCGATCGGTGTTCGGTGGGGACGCGTCGAGATTTCTCCCTCGGGCTCGTGGCGTCGATGACGATATGAGAGCTCAAGCTCTTATCGATAATAATAGCAACTTGGGGCACGTCCATTATCGATCATGCAATTATGCATGCGATGCGATATCAAGATAAATGTACGCATGTTTGGCTATAAAGCCCGATGTATCGATGAATCAATGATATGGCTATAAAGCCCGATATAGCGGTGTTGATGACGGTGGCTATAAAGCCCGATCTATCAATATCGGTAACATTGAGTACAGTAAAATCATATAATCCAATCCCATACATTACATGCCAGTATTCATACAGTGATCATTCAATTCACTTTTGCACGTAATTCACGTTGAGCATGTAAACAACCAGAAATTTGAGAAACCAACTAGGTTACTCACCTATTACTTCCGAGCTAATGCCGGAAAGCCTCTGTGACGTCGGTCAATCGACGCTCCAATTGGGCCTCTATATGAATCAGAAAAAGTACGAGTCACTAAATATGAAATTTGTGCTCATGATGATGAGATATGCATGTTCATGGCAATCCCGGTCCTAATTCAATATTTTCCCATAATAAAATTCTATCAAAAATTAGAAATCCATAGGCGCTGACGGTGCGCAATTCGGACCTCTATAGGTCCTCAATTAAATAAAACAGTGTTTACATGATCCGTCAATAGGGGCTACGTCAAATTCCCGTCTAAAAATTTCCGTTTTCTCATAATATGAAATTAAATGTTCAACGAATCCGATGCCTCTGGAATCAGGTCAATCGGACGTCGGACGGGAAAGAAATTGACAACAGAACAATCGGATCAATTTAATACCAAATAAAAATTCAAAAATAAATAAAAAAGAAAACCCATGCTTTGGCTCATGGGCGAGACGCCGCCCTTGCAGGCGATTTCACCTTATCATGTCGCGAGGCGAGGCGTCGCCTCGCGACCTGCCTCCTTCAATCTCGCCCTCGCGTGAAACTCGCCCTCGAGACGGCGAATCTGTCTCGCCTCATGAGGCGACTTGTCGCCTCGCGAGATGGCTCTTCTCCTTGCCCTCCTTCTTTCCAGATTGAAATTCCAATTTCCAATTACTCTAACTTTTAACACACAAATCAGAAAAATACTCACTATACCTCATTGGAAAGCTTATGAAAAGCTCTACAATTCTCTAGTAGACCATAAAAATCAATTCCAACCCTAAGGGTATCAAATAAGCCATCAAACCTTCTGCCTTCACAATTTCCCTCAACACAGGGCAGTACATTTGCAATTTCATAACTCACTGATTCCTTAGTAATAAATTACCACAAAAATATGATCAATAAATTCACAATGTCCTCTACAACTTTCATGAACAATCCAAGATCAAATTCTATTTCTAAACCAGTAAATTAATTCACTCAATGTCACTGTCCCTGAAATCCTTCAATATGGGCAGTAACATTACAACAAGCATAAATCCCTATATACAAGTCATTAAATTCAGAACTTTATATCCCTGAAAAGATAACATCTCAAACTTCAATTTTCATGAAGCACTCAACATCCAATTCGATCTCTAACAATTTCAAAACTGTTATGGAAGTTTCTGTTATGATCAGCCACTCATAACCTAATGTAGGGTCAGTTTTTGAAAAATCATAACTCCCAATTCTGACTTCTAAAAATTACAAACCATATGTCATTTTCAAGGTAATCTTTTCCTCTACAACTTTTCAGAAGCTCACTCACACCAGTTCAGTCCACTTAAAATGTTAAAATTGCCTATAATCAGTAAACTCACAAAATCACACTTAAGCTAGGTTTCATCCAAACTGCTCAAAACCAGTCATTAGTAATCAATTCATATCTCCCAATACACAATTCTAAAAATATCAAGATCAGTAGCAATGGAAAGATAATCAAATATGCTACAACTTCCATGAAGACCATTCTCCCTAATTCCATTTCAATTAATTCATAAAAATCAACAAAACTCAGATGTCATGGTTGCGGTTACTGTTCACAGGCAATGGAACAGTAACTTTCCATGCAAAATTTCACCCTTCTATCATTGGAATTCAACAACACCCATTTCACACTAAATTGAAGCCAACATCCCAAAGTTTCAGTGGCCACTAACCTTACCTCATTTTCATTTCTACACAATAAATTATGAACAAAACAGTAACATCAATTATAATCCCAATTTTCCAGATTCAATGTTAACCTTAGTTCAACCACTTCCAATGCCTTTTTCACATCACTAGACATCAAAATAAATACAAATTAAATATCACTACAATCATACATATGTTAGGGTTAATACTGAAAATTGGCAGCCTTAAATTCCTCAATTCAAAGACTCAAATAATTATCCCCATTCAATTCAAAATCAAACCATATCATAAATTTTACTGCATCTTCACCTAGCCTCATACCCTTTCTTCAAATCACAATAATCATCACTTTAATGTCTACATGAACCTAATACATGCTTTAAATCCTTTTATTAACTACCCCATACTATCATGACATTTAATTCCATGTAAATACACCATTTAAAGATCAAAACTTAATGAAAACTTACCAAATCAAAACCTCCTTCAAACCTTCAACAATCACTTTCTAACTTTTACACCAAAGTACTAACCTCTTTTCCTTCTCAAACATGTACCAACTCATCTTCTAATTTTGATGAGATCAAAGAGAATAGCTTGGAGTTATGGAGAAAGATGAGAAGAGGAGAGCCAACTTTCGATGGTTTAATCAAGAGGGTTTTTGTGTTTAAGTGTTTTCGGGTGAACCCTTACCAAAGCCTTAAAACAATTCATCCTTCCCTTTTAATAACAATACACGTCCGAAAGCAAAGAAGAGAGGCATTAAATGATGCCTTTTAAATGGCAACAAATGATTGATTTATTATTATAAGAAAATTCAAAGTATATTTATTTAATCCAGTCCAAAATTTTACTCCATTTCACTCCAATGGCCCTACTTTCAGTCCCAAAATAAAATACCCAATAGTACAGTACCAGTGGGTAGCGATTTTTGCTACCGAGAAACGACCGGTTCGCCAATTGGCGATTTATCCGGTCCGAGAATTTCCCCGAATTATTTTTCTGAGAATTAATGAAATTTCCTAAAATTATAAAACAGGTAACAGTGCACTCCAAATGATTTTTCAATCACGACAATCACCTTTTCTACCCCAAAACATGTTTAGGCCAGTCACCGACGATTTTGCCGGTCCGAGAATTTTCTCCAGAAAATTCCAGAAAAATTCCTGAAAATCCCTTAAAATCGAAAACGCTTAACAGCGCACTCAGAATAATTTTTCAAATCCCATAACCACGTTAATCACAATAAAATACCGTTAGGCCCAATTACCGGGAATGTCATGAATGCATATACCGTAATTCCATATACACAATTGATACTGTGTATCAATCCTATTATGCACGAACAGTACTAATTATTCCTTACCAATCTCATCCTATGCCAATTTTACTATTTTACCCTTCCAGGAGGGGGTGGGATGTTACAATTCTCCCCTCCTTATAAGAATTTCGTCCTCGAAATTCTCAGTCAACGGTTCACTATGACAGTAATCATATGAGTCTATACATCCTATACACTTTTCCACTTAATGATTCACTTTGGAGTGATCACAGTAACCACTCTCAGTCCGTGGTTCAGTTACCTTGGCTAACTCATACAGTAAATGGATTTGACAAGACTATTAGTTGGCGATCTCATTTCTTAGCTATCTCACTTGCCATTTCTAGAATAGTCACCTCCTTTGGTTCCGATATATATAACTCAGTTCAGTATTTTCGAATCTATTCATTGATCACATTTTATCCTTCCAATACCTTTTTCCCCAATGTTATATAGTCCAACTTATGTTCCAATGAGTACGTTTCCATTTCTTTGGTACCTCCCTTAATCACGTCAGGGACGAATTACATTCCCTTGGTACCAATACAGTAACATTTAATTCCACTTCACTATAATCAGTAACAATGTACCTAATGCAGTCATTTATTATATGCCATTCACTTTATATTTAAAATCGATTCTCGTAAGACAATTTCACTGTTCTATAATGTTCACACACTTTATCCGGATATACAGTTTACTCTATCTCATTTGTCCGATTCGATTCCACTTTAGCTAACCATGCAGTTTTCCTAAGTCACTTTCCTTTGTCTCACTCATTAGAGTCTCAAATCCATCATGATCTTTGACTCCCAATAGGCACTGTGCAGTGTAACAGTATATATTCTTCAGTGAATCAGAATTCTATAACACGACCATAATCAAACCTTTTTCCTATTGGACATTCAACCTATAAACACTTGAGCCGAGAATCACTTCATTCTATACCTACAATTACTCAATTTCACTTTTCAAATATGCTTACTAGAATGTCTAACTTTGACTATTCACTTTCTTGTTCTAATACCTTTTGATCGGGTACACATACTTCTTCTTCGACTTTTGTTCACTATAGTTTTCCAATTCCATTTGTATATTAAAACTCATCATAAAACTTCCCCCCATTTACTTTCTGCACTCTTAACCTTTCTTATCACTATTCTTACAACTTCTTTTTTTTTTTCAGAACACCTCACTATTACCCATAATCTGCTTGACAATCATTGAAAATCCCAATATCTGTAATTGATCTGTTCATTGCAGCATTGTCGTATTTATACCCGTCTCTTTCCTCAAATTAACACAGTGTATGCTTATGGGAATCTACAGTCTCCAAGGCTTTCAATCATGAGAATGGCACTAATACCATTTATCACGATCGATTCAATTTATTTCATACTGCTTCAACATATTGTCACAGTTCAATACTCGCTGCCCACTCTTTCCAATGTATGTATATCATCAGTATCAGATTCCTCAATTAGTCCCATCGTTCTTTTTACTTTTCACTATTCAACACTTCCAAACACATCCTGTCTCTAATCACAGTTACTACCATTTGCTTATCTCGCATAAATCCCTATTAGGGTCTTATTGACGTTACCGTACATCTTTTACCCTTTTTATTGAGTCCCCAATTAGTGTATCTGCAATTTCTTTATGAAGGTGTCACCACATCACCTCATTGTCAGTTTCTCTTTTTGACCCTCTTGTCTCTATTCATTTACTCTTTTTCATTTTCTCTTCTCATTTGTTTTCATATCATTCCTATCAACATATGTTAATACCTTGTCATCTATATTTAAACCTCCAAAATTTTCCATTTTATTTTAGTATCTCTCTTCTCAGTTCGGGACTCTTTTATTTTTCGTTTCAAATCTAGATTCCTCAACAGTTTTACATCATAACTGGAGATCGATTCACTTCACATTGCAATAGAATCACCTCAAATTAAAATCTCACTCATATGGAATTCTTTACATTTCTGTACATACAATGCAGATAATCTCAACAATATGAACTATGTCCCAATTTCACCTTTAATTTTGTCCATACTTCTATCCATTTGACTGTTCGTCTTGTTACCAGCTTTATACGGTTCACGAAAGTCTCATCAACTAATTATTCCTAATTGTGCTTCAATCCTTCTTCACTATATCATGCATAATCTCAATCAAGACACTCTTATGTCATCATTTAATGATCGTAACATTCCTTTCGAAGGTTCCTTGTGATACCACTTAAACACTTTCTTTACCACTTATTCAAGAATCTATACCGAATCACTTTTCGCCTCCTCTCATACAGTACACTCAATCCACCTTTGTCTTACTTTAACCTCTTAAGAACTTCACACTTATAATCACTCTAAACATTTACCGCTCATTTCCTCTATGATTTCCATATATCTGTCACATACATTTCATTAGTCACAATCAACATTACTGTCCAATAGATATCCCTAACAGTAAATCGATTTAAATGCAATAACTCTTTTCATACACCACTATTGTGGTTTCATTCATTTCAAGATCTTTATTTCATTCTCCCCGTATCATTAAACTATATGTCTCATTCCCATATCCGTTACGTGCAACTTGACCTTGTAAGGTCATATCAATTTGGCTTATCAGCTTATGATCATTATTTCTATTTTTTTTTTAATTCTGTTTTCTGCTACTTATCTTCTATTTTCCTCAAACAGTCTATGATCAGGTGTTCACAGTCCCCAATACCGACAAAGTCGTTGATACTACTCCATTTTATCTCTATCTATATACCTATCCATTTACCATTTTCGTGTCCATACACCTAATTCAGTATTTCCCGATACACCATCAGTAGAAATCATCTGTCTGTCTTTTTCCTTTACGATTTTATCATACGAATTTCCAACCTCGAAGCACCATAATCACCTAACAATTTCAGTCTCAAACTTATGCGGTCTAGTTCATAACCATTTCCGAATTCATTTCACCTATCATACACTTTTACATTCTTTCGGTTCTCAATAAACCATTACAAGATTTCTATTGAGCTTCTTTCCATTTCGCTATTATCTTTCGCCTATAATATCTACGATCTCTAACTCAAATACAATGAATCAAAATATGCCCGATTGGATCATCTACATTTTACTCAATTCCAATATTTCCCATTCATGACATATACAATCGAATCGTAATTACCTAACCCTCCGGCTTTTAATTTCACTTAGATCTACTATAACCAATATGCTTCCCATATCTCTAATGGACCTCTCAAGTTCTCAACATCTGCATTTTTCATCACCATAATATTGTCAATTTAATTGAAATTCTTAATCGCCTAGGCCAACACGGTCATTCGGCTATCACTTATAAGGGTTTCTAACCCAATACAATTTCAATCTTCTTATCCATTTTCCTTTTCCTTTCCTAATTGATTATCCCTTTAGGATTTTCACTCTAATCGATCTCACTCTCCTCTCACTTAATCACTTGACACTTAGGCACCCTTAGGCTTTATCCTCGTGCGACTCGACTAGGATCGATTATCACGATCTGCAACGACGCGACTCAAATGCATGAAACCTATGTTCCAAATCGTGCCCAGATACATTACGTACTCTTGGGCTCGATACCACCTAAATGTAACACCCACACTGTAAGACCGAACCCGATATCGTTGGTGATATCCGAGTCCGTGTCCTACGAGTGGCGCATACATCGATCGATTTAAAATTCAGATACATTTTTTTCTTTTGGAGCCATTAACTCCACGTTCACACGGCAAACACAGTAAGTAAATAAAATCCGTGTTTAATATAAACCGCCAGATTATTACAGGTCATTCAAGATTAATTACAATCACCAATGCAAGAAAATATTACTACCACAATGGCTCAAAAAATACAATGCCTTGTTATACGATGATTGCGAATACAATTTACTAAAACACTAATGCGATACCGAACGATCCCGACCTCTAACCTTTACTCGTCTACAGTAGATATACTCCCGTGTCAACCGGGGTATTCTTCAGGACCTGAAAAATAAATGCAAATTTTGGGTGAGTTTTGCGAACTCAGTGAGAAACCATCATCGATGGTTCACTCAAATCATGCATTACGCCTATGGCGTACAGTATAGTACATTAATCATCGATTACCGATAAGCAGTCAATAATCATATCCAGTAACAGTAAAACATTCACAGTAATTCATGCCATTACAAAAGCAGTACATGTCACAGAACAGTCATTTATGCAAATGAGATGCATATGAGACTCTTTCCAGTTATTCAGTATTGTGCCCAAGTGCTCAGTCAGTGTTCAGTGGGGACGCGTCAGGGATTTCTCCCCTCGGGCTCGTGGCCCGGTCAGTACAGTATGAGAGCTCGAAGCTCTTATCAGTAATAATAGCAACTTGGGGCACGTCCATTATCTGATCATGCAATTATGCATGCAGTACAGTATGCAGTAAATGTACAGTGTTTGGCTATAAAGCCCAGTGTATCAGTGAATCAATGATATGGCTATAAAGCCTAGTATAGCAGTGTTCAGTACGGTGGCTATAAAGCCCAGTCTATCAATATCAGTATCATTGAGTATAGTAAAATCATATAATCCAATCCCATACATTACATGCCAGTATTCATACAGTGATCATTCAATTCACTTTTGCACGTAATTCACGTTGAGCATGTAAACAACCAGAAATTTGAGAAACCAACTAGGTTACTCACCTATTACTTCCGAGCTAATGCCGGAAAGCCTCTGTGACGTCAGTCAATCGACGCTCCAATTGGGCCTCTATATGAATCAGAAAAAGTACGAGTCACTAAATATGAAATTTGTGCTCATGATGATGAGATATGCATGTTCATGGCAATCCCGGTCCTAATTCAATATTTTCCTATAATAAAATTCTATCAAAAAAATTAGAAATCCATAGGCGCTGACGGCATGCAATTCGGACCTCTATAGGTCCTCAATTAAATAAAATGTGTTTACATGATCCGTCGATAGGGCTACGTCAAATTCCGCCTAAAATTCCCGTTTTCTCATAATATGAAATTAAATGTTCAACGAATCCGATGCCTCTGGAATCAGGTCAATCGGACGTCGGACGGGAAAGAAATTGACAACAGAACAATCGGATCAATTTAATACCAAATAAAAATTCAAAAATAAATAAAAAAGAAAACCCATGCGCCTGCCTCGTGGGGGCGAGACGCCGCCCTTGCGAGGCGATTTCACCTTACTGCGTCGCGACGGCGAGGCGTCGCCCTCGCGACCTGCCTCCTTCAATCTCGCCCTCGCGAGGCGAAACTTCGCCGCCTCCGCGAGGCGACTTGTCGCCCTCGCGAGATGGCTCTTCTCCTTGCCCTCCTTCTTTCCAGATTGAAATTCCAATTTCCAATTACTCTAACTTTTAACACACAAATCAGAAAAATACCCACTATACCTCATTGGAAAGCTTATGAAAAGCTCTACAATTCTCTAGTAGACCATAAAAATCAATTCCAACCCTAAGGGTATCAAATAAGCCATCAAACCTTCTGCCTTCACAATTTCCCTCAACACAGGGCAGTACATTTGCAATTTCATAACTCACTGATTCCTTAGTAATAAATTACCACAAAAATATGATCAATAAATTCACAATGTCCTCTACAACTTTCATGAACAATCCAAGATCAAATTCTATTTCTAAACCAGTCAATTAATTCACTCAATGTCACTGTCCCTGAAATCCTTCAATATGGGCAGTAACATTACAACAAGCATAAATCCCTATATACAAGTCATTAAATTCAGAACTTTATATCCCTGAAAAGATAACATCTCAAACTTCAATTTTCATGAAGCACTCAACATCCAATTCGATCTCTAACAATTTCAAAACTGTTATGGAAGTTTCTGTTATGATCAGCCACTCATAACCTAATGTAGGGTCAGTTTTTGAAAAATCATAACTCCCAATTCTGACTTCTAAAAATTACAAACCATATGTCATTTTCAAGGTAATCTTTTCCTCTACAACTTTTCAGAAGCTCACTCACACCAGTTCAGTCCACTTAAAATGTTAAAATTGCCTATAATCAGTAAACTCACAAAATCACACTTAAGCTAGGTTTCATCCAAACTGCTCAAAACCAGTCATTAGTAATCAATTCATATCTCCCAATACACAATTCTAAAATATCAAGATCAGTAGCAATGGAAAGATAATCAAATATTCTACAACTTCCATGAAGACCATTCTCCTAATTCCATTTCAATTAATTCATAAAATCAACAAAACTCAGATGTCATGGTTGCGGTTACTGTTCACAGGCAATGGAACAGTAACTTTCCATGCAAAATTTCACCCTTCTATCATTGGAATTCAACAACACCCATTTCACACTAAATTGAAGCCAACATCCCAAAGTTTCAGTGGCCACTAACCTTACCTCATTTTCATTTCTACACAATAAATTATGAACAAAACAGTAACATCAATTATAATCCCAATTTTCCAGATTCAATGTTAACCTTAGTTCAACCACTTCCAATGCCTTTTTCACATCACTAGACATCAAAATAAATACAAATTAAATATCACTACAATCATACATATGTTAGGGTTAATACTGAAAAATTGGCAGCCTTAAATTCCTCAATTCAAAGACTCAAATAATTATCCCCATTCAATTCAAAATCAAACCATATCATAAATTTTACTGCATCTTCACCTAGCCTCATACCCCTTTCTTCAAATCACAATAATCATCACTTTAATGTCTACATGAACCTAATACATGCTTTAAATCCTTTTATTAACTACCCCATACTATCATGACATTTAATTCCATGTAAATACACCATTTAAAGATCAAAACTTAATGAAAACTTACCAAATCAAAACCTCCTTCAAACCTTCAACAATCACTTTCTAACTTTTACACCAAAGTACTAACCTCTTTTCCTTCTCAAACATGTACCAACTCATCTTCTAATTTTGATGAGATCAAAGAGAATAACTTGGAGTTATGGAGAAAGATGAGAAGAGGAGAGCCAACTTCGATGGTTTAATCAAGAGGGTTTTGTGTTTAAGTGTTTTCGGGTGAACCCTTACCAAAGCCTTAAAACAATTCATCCTTCCTTTTAATAACAATACACGTCCGAAAGCAAAGAAGAGAGGCATTAAATGATGCCTTTTAAATGGCAACAAATGATTGGTTTATTATTATAAGAAAATTCAAAGTATATTTATTTAATCCAAATTCAAAATTTTACTCCATTTCACTCCAATGGCCCTACTTTCAGTCCCAAAATAAAATACCCAATAGTACAGTACCAAAGGGTAGCGATTTTTGCTACTCGAAAGCAATCGTCGCTAATTGGCGATTTATCCGGTCCGAGAATTTCCCCGAATTATTTTTCTGAGAATTAATGAAATTTCCTAAAATTATAAAACAGGTAACAGTGCACTCCAAATGATTTTTCAATCACGACAATCACCTTTTCTACCCCAAAACATGTTTAGGCCATCCCGAAGCGATTTTGCGGTCCGAGAATTTTCTCCAGAAAATTCCAGAAAAATTCCTGAAAATCCCTTAAAATCGAAAACGCTTAACAGCGCACTCAGAATAATTTTTCAAATCCCATAATCACGTTAATCACAATAAAATACCGTTAGGCCCAATTACCGGGAATGTCATGAATGCATATACCGTAATTCCATATACACAATTGATACTGTGTATCAATCCTATTATGCACGAACAGTACTAATTATTCCTTACCAATCTCATTCTATGCCAATTTTACTATTTTACCCTTCCAGGAGGGGGTGGGATGTTACAACTATGGTATTGAAGATTAAAGCGATCTAAGAAAAAATTTGATGATGTATTAAAGGTATTCAAAAAGTTAAGAAGAATAGTTTGAATACGTGAAGGAAAATGTGTAAAACATATGAGTAATGAAAGAAAAGAGAATTTTAAGGAATTATAATAATATTAATTATATCATATGGATTTGGAGATTTTATAGTATACAATGATGTTGTAAAAGAGATTTAGGTAAAATCCAATACAACATAATAAAGTGATTTCAGATGTATGGAGACAACTAAAAGTCCTATGAGTTGACTATTTGATATATGATTTAGAGTTGCTATAGTAGTGATTGCTCTAAAAGTTTAGAGACAGTATATATAGGAACATCTTGGATATATATATACATGTACAGATTACTAAAGTTTGAGGTAATTATTAAGTTGAGCAAAATTGAATATGAAACTGATACAATTGATATAACTAATGAAAGACTATGATTTTACAAACGAGTAATTCCAAGTAAAGTTAGTGTTATGTTTGATACATTAAGCAAAAATTCGATATTGAGGTTATCAGATCTAATACAAAAAGGAGCATAGAATGTTGAGTTGAATTTTGGGCAAATCAAGTGCTATTTGCTATGAAATTGAAGATTAGTTTCACATGAAAGGATTAACCAAACCCAAATTGAGGAGTCATAAATTGTGAATCTGATTGAGAGATTGAAAATAGATCTGAATTTTGGGATCGAATAAGAAGAATGATACATTGCTATTAAAATAAGAAGTATATGTACCGATAAAGATGATTGAGCAAAGAGATTATTAGAAAATTACAAATGGTAACATACATTATACATCCTAGTAGGAATACGCCAAAACATCATTTAACAACTAAGCATGTCAAATCAAGTGTGTGAATGTTTAAATTGTCGACGGTCTTAACTGTCAAAGATATGTTTAAGGCTTATAGTTTGGAGTTCATAGGAACATGAGATCAATGTATAGTCCTACTTGACCTTAAGCATCACAATCATTGTCATAGTGATTTCATTAGAATACTGTATGAGGAGTTAGATGATAGAAAGAGTCATTCGCTTTTGTTTTGTGATGATTAAGGCCTAAAAATTGTTGAGGGCCTGAATTGGAGATGTTAATGATAGGTGAAATTGATCAATATTAGAAATTAAATGCTTTAGGAAAGATGAATGATTTAGGTGGATCAACACCAAAGGCTTGGAATACAGTAAGATAGATATAAGAGTTAAGCGTACTGACACTATAGTGATGTGAATTATTAAGTGAAAGATAAATTATCTCTAAGAGTATCACCATGTCGAGGTGTGCTCAAGTTAGGAAAAAGGATTAACTAAGCCTGACATGAATAGGTCTACATGAAATAGTTTTGAGAAGTGCTACTGAAGAAAGATGTCTTAGATTCATAATGTGATATATGTGAGAAAACATAAGGAAGATACGTGTCACCATACCCTATTAGAAAAATCGTAATTGAAGAATATGTGATCTCTATCTTCTTCCTCTAGGTTGCAGAAGATGCATCTTTTAGAGGAGGAAAGGAATTTTAATCTAGTCATAGTACTAACTCTATCCTTTAATGCTAACCGACTCAGGAAGCTAGCATTAGGTTTGATAGAAATGTTCCAAATTAGTTTATACCAACCAATACTAGAGTTTGTCCTATACTTGAGTTGTTTAGCTAGTCTATTTATGATGTACGAGACAATTACCCCTTCCATAGAAATGTATTTTGTGGGACCCTAATTTTTTTTCAATTATTATTGATTTATTTGTTTCATTATTTTTAGAATTGATTCATTATATTGATAGGTATAAATAGAGATTTGAAATTAGATGAAAAGATTTGAATTAAGTTAGAGTTAATATGGTGTTTAAGAAGATTAAAGGAGTTATGAGGTAAATGAAAGAAGGGGCAAAATGGGAAGACCAAAGGAGAGTGTTGGGACCGAAACCCAACTACTTAAACTTAACACTATCACTCTTGCTCTGATACCACAAATGTTGGGACCCGATCCGGAGACCGGCGCCCCAACCCGAAAACGGAAGACGGAACGAATCACAAAGAGCCTGAACGAATAAAACGATTGATCACAAAGCGAAACAAATCATTAACAAATCAAAAGCCAACTTGGAAGCAAAGCATACAAAAAAGTCAAATCAAATTGGCTTGGAGACAAACCAAACAAATGATCCAGTCGAATTTAAACACAAATTCCGACATCCGCACAAATATCTTAGGAAAAGCATCGCGTTGGAAACCTTAAGACTATCAGTCTAAACTAATCCAAATTCGAGTACATTTTTTTTTCTTTCATTTCCATTCCATCTCTTACAAAGTGACTTCAATATCCAATTGAAATCATTCGCACTCAAACTCAATTTATTTGCTTCTTCATATACAATCATATCTCATCGATTTAAACCCTCACTTTTCATTTCCATAAAATCGCGCACATTCAAATTTAAATACCATCAATTCTCAAACGATTAGCACTTTAAATATTTCAGACCAACCATCACAATCATATACCCAATTTCCATACACAAAATCCATAACTCGAATCATAATTCATTTTACTATTCCATATACAAATCCATAACTTAATCCAATACATATGTCCAGAATTCAGAATACATTCTCAAAATGAATACACAACAATTCTAAATTTCTTAGCGATCACTTAGCTAAACAAATTATACCATATGAACACATACAAATGGAAACCTTCACTTTTCTTTACCCGATCTTCTTCTCATCACCTGTGGATGGGAATGAAGGGGGTGAGTTTATAGCTCGTGGGTAACAGTTTATAACAAATAAATAAGCAAAACCTTTTTAAAATGTTTTTCTTTTCTTTTCTTGCAGAAACTTTGTTTGAAACCCATAATGCACATTTTCAAAAGTTCTTTTCTCGCAGTGGTCGAAATCACAATTTCCAAAACATGAATGCATCAATCATAACACTTCACAATGCAAATGCACACATAATGGCTCGAGAGTTTCATAAACATGACGGGAATCGAAGTTTATCGTAAACACGAAGAGTCCATTTTCGGACCTCGTGGGCCACAAACGGGCAGCCGGGAGAAGGCTAGGGGGGGCAACGTGCACGTGACTTAACGAAATAAGTTCTCTCTCGCCCAACCACAATCACATAACCATGCTTAAATCAATTTATCGAATGCTCTTTTTCGAATACACGAAATGCCATGAAATCTTTCGAGGCATAACACAAATGTATTTTGCAATTCATCAAAAGTTCATGTATGGAATCAATAATGATATTTCAAATCATTCACATAATGGTGCAACATTTACGATGCAATTGAAATCGGAAAATCTCTTTGTTTAAAGAAAACATTAGTGGCTTATAAATTTTATTATAAACAGGTACCCACCTCGAATCGATGCTAGAAACTTGTTCCTCGCTCCAATTTGACCCTTGCTTCTTTCTTTCTTCCAATTGAAATTTCCCTAAACCATAATCATCCAAATTTAACATCATAACAAGCATAATCCTCAAAATTAATTATAGGAAACCCGTACTCATCATTTTCCCAAGCTATCTAAAGCAACAATTTCTAAAATTCCCAAATTCCAAAATTGGCCTAAACCAATTCACCCAAATTCAATATCATAAATCACAACATCTTCAAAAATTGATATCATATTTCACCAATCCATAATATTTCCCATGATTCTAAACCAATAATTTCCAAAAACTCCAATTACAAAATTAGGCATAAACCCTAATTTCCAATTATCCAAAATTGATCCCATTAAAACATGCAATCTCCATAATTGACTTTAGAATTGACAAACACATACCAATTCTAAGGTATCTAATCCAAAAACTCTCTAAAAGATCAAAGATCAAAAATCGACTCTTACCTTCATCTTCTCAAATTTTGGATTTTCTTAGTTCATGAAGGAGCTCTCTTAATTCTCCACCTTTTATCTCTTGAAACAACGTTTAAAATCTATCTTCAAGTGGTAGAGAAATCGAGCCCTAGTTTTCTCCCCTTTTCTTTCTCCTTCTCCACCACCGAATGCTTCTCTCTTCTCCTTTCTCTTCTTATTTCTTTCCTTCTTTTCTTTTAAGTGTCGTGGGTTGCTTCTTAAAATGACAGCCCACTTGCTTTTATAGTGTCATGTCATTAAATGACTTAAAATTGACCCATTTGCCCTTACTCATAAGCCTAAAACTTAACTCTTTAAGTAAACGTCCAAAATTGTCCCTTCCTTTTTGCCTTAAAAACTTTAGGGAAATGTCCCTCTATGTCTTACAAATCCATCGCTTCAAGAATCAGATCGTTTGGAGCTCTATAACTCAAGATATCTCTAAAATACTGAAGTTTGTTCTTCAGACCCGAGGCTGAACACTACACCTAACTTCCGACCTGAATTTGAAAGTCTTAGAGGCTAAATTATGTAGGAAAATCCCGGTGCGAGCATCACATGCCCACAGTGCGGAAAAACAAAAATTTTTGTTCCGGGACCTTCCCGAAAGCCAGGATCCATGTGTCTATATAACAAACTCAAATCATAACGGCCAAAGGAGACCGTCTCTAATGGTATCCACGCAGAGATCGAAAAACCTAACCGGGACAAACCCTTTGACCCGGGAATAGCTAGAACAAAGTAAAGAGTGCTAGCTCCTACCTTTGTCCTTGGAGAGCTTGAAACCAATGATGATGGAGGAGAAGTAGCTTGGTGAAGATGAGAAGGAGAGATGATCGTTGGTGAGAGAACACTTTCTCTTTAAGGTTTTCCAAAAACCTCTCTTCTTTTCTTAAAAGCCACGATGATCAATTATCAAGCAAGCAAGAAACTCTTTCTTTTCTTCTTTTAAAACAACACCAATGATCATCATCTTCCACTTTTTCTATTTTGTCTTTTAGTCATTTATAACTTAATGACTAAGCAAGAATGGAGAAGCTTCTTCTCCTTTCTTCATCCTCCATCCACGTGTATACATATATATATATATATATTAATTCTTTATTTAATTAATTATATATATATATATATATAAATAAATGCTGATGTGGTCCAGTCACACTGGGGTCGGTCCTACTGCCTCACCGGTCCCAGATGGGAAAACCACCGGAGACCTGTCTCAGCAATATCGATTTCGCGATCTCATCGGGACATATCTCGATCTCATCGGGATCCATTTAATCCGATTGCTCTCCATATATTGGAACTTTGTCCAAAAACTATTTTACGAATTCTCCGATACACTCTTATGCGTGTGACTCATTAGGTTCCCGGTTATGTTGGCCACTTAGATTAACACTTAATCTGAGCAAGTCATGAGCAGTATCTAGCAACACATCATGACCCCCAATTGACCGGAAAGTAATTGGTTTGACGAATGAACTTATACTCATCATGAACCATATTACGAACCTTTCCATAGACAATTACCGTGTAATTCGTCATTTCATCATGCTATACCCCACTTGGTTATGAGTATGGGCAATGTGTCAACTCTTTACTAGATTGACTAAGTCAAATCTAGTCCAAGTGATATCAGTTCTTGTCTTAGGACTCGTTACTTTATATTTCACTGAAGACACTCTTCATGACATATATACTCCGGCCAGAGATTTCCAAGTAATGACCCTGACAAGAGGCCATGGGTATCATCTTCTGCTATCACAGAAGTGGTGAATCCTTTATTGGCTACTCAATTACCCTCGAATACCTCAAGCTGTACCCAAGCACCACCCTATGAGCGACCTCTGTAAGGCAACAAGGAATGGAGTCAAAGCACAGAATCAGTATCCAAGATATCCTTGAGCACCTCAAGTCTAAGGATACTTGCACCATTGCTATGATGAGATTATCACTGACATTAGAATAGGACATCCATGTGATGATCTCATAGCAGGTCATCCAATGTACTTACTACCTCTAGTAAGCATCCACATCTCAACCCTAAATATCTCATATTTACAGCTTCTGAGATCCACTGCTTGACCAAATCAAGGAGTTTGAGATGTGCTAGTCTTTCCGGATTACCAATGTCCAGTCTCGGTAATCCTATGACTAGGGATAATTTAGATACTGACATAATTGCACATGATAGGAATCTCAGTAGTATGATCACATCACAATTTCCTTCATGCTATGTCATATATCATGGACTTCATTAATTTGCTTATTGATCAATATCAGTTCATAAATAATGAACAGCAACGTAATGAAACATGCCTTTTTTTATTTATTCATAAAGATTGTACACAAATTTGTACAAAATGCGCTAAAGGCGATTGCCTTCAGGGCACTACTCTAACAATCTCCCACTTGACCTAAAGTCAATCGCCTTGATATCTAATACCATAGGCAAGTACATGAGAATCAAAACTCTTTTGTGATAATGGCTTTGTCAATAGATCAGCAATATTCTTCTCTGTGGGAATTCTCTCTATCTGGACATCACCTCGTCCTGTGATCTCTCTGATCAGATGATATCTGCGGATTACGTGTTTGGATCGTTGATGAGACCTTGGTTCTTTCGCCTGCGCAATAGCCCCATTGTTGTCACAATACAACTGTATGGGCCCATCATCGCTAGGAACCACACCAAGTTCAAGAATGAACTTCTTGATCCAAACCGCTTCTTTCACGCTTCGAAGCGGCAATGTACTCTGCCTCGGTTGTTGAATCGGCAATGCGTCTCTTATTTGGAACTCTTCCAACTAATCGCCCGCCATTCAAGTGTGAATACATAACCTGATTGGGATTTGGAATCATCCTTATCGATTGAAAACGGCATCTGATACCCACTCACCGAGATCTCCATCCCCATATATCAAGAACACATCCTTAGTCTTTCGCAAGTACTTGAGGATATTCTTAATAGCCACCCAGTGATCCTCACCAGGATCCGATTAGTATCTGCTCGTAACACTTAGAGCATATGATACATCGGGTCTCGTACATAGCATAGCGTACATGATAGATCCTACCGCAGATGCATACGGGATCATATTCATGCGCATCCTCTCATCTTGTGTCTTAGGACACATAAATTTCGAGAGCGTTATCCCATGAGTCACGGGAAGGTACCCTCTCTTGGATTGCTCCATGCTAAACCTCTTCAGCATCTTGTCTATGTACGTTGATTGTGAAAGATCAAGCAACCTTTTTGATCTATCTCTATAGATCCTTATCCCAAGGATATAAGTTGCTTCATCAAGGTCTTTCATGGCAAATTGTTTGGACAACCAAATCTTGACTGATTATAGCATAGAGACATCGTTTCCTAGCAATAATATGTCATCTACATACAGCACAAGGAATACGATTGCAGTCCTATTAACCTTCTTATACACACAGTGTTCATCCGGATTTTGTGAGAAACCAAACTCTTTGATTACCTCATCAAAACGGATGTTCTAGCTCCGGGATGCTTGCTTCAATCCATAGATGGATTTTTGAAGCTTGCATACCTTTTCGCCATCATAGGAGGTGAAGCCCTCATGTTGTGTCATATACACATCCTCAGCTAGATTTCCATTTAGGAAAGCTGTCTTCACATCCATTTTCCATATCTCATAATCATAATGAGTGGTAATGGCTAGGAGTATCCTAATAGATTTAAGCATTGCTACTTGGCTGAAGATCTCGTCGTAGTCAACTCCTTATCTTTGACGAAAGCCTTTAGCCACAAGCCTTGCTTTATAGGTAATTACATTACCATCCATGTCGGTTTTCTTTTTGAAAACCCATTTGCACCCTATGGGTTTGATTCCTTCGGGTGCCTCAACCAAAGTCCATACTTGGTTTTCATACATGGAATCCATTTCAGCCTGCATGGCATGAAGCCATTTCTCAGACTCAACTCTTCGTAACCTCTTCATAGGTGGTAGGCTCATCATCTTCTATGAGCAATACGTCATTCTGCTCATTCACGAAATCCATATCTCTCGGGAACAGAGCGTATCCTACGTGACCTACGAACTTCGTGTTGTAGAAGGTTGAATGTTACTTCATCTCAGATAAGTTACAGCTTTCGAGTTCAGCAGATTGATCTGCGTCGTTTCGAGCATCTTGAACTTCTTCAAGTTCAATCTTGCTCCCACCGCCTTCTTGTAAAAGAAACTCTTTCTCTAAAAAGACAGCATGCTTTGAAACAAACACCTTTTGTTCCTCAGCAAGGTAGAATTGATATCCCATTGTTTCTTTAGGATATCCTACAAACAAACATTTGTCAGACTTTGCATCAAGTTTATCTGACTGTGTCCACTTCACATAAACGGGACAACCCCAAACTTTCAAATGAGTAAGATAGGGTCTTTTGTTAGTCCACATCTCATATGGAGTAACATCAACTGTCTTTGATGGAACTCTGTTTAGCAAGTAAACAGCTGTCTCGATTGCATACCCCCAAAAGGATTTTGGTAACTTTGCAAAGCCCATCATTGATCGTACCATGTCTAACAAGGTTCGATTTCTCCTTTCTGCCACACCATTATGCTGTGGTGTGTAAGGAGGAGTCCATTGAGATAAAATCCCATTATCTCTGAGATAATCCAAAAACTCTTGGTCTAAGTATTCCCCACCACGATCAGATCGTAATGTCTTGATACTTTTTCCAAGTTGGTTTTCTACTTCATTTCTGAATTGTTTGAACTTTTCAAATGCTTCATTTGTATCTCATCGATATCAGTACCCATATCGAGAATAATCATCGATAAAGGTAATGAAGTAAAGACAACCACTTCTAGCATGGATGGACATCGGACCACATACATCTGAATGTATTAGGTCTAATACTCCAGTCGCTCGTTCACCCTTTCCCTTAAAGGGTAAATTAGTCATCTTGCCTAATAAACAAGATTCGCATGTGTCATATGATTCATAATCAAATGACCCTAAACTTCCATTCTTATGGAGCTTAGTTATGCGTCTCTCATTTATATGGCCAAGGCGACAATGCCATAAGTAAGTTGATTTTAAATTATCTCGTTTATGTCTTTTCGTGTCATTGACATTCATAATTGGATGTGACATATCTAATATGTAAATTCCATTGCATAATGTACCAGTACCATAAAGCATTCCATTCAAACTAATAGAACAACCATTGTTACTAAAAGTCAAATGGAAACCAAATTGTATTTAAACAAGAAATGCATAATATGTTCTTTGTTAATACAGTACAAAATAACATTCATCCAATTTAATTACAAGCTCAGTGGGGAGTGACAAAAGTAAGTGTTCACGGCTAATGCAAAGAACGCTTGCTCCATTTCCCACACGCAGTCTAGTTCTCCTTCATGAGCCGCTCATCGTCCCCGAGGCCCGCATATCATTGCATATGTGTGAGCCACAACCGTATCTAATACCCATATGTTATGGTCGAAACAGATTAACCTCAATGACAAACATACCGAAGGAGCCGAGGCATCGATGCCTTCTTCGCTTCACTTTTTCTAGATAGACTTTACGCTTTAAGCTCAAAGTGGCGGTCTTGCCACAATGGAAGCAAGTTCCTTTGGTGCGCCTCTTTGGTTTTCTTCTTGGCTGCACTTCCTTTCGGTTTCTTAGACCTTTTCTTCTTTAGATTCTTTTTCTTTGAACCAGAAGAAGAAGCCACCATAAGCACTTGCTTACTATCCTTCTTGATGGATTGCTCTGCTGTCTTGAGCAGATTGATCAACTCAGGGATTGTCGTGGATATTTGGTTCATCCGATAGTTTAAGACAAACTATGAATAACTATCAGACAATCCAACTAGAATTAAGTCAACACTTAATTCATAATCCATAACAAAACCTAAGACGACCAACCTCTCAATATACCCATTCATCTTCAGTGCATACTGCACTGCAGATGAACCTGGAGTCATCTTAGTAGTGAAGAGTAGCCTCGAGGTCTCGAACCTTTCAGACCGAGCTTGCTCATCAAACAACTCCCTAAGATGAAACACTATGGTATGAGCATCTATAGACTCATGCTGCTTCTGCAGCTCTGGTGACATCGAGGCAAGCATAATGCAGGTAGCCATGTCACTGTCTTTAAAATGCTTACGATATGCTTTCTGATCCTCATCAGAAGCATCAACAGTAGGTGGATCAGGAAGTGGAACATCTAGGATATATCCCAGTTCCTCAAACCTGAGAACAATTCTCATATTTCTCAGCCAATCGAGAAAATTTGGTCCAGTTAATTTGTTGGAGTCCATAAGCGAGCGCAAGTTCACACTGGAAATCATCTTCAATAACTTATAGGGAAAGAGAGAAAGAATGTTAGAATAGAATTACATGCATAATCATAAGGACTTGAATGACATGCATATGGCTCCCACTAGTTTCAAAGAATCCATAACCCTCAGTATGAATCCAAGAAACATTATGAAAAAATGTCCTAGTGGGTCCATATCCGACATTACTAACATGACCTTGGGTTTACCCAACAAGCCACCTTAGGTCAATCGGTAGGTATCGGTCATACCAATTGCATCATAGAGATCCGACATTACTAAAATGACCTTGGGTTTACCCAACAAGCCACCTTAGATCTATCGGCAGGTATCGGTCATACCAGTTGATTCATAGATGCAACTATCGACTAGTGCTATCAACTCGTGATGTATGCACACTCATTGGGTTATCAACTCTTGATGTGTGTACATCTGATGTACACTACCCAATTTCGCCTCTGTCCACGTTGACCTTGAGTTTACTCAACAAATCAACGCTTCTAGTGAAAACCTACCCATTAATCTAAAAATCTTATTTTCATGGTTCGAACATATCCGTATAGAGCGAGCTTGGGTTTACCCAACAACCCAACTCTATAAGAACTCTGGTTCTTCCCATATTAATGGAAGGCGTTAGTTTTCATATGATGTGTGAGGGTTTTCTGGTCTCATCTTTTTTCTTTTCCAAGTTGTAGGATTATAGTCACCATGACTATATGGAATGATTTAGGGTATTTCATCAATCACATTGAGTCTATACCTAAAATCATCCATCATCCCACCTCTGCATGTTGTTGTAGTCGACTGGTGCATGTTCAAGTCGATCGGTGCATGTGCTCCGACCGAACTTATGCTAGTCGACTACTATAGGTTATCATAGACGTTCCAAATGACCGTACATGTTCCAATGATCGATGGATTATCATGCACTTTCCAATGATCGTGCATGTTCCAATGATCGAATGGATGTGCCATCGATCGGTACATGTGCCACCGACCGGTTTTGGCCTGCTATCAAATCAGCTAATTTCTCAATCTTTGTGGTTCAAATTCACAATACCAAGTGTAATATCCTTTATTATGATGTACCAATGAAACACTTTCATTGTACCATGCTTACCATATATAGTCAAACTATACATGAAACTTGAAATTGATGAATACACTCTTATTTATTTAGATTTCCAAATAATTTGAGAATATCAAACTATCATCCTAAGTATCTCTAGGTAGTCTACACTTTATCAAGACTACTTCGGCACCTGTCACAAAATTTGTGACGGCCAAAACAATCAAGATAAGGGAATATACTAACGAGACGCTAATGAGACACATTTGACATCCTAAATTGTTTGGAAACCCGATTTCAAGAAAATCATTTAGGCAAGCATACAACATCAATATAACACATTTTTAATCACATTAAAAATGATCCATGGCATTGGAATTGAGAAATACACAATTTTTCATTTCAAACAAAACAGCTCCAGCAATTTTCTCAAAACTGCCAAGCTTTGTCTTTTTCTTGAAAAACTCATTGAAACAATTTCAATAAATTCTGAGAAAATTACAGAGGTTACAACATGTTCCCAAAATGCTTTATGAAATTTTTCAGCATTTATTTCCAATAAAAACTCATCCAACCTCAGCAACAAAACCAATGTAGAATCTGTGTTCCTCAACCCAGTTATTCCCAGCAGCACACAATAAATTCTCAAATAAATAGTAAATCACCTCTAAAATATTTTTCCATTCTCATAGACATTCATAAACATCTTAGAGACATGTTGGTGAAAGAAAATCCGAAAAAAAAAAGTTTTTACAATTTATTCTCGAATTTATAAGCATGCCTCTTCAAAGAGTGTGCACAAAGACAGCAACCAGAACATTAGGGAATAAATTAGCAAAACCATATCAAATCACATTGATAAATTCCAAGCTTCCACAGACATATGCAACAACATCTTGTGAACATATCTGGCTAAGAAAATTTCGAAAACTATATTTCTATACTGAATTCGAAATTCACACAATCAACATGCATCATCGTCACAAGAAATAGGCAACTCCGACCTAGTCATGGTTTCTTCGTTATATACGACACAAGTGGCTCTGATACTACTGTATGAAAATCCCGGTGTGAGCATCACATGCCCACGGTACGGAAAAATAAAAATTTTTATTCCAGGACCTTCCCGAAAGCCAGGATCCATGTGTCTATATAACAAACTCAAACCACAACGGCCAAAGGAGACCGTCTCTAACGGTATCCACGCAGAGATCGAAAAACCTAACCGGGACAAATCCTTTGACCCGGGAATAGCTAGAACAAAGTAAAGAGTGCTAGCTCCTACCTTTGTCCTTGGAGAGCTTGAAACCAATGATGATGGAGGAGAAGTAGCTTGGTGAAGATGAGAAGGAGAGATGATCGTTGGTGAGAGAACACTTTCTCTTTAAGGTTTTCCAAAAACCTCTCTTCTTTTCTTAAAAGCCACGATGATCAATTATCAAGCAAGCAAGAAACTCTTTCTTTTCTTCTTTTAAAACAACACCAACGATCATCATCTTCCACTTTTTCTATTTTGTCTTTTAGTCATTTATAACTTAATGACTAAGCAAGAATGGAGAAGCTTCTTCTCCTTTCTTCATCCTCCATCCACGTGTATACATATATATATATATAAAAATTAATTCTTTATTTAATTAATTATATATATATATATATAAATAAATGCTGATGTGGTCCAGTCACACTGGGGTCGGTCCTACCGGCCTACCGGGTCCCGGTATGGGAAAAACCACCGGAGACCTGTCTCAGCAATATCGATTTCGCGATCTCATCGGGACATATCTCGATCTCATCGGGATCCATTTAATCCGATTGCTCTCCATATATTGGAACTTTGTCCAAAAACTATTTTACGAATTCTCCGAGACACTCTTATGCGTGTGACCCATTAGGTTCCCGGTTATGTTGGCCACTTAGATTAACACTTAATCTGAGCAAGTCATGAGCAGTATCTAGCAACACATCATGACCCCCAATTGACCGGAAAGTAATTGGTTTGACGAATGAACTTATACTCATCATGAACCATATTACGAACCTTTCCATAGACAATTACCGTGCAATTCGTCCTTTCATCATGCTATACCCCACTTGGTTATGAGTATGGGCAATGTGTCAACTCTTTACTAGACTAACTAAGTCAAATCTAGTCAAAGTGATATCAGTTCTTGTCTTGGGACTCATTACTTTATATGTCACTGAAGACACTCTTCATGACATATATACTCCGGCCAGAGATTTCCAAGTAATGACCCTGACAAGAGGCCATGGGTATCATCTTCTGCTATCACAGAAGTGGTGAATCCTTTATCGCTACTCAATTACCTTCAATACCTCAAGTCTGCACTCCAAGCACCACCCTATGACCTCTGTAAGGCAACAAGGAATGGAGTAAAAGCACAGAATCAATATCCAAGATATCCTTGAGCACCTCAAGTCTAAGGATATTTGCACCATTGCTATGATGAGATTATCACTGAAATTAGAGTAGGACATCCATGTGATGATCTCATAGCAGGTCATCCAATGTACTTACTACCTCTAGTAAGCATCCACATCTCAACCCTAAATATCTCATATTTACAGTTTCTGAGATCCACTGCTTGACCAAATCAAGGAGTTTGAGATGTGCTAGTCTTTCCGGATTACCAATGTCCAGTCTCAGTAATCCTATGACTAGGGATAATTTAGATACTGACATAATTGCACATGATAGGAATCTCAGTAGTATGATCACATCACAATTTCCTTCATGCTATGTCATATACCATGGACTTCATTAATTTACTTATTGATCAATATCAGTTCATAAATAATGAACAGCAACGTAATGAAATATGCCTTTCTTTATTTATTCATAAAGACTGTACATAAATTTGTACAAAATGCGCTAAAGGCGATTGCCTTCAGGGAACTACTCTAACAAATTATAGCTCAGATCCTTCATAACATTTCAAGCCCCATGTCTCTATTTTAATTAGCAACAAGAATCAACTCAATCCGAGCTCTAGTGATCGAGATATATCCAAAATATTGAACACTGTTCAGACACTACAACACCAGGACTGAACACTACACTAAACTTCCGACCTGCATTTGGAAGTCTTAGAGGCTACATTATAGCTGGGATCCTTCATAACATTTGTATCTACATGTCTCTATTTTAATTAGAAACAAGAATCAACTCAATCCGAGCTCTAGTGATCGAGATATATCCAAAATACTGAACACTGTTCAGCCACTACAACACTGGGACGGAACACTACACTGAACTTCCGACCTGCATTTGGAAGTCTTAGAGGCTAAATTATAGCTCGGCTCCTTGATAACATTTGTAGCCCCATGTCTCTATTTTAATTTGAAAAAAGAATCAGATCGATCGGAGCTGTACCGATCGAGATATCTCCAAAATACTGAACACTGTTAGGACCTTTTCCACAAGTCAGCTCACTTAGATCAGGTCGATCTTTTTCCATTTAATGCTAAAACCAATAAATCTAGTATGGAAAGATAGAAAAATGTTTAGAAATCCAACCCTTCAAAAATTGGATCAATCGGATGTCGGACGAAGAAGTTATAGTCAAAAGAAAGAAGAGAGGTCGGTCGGCTGTAAATCCACCCCGCGGGCCGATCGACCAACGCCCGAGCGGGCGCTCGCTACCGAGCGATCGGCCACGCGATCCCACCTATCAAACTTCAAACCTTCATAACTTTTGACTCCGAGCTCCAAATCAGATGTGGTTTGTTTCGTTGGAAAGATAAAAGAGAGATCAACTATTTTCAAGAAGGACTCAACGGCAAGCTCGGTCAAATAAAGGGGTCAAAAGTTTGCTACAATGTGACCGATCGATAAACTCCTCAACAGTACCAACACTTGTAAACATCATAACTTTTGATCCATAAATCCAAATTTGACAAACTCGGTGTCTATAGAAAGTTAAAAGAACCCTCTACAACTTTTATTAATGCCTTAAACATCAGATCGACCTCTAAATGGGTCAAAAACTCCACATAAAGTGACCGGTCGATCAGCTTCACACTAAACAGCATCAAAACTTCTAGCAATCATAACTTTCTACTCCCTTGTCCAATATTTTTGTGCTTTATATCAATGGAAAGATAAAAACAAGCTCTACAATGTTCATGAAGAACTCCAAAACAACTTCAACCTCTATCTAAGTCAATGTTTCAATCAAAATTTCTGCCCTGATAGCAATCACCTAAGCAATATCCAAATTTCACATTATCATATCTTTCAACCTCCACAACCAAGAATCACATATTATACATCATTTTAAAGCTATTCAAATTCTCTATAACTTTCATGTAGACCATTTACTCTAATTCAAACCACATCAGTACGGCGATCGACACAAAGCACAACATATACAATCCTACACTTAGAGCATTTTCCAAAACCAAAGCAAAATACACTTAACTTTCAAAGATCATAACTTTCAATCCCGACATCGAAAAATAACGGATTTTATGGCTACAAAAAGCTCTCAACATAATCTACAAATTTCATGAAGATCATTTCCTCAAAATCTGCCAAAATTAAAAGTCAACTCTTTACTCCAAAGGTCAAATTTCTTAATTCTCCAAAATATAACACTTTCACCAATCATTTCTTGCTTTTCAACTTCCATTTCAATCAACTAGTTCATTTTAGACTTTCATAACTCATACAACTCTACTTGAATTTCAAAGTCATCAAAACCAATCACTTCATTTCTCATCAATCTCCTTTAAACACAATAACATCTATAACACAATTCATGTCCGAAAATACTCATTTAATTCTATTTAATATTTCTAATTTCTACCGAAAGTTCAGTGTCCAACAATTCTCCCCCTCTTAAAAAGAATTTCGCCCTCGAAATTCCTACTAAGATATTATCAAGTAACACAATCTCTTAACTAATTTCTTTCGAAAAGAGCTTAATCAATCACTTTTCTTATCTAATATCCTCATAATACATATTCTCAATCTCTTCACAATTTCTTAATTCTTAAGTCACATAGAACCCATACCATATCAATACATATATCCCTATCATCAAGCTCATCTTTCAAGTATTCTACTATTGCATTTCCTATATATTCGAAGTCAAATAATCCAAACTCATTATGAATTTATAATCTTAAGTTCCATACACACAATCTTAAAATCAATCGTACTCTTGACACTTAAATCAAATACTCACTGTAATTCCTCGAATAATTCATGAACACTTATTGACAATAATATCACACTCTCACTAATTCAATCATATAACTCGTCACCTCAATCATACAATCATTTAGATTCGTCAAATAATTCATGAAAGACAAACACATCATGCTCACATTCCCACAAGATCAATCTTATCCTCACAAACTCTTATCCATTTCTTACTCTTACACATAAGCGCAAGTAAGATCATATTACTGGGCTCTGATACCACAAATGTTGGGACCGAAACCCAACTACTTAAACTTAACACTATCACTCTTGCTCTAATACCACAAATGTTGGGACCCGATCTGAAGACCGGCACCCCAACCTGAAAACGGAAGACGGAACGAATCAAAAAGAGGCAGAACGAATAAAACGATTGATCACAAAGCGAAACAAATCATTAACGAATCGAAAGCCAACTTGCAAGCAAAGCATACAACAAAGTCAAATCGAATTGGCTCGGAGACAAACCAAACAAATGATCCAGTCGAATTTAAACACAAATTCCGACATCCGCACAAATATCTTAGGAAAAACATCGCGTTGGAAACCTTAAGACTATCAGTCTAAACTAATCCAAATCTGAGTACTTTTTTTTCTTTCATTTCCATTCCATCTCTTACAAAGTGACATCAATATCCAATTGAAATCATTCGCACTCAAACTCAATTTATTTGCTTCTTCATATACAATCATATCTCATAGATTTAAACCCTCACTTTTCATTTCCATAAAATCGCGCACATTCCAATTTAAATACCATTAATTCTCAAACGATTAGCACTTTAAATATTTCAGACCAACCATCACAATCATATACCCAATTTCCATACACAAAATCCATAACTCGAATCATAATTCATTTTACTATTCCATATACAAATCCATAACTTAATCCAATACATATGTCCAGAATTCAGAATACATTCTCAAAATGAATACACAACAATTCTAAATTTCTTAGCGATTACTTAGCTAAACAAATTATACCATATGAACACATACAAATGGAAACCTTCACTTTTCTTTACCCGATCTTCTTCTCATCACCTGTGGATGGGAATGAAGGGGGGTGAGCTTATAGCTCGTGGGTAACAGTTTATAACAAATAAATAAGCAAAACCTTTTTAAAATGTTTTTCTTTTCTTTTCCTGCAGAAACTTTGTTTGAAACCCATAATGCACATTTTCAAAAGTTCTTTTCTCGCAGTGGTCAAAATCACAATTTTCAAAACATGAATGCATCAATCATAACACTTCACAATGCAAATGCACACATAACGGCTCGAGAGTTCCATAAACAAGACGGAAATCGAAGTTTGTCGTAAACACGACGAGTCCATTTTCAGATCTCGTGGGCCACAAACGGGCAGCCGGGAGAAGGCTAGGGGGGTCAACGTGCACGTGACTTAACGAAATAGGTTCTCTCTTGCCTAATCAAAATCACATAACCATGCTTAAATCAATTTATCGAATGCTCTTTTCTGAATACACGAAATGCCATGAAATCTTTCGAGGCATAACATAAATGTATTTTGCAATTCATCAAAAGTTCATGTATGGAATCAATAATGACTTTTCAAATCATTCACATAATGGTGCAATATTTACGATGCAATTGAAATCGGAAAATCTCTTTGTGTAAAGAAAGCATTAGTGGCTTATAAATTTTATTATAAACAGGTACCCACCTCGAATCGATGCTAGAAACTTATTCATCGCTCCAATTTGACCCTTGCTTCTTTCTTTCTTCCAATAGAAATTTCCCCAAACCATAATCATCCAAATTTAACATCATAATTAGCATAATCCTCAAAATTAATTATAGGAAACCCGTACTCATCATTTTCCCAAGCTATCTAAAGCAACAATTTCTAAAATCCCCAAATTCCAAAATTGGCCTAAATCAATTCACCCAAATTCAATATCATAAATCACAACATCTTCAAAAATTGATATCATATTTCACCAATCCATAATATTTCCCATGATACTAAACCAATAATTTCCAAAAACCCCAATTACAAAATTAGGCATAAACCCTAATTTCCAATTATCCAAAATTGATCCCATTAAAACATGCAATCTCTATAATTGACTTTAGAATTCACAAACCCATACCAATTCTAAGGTATCTAATCCAAAAACTCTCTAAAAGATCAAAGATCAAAAATCGACACTTACCTTCATCTTCTCAAATTTCGTATTTTCTTAGTTCATGAAGGAGCTCTCTTAATTCTCCACCTTTTCTCTCTTGAAACAATGTTTAAAATCTCTCTTCAAGTGGTAGAGAAATCGAGCCCTAGCTTTCTCCCCTTTTCTTTCTCCTTCTCCACCACCGAATGCTTCTCTCTTCTCCATTCTCTTCTTATTTCTTTCCTTCTTTTCTCTTAAGTGTCGTGGATTGCCTCTTAAAATGACAGCCCACTTGCTTTTATAATGTCATGTCATTAAATGACTTAAAATTGACCCATTTGCCCTTACTCATAAGCCTAAAACTTAACTCATTAAGTAAACTTCCAAAATTGCCCCTTCCTTTTTGCCTTAAAACTTTAGGAAATGTCCTCTATGTCTTACTTAATCCATCGCTTCAAGAATCAGATCGTTTGGAGCTCTATAACTTAAGATATCTCCAAAATACTGAAGTTTGTTCTTCAGACCCGAGGCTGAACACTACACCAAACTTCCGACCTGAATTTGAAAGTCTTAGAAGCTAAATTATAGCTCAGATCCTTCATAACATTTGAAGCCCCATGTATCTATTTTAATTAGCAATAAGAATCAACTCAATCCGAGCTCTAGTGATCGAGATATATCAAAAATACTGAATACTGTTCAGCCACTACAACAACTGGACTCAACACTACACTGAACTTCTGGCCTGCATTTGGAAGTCTTAGAGGCTACATTATAGCTCGGATCCTTCATAACGATTGTAGCCCCATGTCTCTATTTTAATTTGCAACAAGAATCAACTCAATCTGAGCTCTAGTGATAGAGATATATCCAAAATACTGAACACTGTTCAGCCACTACAACACTAGGACTGAACACTACACTGAAATTCCGACCAGCATTTGGAAGTCTTAGAGGCTAAATTATAGCTGAGCTCCTTCATAACATTTGTAGCACCATGTCTCTATTTTAATTTTAAAAAAGAATCAGATCTATCGAAGCTCTATCGATCGAGATATCTCCAAAATATTGAACACTATTAAGGACCTTTTCCACAGGTCAGCTCACTTAGATCAGGTCGATCTTTTTCCATTTAATGATAAAACCAATAAATCTAGTATGAAAAGATAGAAAAATGTCTTAGGAATCCAATGCTTCAAAAATCAGATCAATCGGATGTCGGACGAAGAAGTTATGGTCAAAAGAAGGAAGAGAGGTCGGTCGGCTGGAAATCCACCCCGCGGGCCGATCGACCAACGCCCGAGCGGGCGCTCGCTGCCGAGCGATCGGCCGCGCGATCCAACCTATCAGAATTCAAACCTTCATAATTTTTGACTCCGAGCTCCAAATTAGACGTGGTTTGTTTTGTTCGAAAGATAAAAGAGAGATCTACCATTTTCAAGAAGTACTCAAAGGCAAGCTCGATAATTAAAGGGGTTAAAAGTTTGCTACAATGTGACCGATCGATAAACTCTTCAATAGTACTAACACTTGTAAACATCATAACTTTTGATCCAAAACTCCAAATTTGACAAACTCAGTGTCTATAGAAAGGTAAACAAACCCTCTACAACTTTCATTAATTCCTTAAACATCATATCGACCTCTAAATGGGTCAAAAACTCCACATAAAGTGACTGGTCGATAAGTTTCACACTAAACAGCATCAAAACTTCTAACAGTCATAACTTTTTACTCCCTTGTCCAATATTTTCGTGCTTTATATCAATGGAAAGATAAAAACAAGCTCTACAATGTTTATGAAGAACTACAAAACAAATTCAACCTTTATCTAAGTCAATGTTTCAATCAAAGTTTCTGCCCTGATAGCAATCACCTAAGCAATATCCAAATTTCACATTATCATATCTTTCAACCTCCACAACCAAGAATCTCATATTATACATCATTTTAAAGCTATTCAAATTCTCTATAACTTTCATGTAGACCATTTACTCCAATTCAAACCACATCAGTACGGCGATTGGCACAAAGCACAACATATACAATCCTACACTTAGAGCATTTTCCAAAACTAAAACAAAATACACTTAACTTTCAAAGATCATAACTTTCAATCTCGATATCAAAAAATAGCGGATTTTATGGCTACAAAAAGCTCTCAATATAATCTACAAATTTCATGAAGATCATTTCCTCAAAATCTGCCTAAATCAAAAGTCAACTCTTTACTCCAAAGGTCAAATTTCTTAATTCTCCAAAATATAACACTTTCACCAATCATTTCTTGCTTTTCAACTTCCATTTCAATCAACTAGTTCATTTTTGACTTTCATAACTCATACAACTCTAGTCGAATTTCAAAGTCATCAAAATTAATCACTTCATTTCTCATCAATCTCCTTTAAGCACAATAACATCTATAACACAATTCATGTCCGAAAACACTCATTTAATTCCATTTAATATTTCTAATTTCTACCAAAAGTTTGGGATCCAACAGAGAGGAGGGGTATTTTTGAAAGGACAGGATCAAAATGTGGTCCTGTTTAAGAACAAGAAGAAAAAAATGAAAATTAGGAGAGAAGAAGAGAAATAACAAATCAAAGAGAGAAAGAAGAGAGATTTCGGTGGTTGAGAGAAAAGAAGAGAGTTAAGCTAGGTTTTCTTCATTTCTTAGATTTTTTGAGAGAGATTTTGAAGTGGTTTAAGAAGAGAAAAAGGTAGAGGAAGAGAGAGCTTGCGTTTGAGCCGAAGATCTCTTCATTTCGTGAAAAACCAAAGTAAGATCACAAAAATCTTTTTGGATTTTTGGAAGGATTTTAGTTCATAGAGTTTAGAAAATCCATGGGTTTAAGTATTCTAGCACCAATTTTAGTGATTGTGTTTTGTGGGATTTTAAATTGAAAAATCCTTTTGAGTGGGATTTTTGTTATTGTATAAAGGGGATCAAAGAGATAAGAGGAACAAGAAAATAGGCATTTTGAGCAAGTCTTTAATTAAGGAAATTAAGGTGGGTTACATGTTTCTAATAGAGTTATAAGCCATTAGCATTTTTATAAATCAAGAAAGTAAAATGATTTCAATTACTTCATAAATGTTGCTTTTAATGTTTTAAGTGAGTTGAGAAATTGTTACACGTTGGTGCATGAATTTTGATTATAAAATGGAAAATGGTTTTGAAATATTCGTGTTACGCCTTGAAACATGTCATGGCATTTTGTATGAATGAAAAGATGTGAAAGCATGAAAGTATGAGCACAAGAGCAAATGATTTGATCATGAATATGCGTTTTTGTTTGGGTGAGAGAGGAACCATTTCGTTCATCACGTGCATGTAGACAAGAGTTTTCTCCCGGCTGCCCACTTATGGCATATGAAATCCGAAAATGGACTCATTTTGTTCATGGTGAAAACTTCAGTTTCTCCATTTCGTACCCATGGGACCCATCGAGCCATTTGTTTGTGCATTGCATCATTGAATTGTCAAGTTTGTTGCATAACTTGAGTGATCTACAATGATGGTGAAATGTACTTTGCTATGTTGAGGTAAGGACATTTTTTACTATAAGTTTTGAGCAAAAAGATTGTGAAATTGACTGAGAATTTGAGAGTAAAGTGTTTTATAAATTCACCATGACTTTTATAAGACAAATGAACATTTCAATGATTTTACTTATTCTTTGTTATAAACTTATTACCCACGAGTTTTCAAGCTCACCCCCTTTTATCCCATCTTCAGGTGATAGTTAAGAGACCAAGTGATCAAGAGCCTAAGGGCATTTCTCCAAATTTGTTTATTTTGTAGTTTGAGTTGAATTTGGAAAAGCAAGAAGTTTGTTTGTTCAAGGACCTTTTGTTGGCCCCCGAATTTTTCTTGTTAAATTGAGCTTGATCTAAATGAATTATGAGGTTTGATGGATAAAATTTTGGATCTACTTGTTATGTAAATGTTAGTAGAATTTATTATATGGTTTGGTTGTATTAAAAGTGGTAAAAATGCATAAGGGAAAATTGGGCATGACACTTAGGGTTATAAGACTTAAGGCTTTAAGGAAAGGGCAAAAGGGACATTTCACAATTATTAAGGGTATAAAAAGAAGGATAATTGGTTGTTTTGTTTGGAAAAAGGAAGGAGAGAACCGTTGAAGAAGAAGAGAAGAAGAGGGAAATTAGGGTTTTGGAAATCTTGAAGAATTTGACGAATCTTGGAGCTAAACAAGGAATCAAGGAAGGTAAGAGGATTAAGAGGAGAGGCATCTTTTAAGCATGTATCCAAGCAAGGAATTCAGGTGGGTTTCATGTTTATAATTTAGAAATGAGCTAATAAAGTTTTCTCCCAAATCTAGAATGATTTCAACTGCTGCATAAATATTGTCTTTGTTTCTTTTGAATGATTTGCAAAAAAAATGTTCCATGTTTCGATATATGAACTTTTATGATGAATTTCAAAATAGAGATTGAAATGCATTGAAACATTTTATGTTATGCCTTGGAAAATTCATGGCATTTTGTATATTCGGAAAAAAAAAGAGCATGAAAGCATTTGAAAATGATTTGAGCATGATTATGTGCTTCTAATTAGGCGAGAGTGGAACCATTCTGTTCGTCACGTGCACGTCGACAAGAGCCTTCTCCTGGCTGCCTGCTTGTAACATCCTGGTACCAGCGGGAAGGGTAAAATAGGAAATATGGGTGTTTAGTGAGAGCTTAGTAATGCAATTGCATGTTTATGCATTTTGTGACATACTTGTATTGTGAAAACTGAATTTATTGCACATGAAATTTTTGTACATGCATTCATTGACATTCTCGGTATATTTGGTTCTACTTATAAATGGGTTGAGAATTACGGGTTATTGATTTTGAAAATTTATTTGGAGAGTGACATTATTGATTTTATAATTTTGGATAATTTTAGGAATTTTTTTGAAATTTTTTGGGGGTAAATCCCGGACTAGGAAAAATGTCGAGGGGCAGACTAACTGATAATTGGTATTAGAATTTAGTGCCTATGGAATTGAATTTTGGCTATATGGTTATAGTAATAATTGACAAGTGTTATTTATGGGAAATTGGGCTTGAAATAGATTAATTTAAGAAGAAATTAAGGGACAAGTCTTGGCTTGACATATGGCATGTTTAAAGCCATGTATTAGGTTAAAAGAACCATTCAATTGAAGCCTCTTTTGGCTCTTCCATGACATTCACTCTTTAGAGCCCTTTGGAGTTAAATTTTGGGTCATTTTTCTTCTCTTCTTCGTGAGCTCCTTCTCCTTCTCTTCATGTGATGTGATTTCTTTCAACTTAAGCTTAGCTTTCATCTATTCCTTGTTCCTTGTCACCTTGCTCTTGCTTACTTTTCATAAACCTACCTCTCTACTCCTTTGGATGATGGTGATCAATGGTGAAGGCTGGAGCTAGGGTTTGGTGTGTTACTTGGAGTACTTGAAGATTTGTAGCTAAAACAAGTTTTGTGTTATATGTAGTGTATATGGTAGAATTGAAACTCATGAATTGATGATTGACTTATGCTTGTGAAAGACTTATGTATGTGTGTTAATTAATGCTCATAGATGTTCATGGTTGTGTTTTCGAAGTATGTATGATGAGTTTACCTACATGTAAATGTATGGAGAAGTTTAGGACTTGATGTTTTTCAAAACAGTTGATGGTTGAATGTAGAAAGTGGTTATAATGGATATACATTTGTGTATGCCCTGTTTTGGAATTATGATAAATTGTAGCTTTTGCTTTGTTTGTGAGTGATTTCTTGAATTGAATTAGGTAGGGATTGATGAGGAATTGTCATGGAAAAGATGATCTAGGCATGAGATGGAATCGATGAGTTGAATGTTGCTTAAATGATGGAAGAAGAAAAATCTAGAAAATTTCAATAGCTTGATCTTGAGTGTGCTTCACTTGATTAGCCATAATTGTTTCTATAGTTGTCCAAATGAGTTGAGGCTTAGTTTAAATGAAACTAGAGGAAATTTACTACAATTCTTATGAAGATGTTGATTGCGAATTTGGTCTTGAAGAGTCCCAAAAAAAGTGTATGAAATTAGGTAATTGAGTGTTGAACTTGTTGTGAATAAAGGCATATGATTGTGTTTCATTTTGGATGTGTATAAGCCATTAGGGAATATGAATTGAGTATGAACGATTTTGAACTATATTTGAGGTGTTTATGTGTGTAGTCACTAACTTGAACATGATGAATTGTAAGTAGGAAGTATTTGGTATTGAGGAATAAAATGTGAGATGGGAAAGGATGAAATATCATTGATGTTTAAGTTGTTTTATGCTAGAATTGGTGAATTTGGAAGTGTTTAAGAGTGTATGAAAGGTTAGAATGGGTTTAGGACCTTTTGGAGGAGTTTTAGAAGTGAAAAAATTAGTTAATCCGTAGCTTACACAGTCTGCCCGTGTACCATTACACGGCCCGTGTAAATCCAGGCTCAGGAGACACATTTCACCTGTAGGTTACACGGTCTGACCGTGTGGCTTTACACGGTCCGTGTGACCCCCTTAACGACAGAATTAGAATTTTTGTTCTCAATAAACGTTGTAGCCCTAGATGTCTTATTTCCAACCGTCTAAGAATTAAGTTATTAAGACATCTAGAACGAAAGTTATGGTATTTTCTCCAAAGTATGTTCGATTGGAGAACAGTTATGAACATGGTTGCTTCTGTTGAGTATAACTCCTTCTCTAGACCTCCAAATGCCTTGATTCTTGTGGAAATGGATTCCTAACACAATTTTCTATTTATCCACCAAAATTTGTATTAATTGGAGTTAAATTGAAAGAGATTGATTAAATGTAAGTTTGTGAGTGTATTGGAACATTGTCAACGAGAGTAGTTTTACTGAACAGAGTTCAATGTTTTGCTTATATCTAGAGCTATAGGATTCCAAATGTGATGATTCTTTCTTTGTAGTAAATTTAAAATATAGGGCTACAAATCATATTAAGAAGTTCAATTTTTATTCAATCTCTAAGATGTTCAAATGCTAGATGGAATCAGGTTTAGGACACTTTAAGCAGTCTATCAATGTTTGAGGTATATCTCCCAATCTACTGACCAGAATTGAGTGATTTTGATGCCAATGGAATCTTAAGACTTAGAGTAACACATTTATAGAAGGGAGTATGATCAAAAGATATCTTATTCACTCTCTAATTTAGTTTGATTCAATATAGACCCGAAAGTGTGATTTAACAAAAGATGAGTTTTGCTTTGAGAATTACCTTGCAATGAAAGTGATAGAATGGTACCCGGGATTGTCATGCATGTATTGTACATTTTCTTTTCATTCTTGTTCATTATTAAAGATCAATACTTGTACAAATTGTGATTATATGTATGCTATTTGTTATAGAGGAGCAATTAGAACGTCAACCCACAGACGTTGCCGGACCTTCCAGGCACTAACTTTGGGAGCAATTGGTGAGTAACCTAGATAGGTTTCTCAATTATTATATGTCTACTGTGGTGGATAATGGTGGGTTTTGTGTTTGTGTATGTTGTGGATTCCGAAAAAAAGGTCCGATGTATTGGAGATATGACATAGAAGTGTGATCTGGTTGTAAGTCTGTGCATTTACTTGTTTTAATGTGACATGTTTACTGATTGCGATACGTGTACTGTTTAATTAGGACACATGCATTTCATACATGAATGCATGCACAGATAAAGACAGTTGTGACCGGAGCAGCCACCGAGAGCTAAAAGCTCACCGTATCGGGCCTCGAGCCCACACTGATTCAGAGCCACAGGCACACCGCTTAATGTGCCCTGATTGAGACAGTACAGGCGCTCGGTCACAACATCGAACTAAAATGGGAACATGTCATATGCAATGCATATATAATTGATTGGATATTGTGAATGGGTGACAGGCCAAAATGCCTTATTCATTTGTGATTTACTTAAATATCCTCATGTGGTACTTCTGAATGTGTTAGTGTGCAATGTTATGCACTTTGCTTGAGTGCTGCATGAATTGGGTAAACCATCGATGATGGTTTCTCGTTGAGTTCGCAAAACTCATCAAAATTGCAATGTTGTCTTTTCAGGACCGATAGGCGACTTTAGCATCTGAGTGGCTGTAACATCCCGTTACCGAAGTAACGGGTATATCTGAAAATTGGATTGGGTCAGGTTAAAGTACAGGCAAATGTAAATTTTACATGATACATGCATCATAATTTCTATAGTCATCGGTAAATGATTATTGATGGCATAAGTATATTAATATACGTACATGTATGACATTTCCCGATTGAATTGTGGAAAAATTGGAAATTGTGTGATAAGTGTATAAATGAGTTTCGAATAGGGAATTGGAATGAGAAAATTGAATTTAGAGGATTGAATTATGAGATTGGAGTGTAGGAATATGTAATTCAAAATTTTGTGAATTTATGGAAATTTTTCTGGAATTTTTAAAGAATCGAGACCGGACCGAAAAAATGGTATAGTGATTGATTAATTGAATTTCGGGTCCGAGATTTATTGACAATTGATATGAGACAAATTGAGTTGTGATTTTAAGAGTTATTATAAATTGTTATTGCGAATCGGGAGAAATTAGAATCAGAAATTGGATTGAGGTGGTTCAAAATTGGGACTTGTAGCAAACAAGCCCTAAGTCATTTTATATATATATGTCTAAAGCATCAACGAAATCGTTTTTTCTTTCAAAATGATTGAGTTTTGCCTTGGGTGGAGAGTAGCTTGGATTTGGAGATTCTTGGAGGATTTTCAAAGGGTTGAAAGCTAGAATCAAGTAAGCTTCTTCTTCTTTATGATTTGAATCGTTTAATTTGATCATTGAGTGAGTAACGAAATCGTTATGAGGATTTGAAAGTTTCAGAAGTTAGGTTTTGAGAAAAATGTTGATTTTGATTTGGGTTTTTAATGAATAATGGTTATTTGATGGATTTAAGGTTAGAAATGAGTTGAGTGTAGTATATGTAGTTAATTGGGAGTGATCTGGAGTGTTTTGGACGGATTTAAACCAGAAGATCTGAGAAATTTCTGGGTTTCGGACGATTTTCTGGGTTCGCACGTCGCGACGTGTGATGAACACGCCGCGGCGAGCCAACCCAGCGTGCACGTCGCGACGATAAGGAAATAATTTAATTAGTGCGTCGCGACGAGCGGAGGATTTTACGCCGCGGCGAGAGGTGTGGATTCGTCGCGGCGAGGACATGTGAACCCGAAGAGAAATGGTTTATTTTTATAGGAAATTTTGAGGATTAATTTTCTTATGAGTTTGGTTATTGGATCAATTGATTTTTGAGACTAAGAATTGCATATGGGAGAATGAAATTAAGTGATTTTAAGGTGATTGTTACAAGTAATGAGTTTGAGGTTTAATTTCAATTGAATTGGTTCCTTGATGATTAATTGGATTTTAGAGACCGATTAATTGGAATTTAGAGGTAAGATTTTGTGAATTGATAAGATGAGAATTTGGAATTTAATCGATGATTATCTAATCTAGTGGCGATGAGAAGTGAATGTGATTTCAATTGAAATGTGACTTTAGAGTATGAAAATTTGTAAATTGAATTATGATATTTGGAATTATTATGAATTAGAGTGAAAGAGGATTGAGTTGGGAATATTTAGGGAATGTCATAACATGTACAATACTCAATGTATTTGCTACATTTGCATTTTTTAATATTGGAAATTTTGCAATGAGTGATATTCGATTATTCTGATTGTTTTAGAGGCACCGATGGAGCAATTCCACGGGCAGTGCTAAGACTTCCAGGCTGTAGCTCGAAAGTGCAGGTGAGTAACCTAGTTGGTTTCTCAACCTTATGTGTTTATTAATTATATGCATTGAGTGCCATGAGGAAGCAAGGATGGATATATGTGATTGATTGATTTGATTGATTTCAGACCATGGGTGTTCGAAATATTGGATTATGATATTGAAGTGCAAATGAGAATAAGTGCGTGAGAATGCATTAGTAAATTGGATTGTAAATGTGTTAGTGAAATGAAAGGTAAATGCATGGGAATGAAATACCGGACTAAAAGTCCGAGGACATTGGAAAATGATCGGAAATAGTAATTAATTGGAATTGGAAATAGAAATGCGATAATTGGAAATTGGAAAATGAAATGTGCATTCATGCATAGTAAATGATCAGATAATGGCAATTGTGAACGGTGTAGCCACCGATTTTAGAGCTTTAAACTCAACGCATAGAGCCTCGTGCCCAACGTATTCCGAACCTCGGCTCGATGATCAGGGCTATGCCCAATGTTTTGGGGCTTCAAGCCCATTGTTTCAGAGCCAATGGCTCAATGTATATGAGCTCAGGCTCACGGTCACAACAACGAAATGAAAATGGAAAAGTGTCACATGCGCATTACATACGTATATGACTGACTGAAAAAAAAATGTAAATTGACTGCATATGACTGGAAAAATTTGAGTAAGGAAATTGCATGTGATATACTATAAATGCTACTGTGTGCTATGTGTATATGATTTGTGAATGCATGAGTTGGGTGAACCATCGATGATGGTTTCTCACTGAGTTCGCAAACTCACCCAACATTGCAATTGTTTTTCAGGAACTGATGAGTACCCCGTTAGATCAACGGGAGTATAATCGTTGCTAGAAAGGCAGAGTATCGGGTCGGGATTAGTGTCGTCACATCTGCATTAGTATAATGTTTTGTTCAATGGGCCCTAGCTTCATAAATGAAAAAAAAGTGTATTGTGTTTGTGATTACCGAAATGTGTTCAGTAATCGCATTGGAACCCAATTGGGTCATGCCTTTCTATTTATGTACTGATTAAGCACCATTGAGTGCTAATTAGTGACTGAGAGTGTTTGGTAATTGAAAATGTTTTTATGATAAGTCGGGCCCAAAGTGTTTATTGATTTCCGCGCGTTTAACTGTTTTGAAAAAGAAAAGTGCAATAATGAGTTTTAAAAAGGTAATGTCTGCTTTAGCATGCCGCCCTCGCGGATCACGGACTCGGATGTCACTGTAGATGTCGGGTTCGGGTCTCGCGGGAGTTGGGGTGCTACAGTGGCTCCACTATCGTGTAGAGTTTGTTTAAAGTGAAGTCATGGCGCAATGGTCGGTCAGCTGGGCTTTTTGGATGGCATAGTTAGATTTTTCATAATTTTTTCATCCTTGTAGTGCTTTTGGTAATAGATTTTGTGGATGGACATTGTATTAAAGATTGAAAGACGCTATAACCTTTTGTCTTAAGAAATGAAATGAGGAAAACAGTTGGTTTCAAAATATTGTGAATTTTCTATTGATGCGTTAGAAGCAAATTTTAATGCGATGCCATGTGACGTGAATAAAATGATAGAACGTAGCTCGCCTTTGTAGCACCCTCTTACCGTAGAGTATACACCGAGATGCCCGTAGGTCATTCCGATACATGTCCTACGATAAGGGTGCACTACAAACGATCACAACTATACTTCACATGGCATCATAAAATAAAGCATCAATATAAAATTCACTAATTTTTAAAACCATAATACAATTCTCATTCCATTTCAATACAAGCAGTCACTTACAAAACTTTCAGAGTTTCACTGTCTGAACATTACTACAAAAGACACCTATTACAAAAGCCTAACTAGGTCATTCCCAAAAATCCCAGCTGACCGACCTGTATGCCATGATTTCTCTTGCCAACACGATCTACACAGCAGGAAAAGTCTCTCTGGAGCTAGGAGTCTATTCTCTCGGTCCTGAAAAATATATTGCAATTTTGGATGAGTTTTCGAACTCAGTAAGGAACCATCATCGATGGTTCACCCAATTCATGCATAGCCAAGTATAATACAGATTGTTGCACAATAGCATAATCAGAAATATCACAAATTAATATCACACAAGTTCAAGGCATTTAACCTTTCACCCAGTTCCAAATAACCAATTAAATGCAAATGAAATGCGTATGTGACACTTTTCCATTTTATTACGGTGTTGTGACCGAGCGCCTGAACTGTCCCAATTCGGGCTCATTAAACGGTGAGCCAGTGACTCTGAATTAGAGTGGGCTCAAGGCCCCAATACGGTGAGCTTTTAGCTCTCGGTGGCTGCTCCGATCACAACTGTCATTATCTGTTTTATGCATTCATGTATGAAATGCATATGTCCCATTTCACAGTAAATGCATCACAATTTGATGGTACTATGTAACAATCGAATCACAAATCATAATTTGTCACATTACAGACAAGTAGGTCACAGATTCGCAAACAGGTAACACTTCTATGTCATAAACTCCCATTACATCGAACACCTCCGGTCCGGAATCAGGGCATAAACAAATGCAACAGTCCCACCATTATTCTCCACAATGTCATAAGTACATAATTATAAACAATTTAAAGATTGAGGAACCATCTAGGTTACTCACAGATTACTCCCGAAACTAATGCCTGGAAGATCCGGCAATGTCCGTGGGATGACGTTCCAACTGTGCCTCTATAACATTCAAAATATTTACACATTACCAATTGCACAATTAGAGATACCAATTAATGCACATGTAGCAATTAAAATGAGTACAATGCATGTTCGTGATATTCCCGACACTAATTCACAATTTCCTGTCACAAAAATTTTGTCTAAAAATTAGAAAGCCATAGACACAAGAATCACTCAATTCGGACCTTTATAGGTCCAATTATAAATAAAACACTGTTTAGGAAAATCACTACTCGTACCCCTCACTTCGACCTAACCGATCCCCGTCAATTTCCACTCTTTCTTCCCATTCATATATCATCTCTTCTTTCACAGTCCATAACTTTTAACACACACATCGAAAATTTACGAATTTAGTCTCGTTGGAAAGATCTTGCAAAATTCTACAAGTTTCATGAAGAGTGAAAATTCCAATTTCACCCCTAAGGGTGTCAAAAATCCAATCAAAGCTACTGCCTAGTCAATGCCTCTCAAAATAGTGCACAATTTTGTAAATTCAATAACTTCCCATTTCCTTAGTCAAAAATGACACAATAAATTTGCAAAAAAAGATCACAATGTTTTCCACAAGTTTTATGAACAACCTAAAATCAAATTCATTTGCTAACTAGGCCAAACGATTCACCAAAGCAGCTGCCCACTGAAATTTCCCAATCTGAACAGTACATTTCAAAGCAGCATATCTCCTAGCACAAATGTCAAAACACTCACTACCTTATATCACTGGAAAGATAAGATCTCATATTTAAATTTTCATGAAGAACTCAGAATCCAATTCCATCCTTAACAATTTCAAACTTGTCATGCAAGTTTCACGATCGTATGCGATTAATAACCTAATGCAGGTTCAGTGTTTGAAAACTCATAACTCCCAGATCTGATCTCCAAAAATCATATGTTATATATCATTTTCAAGATAATTCTTTCCTGTACAACTCTTCAGACGATCACGCAAGCCAATTCAATTCACAGAAATCGTAAAAATTGCTTCTAATCAGAATGTGCACCAAATCCACATTTAGTCTAGGTTTCCTCAAAATGCTCAAAATCAGTCAATATTCCACAGTGCATATCTCCCAATATACAGATCGAAAAAAAACAAAATCAGTGGGAATGGAAAGCTAACTTAATAGGCCTCAACTTTCATGAAGACCATTTTCCCTAATTCCTTCTAAATTAATTGATAAAAATCATCAAAATTAGTAGGTCATAGTTTCAGTTATTGTTCACAGAAACTACAACAGTAACGTTCCAATCCAAAATTCAACCTCTTAAGGCTAAAATTAGACAATACCTATTTCACACAAAACTGTAGCCAACAAACCAAAGTTTATTTTGGAACAAACCTCACCTCATTTTCATAACCACATAATTAGTTATGATCAAAACATTGCAATAGGTTCAAAAATCAATTTTCCAGCTTTGTTACTAAACTTAAATCCTATCACTTCCAATGCCAATAACACATCAATAAGCATCAACTTGAGCCATAAAATCAGCCCTAAGTTCATCTAAACTTTCAATTGAACATAGAACCCTAAAATTCCAGCACACATACTCATAGCATTAAACCCTAGGCTTCATGAAATTAATGCACATTAAAGTCACTATAAATGCTTCTAACAACCATATGAAAGAACATAAACATAGTTTCTCACCTAAACAACCTCCAAGCTTCAAGCTTTAAGTTCTAAAACTACCCCAACTCACTCCCTCTCAACACCACCTACGACCCTCACCACCACAAGAATTAGGTTTGTGGACTTTTGTACACTTAAGAAAAGAAAGTAAGTAGGTTAAGAGAGCTTTTATGTGTAGGCAAAGGTTCAAAGCAAGTAAGAAGACAACACTTCTACTATGGAGGAGGAAACAAGCCAACAAAGGAAGGAGGAAGGAGGGTCTCGGCAGAAGGAGGGAAAAAGCAATGAAACAAATGAAATTTTTAAAGTTGGATGCTTGGAAGTCGTGGAAGACCAACTCATGCACTAAAACAACACTCTTTTAAACTTTACAAAGAAAGTTATGTTGAAGCTTTTCCCATAATAGATGAATGGATAATCCTCAATGAAAAAGCACCAAAGCTTTTCAAGGAGTAAGTGTCGTATGAGAAATGAGGGAGTAAGACAACACCATTTAATGCATTAAGACACTTGGCATTTTACTGAGAAAAAGACAAAATCATTCAAGACAAAGATCATTTATTAAGAAACCCTTAATCCAATCCAATGGCTCTAATTAATCCCAAAATCATTTATCTGGGCAGAAATTTTCGGTACCGGAAACCCATCAGTCAGCCAGTTGGAAATTTTTCGGTCCGGGCAAGTACCCCGAAAAATTCCAGAAAAATTCCTGAAATTCCCTAAAAATGCAAATCACACATAAATCACCCCAATTTAATTTTTCAAACACACTTATCACATATTTCACAAAAATATTCCATTTAGACACATATGTCGGGAACTGTCAGAAATGCATGTACAATCATGTGCATATTCAAAAATTACCATTTATATTTTTATAGAGGCTATATGATGCATGTTCATGCCGAGATATATTGTCACTCGCCTAACCCGTCCTCAAATGACCAAATTACCCTTCCCATCGGTAATGAGATGTTACAATTCTCCCCTCCGAATAAAAATTTTGTCCTCGAAATTCTTACCTGCTTGGTCGAACAGGTGAGGATACTGCCTCCTCATATGCTCCTCGGTCTCCCAAGTTGCTTCCTTAGTTGAGTGGTTTCTCCATAGGACTTTCACCGATGGAATAACCCTTCTTCCTCAACTGTTTAACCCGTGATCCCACAATCTGGACCGGCTCCTCAACATAACTCAAATTGCTAGCTACCTCAATCTCCTGAGCCGGTATCACATGTGTTGGGTCTGATTGATACCTTCGGAGCATACTAATATGGAAGACATTATGCAACTGAGACATCTCACTCGGTAAAGCCAGCTTATAGGCCAAAGGCCCTATACGCTCAATGATCTCATATGGACCAATGTATCTAGGGCTTAACTTGCCCTTTTTCCCAAATCTCAGCACCCCTCTCCACGGTGACACTCGAAGGAAGACCCTGTCTCCCACATTATATTCCATCTCCCTCCGATGCTGATCCATATAACTTTTCTGTCTATCCTGAGCCGCTTTTATTCGACTCCGGATCAATTTTACCTTATCCACTGTATCCTGAATCAGCTCTGGACCCTCAATCATTCTCTCACCCTCTTCATCCCAATACAAAGGCGATCGACACTGTCTTCCATATAAAGCCTCATATGGTGCAATCCCGATGCTACTGTGATAATGATTGTTATAGGCAAACTCAATCAAGGCCAAATACTGATCCCATGCTCCTCTAAACTCCAATACACATGCCCGAAGCATATCCTCAACAGTCTTAATTTTCCTCTCACTCTGCCCATCTGTTTGAGGAAGAAATGCTATGTTGAAATTCAACCTAGTACCCATAGCAGACTGCATACTCTTCCAAAATCTCGAAGTAAATCTGGGATCCCGATCTGACACAATAGATAATGGAACCCCATGCAGTCTCACTATGTAACATCCCGTCACCGATAGGATGTGTACAGTTCCTCTTATACGTATTTTGTATACGTATTCTGCATCTGTATTTATAGCCTCTGCACATTTGATAAATGTTCAGCATTTCATTAGCATCTGTATGTACATGCATGTATGACAGAATTCCGACTTGTTTGTGTAATTGGAGACTTTGTGATTAAGGTTTAGTGTGCTTTGATTTGTGAAATTGGAGGAATTGTGAATTAAGGTAAATTGTGTTATTAGTGAATTTGATATTTGATTTATGAAATTGGAGAGTTAAATTGAATTTAGGAATTGAGAATTGAAAATTGGAGTATATGATAATGAGTTTTCTAATTTTGTGGAATTATAGGAATTTTTCTGGAATTTTCGGAATATTAGGCCCGGACTGGAAAAATGAGATAGATGACTGATTAATTGAATATTCGGTTCCAAAACTAATTATCCAATGGTATGGATAGATTAGAAATTTGAATTGAGGAATTAAGATTTAGCTATTGAAATTCGGGAGAAATTAAAGTTAGAAATTGAATTGAGGTGGTTCGAATTGGACTTGTGGCAATCGAAATTGCCAAACAAGCCTTAAGGTTTTTGTATATATATATATAGCCTTACCTTTGAAATTCCTCTCCCACGAAGCTTTCTTCTTCTTCGTGATTTTCATCCCTTGGATCGCTTGTGGATTTCTTGGTGATTTGGAAGAGTTTAAAGCTTAATCAAGTAAGTTATTGCTTATTTATGTGTTTAATCTTCTGATTTAAGCAGAAATTTACTGATTAATGGTTTGAGAATTAGAGTGTTTCGGACGATATGGGTTTTAGGGTTGAAATTTGGGGATATTGATTGTTTGATGGAATAGAAGTTAGAGATTAGTTGTATTTTATGTATGGAATTATTTAGGAGTGATTTATAAGGAGAAAACTTGGATTTTGTGTTTTTATCTATCGAGAATCTGGAGATTTCTGGGTTTTTCTGGCGAATCTGCGATCGCACGCCGCGGCGCGCGACGAACACGCCGCGGCGAGCGAGGAGCCACAGGCGCGCCGCGACGAGCGCTGAGGCGTGCATGACGACGACGATTTGGAAATTGGCTCACCAGGGTGAGGCATCTTTGTTAGACCTCACACGAGTCCAACTCCGGATCATGTAACATGAAACTTAGCCATTTTACCTTGTAGGGTTTATGCCATTAACCCTAATTAGCCGTCGTTTTTTTTTTTTTTTTGGACTATTTACATTTTGAAAACCCTTAATAGACATGAATCATACCTTGTTCATATTCTATCATCTCGAATTTCACTTGCGACATCTTCAATGTCGGGCCCATTCCAAACATGTCTCATCCTCGAACTCAACTTGCTTACTTGTGGTCCAACTGGGAAGACTTTGAGAACTCAATTTCAATTGACTTCTTCCTAGTATCATAATACTAATCCCTTGTTAAATTTGACATAAGAAATACCTTCATTGGAGTTTTACAACTCAAGATACGCTTAAAATCCAAAGTTTATTCATAACCGGATCATATTCTCTTGACCGACCACTCAATTGAATTAAAGAAAAGTTCCTCAATTTAACTCCAAATGGCACAAATTTTATGGGTAGATACCTACATGTCTCATGAATCCATGGCTCAAAAATCACTTCATTTGGAGTTCTATAGCTCATGATATCCCGAAAAACCATAATGTGTACAAAACCTTCATTATGCTTTCTTAGCTGACCTCTTACTTGATACAATACAAAATTGCTCAGTTCAACTCCAATTGCTATAAAATTTTATGTAGAGGTACCTATATGTCTCATGAGTCTATGGTTCAAAAGTCACCTCATTTTGAGGTCGGATGAGTGAATTATGCCCCAAACAATGGACCATGCTCACTTCAAAATCAAATTGAAACTCTTTTGGCGCGATTGCTATAACTTTTAATATAGAGGTTCAAATGTGTTCATTCTTTCACCATACGAAAGTAGACATCTAGATCTACAACTCTTATGAAGACCACAAAACCAAATTCGGCCTCTAATAACGTCCAAAACACTTGGCTAACAATCCTAGTCGATGGACTAGGTGCTGGTCGATCGATAGGTATTATCTTTGGTTATAGTCGATCGAAACATTTCCAATCATCGAACACTTTATAGTCGACTGGAACTTACGAAAATATTCTCCGCCCTCCGAGTAGTCGACTGGAATCCACTTTCCAGTCGACTGGAACTTGTTCTAGTCGATGGAACACCTTCCAATGATCGACTCTTCTTTCGTAACCACTTGGAATCATCATCTTTCAAGACTCATAACTTTTGATCCCTAGCTCCAATTGGGGCATACTATACCTCTATGGAAAGGTAAGAAGATGAACTATAAATCTTATGAAGGGTGTAAAAGCTAACTCCATCATTTAGTAAGGTAAAAGTCCACTCAAAGGTCACTACTCGATCATGACCACTGAAATAATAATATGACTAAATGAATAAGGACGGCATGTGTTCTAACCCTCACAACTTTTGACACTTTTATTCAACTCATCTACTCTCAATTTAATCCCAATTGCCAATGGATCCATCCACATGACCCAAGCCATCACTCAAGCAACTTTCACCCATCACAAGCTAACTCTCAACTTCAATCCATATGATCCTTTATATTCAACAACATTTCATGTTTCATACTATTCCCATCTTTTCTTATTCATAAAGTTTCGATTTCCAACAATGGCAACTTGTACTCAATGCTCATCAATTCAATTGATTACTTCTTTGAACCTACTTATTTTCCACTGCTTTGCATACGTATATATATATATATATCCAAACTTATATCATCCATTCATACTCAACCATCATCATGACCATTCATATATATATAATTTATCTAATTCAATTTCATATACGAAACCAATCTTTCATGAATACCATAAGATCAACGCTACATATCCCAATGTCATTTCCAAGCCAAGATTTCATTACCAATACCAATATCCCAATTACATATACACAAATCCCAATCATCTCAATTTACCTCATTCAAACGCCACAATACAATTTTAACCTTATGTTACATCATCTAACTTTAAATACACAACAAAATAGGCTATTTGTGCCTTGATCTCACATCTCTTGATTTTCTTGTTTAATACCTGGAATTTGGGAAAAGAGGGGGTGAGCTTGGGGCTCAATAGGTAATATGCTTATAATCATAATAATGAACAAAACAGTTTATAAAATCCATTTCCATAAAACTTTCCTTTTGAAATCATGAAACATTTGTTTCCATAAAACCTCTTGTCATTTGCTTAAAATTTTAAACCATACCACTTTTCGACTTGTTTGTAAATCATAAAGGCAATTTATACTCCATTTTAAATCGCTCATAGGGTCATATTTGCAATTCCCACATTCTTCAAACGCTCATGAAATCTTTAATAAAACTCATGCATTTTCTAATTAGTCATAAAGACATGAATGCAATTCATGAAATGATCTTGTAATGTAACACATAACACATAATACTTAAACACATCATGATGGTTCGGTAAGTCCACAATTCATGGCAACTACATAATTCCATTTAATGGTCTTATGTAGGCAAATTCTTGAGGAGTCCAAAAGGAACATCCTAGCCCAATCAGGCAACCGAGAAGGCTTTTCATGGTCATCGTGCACTAGACGCTTTCTTGGGTGGACTTAACCTAACCCACTTAACATACAATCATGTGCTTGAAATCATGATTGCCAAAATGGCAATATTTTGCAAATTCTTGTATTGCATAAATCATGCAAATCTTCATACCTTAAGTCATGAACATGAAGCATTTCATATGCATTTATCATTTCATCCAACACAAGTATCAATCAACTATTTAACATAACAACACTTAACAATTTTCATTCAATCAATCAACTTCTCATGATAATTCTCAAATCATTTTAAAACAATTACATCAATGATGCTAATTTCTCAAAGCATTCATAAACTATAAATTTGAAATCATTTAACCTTTTAAATTTAGAAAACATATAAATGGCCCATTATTCAACTATAAACATAAAACCTACCTCATCAATTGCTAAATCCTTGTCTAATGGAGCTCTCCCCCTAGCTCTTCTCTTTCTTCTTGTTCAACTTCAAGAACAACAAAACCCAAATCAAAACAACTTCAATTGGAAAACTATATCAACTCTTTCATGAAATTGATTTGGGAATCACTATACCCATCTTATTTCCAAGCATTTTCAACCAAAACCCAACAAAAGATCAAACTAAAATCCAAGCTTACCTTAATCTCCAACTTCCCAAAGAGTTTCTTAGCTTAGATTGTAGCTTGGAGCATTCTCCACACTTTTCTTCTTCAACTTTCTTCAAACAAGCTCTTGAACCATTAGAAATCCCATGACCTAGCATTTTCTTCTTCTCTTCTTCTTTTCCTCTCATTGCCGTAAACTCCTCTCTCCCTCTCCTACATTTTCGTTTCTTCCTTCTTTAAATCCTCCTACTTACTCATTTAACTCTTCTTTTATACTCCTCACTAAATTCTCAAGCCCAATCACTTAAGCCCATCTCCTCTCTTCTACTTCCTTCTTCATCTTCCTTCTTATTTTCCTACATCATATTCTCTTTAACTTAAGCCCATTGGTTCTCTTTAAGCCCACTAATTCTTTTTCCTACTCAACTTGCTTAGGCCCATTAATTCATTAAGCCCACTTCTTCATTAATTCCCTCCTTCTTCTTTTACTTTTTATTTCCCTCTTTAACTTACTCAAGCCCATAAATCTTTGGGCCCATTTCATTTTCTTGTTCTTTATTCATTTCATTTATTTCATCTTCTTTTCATTTCATTTAGGCCCATCATTCTCTTAGGCCCAATTATCCTCTTCCCTTCTCTTTATTTCCTCCTCTTCTTCTTATACTACTATTTACAACTTAAGCCCATTTAGCCTAAGCCCACTCTTTTCCTTCTTTCTAATTCAAGACAACTAAAGCCCATTCCACCTTTATTCTCTTATTCTTCTTTCACTACTACTTCACAACTTATCTAACACATTTTATTACTTTAAATCATTAGTCGACTAACTTATTTATGCCTCCTTACTTAATCAATAACAACTTAATTAAATACTAACACTAATCATGCTTAATTAAGCTAATCATGCTTAATTAACATAAAAGAAATTCGGGGCTAACATTTCTTCCCCCCTTAAGAAATTTCGTCCTCGAAATTCATATCTTATTGATAGAGTGTTAAGGGTTACTTCCTCTTGGACTCTTTTGCTCTTCTATTCCTTTCCTCACTCAAATTCTTTCTTTTCCATAACCCCAAATTAATGATTGACCATTCATATCGTGATTTGCTTAGATATCATGCCTTCCCACCTACTTGATTTATCTTGAGCATAACTTAGCATGATTGTATTCATACATATATATATTCATAATCATGTATTCATGTTCATGTAGTTCTCGGAGTATCACTGAGTAACTTGTCATGCACTTAATGATCCCATCATGAAAACGCTAAGTGATTCGGTACTAACGTTCTTACGCTCTTGCTTATTCTTACCAATTTCCGCGCTCTTGTCGTTGATCCCTATAATTCCTCATACAAAGTTTAACTGAACTCACTAGTATCGTGATTTTTGCACTTAAAGTCAATTAGACCTATACTTGGATCTCATAGTCTTATGAACTTCAACTATCTGCCTTAAACATATTCTTGATAATTAAACCCATTAATTCAAATATTTACTTGCTTACGTGATATTCTTAATCACTGGAAGACCATTCAATATTTCCCTACGAGGATACATAATCTTAGGCTACCACTTGTACTTTGTTAACAATCTATTTATTCATTCATTTCCATTTACTCTACGTACTTCTTATTTTCTCAATTTGGGATATACTAAACCCCACCACTATGCTTACTTTTGCTCTAGTTCGGTCATCATGATATCGAACTCATGCTTAATGTATCTGATATATCACTCAACTCTACCTGGAGCTTCTCACTTGTACAACCCTAGACCTTCGGTCTCATATTACACAATTTTTTTTTTTTTTTTCGATTCTTGAATTGCATCAAACTGTTACGATGTGCACTTGCATGTGCATATCTAAGATGTTCTCACACATATTTTATCTCCAAATTTACATAACAATTATCAATGTAGTCATTCTAAATCCTGTACCAAATCATTAACCCATACGACTTTCGTTTTCTTGATACATATGAATTCACTTTATTGTCCTGCATTGGATTTTACCAAATCTCTTATATCATATCAGTGCATACCATAGAACCTCCAAATTCATATGATATACATTACCTTTACTTATATTACTCATACACTTTAAACATTTTCTTCATGTCTTCATCCATACGCCATCAAATATTGGATCATATTAGTCTTCAATACCATAGTGCTATCGGGCCTTTGTTAACCCAAACAATTTGTATCAATTTCCATGTGTTCCTCATCATTTTCATGTTTCTGCCTCACTTCCTTTTCAATTTCCCTTATTGATTTTCTTCCTTGAATGACTTTTCTCTTCATTCCCTGTAATTCCTCCGATTTCACCGGACTTATTCTCATATTTGCTCATTCGTGTCAATTTCTCCTCATATTGAAACTCATTTGTAACTTACCTTCTTATGACTTCAACATATTCATCGAGTCATAATCTGTATCTCCTAGATACTTTCACATGGTATTAGCTTGAACTTAGGCATATATATATATCCCTTGTAGTAGAAATCATTGTCTCTTCAATTTCATAATTTCACTCATGCGATCCCTTAGCATGAGGGTAATATCTACATACTTATTCAATAATACATTATGCTTCCTTCTTTGGTATATCTGATCTGTTTATTCCAACTTAATCATTTCTTGCTACAATTATCTATACTATCTATGCAACCTTGCTCAATTGCCTATTTCATCATCATGTTAGATATTCTTAATACCTCTGGAAAATCAATTTCCAGCATCCTCACAAAGTTATCATGTCCAATTTGCCCAAACCTAAAGGAATAAATGAACACACTTATTACCACCTATACGTGGGTGGCATCATAAATTTCATCCCATTTTGCCCACTTACAAATTCTGCTTTACATTCTTGCCACTTTGATTTCTATCATTCCAGATAATATTCTTATCTGGACCGTCAAATCATTTCTTAGGGCAACATTTTTTTTTTTGAAAATTTTCAAGTGGTCCCCGCATGATCATTGGGAGCACTGTCATGTGATACTCTAGTTCCCCTTAAACTTTAGACTATGGGAGCTATATTAACATAATAATTCTAGGTCTTAGGTTGTGTCCTCGATCATGTCCATACACGTACTACCTTCGTGCATAACAAACTCACTTGCATGTGCTGACCCCACAAACTTTGGATCATCATATTGATACTCTCAATAGAAAACAAATTACCTTCTTGTACTTATCTACTTTATCATTCATATTATCATCCGTTTTCCCCATATAATAGCTTGCATATCTTGCATTTATCTCTATCTATATATTTTGATCATTAATACAAACTTATTCATGAAAAATCATTGCATAGATCATACATCACATAGATTTCTTGTTGCCTAGAATGGCACTTTCTTGTAAACTTGCTTTTCACAACGTGATATTCTTGAACAAATCATGTCTGAAAGCATAATTTCATAAACTTGTATTTCTTAAAAGAAAAACCCTTTTTAAATTCATTTCATCAATCATTCACATAATCACATATTAAACATGTAACATTTCATAATGCACTCAATGCACAACCGATGCAACAATTATGATGCAATTTAAAATTATGAAATTTTCTTGCTTAATTTAATGAAAACAAACTTGGCCTTTTGAATTTATTATAAGCATACACCCACCGGGTTCTGGTTTCATCTTCTTAAAACCATAAAATTTCGACTTTCATGAAGTTCTACTTGAATCCCTTAATCCTTGTAATCCTTGTCCCCTACTTTTCCTCAAACAATCCATGCTCATAATTCACATATTTCCTACCATCAAAAGGAATGTCGATAAGTACTCGATCGAGGTCAAAATCATCCGACCGTTAAGGACGTCAACTTAACGATCCGAGACTCATATCCTTAATCAAAGACTTTCGACATTTCGATGTAATGGCATCGAATCATTATCATCATCTCCTCGGACTCGTAACAGTTTCTTATGCACCTAACTTTCGTGTTCATGCGCCCATGTAAGATCGTAATACTAGCGCTCGATACCACATATGTTAGACCCGATTCGGAGTCCAACTCGGATCATGTAACATGAAACTTAGCCATTTTACCTTGTAGGGTTTATGCCATTAACCCTAATTAGCCGTCGTTTTTTTTTTTTTTTTTGGACTATTTACATTTTGAAAACCCTTAATAGACATGAATCATACCTTGTTCATATTCTATCATCTCGAATTTCACTTGCGACATCTTCAATGTCGGGCCCATTCAAACATGTCTCATCCTTGAACTCAACTTGCTTACTTGTGGTCCAACTGGGAAGACTTTGAGAACTCAATTTCAATTGACTTCTTCCTAGTATCATAATACTAATCCCTTGTTAAATTTGACATAAGAAATACCTTCATTGGAGTTTTACAACTCAAGATACGCTTAAAATCCAAAGTTTATTCATAACCGGATCATATTCTCTTGACCGACCACTCAATTGCATTAAAGAAAAGTTCCTCAATTTAACTCCAAATGGCACAAATTCTTATGGGTAGATACCTACATGTCTCATGAATCCATGGCTCAAAAATCACTTCATTTGGAGTTCTATAGCTCATGATATCCCCGAAAAACCATAATGTGTACAAAACCTTCATTATGCTTTCTTAGCTGACCTCTTACTTGATACAATACAAAATTGCTCAGTTCAACTCCAATTGCTATAAAATTTTATGTAGAGGTACCTATATGTCTCATGAGTCTATGGTTCAAAAGTCACCTCATTTGAGGTCGGATGAGTGAATTATGCCCCAAACAATGGACCATGCTCACTTCAAAAATCAAATTGAAACTCTTTTGGCGCGATTGCTATAACTTTTAATATAGAGGTTCAAATGTGTTCATTCTTTCACCATACGAAAGTAGACATCTAGATCTACAACTCTTATGAAGACCACAAAACCAAATTCGGCCTCTAATAACGTCCAAAACACTTGGCTAACAATCCTAGTCGACTGGACTAGGTGCTGGTCGACTGGGATAGGTATTATGCTGGTTATAGTCAACTGGAAACATTTCCAATCATTGGAACACTTTATAGTCGATTGGAACTTACGAAATATTCTCCGCCCTCCGAGTAGTCGACTGGAACACTTTCAGTCGACTGGAACCCTTCCTAGTCGATTGGAACACCTTCCGATCATCGGGACTCTTCTTTCGTAACCACTTGGAATCATCATCTTTCAAGACTCATAACTTTTGATCCCTAGCTCCAATTGGGGCATACTATACCTCTATGGAAAGGTAAGAAGATGAACTATAAATCTTATGAAGGTGTAAAGCTAACTCCATCATTTAGTAAGGTAAAGTCCACTCAAAGGTCCTACTCGATCATGACCACCAAATAATAATATGACTGAATGAATAAGGACGGCATGTGTTCTAACCCTCACAACTTTTGACACTTTTATTCAACTCATCTACTCTCAATTTAATCCCAATTGCCAATGGATCCATCCACATGACCCAAGCCATCACTCAAGCAACTTTCACCCATCACAAGCTAACTCTCAACTTCAATCCATATGATCCTTTATATTCAACAACATTTCATGTTTCATACTATTCCCATCTTTTCTTATTCATAAAGTTTCGATTTCCAACAATGGCAACTTGTACTCAATGCTCATCAATTCAATTGATTACTTCTTTGAACCTACTTATTTTCCACTGCTTTGCATACGTATATATATATATCCAAACTTATATCATCCATTCATACTCAACCATCATCATGACCATTCATATATATATAATTTATCTAATTCAATTTCATATCTGAAACCAATCTTTCATGAATACCATAAGATCAACGTTTACATATCCCAATGTCATTTCCAAGCCAAGATTTCATTACCAATACCAATATCCCAATTACATATACACAAATCCCAATCATCTCAATTTACCTCATTCAAACGCTCACAATACAATTTTAACCTTATGTTACATCATCTAACTTTAAATACACAACAAAATAGGCTATTTGTGCCTTGATCTCACATCTCTTGATTTTCTTGTTTAATACCTGGAATTTGGGAAAAAGAGGGGGGTGAGCTTGGGGCTCAATAGGTAATATGCTTATAATCATAATAATGAACAAAACAGTTTATAAAATCCATTTCCATAAAACTTTCCTTTTGAAATCATGAAACATTTGTTTCCATAAAACCTCTTGTCATTTGCTTAAAATTTTAAACCATACCACTTTTCGACTTGTTTGTAAATCATAAAGGCAATTTATACTCCATTTTAAATCGTTCATAGGGTCATATTTGCAATTCCCACATTCTTCAAACGTTCATGAAATCTTTAATAAAACTCATGCATTTTCTAATTAGTCATAAAGACATGAATGCAATTCATGAAATGATCTTGTAATGTAACACATAACACATAATACTTAAACACATCATGATGGTTCGGTAAGTCCACAATTCATGGCAACTACATAATTCCATTTAATGGTCTTATGTAGGCAAATTCTTGAGGAGTCCAAAAAGGAACATCCTAGCCCAATCGGGGCAACCGGGAGAAGGCTTTTCATGGTCATCGTGCGCGAGGCGTTTCTTGGGTGGACTTAACCTAACCCACTTAACATACAATCATGTGCTTGAAATCATGATTGCCAAAATGGCAATATTTTGCAAATTCTTGTATTGCATAAATCATGCAAATCTTCATACCTTAAGTCATGAACATGAAGCATTTCATATGCATTTATCATTTCATCCAACACAAGTATCAATCAACTATTTAACATAACAACACTTAACAATTTTCATTCAATCAATCAACTTCTCATGATAATTCTCAAATCATTTTAAAACAATTACATCAATGATGCTAATTTCTCAAAGCATTCATAAACTATAAATTTGAAATCATTTAACCTTTTAAATTTAGAAAACATATAAATGGCCCATTATTCAACTATAAACATAAAACCTACCTCATCAATTGCTAAATCCTTGTCTAATGGAGCTCTCCCCCTAGCTCTTCTCTTTCTTCTTGTTCAACTTCAAGAACAACAAAACCCAAATCAAAACAACTTCAATTGGAAAACTATATCAACTCTTTCATGAAATTGATTTGGGAATCACTATACCCATCTTATTTCCAAGCATTTTCAACCAAAACCCAACAAAGATCAAACTAAAAATCCAAGCTTACCTTAATCTCCAACTTCCCAAAGAGTTTCTTAGCTTAGATTGTAGCTTGGAGCATTCTCCACACTTTTCTTCTTCACTTTCTTGAAACAAGCTCTTGAACCATTAGAAATCCCATGACCTAGCATTTTCTTCTTCTCTTCTTCTTTTCCTCTCATTGCCGTAAACTCCTCTCTCCCTCTCCTACATTTTCGTTTCTTCCTTCTTTAAATCCTCCTACTTACTCATTTAACTCTTCTTTTATACTCCTCACTAAATTCTCAAGCCCAATCACTTAAGCCCATCTCCTCTCTTCTACTTCCTTCTTCATCTTCCTTCTTATTTTCCTACATCATATTCTCTTTAACTTAAGCCCATTGGTTCTCTTTAAGCCCACTAATTCTTTTTCCTACTCAACTTGCTTAGGCCCATTAATTCATTAAGCCCACTTCTTCATTAATTCCCTCCTTCTTCTTTTACTTTTTATTTCCTCTTTAACTTACTCAAGCCCATAAATCTTTGGGCCCATTTCATTTTCTTGTTCTTTATTCATTTCATTTATTTCATCTTCTTTTCATTTCATTTAGGCCCATCATTCTCTTAGGCCCAATTATCCTCTTCCTTCTCTTTATTTCCTCCTCTTCTTCTTATACTACTATTTACAACTTAAGCCCATTTAGCCTAAGCCCACTCTTTTCCTTCTTTCTAATTCAAGACAACTAAAGCCCATTCCACCTTTATTCTCTTATTCTTCTTTCACTACTACTTCACAACTTATCTAACACATTTTATTACTTTAAATCATTAGTCGACTAACTTATTTATGCCTCCTTACTTAATCAATAACAACAATTAAATACTAACACTAATCATGCTTAATTAAGCTAATCATGCTTAATTAACATAAAAGAAATCGGGCTAACACATGCGATGCTGCATGGCGGTATGAGAGAAGAAGCTCGCCATGACGAGGACCAGCACCGCATGCGAGGATGCAACCTTCCTAATTTGTGATTTTGAGGTTATTTTAATTATGATTTGGGAGTAATTAATTGATTTTGATTTAGGGACTCTGAATGTTAATTTAGAAGAATGTGACTTTGGAAATTTAGTTCGATGATTCTTGAAATTCAATGGCATTGGAATAGTGAATTTGATTTGATTTATCGATGAGTCCTATGTCTTTGATTTTGACTTTGGAGGATATAGAATTAGCCAATTGAATTATGGTATTAGAAATTGCTATGAATTAAAGTAGAAGAACGAAATTGAGATAATTTGGAATTGTGGTCTAAATGTCATAATGTGCATAGTCAATATTCATTTGAAACATAAGCATTCTGATTTTGAAATTGATATATTTAGTAATATTGAGCGTTCGATTCTTATAGAGGCTTTAGTGGAGCATCGTTCCTTTGTATTGGTGAGACTTCGCGGCGATGGCGGAAGGTTAGAGGTGAGTAACCTAGTTGGTTTCTCAATCCACGATGTCTATGTGCTTAGTGTGTGACTATCTGTGATTACGATTAAGTGATCCGCATGTGTTATATTCTTTGTGAATTAGTGAGCGCATGCTAGCATGAATAGAAAACGATGGCGGCAGTTGTGACTGGAGCATATTTTGATCTGAGTGGAGCTATAAGCTCGCTAATTGTGATAAGTGAAACGGGATTAGTGCATACCCAGAGGGCTCTCCTATCTCTAGTACGCGTGGGCAGTAGTGCATACCTAGAGGGCTCTCCTACCCCCGAAAACGCGGTTTCTGTGTGATGTGCCCAGAAATGGGATAATTCTGACGCCCAGTCACAACAATTAAAATGAACTGGAAATCATTTGTGCATTTAGTATGTGATTATGCTGTGAATGTGATATGGAACTAATTGAAACTGTGTGATTATGATTGTATGAAATTCCGATTTATGATTCGAAATGTGATATGTGTTGCTTTGTACGCGATTTTGCGTAATGCATGAATTGGGTAAACCATCGATGATGGTTACTCATTGAGTTTATAAACTCACCCAATTGCGACTATTTTTCGTGACACGTGAGTGAGATTTCTAGCTCAGATTTTGGGACTCTTCCTTTTGTGTGTGCCTAGAGAGGCATGGCCCACAGGTCGGTCATCTGGAGATCCTTTGGGATATTTTGGGGATGACCTAGATAGGAGCTATTATTGTTCATTTTGGCTCTGTATATTTGTAATGATGATGTAGTATGGTTTTCGAAATGAGATAAGAAGTACTCTTTCGGTTTCAAAATTTAGTGAATGTGATCATTCTTGCTAAATTATTGATGCCATGAGGTTTATTAGAAGTGATTGTTTGGTAGTGCACCCTCATCGTAGGATATGTATCGGTATGACCTACGGGCGTCCCGGTGTATACTCTACGGTAAGGGCGCTACATTAGTGATATCGAGCATGGTTTGGCATCTTTTGGGCATAGTGTATTTTAGGCTGAATCTTTATGAAAAAGCGAAATTGATTTAGTTTGTGATTTTATTGTAGGTCATCCGTCTTTGGTGATCGGTCGATCCTCGGTGACCAAGGATCGATGGGAGCTAGTAGAGAGTCCTCTGTGCCTTTGTTGGAGGAGACCTCTGTGGTTCCCATGAGGCGGGAGCGGAGGTATGATCGTCTGCGTGGCGAGGAGTGGGATTTCTTTGGTAGCACAGACCTGCTGAGGTGAGGTTAGTTAGAGAGGACCGAACGGGTCTTAGACCAGATGGACTGTGACCCCAATGAGCGCTTCGACTATGTTGTCTCTTTGCTCCAGGGCCCAGCGTATTAGTGGTGGAAGGCTGTTCGGGAGTTCCACGGACCACAATGTTTTGACTTGGGCGGATTTTCCGAGAGCTTTCGAGATAATTATCGCCCGGGGTTTATATGGAGATGAAGATCAGGAGTTTGGATTTGAGGCGAGGGTCTATGATGATGGCCGACTATGAGGTCCGATTCAATGAGTTGTCGGTATGCATCATTACGATTTCTTCGAGGCGGATAGGTCTTAGGAGACTTGAGGAGGGTTGAATCTGGGTATTCGTGCAGAGTTAGCCGGTCTAACATGGGCACTTTGTGGGCCGAGGTCACCGCTTTGTCGGGATCGGCACTCTTGAGGTAGAGCCGAGTTGAGATTGGCCAGGGATCTCGGAGTAAGAGATCCAGTGATAGTCAGGGCAGCTCGGGTAGGAGCTTTAGCCGACGTCAGGGCAGGCTCAGATTTTTGGGAGGTCCCAGACAGTCTGGTTCGGTTCAGAGAGGTAGGTTTGGGCAGTCGGGTAGCAGTGGTAGTGGTCGAGGCTCCGGCCAGCTTCCTCCTCTGTGCGAGTTTTGTGAGAGGAGGCATAGTGGGGAGTGCTGGAGGTTTACTGGAGCTTGTTTGAGATGTAGCTCGTTCCAGAGATTTTAGGAGCTCAGTTTGCTTCGAGTGGGAGAGCTGGTAGTAGCACGACTGTGCAACAGAGCCGCGATAGTGGACCTGGATTCAAGGCGAGGCGAGCTCGGAGTGGGCCGAGATTCTTTGTGGGGTCGGAGAGTTGGGGAGTCGGCCGCGATCGCGAGCCGTGGTCTACGCCATGACCAGCAGAGGCCCAGACTCTCGGATGTGGTTGCAGAGTTTATACGCTCTCGATATAGAGGTGTATGCATTGATAGATCCGGGTCCACACGTTCATTTATTGCACGCATGTGGCATGTAGATTGTATGTGCATAGAGATGCTTGATATGGGTTGCGGTGAGTACACCTTTGGGTAGTACCACTGCTTTAGGCGAGATTTTCAGGGGATGCCCGATACGGGTAGATTCAGCAGTATTGAGTGCAGATTTGATAGTGTTGCCCCTTCGAGAGATTGAGGTGATTTTGGGGATGGACTGGCTCACTGCCCATAGGGCGATTATGGATTTCTATACCAAGGAGGTTGTGTTAGAGTCTCCTAGTCAGCCGAGGGCTATTTTTTGAGGTGTTAGTCAGGCGGTGCCAGCCAGGATGATCTCCTTTATGAGTGCTTTGAGGTTGATGAGAGGTGGTTGTGAGGCTTATTTGGCGCATGTAGTGGATTCTAGAGTGCAGCAGAGGTTGCAGGATGTCCCTGTGATTAGAGAGTTTCTCGATGTGTTTCCCAAGGAGTTACCGGGGTTGCCGCCGGATTGGGAGACGGAGTTCGAGATTGACCTCGTTCCAGGTACCGATCCTATATCGATACCTCCGTATAGGATGGCACCGGTGGAACTGAGGGAGCTTAAGGCTCAGTTGCAGGAGTTGTTGGATAAGGGATTTATCAGGCTGAGTGTTTCCCCGTGGGGAGCTTCGGTATTGTTTGTGAAGAAGAAGGACGGGACTTTGAGGCTTTGCATCGATTATAGGCAGCTTAATCGGATTACTGTTAAGAATAAGTACCCACTGCCTAGGATCGATGATCTTTTCGATCAGTTGCAGGAAGCTCGGGTGTTTACCAAGTTGGATTTGAGATCCGGTTACTATCAGTTGAGGATCGCAGAGGCCGATGTGCCTAAGAGTGCTTTCAGGAGCAGGTATGGGCATTACGAGTTCTTAGTGATGTCGTTCGGGTTGACTAATACCCCGGCAGCCTTCATGGCCTTGATGAATAGGGTCTTTCAGCCATACCTGGATCAGTTTGTGATAGTGTTCATTGACGACATTTTGGTGTATTCGAGGTCTAGACAGGAGCATGCGGAGCATCTGAGAGTTGTGCTTCAGATTATGAGAGATAGGCAGCTGTATGCCATATTCACTAAGTGTGAATTTTGGCTGGATGAGGTGGTGTTCCTAGGCCACATTGTATCTAGTGAGGGTATCCGGGTGGATCCTCACAAGATCGAGGCAGTGAGGAGTTGGGAGATTAGAGGCGTGTCGAGTTGAGGAGTTTCCTCGGATTAGCAGGATATTACCGGAGGTTTGTCGAGGGGTTCTCTGTGATCTCAGCCCTGTTGAAAAAACTTCTGAGGAAGAGTGTGGCCTTCAGATGGACAGATGAGTGTCAGAGGAGTTTCGATGAGTTGATACATCGGTTGACTACGACACCAGTGTTAGCCCTGCCATCTGGATCAGGAGGTTTCGAGGTTTATAGTGATGCTTCGCAGCAGGGTTTAGGATGTGTGTTGATGCAGCATGGGAGAGTGATAGCATATGCCTCGAGACAGTTGAGAGCCCATGAGGATAATTATCCTGTGCATGACTTGGAGTTAGCGGCTGTGGTGTTTGCTCTAAAGATCTGGAGACATTATCTGTATGGGGAGACGTTCCAGATCTTCACCGATCATAAGAGTTTGAGATATTTGTTGAGTCATCGAGAGCTGAATCTGAGGCAGAGGAGATGGTTAGAGCTGCTTAAGGATTCTGTTGCCTTTATCGAGTACCACCGTGGAAGGCCAATGTGGTGGCCGATGCACTGAGTAGGAGATCGCATGGTAGTGCAGCTCAGATTCAGGTTTCGAGGTTGTCATGCTTAGTTCAGTTGAGAGCTCTTAATATGCAGATAGATTTGAGTCAGGATGGAGCTCTAATTACGACTTTGAGGCTGAGGCCAGTATTGCATGATCGGATCAAGAGAGTGCAGGCTCAGGACCCAGTTTTGGTGAGATTGATTGATAGAGTCAGATCTGGATGGGTATCTGAGTTTGAGTTGAGAGATGGTTCTTTGTGGATGGGCGGAGATTGTGTGTTCTGATGTGGAGGATTTGGGCGTGAGATCTTAGAGGCTCATTTGGCGCTTATGCCATGCATCCGGTGTCACCAAGATGTATCGCACTCTTAAGTTGCATTTACGGTGGCGGGTATGAAGAGGCATGTGGCGGAGTATGTTTCTCGGTGTTTGGCGTGCCCGATGGGTTAAGTGAGCACCGAGCTCGGTTGGGAGATTGCATTCGTTGCCCATTCGGAGTGGAAATGGGAGCGGATTCGATGGATTTTATCATGGGTTACCAGTCGCCGAAGCGATGTGATGTTATCTGGGTCATAGTGGACCGATTGATTCAAATCGGCTCACTTCTTGCCAATGAGGAGAGTAGTACCCTAGATCGGTTGGCCCAAAAGTATGTGGTGGAATAGTTCATTGCATGGGGTCCGGTTTCGATAGTGTCGAGATAGGGATCCTGAGTTTACTTCGAGATTCGGAGGAGTCTGCGATCGACTATAGATGCAGATTGAACTTTAGTCTGACGTTTCATCCTCGATGACAGATGGGCGGTGAGAGGACTATTTAGGCTGTTGAGGATATGTTGAGAGCTGTGTATTGGAGTTACGAGGTGCGTGGGATCGATGTTTGCCTCTGGTAGAGTTCGTATAATAATCGATTACAGTAGCATCGGTATGGCACGTATGAGGCTTTATATGGACGTGCGTGCAGATCCCTCTTCTTTGGGATGAAGAGGGTATGAGGATGTTAGAGGGTCCCGAGCTGATCCAAGACCACGGTTAATAAGGTGCGATTGATTGAGTCGCATTAAAGCGGCTCGGGATAAGCGAGAAGAGTTATGTGGATCGGCGTCGGCGAGAGATGGAGTATCACGATGGGAGATAGAGTGTTCCTCGAGTGTCTCCGTGGAGAGGAGTTCTCGATTTGGCCATAAGTGGAGTTGAGTCCTCGGTATATCGGTCCATATGAGATTATTAGCGGATCGGACCGTTGGCTTCTGAGTTAGCCTTACTGAGTGAGATGTCGGTTGCGATGTGTTCCATGTGAGTATGCTCGGAGATACCGATCGACCCGACTCATGTGATCCGGCTCGGGAGATTGAGATAGCGATAACAGGTTATATTGAGGCCGGTGAGGATTATTGGATCGCGGTCAAGCGATTGCGGAGCGGTGGTGATTCCATTGGTGAAAGTCCTTTGGAAGAACCATTCTTCAGAGGAGGCAACTTGGGAGACTGAGGAGCATATGAGGAGGCAGTATCCTCACTTGTTCGATCAGTCAGGTAAGAAAATTTCGGGACGAAATTTTTGTTAGGAAGGGAGAATTGTAACATCCCGTCACCGATAGGATGTGTACAGTTCCTCTTATACGTATTTTGTATCGTATTCTGCATCTGTATTTATAGCCTCTGCACATTTGATAAATGTTCAGCATTTCATTAGCATCTGTATGTACATGCATGTATGACAGAATTCTGACTTGTTTGTGTAATTGGAGACTTTGTGATTAAGGTTTAGTGTGCTTTGATTTGTGAAATTGGAGGAATTGTGAATTAAGGTAAATTATGTTATTAGTGAATTTGATATTTGAGTTATGAAATTGGAGAGTTAAATTGAATTTAGGAATTGAGAATTGAAAATTGGAGTATATAATAATGAGTTTTCTAATTTTGTGGAATTATAGGAATTTTACGGAATTTTGGAGTATTAGGCGAATTTGGAAAAATGAGATAGATGGTGATTAATTGAATATTGGTTCCAAAATTAATTATCCAATGGTATGGATAGATTAGAAATTTGAATTGAGGAATTAAGATTTAGCTATTGAAATTGAGAGAAATTAAAGTTAGAAATTGAATTGAGGTGGTTCGATTGGACTTGTGGCAATCGAAATTGCCAAACAAGCCTTAAGGTTTTGTATATATATATAGCCTTACCTTTGAAATTCCTCTCCCATGAAGCTTTCTTCTTCTTGTGATTTTCTTCCTTTGATAAACTTGTGGATTTCTTGGTGATTTGGAAGAGTTTAAAGCTTAATCAAGTAAGTTATTGCTTATTTATGTGTTTAATCTTACGATTTAGCGAAATTCTTGATTAATGGTTTGAGAATTAGAGTGTTTGGACGATATGGGTTTTAGGGTTGAAATTTGGGGATATTGATTGTTTGATGGAATAGAAGTTAGAGATTAGTTATATTTTATGTATGGAATTATTTAGGAGTGATTTATAAGGAGAAAACTTGGATTTGGTGTTTTTATCATCGAGAATCTGGAGATTTACAGGTTTTTTGGCGAATCTGCGATCGCCTTGTGCCATGACGATTTAACACGCCTTGGCGAACGAGGAACCCTGAGCAGCGTCATGACAATGCGAGGCGTCCTGTGTGACGATTTGAAATTGGCTTCATGGCGAGGGCGAGAAGAAAAGCTTGCTTGCGGCGAGGATGCAACCTTCGAATTTGTGATTTTGAGGTTATTTTAATTATGATTTGGGAGTAATTAATTGATTTTGATTTAGGGACTCACGAATGTTAATTTAGAAGAATGTGACTTTGGAAATTTAGTTTGATGATTCTTGAAATTCGATGGCATTGGAATAGTGAATTTGATTTGATTTATCGATGAGTCCTATGTCTTTGATTTTGACTTTGGAGGATATAGAATTAGCCAATTGAATTATGGTATTAGAAATTGCTATGAATTAAAGTAGAAGAACGAATTGAGATAATTTGGAATTGTGGTGGAAATGTCATAATGTCATAGTACATGATTCATTTGAAACATAAGCATTCGATTTTGAAATTGATATATTTAGTAATATTGAGCGTTCGATTCTTATAGAGGCTTTAGTGGGCGTCGTTCCTTTGACCTTTTGAGACTTCCGGCGATGGCGGAATTTTAGAGGTGAGTAACCTAGTTGGTTTCTCGATCCACGATGTCTTATGTGCTTAGTGTGTGACTATCTGTGATTACGATTAAGTGATCCGCATGTGTTATATTCTTGTGAATTCGTGAGCATGCTAGGCATGAATAAGCGATGGCAGCGGTTGTGTTGGAGCATATTTTGATCGAGTGGAGCTATAAGCTCGCTAATTGTGATAAGTGAAATGGGATTAGTGCATACCGGAGGCTCTCCTATCCCACAGTGTGGCGTGGGCGATAGTGCATACTAGAGGGCTCTCCTCCATCCCTAGTCTTGGCGTGGGCGATGGTGCATACCGAGAGGCTCTCCTACCCCAGCGCGATTTACGTGTGATGTGCCCGAAATGGGATAATTTTGATGCTTGATCCTGACAATTAAAATGAGCTGGAAATCATTTGTGCATTTAGTGCGTGATTATCTTTGTGAATGTGATATGGAACTAATTGAAACTATGTGATTATGATTGTATGAAATTTGATTTATGATTGAAATGTGATATGTGTTGCTTTGTCGTGATTTTTAAGTAATGCATGAATTGGGTAAACCATCGATGATGGTTACTCATTGTGTTTATAAACTCACCCAATTAAACTATTTTTGGAGACGTGATAGTGAGATTTCTAGCTCAGTTTTGGGACTCTTCCTTTTGTGAGTCTTGGCGAGAGGAGCATGGCCCATGTTCGGTCATTTGGGGATCCTTTGGGATATTTTGGGGATGACCTAGATAGGAGCTATTATTATTCATTTTGGCTCTGTATATTTGTAATGATGATGAAGTATGGTTTTGAAATGAGATAAGAAGTACTCTTTCGGTTTCAAAATTTAGTGAATGTGATCATTCTTTAAATTATTGATGCCATGAGGTTTATTAGAAGTGATTGTTTGGTAGTGCACCCTCATCGTAGGATATGTATCGGTATGACCTACGGGCGTCCGGTGTATACTCTACTGATGAGGGTCTTACCACTATCTCGATCACATATACAGGCCAACTGATCGAGAGAATTGTTCTCCCTCCTTTGGCGAAATGGGCGATTTAGTTAAGCGGTCCTGATGACCCGGATAGCATCATCTTTGCCTCGGCGTCTAAGCAACCCATAATGAAATCTATAGTAATTAGTTCCCATTTCCACTCGGGAATGGGCAGCGAATGGAGCTTTCACACTGGAGCCTAGTGTTCGACCTTAAACTTTCTTGTACGTGATACACTGAAACATACTCCGTCACCTGCTTCTTCAAGCCAGGCCACCAAAAATGTGGCTTAAGAGTGTTATACATCTTGGTAGTACCAGGATGCATAGCATAGGCGGCCATATGCACTTCCTCTAGAATCTCTCGCCTCAAATCATCCACATCAGGCACACATAATCTCTGTCCCATCCATAAAGTCCCATCTCTCACTTCAAATTCAGAACTCGAATCAACCTTTACTTTTTCAATCAATTTCACCATAGCAGGATCCTTGTCTTGAACTCTCCTGATCCTATCATGAAGCATCGGTCTGAGCTTCAAAGTGGCTATTAAAGCCCCATTGATTGAACTCAAGTTTAATATATAAGTGGCTACACTTTCATGGTTGTTAATGCACTTTTTGACTCTTAATTCATGATTTTTGTGCTTAAATTAGTCTCTTACAGTGAGTTTATGTTTTATGCAATTTGCTAGTAAAATTGTACAAATTGACATTAATTGCATCATAATTTTTCTAAGAACAATTGATACTGGAAATTGTTATTTTATATTGTAGGAGAAAAGGAGTCAGAAAGGATCAGAAGAGTCAACACGGCATGAAGTCCTTAAGGCACGTCGCGACGTGAACCAATTGCCACATCGCGGCGCATCAACACAGATCGTACGTTGCGACGTCTCAGACATCTCGTCGCGGCGAGCAAGACAGAGCACACGTCGCGACGAATATTAATTTATCGTCGCGGCGTGCGGCCGGATACCGGACTCAAATAGAGATTTCTCTCATCATCATCACGGAGAGGATCGAGGCGGGGAGAAAAGAGGAGAGCAGTGAAGAGAGAACAAATAAGGAAAAGGAGATTCTCGGCCTTACCACGGTTCCTTGGGGTTCCACAGGTGAAACCTATATAGACTTTCTTTTCATTTTCATCGTCGACTCCATCATGGATAGCTGGGATTCATCACGAGTTGTGAAGATTCGGGTTGAAATCGTGGTTAGGCATTTGTTTTCTCTTGAAGATGCGAGGGATGGCTGGAGTTCACGGAAGGGGTAACAATCTGTAGTTTTGCTATGATTTATAAATGCCTAGGTCTAGGGTTTGTAATTTGTAGTGAAGCTATTTGATTATAGCTAAATGTTTGACATTTAATGTGTTGTTTGGATTGGTAGTTTACATTGTCACGTTTAACTGCATTGTTATGAATAGCAGAGTTGGGGTTTATTGCTTTGTAGTTAGATTAGCTTAATTAGAGTTTAATTAAGCGTTGAACAATGTAATGTGTTATGGATTTGTTTATGTAGAACTTTGTGCTTAAATATATGAAGTCTCGTATATGTCAACTTCGATCTTGTTGATTCTCTTTTATACGCTAGTTGTGTTTGATAATGAGTTGATGCTAGATTTCATTTGACCCATTGCATTGGCAAATCCCCTTTTACACTAAGATGTTTTAACAAGGTTTTAAGCAATGGAGTTCATTGATTAAATCCTTGGACTTAAGAATCCTTTAACGTTCTAGGGCTCAAGAGCACTAATGGGGTCTTGAGACATGGAGTCAAGTGACGAGAGTCCATTAATCAAGACCACGGACTTAAAGTGAGTTCTTTAAGGTTTTCCATTCAAACTTAGTGATTTTAATCCATCGCTTTTACACTAAGATCGCTTAACGGGATCTTGAGCAATGGAATTCATTGATCAAGATCACGGACTAAAGAATCCTTTAAGGTTACGAGGCTCAAGAGCACTCAATGGGGTCTTGAGACATGGAGTCAAAGTGACGAGTCCATTAATCAAGACCACGGATGAAGATAATTCTTTAAGGTTTACCATTCAAACTTAGTTTTGAGTGTAATAGCCAAAGCTTCGTTTTCAAGAGGATTTTATCACTTGTTTTAGTATTTTCTTTTCTATTTAAAAAATCCAAAAATACTTTTTACATGCTTTTTAGTGTAGTTAATGTTTTCAAACAAATCTCCTTTTCTTCTTGATTTCACTTGCATTTTATGACATATAGGGTAGCTTAGGTCCATTTCATTAGGTTAGATTAAGTGAGATGACCCGAGGTTGCATCTATCTGCGGATCTTGGAATTTATTATTTTGACCGGTTTCAAGGATCGATCGTAGGTTGAATCGTGAGCGCGATCACCCATCACACTCCAGTTCATTGAACATTCAAAGCTCTCAATTGAATCAAATAAGGCAATTTCAAAACTGAATCTGAAGCGCACTCATGTGAGACTTCACCTTTCGATGCATACGCCACCACATTAGCCTTCCACAGGTGGTACTCAATCTTCTGATCATAGTCCTTGATGGCTCAATCCACCTCCTCTGCCTCAAATTTAACTCTCTCTGACTCAGTAAATACCTCAGACCCTTATGATCAGTAAAAATCTGAAAAGTCTCACCATACAAATAGTGTCTCCAAATTTTCAGGGCGAAGACAACTGCAGCTAACTCCAAATCATGCACAGGATAATTTACCTCGTGAGACCTTAACTGTCTCGAGGCATAGGCAATCACTCTACCATGCTGAATCAAAACATAACTCAATCCCTGATGCGAAACATCATTAAAAACCTCATAACCTCCGGCCCCTGATGGTATAACTAACACCGGTGCAGTAGTCAACCGATGTTTCAGCTCTTCAAAACTCTTCTGGCACTCCTTAGTCCATCTGAATGTCACATTCTTCTTCAGAAGTTTTGTCGGAGAATTGAGATCAATGAAAACCCTCGACAAACCTCCGGTAATAACCGGTAATCTAGAAACTCGAATCTCGGACCGTTCCTTGGAGCTTCCCACTTCATCACAGCCTCTATCTAGCTCGGATCAACCTGAATTCCCTTTCCAGTCACTATATGACCCAGAAACACTACCTCATCCTGCCAAAATTCACACTTACTGAATTTAGCATAAAAGTATTTATCCGCGTAAGGCTGCAGAACCACTCTCAAATGCTCGGCATGCTCTGTCTAGTCCTCGAATACACAAAATATCATCAATGAAGACAATAACAAAGCTGATCCAGGTGAAATTTGAAAGACCTTATTCATCGAGCCATAAAAGCTACGGGGCATTAGTCAACCCAAACGACATTACGAAACTCAAAATGCCCATACCTACTCACGAAGGCACTCTTAGGCACATCGACCTCTGCTATCTTGGTGATAGTACCACGACCTCGAGATCCGGTTTAGTAAACACAGAGCTCCTGAATCGATCAAACAAATCATCGATCCTAAGCGGTGGATACTTATTCTTTACTGTCACCCGATTAAATTTGCTGTAATCGATGCACAATCTCAGAGTCCCATCTTTCTTCTTCACAAATAATACTGGAGCTCCCCAGGGTGAAACACTGGGCCTAATAAACCCCTTCTCCAACAACTCCTGCAACTGAGCCTTCAGCTCCTTTAGTTCCACAGGTGCCATCCTATATGGAGGTATAGATATAATTGAAGTGAATCACAAGTTAATACAGCACTTAGAAAACAATAATAGAATGCACGAGAAGGGGGGGTTGAATTGTGTATTCCCCTCTTTATAAGTCTTTTCATAATTACTTGTTAGGAATAAGAATCTTTACAGAATTTGTATTTATTCCGATTGATCAAACTTCTCAATACTATGAATATGAATAGTAAGTAATGATAAATTTTGAAACTAAAAACGAGATAGAGAGTAAGAGTGGTAGACACGCGGATTTATCCTGGTTCACTCCAAACCGTGGGCTACGTCCAGTCCTCAGAGTTTCTTCTGAGATTTCACTATCTCTTCAATCGTTACAAGTATTCTTTCACGAGCCTCTTCAGGTCTCTACAACCAGTATTCTTTCACTCTTAGCCTCTACAGGCTATCTGTACACCTTTTTTTTTCAGAAAAATATTTGAATACTTTGTTACAGTAAGATAGCACTCAGCTAGTTTTCACTTAATCGCTTTTTCACTTTGTGTAATTTTTTTCTAAAATCGTGACTTTTCGAGTTTTCGACTTGACTTGAATTTATAGCCTTCGTCTCTAGCTTCTTGATTCTTGAATCTTGAATCTTTAATCTTTAAAAGCAGTTAATCAGTTGAGTTACGTAACTAACTCAATGACTCTTGCGTCTGTTCTTTACTTAATCTATCACTTCACATTTGCGTCTGCTTTGCTTTTGCATTTGCGTTTGCTTTGCATTTGCGCGTCTGCGTCTGCTTTGCATTTGCGTCTGTGTCTGCTTTGGATTTGCGTCTGCGTCTGCTTTGTATTTGCGTCTGCATCTGCTTTGCATTTACGTCTGCGTCTGCTTTGCATTTGCCTCTGCGTCTGCTTTGCATTTGCCTCTGCGTCTGCTTTGCATTTTCCTCTGCGTCTGCTTTGCATTTGCGTCTGCGTCTGCTTTGCATTTGCGTCTGCGTCTGCGTCTGCTTTGCATTTGCGTATGCGTCTGCTTTGCATTTGCGTCTGCGTCTGCTTTGCATTCGTCTGCAATGTACATTTTGTATTTGCGTCGTATACGCTTTGCATTTGTATACGTATGCTTTGCATTTAAATCTGCGTCTGCTTTGTATTTGCGTCTGCGTCTTTTGTTTTTCTTGTATATGATCTCTCTTTGTTTGTTATACATCAAAATCATTTTTATGTAAAGTCATTTTGACTTAACAATCTCCCCTTTTTGAATATAACAAATTACATACAAGAAAAAAAATGCAACAAAAAGTAAATTCTGATTTTGCAAAGTAGAGAAAAAAACTTATCTTCTTCCTTTCTTAAATACATTGTGGTCACACCTTCTTTGTCTGAACATCCTCTCCTTTTACATTGATTATCTTCTTTCCTACTCTCCCCTATTTGTTATAATAAAAATGATTAACGATTACGGATCTTGTTGATTCTGCTATCATCTTTCTCGGATCATTCACCGTCTCCTTCATGTCATTGAGTTCACCTCGTGTCTGCTAACTTCATCGGTGGATCAACCGACGAAGAGGCTTGATCAACCTGCGATGGAGGCGAAAGGAATTGAAGTAGTGTAGCATCGGAGGATGGGATGTAGTCTTCATTGATCTCAAAGGTAGGTGGGCGAATGGCGTTTGACTTCAAAAGATCTAAATCAAAGGGAGCTGAGCATCGGCAATTATCGTCCTTGCGATGGTAGGGCTTGTGCTTGAATAGACAATGTATTAGACAAAGAGCTATCTGAAGAAGCTGTTTGAGCGAGGAACTTCGATAAATGTTCTGTTCTTATTCTTCCCCTCTTGGACGGTCTTCTTCACTATTAGTATGGCTGCATTTCGCTTTATCGACTTACGTGCGGCGTGCATGCTTCATCAATTTTCGCACCTCTTACGCAATTTGATCTGCAGACGGATCATCACTAGCATCATCTTGAGGATATAATTTTGATTTCCCCTGGTAAAATCTTTTGAGAATCTTGGTATATATCTGGTGCAACCATTATCTACTGTATTTTTAGTGATTGGGAAAATAGTACACGGATGGCGGGGGCGTTTTGTAGGATATGACATAGTAGCGAAGAATCCCAAAGTATCATAGAAGATCTTTTACGTCTTCTTTGAGTAACTCCCATGTGTTATGATTAATCACCATAGGTTGTACCACGACTATTATCTTCTTCCTTTGGTTGAACACCGATTGCAATAGCGGTTTTACGTCCAGTAACTACTTCCACCATTTTGATCTTCAACTTCGTTTCCTCAAAACTTGTGGTAGTTGTATACCATTAGACGAGTTTATCATCCTCGAATCGATCTTCTGTTTTGCTTCTTGATGTGCTTCATTAGGAGTCATCGAACCGAAGCTTTCATCTCTCGGCTCCTCTATTGAGCAGCGGTGTTTCTGAACCATGCTTTCTTTAGTGGTTCTTCTTCTTTGAACAATAGGGGTATCTGATCGTAAAGCTGCTCGACTTACTGTTTCTACTTGAACAGTATTAATAATTTCTTTCTGTTGACTAACGTCCTCGTGATTGAAATGATCTTCTTTCGACTAACCTTCTTAGTCTTTTTCTCTGCTTCAATTAGTTTTACTGGTTTCTTCGTTGGGGATTTTCTTTTCTCAGATGTTGCTTTTCTCTTCCTCTCAGTCTCTTTGGATTTTCTGGCCGTATCTTCTTCCAGAATAGAGACTAAGTGTCTGTTTGGTTGAGCTTTTATCAGTAGAGCTTTTATCAGTAGAGCTTTTGTCAGTAGAGCTTTTCTGAGAAGAGCTTTTTAAAAAGCCAGTTATTTGTTTGGTTTGTCAATTTAAAAAAGACTTTTAAAAAGAGCTTCATCTGATGGGTGTTTGGCAACATAAAAATAAAAAGCAATTTTATTAATTTTAACTATATTTTATTTTATAATAAAATTATTTATACTAGATAATTTTTAAAGTATACTAACAATATGCAATTTACAATCAACTGATGAAAGGAAGAAACTATGTGGAGTCTCCCTTTTTGTTGTTGTGGGGACTAGGATATTGAATGTTAACCTTCAAGTCCATGCATGCTAAAGGATAATGCACAATAACACAGTAAATTGAACCTTCATGTTCATTACTGCAATCTTCATGTTCATTACTGCCGACGAAGATTACACCATCCTCTGGTTGTTCATCATAGAGTCCTTCCCCTTCCTCACCATCCCATTCGTCGTAAACTTCATCATCTTTATCATAGTCAAAATCATCATCATCATCGTGATCATCTGCACCAGCTCGCAAAGTGTGGTACAAGGTGTCGTATGACTCTTTCGTCTTTGTCGAGCATACTCTTGAATTCATTGATCGATTTGGCTTCCAACTCAAAGTTCATCAAAATGTAGTGCGCATTTTTGGCCTTTTGTATCTTGTAAGCTAGTCTTCGCATACCCCAATCACTTGAATCTCAAACCTTGCCTTTCTTCTCCCTTAAAAATCATCCGTCGAAGCTGTTTATCGGTATAGGAAACTTTAGACTCAAGTCCTCTACTATCAACAACGAGTTTCAAGAAAAATATGCGAAGATGAGATCATTTTTTATATTCAAGTAAATGTCTAAAGCATTCGGCAAAGCCATACAATAATAACACGGAAATCGAGATGAAACTTCAAAACATTAGGACTTTGTTGAAACTAGTATAGAATCATGAGAACCAAGTGTCATTGCCTAAAAAGAAATTTATCTTTGTGGGCTGCTTGTGTAACAAAATCACAAGTGATCTTTGTGGCTCTTTGTGTAACAAAATCACTAGTATAGAGTGCGCATTGTTGTTCAACGCGGATGGGCGTTGTTGTTAACGCAAAAGTCTGCGTTGAACAACGCGGACTACTTTGTTGTTCAACGAGACCCATCTGCGTTGAACAACAACGCAGTCTGCGTTACGCAGACTTGCCTCTGCGTTGTCGTTCAACGCAGCACTCCATCTCGCTTTGAACTCAGCGCGGACTGCGTTGTTGTTCAACGCAGATGATCTGCGTTAAATGAAACAACGCATACTTGTTTAAAGCGAGGATGAGAAGTTTCACGAGAGACAAAATATAAACAAAAATAACTTTTGTATCGGAGAGGACGAGTGATTGATGAGCGAAAAACAAGAGAAGAATTACCTAGAATAGATGAGAGTGTCTGTGCAGCAGGGATGGATAAAAGAGAAGAAAGGAGAACGAAAGTGACGATAGAGAGGAGAGGGTTTTGTGAATGTTATAAACGTAAGTGACGGTAATGGATTAAAAAATAGCTTCCCGTAAAAGCTAAAATTTGGGCTTTTTTCAGAAGCTCCAAATTTTGGCTTTTCAAAAAGCTGTATTCTAGTTTTTAAAAAAGTTGTTTCTATTCCAAAAGCACTTTTTTAGTTTTCCAGCCAAACAACCATTTTTTCCTTAAAATGGCTTCTGCGGTGTGAAAAAGTGCTTTTGGGACTTCCAAAAGCCGAACCAAACAGGCACTAAGGATCTTGTGGCTCTGGGTGCACAAGATTTAGAAGTTTCTTCTCGACTCTGTTCTCTGGCAATCTTTTCTTCCTGTTGCCTCAGAGTCCTAATTCTTGGTGATCTCTTTGCTTTCTTCACAACTTCGTTCAAAAGACTTTCTCCTTGTCTCTTTAGGCGCTTTTGTTTTGTCCTCTGAGATTGGCTTTCTTTGAAAAGAGGACTCGCCATTTTCATGAGAGGTCTACCTAGCACTCTCCTTGGTTCGTGATGGGTGATTTGATACTTCTTTGGGCCGAGAACTTGAGACGAGTCTTCTTCAATACACGCTCCCCTCGATTCTTGACTTCCTTGAAGAGTCGGCTTGGTCTTTGTCTCGTGTTCGGACCCATTCGCCGTATCGTGTGTGCATCGATCTTGCTCTTCACAGAGGCAGTTTATCTCGATACTGCAGTGCGGGCGAATCTGAATTCATAAAATCCTCGTCAAAATCATACCATAAGGATAGCTGGTAGTTTCCTTTAACCCATAACCATATAGTGAAAGATTAAGAAGGGTAAATCTATGGGGCTTCGATTGATGGGTAGAAACGGACATTGTTCATCGAGTGGTCACTAAATGTCTTGAACCGACTCTGGGTAGAATGCAATTAAACAAAATTGCGTGAAGCACCACAGCCTTGAATCAAGTTTGATGTCTTCCTCTCCTTGAATTATTTGTGCCATATAGTTGCCTCTTGATATCTTCTTCTTCCATTCCGATGAGGTCATCTATCCGCCTTGGTAGACAATTTCTCACCAAGCGATGGGCAATCAGGTCACCTACCTTATCAAATCCTTTGTGATAAGAAGATATTCTTTCTACGAGAGGATACAATAGTGTTATCTATCGGACGGCGTTCTTCCGAACTCATATACCTTATTCGTATAGATCGGTTCTTGTATACGAAGGAAGTTCTTCCAACCAGCTCTTATGATTTCTGGTTCTACATCCATGCCGTCTCTTCTTAGTGACTCAAAGTCCACAAGTCTTCCATAAACCATGGCTGCTTCCATTGTATAGAGTGAAAAATATCTTCTGGAGAACTTTTTGAGCGAAATGTTTTTGAGAGAATTGGTAAAGCAGAAATGAATCGTCAGGAGATGATGAAAAGATTGCTATAATTTCATCTTTAGTCTACATATAGGGTTATGGTCCGGTGGGTTCTAGAATCATTAAGAACCTCGAGATTATAAGATTTTTCCCTCCAAAAATCTTTCTTGTGAGAGAAGTTACCAGCTGTAACTCAATGTAACTAACGTCGTTAGTTTCCACGTTACTTTAGCCTGACTGCTCATTTAACATCACCATGTTAAGATTGCGTCTTATCTTCTGAAACCGTTCTTCACTTAGTGGTTTAGTGAAGATGTCTACCCACCAAGTTACTGTTTCAACAAGCTGCGGAAGCACCACTTTCCTCTTAACATAATCTCTCGAAATGATGTCGACTTCTATATGCTTCACTCTGGAATCTTTGAATTGGATTCTTTGATAGATTTATTCTTGTTGGTGTTGTCGCAATAAATTGGAATCTCCTCCTCTTTAATTGAATAGTCTTCAGTCGATACTTGATCCTGACGTCGTGGCTGTGAGCAACTTACGGCGGACATATATTACTCGCTTGCGGTTGATAGAGCAATTGAGCTTTGTCTCTTGCTTGACCAGAGACTAGATTTCCTCAGAAAATGACATCCTCCACTTGTGCTTTTTCTTTCGATTCTATCTCGGCATAGTCCGCATCGCAATATCAATTAACCTGAAATCTTTACCTTTCTCAAACATTAAGCAAAGATCGGTAGTACTGCGAGATATCTCAAAATTCTTTTATGACAATAAAAATGAGACTCTATAGGATCGGCTTGAAATCTTGCACACAAGCATACTTGAGCAGAATATCGAGTCTACTTGCATGAGATACGAAAAAGCCGATCATCCCTCTATATAGGGTTTGATCCACCTTCTTACCAAGTTCGTCTTTCGACAAAAGGTTTGAAGGATGCATCGGAGTTGCCATAGGCTTCACGTTATTCATATCAAACTTATTCAACAACTCTTTCACATACTTTTGTTGATGAATGAAGATCTTCTCTTGATGCAGCAACTTGCAACCCAAGAAAGAACTTTAACTCGCCCATCATACTCATTTCAAATTCTTTCTTCATTAAGCTCTCAAACTTTAAACATAACTCTTTTGAAGTAGCACCAAAAATGATATCATCAACGTAGATATGTGCTAAGAAAAAATCATTCTGAAAACTCTTTCTAAAGAGCGTCTTATCAACTTGACCTCTACTGAAACCATTCTCTATTAGGAAGGTACTCAGACGATCATACCAAGCTCTAGGAGCTTGCTTCAGACCGTATAAGGCTTTGTGAAGTCTATAGACATAGTCTGGTTTTTTAACATCTTCAAAGCCAGGTAGTTGTTTCACATACACCTCTTCATCTATAAAACCATTCAGAAATGCACTCTTAACATCCATCTGAAACAACTTTATATCATGACAGATCGCATATGCTAACAAAATCCTTATAGTTTCAAGTCTATGCCTTTGGAGCATATGTTTCATTGTAGTCTATTCCTTCTTGCGATTATAACCTTGTCTACTAATCTAGCCTTATTACGACTCACTCTACCGATTCATCTAACTTATTCTTGAAAACCCATCTGGTTCCAATAATGGATTTCTTAAAGGTTTTGGGACTAAGGACGGGCGTTATTTCTAGTAAATTGATTCAGCTCCTCTTGCATGGCTAACACCCAAGCTTCGTCTTGAAGAGCTTCCTCGACCTTCTTAGGCTCTACTTGAGATAAAGGCTACATTAGCTTCTCTTACGAATTTGGACCTTGTCCTAACTCCTACGAGGTGTCACCGATAACTAGTTCTTCCGGATGAGAACTTTTATATCTCAATTTCGTCTTAGTTATATAGTTTGGAATATCTTCAATCTTGTTCTCATGAGTGTAATCGGCGAGGAGTTTACGAGGTATCATCTAAGTTCTTTGAAGGACCTTCATTCTCCACGTCATCTTCCTTATGGGGTTGAGAATTATCATCAAACTTGACATGGATCATCTCTTCACAATCTTTGAAGTCAAGTTGTAAACTTCGAAACTCTTTAGGCGATAATGAGTAGCCTAGGAAGATTCTGGATAGGTCTTGAATCGAATTTATCCAACGACTCTTTCAGATTCGAATGGAACATTTGCACCCAAATGGATGAAAGTAAGATATGCTTGGTCTTCTTCCATTCTATAACTCGTAAGGAGTCTTCTTTAACATAGGTCGCAACATGATCCTATTCTGAATATAGCATGCTATATTCACAACTTCTGCCCCGAAATAATTAGGAAGATTAAGTCTCACATAGCATTGTCCTTGCCATCTCTTGAATCGTCCTATTCTTTCTTTCAACAACTCCATTTTTGTGGAGTTCTAGGGGCTTTGAAGTTGTGGGAAATTCCATTCTCCTCACGAGATACTCTAAACTTCTCATTTCAAATTCTCCACCATGGTCACTCCACGATCATCGGCTATGGACATTCCTTTTTCATTCGTAACTTCTGGATAAGATTCTATTTTCCGATTCCAATAATTTTGCCTGCTTGGTTGTCTCCGAAAGTTCTTGATCCTCTCTTCTTATCTTTGAAGGTCTAGGAACATAGACCTTCTTCCCATCATGTGTCATGAGCATCCACCGTCTAAATATCAATGGTGCTTGTCGTATCTTCCAAGGAAGGATATCTGCGGAGAAACTATTTTATTTCTTGGTACCCAAATTTTCTTGGGTCCTTTATGGTTAGTAGTATGCATATGATGTGATCTATGATGCATATTATTAGAATGTTGATTAAAATGAATCATCCTATATCTTCTTTTTGAATGATGATTTTTTACGAGGCTGAATCTTGTTTCTGTAAACCCTAATCTAGTCTTATCACTTTCGGATGTCTACATTTTCCAAGCATCTCATTCATTTTCTTTGTACTTTCGTGAAAGTAGCTAAATCGGTGATAAATTCTTAATCCTTAGTTTAAGTTGATTAATCTCTTACGATCATCTACAATTTTCTTTTTATCTTTTAATTGTTTCTTTAAACAAACATTTTCTCTATCTATTACCTCGGTATGTCTAATATTTTCTACATACTTCTTCTTTAACAACTTGTCTTTGTTTGTAATAGCATGAGAATCTTCTAACAATTACGAATAGGCATCATGCAAATTATCATAATCGATTTTACCTCCTCATCACTATCTTCCTCGGCCATTAGGCAAATGTTTGCATGTTACATGACTTTCGAAGCTCATGTCGATTCAGATGAATCTAGGTCCTCCATGTTGCCATCATGCTTTTCTTGCCTTCTCTACTCTTCTTTGGTTTCTTCTTGAGAGTAGGACATTCGGACTTGTAGTGTCGGGCTGGTTGCACTTTCGTAGCAAATGATAGAAGACTTCTACGGTTTAGCTTCATCTTTCCCATTCTTTCTGAATGTTCCTCTAGACTTTTCTTCCACATCGTCTTATCTTTACGGAAATGAAAGATAATTCGTCATCTTCATCACTGAGTCCGATTCGATTGGTGGAGTTGTCATCCTTTGATTCTTCAATTTTCAACGCTTTTGATGACTTCCTCCTTCTCTCGAAGTTTTATGATTCTTTTGTCCGCCTTGATGTTATTGACTTATCTCGCTTGGGCTTGTCTTCACCGTTGAGTTCTACTTCATGAATCTTTAAGGATCCCAAAGAACTCATCCGGCTTTAACACGCCAAGTCTTTGGCTTCAGACCGCGATAACTTTAGGTCTCCATCTCTTAGGAAGACTTCTTAGAATCTTTCGAACATGATCTTGATTGTTGTATGTCCTTCCAAGAGCTTTCAATCCATTGACAATTGTTTGAAATCTTCCAAACATTTGATCAATAGATTCTTCATCTTCCATCCTGAAAAGTTCATATTGATGCACAAGAATACTTATCTTGGATTCTTTAACTTGGCTTGTGCCTTCGTGAGCAATAGACAATGTGTCCCACATCTCTTTTGCAATGTCACAACCGTGCACTTTGTCATACTCGCTCCTACTTAGGGCACATGTCAAGAAAAATTTTGCCTTTGAATTTAACTGTATTCTTGCTTTTTGATCAACCGTCCATCTGTTCTGTGGAATAGAATTTCCTTCTTCATCTACAGGTGTGTAAGGTCCGTTCTCTATAACGTCCCAAAGGTCAACATGAGTAGATTCGATGAATAACCGCATCCTATCTTTCCAGTAGTGATAGTCTTCTCCGTTGAATGTTGGAGGTCTAGTGACTGAGGCTCCTTCAGCGATCTATACATATGACTCCGCCATTATCTTTAATCCACACTTCGCCAAAGTGATTCTTGGATACCTCGCTCTGATACCAATTGAAGTGAATCACAAGTTAATACAGTACTTAGAAAACAATAATAGAATGCACGAGAAGGGGGGGTTGAATTGTGTATTCCCCTCTTTATAAGTCTTTTCATAATTACTTGTTAGGAATAAGAATCTTTACAGAATTTTTATTTATTCCGATTAATCAAACTTCTCAATACTATGAATATGAACAGTAAGTAATGATAAAATTTGAAACTAAAAACGAGATAGAGATTAAGAGTGGTAGACACGCGGATTTATCCTGGTTCACCCCAAACCATGGGCAACGTCCAGTCCTCAGAGTTTCTTCTGAGATTTCACTATCTCTTTAATCGTTACAAGTATTCTTTCACGAGCCTTTTCAGGTCTCTACAACCAGTATTCTTTCACTCTTAGCCTCTACAGTTATCTGTACACCTTTTCTTTTCAGAAAATATTTGAATACTTTATTCTGATGAATAGCACTCAACTAGTTTGTACTTAATCGCTTTTTCACTTTGTGTAATTTTTCTAAAATCGCAGACTTTTCGCTTTCAACTTGACTTGAATTTATAGCCTTCGTCTCTAACTGCTTCTTGATGCTTGAATCTTGAATCTTCAATCTTTAAAGCAACGGTTAATCGTTGAGTTCAGAACTAACTTTCGAATCGACTCTTGCGTCTGTTTTTTACTTCGTGCGCATCGACTTCACATTTGCGTCTGCTTTGTTTTTGCGTCTGCGTCTGCTTTGCATTTGCGCGTCTGCGTCTGCTTTGCATTTACGTCTGCGTCTGTGTCTGCTTTAGATTTGCGTCTGCGTCTGCTTTGTATTTACATCTATATACGCTTTGCATTTAAATCATGATTCGCTTTGCATTTGCGTCTGCGTCAGCTTTGCATTTGCGTCTGCGTCCGCTTTGCATTTGCGTCTGCGTCCGCTTTGCATTTGCGTCTGCGTCTGCTTTGCATTTGCGTCTGCGTCTGCTTTGCATTTGCGTCTGCGTCTGCGTCTGCTTTGCATTTGCGTCTGCGTCTGCTTTGCATTTGCGTCTGCGTCTGCTTTGCATTTACGCTCAGTATTCGCTTTGTATTTGTATGCGTACTGCTTTGCATTTAAATGCGTATGCGCTTTGCATTTTTGCGTCTGCGTCTCGCTTTGTATTTAAATGTCTGCGTCTGCTTTGTTTTTCTTGTATATGATCTCTCTTTGTTTGTTATACATCAAAATCATTTTTATGTAAAGTCCTTTTGACTTAACAGAACTAAGTCAATAGTAAACTCTGTCTCCCGATCCGGCGGTAAACCCGGTAACTCATCAGGAAACATATCTGAAAATTCCCTAATCACGGAAATGTCCTGCAATCTCTGCTCCACTCTGGTATCAATGACATGGGCCAAGTAGGCCTCACATCCCCCCTGCATCAATCTCAGGGCACTAAGGAAAGAAATCATCCGAGTTGGCTCTGCCTGAGTAACACCTCGAAAAACTGCTCTAGGCTGTCCAGGAGACTCTAATACGACCTCCTTGGTATAGCAGTTCATGATAGCCCTATGGGCAGTAAGCCAGTCCATCCCCAAAATAACATCAATCTCCCTCAATGGCAATACTATAAGGTCTGCCCTCAGCACTACTTGATCAATCTGGATCGAGCATCCCTTGCAGACCTCTCCCAATGCGGTAGTACTACCTAAAGGTGTACTCACCTCTAACCCATACTGTAGTATCTCCATATCCCCATGCAATCTACATGCCAAATGCGGTGCAACAAAAGAATGCGTGGATCCTGGATCCAAAAGTGTAAAAGCCTTAATATCAAAAATAAGAAGCATACCAGCTACCACATCGGGGGAATCCTGGGCCTCCTGCCTAGTCATGGCGTAGACCCTGGCCTGGGATTGTGGTCGGCTGACCCGACCCTCAGTCCTTACAAAAGATCCCTCAGCTCTGCCTCGGCCTCTACCCCAGCCCCTCTGTCCAAATCCACCACCTCTACTCTATTGCACCGTGGTGTTACTGCCTGATCTCGCACTAACAGTAGACTGAGCTCCTATAGTAGCTGGGCAATCCTTGATCTGATGATCCATGGAGCCACATTTAAGACAGGCTCTAATCAATCGCCAGCATTCCCCACTGTGCCTCTTCTCGCAGTGCTCCCAAACTGGAGAATTACGCCTACACGTCTCACCACGCCATTTGCCGGTCTGAACAAACCTCCTCTCTGCCTCAGTCCGGCTATGCGGATCCCCTGAAAATCCTGCTCTGGCACTTACTAAAGCCTCGGCCAAAACTGCCTTGACTGTCACTCGGCCTCTTACCCCTGGACCCCTGACTAGCCTCAGTCTGTTTCTGCCTTATCAGCTGCTCCACTCGCACTGCAGCAGCTCTCAGCTCAACAAAAGTGCCTATATTAGATCGGGTCAACCTGATGCGGATCTCCAGATTAAGCCCATTTTTGAACCTCCGGCACCTATCAACCTCAGTAGATATCACAGTAGTGGCATACCCCATTAGTTCATTAAACCGCACCTCATAATCTGCCACTGTCATCCTACCCTGCTTCAACTCTAGAAACTCCTGCATCTTCATCTCCAGATACACCTTGGGCATATAATTATCTCGAAATGCCATCTAAAACTTCTCCTATGTCAGTAGGCAAGGCCTGGTGTTACTGCCCGGGACAGTCTTCCACCACTGATAGGCCGGGCCCTGCAAGAGAGACACTGCATAGTCAAACCTCTCCTCTGAATCACAATCCATCTGGTCGAAGACTCTCTCAGTCCTCTCTAGCCATCCTCACCTCGGCAGGTCTCTGCCAGTGAAATCCTGACCCCACGCAACATCATGTCATACCTCCTCTCCCGTCTCACGGGAACCCTAAAAGGCAGCTCCTCAGATCGAGGCACCGAGGACTCCCTACTAGCTCCGACTGATTCTTGGTCAGCTGGTTGATCAATCTGATCACCTAGAACGGATGACTTATAACAAAACAATAATCCCGATTAGTTTCTACATTTCTCACAATAATTCAAGCCTAAATATTTGACTAGTCCCAACAGATGTCAAACTATGCTCTGATACCACCAAAATGTAACACCCCCTTACCATAGGGTATACACCAGGACGCCCGTAGGTCATTCCGATACATATCCTACGATAAGGGTGCACTACGAACGATCACTACTATACTTCACATGTCATCATAAAATAAAGCATCAATATAAAAATTCACTAATTTTTAAAACCATAATACAATTCTCATTCCATTTCAATACAAGCAATCACTTACATAACTTTCAGAGTTTCACTGTCTGAACATTACTACAACAGACACCTATTATAAAAGCCTAACTAGGTCATTCCCAAAAATCCCAGCTGACCGACCTGTGTGCCATGATTTCTCTTGCCAACACGATCTACACGGCAGGAAAAGTCTCTCTGGAGCTAGGAGTCTATTCTCTCGGTCCTGAAAAATATATTATAATTTATGGTGAGTTTGCGAACTCAGTGAGGAACCATCATCGATGTTTCACCCAATTCATGCATAGCCAAGTATAATACAGATTGTTGCACAATAGCATAATCAGAAATATTACAAATTAATATCACACAAGTTCAAGGCATTTAGCCTTTCACCTAGTTCCAAATAACCAATTAAATGCAAATGAAATGCGTATGTGACACTTTCCCATTTTATTACGGTGTTGTGACCGAGCCCCTGAACTGTCCCAATTCGGGCTCATTAAACGGTGGGCCAGTGGCTCTGAATTAGAGTGGGCTCAAGGCCCCAATATGGTGAGCTTTTAGCTCTCGGTGGCTGCTCCGGTCACAACTGTCATTATCTATTTTATGCATTCATGTATGAAATGCATATGTCCCATTTCACAGTAAATGCATCACAATTTGATGGTACTATGTCACAATCGAATCACAAATCACAATTTGTCACATTACAGACAAGTAGGTCACAGATTCGCAAACAGGTAACACTTCTATGTCATAAACTCCCATTACATCGTACACCTCCGGTCCGGAATCAGGGCATAAACAAACGCAACAGTCCCACCATTATTCTCCACAATGTCATAAGTACAGAATTATAAACAATCTAAAGATTCAGGAACCATCTAAGTTACTCACATATTACTCCCGAAGCTAATGCCTGGAAGATCCAGCAACGTTCGTGGGATGACGTTCCAACTGTGCCTCTATAACATTCAAAATATTTACACATTACCAATTGCACAATTAGAGATACCAATTAATGCACATGTAGCAATTAAAATGAGTACAATGCATGTTCGTGACATTCCCGGCACTAATTCACAATTTCCCGTCACAAAAATTTTCTCTAAAAATTAGAAAGTCATAGACACAAGAATCACTCAATTTGGACATCTATAGGTCCAATTATAAACAAAACACTGATTAGGAAAATCACTACTCGTACCCCTCACTTCGACCTAACCGATTCCCGTCAATTTCCACTCTTTCTTCCCATTCATATATCATCTCTTCTTTCACAGTCCATAACTTTTAACACACACATCGAAAATTTACGAATTTGATCTCGTTGGAAAGATCTTGAAAAATTCTACAAGTTTCATAAAGATTAAAAATTCCAATTTCACCCCTAAGGGTATCAAAAATTCAATCAAAGCTACTACCTAGTCAATGCCTCTCAAAACAGTGCAGAATTTTGTAAATTCAATAACTTCCCATTTCCTTAGTCAAAAATGACACAATAAATGTGAAAAAAAAGATCACAATGTTTTCTACAACTTTTATGAACAACTTGAAATCAAATTCATTTGCTAACTAGGCCAAACAATTCACCAAAGCATCTGCCCACTGAAATTTCCCAATATGAACAGTACATTTCAAATCAGCATATCTCCTAGCAAAAATATCAAAACACTCACTACCTTATATCACTGGAAAGATAAGATCTCATACTTAAATTTTCATGAGAACTCAGAATCCAATTCCATCCCTAACAATTTCAAACTTGTCATGCAAGTTTCTGCTGATCATGGCAGTTAATAACCTAATGTAGGTTCAGTGTTTGAAAACTCATAACTCCCATATCTGATCTCCAAAAATCATATGCTATATATCATTTTCAAGATACTTCTTTCCTATACAACTCTTCAGAAGATCACGCAAGCCAATTCAATTCACAGAAATCAATAAAATTGCTTCTAATAAGAATGTGCACCAAATCCACATTTAGTCTAGGTTTCCTCAAAATGCTCAAAATCAGTCAATATTCCACAGTGCATATCTCCCAATATACAGATCGAAAAAAAAACAAAATCTGTGGGAATGGAAAGCTAACTTAATAGGCCTCAACTTTCATGAAGACCATTTTCCCTAATTCCTTCTAAATTAATTGAGAAAAATCATCAAAACTAGTAGGTCATAGTTTCGGTTATTGTTCACAGAAACTACAACAGTAACGTTCCAATCCAAAATTCAACCTCTTAAGGCTAAAATTAGACAATACCTATTTCACACAAAACTGTAGCCAACAAACCAAAGTTTATTTAGGCACAAACCTCACCTCATTTTCATAACCAAAAAATTAGTTATGATCAAAACATTGCAATAGGTTCAAAAATCAATTTTCCAGCTTTGTTACTAAACTTAAATCCTATCACTTCCAATGCCAATAACACATCAATAAGCATCAACTTGAGCCATAAAATCAGCCCTAAGTTCATCTAAACTTTCACTTGAACATAGACCCCTAAAATTCCAGCACACATACTCATAGCATTAAACCCTAGGCTTCATGAAATTAATGCACATTAAAGTCACTATAAATGCTTCTAACAACAATATAAAAGAACATAAACATAGTTTCTCACCTAAACAACCTCCAAGCTTCAAGCTTTAAGTTCTCAAACTACCCCAACTCACTCCCTCTCAACACCACCTACGACCCTCACCACCACAAGACTTAGGTTTGTGGACTTTTGTACACTTAAGAAAAGAAAGTAAGTAGGTTAAGAGAGCTTTTATGTGTAGGCAAAGGTTCAAAGCAAGTAAGAAGACAACACTTCTACTATGGAGGAGGAAACAAGCCAACAAAGGAAGAAGGAAGGAGGGTCTCGGCAGAAGGAGGGAAAAAGCAATGAAACAAATGAAAATTTTAAAGTTGGATGCTTGGAAGTCGTGGAAGACCAACTCAGGCACTAAAACAACACTCTTTTAAACTTTACAAAGAAAGTTACGTGGAAGCATTTCCCATAATAGATCAATGGATAATCCTCAATGAAAAAGCACCAAAGCTTTCCAAGGAGTAAGTGTCGTATGAGAAATGAGGGAGTAAGACAACACCATTTAATGCATTAAGACACTTGGCATTTTACTAAGAAAAAGACAAAATCATTAAAGACAAAGATCATTTATTAAGAAACCCTTAATCCAATCCAATGGCTCCAATTAATCCATCTAATGGCTCTAATTAATCCCAAAATCATTTATCTGGGCAGAAATTTTGATGCAGGAAACCCATCGTCGACCGGTTGGAAATTTTCACAATAAGGCAGACTACCGAAAATTCGGAAAAATTCTGAAATTCCTAAAATGCAAATCACACATAAATCACCCCAATTTAATTTTTCAAACACACTTATCACATATTTCACAAAAATATTTCATTTAGACGCATATGCCGGGAACTGTCAGGAATGCATGTACAATCATGTGCATATACAAAAATTACCATTTATATTTTTATAGAGGCTATATGATGCATGTTCATGCCGAGATATATTGTCACTCGCCTAACCCATCCTCAAATGACCAAATTACCCTTCCCATCGGTGATGGGATGTTACAGCCTTTATCGTAGGATATGTACCGGAATGACCTCCGGGCGTCCCGGTGTGTGTTCTACGATAAGAGGGTGTTACATTTAGGTGGTATCAAAGCATGGTTGGCATCTGTTGGGACATATAGGATATTAGGCATGAACTATAGTGAGAAATGCAGAAAATGATGGAAGTTATTGTGTGTTATAGATCATCCGCTCTAGGTGATCAAGTGGATCAACTAGCTGACCTTGGATCGGTAGGAGCCAGTAGAGAGCCCTCGGTGCCTCGATCAGAGGAGATGTCTCCTAGAGTTCCCGAGAGAAGGGAAAGGAGGTATGATAGGCTGCGAGCGTGGAGTCGTGGACTTACGGCCGCAGACCTACGAGATCTTTGAGGATGGTTAGAGAGGACCGAAAGGGTCTTTGACGAGATGGATCATGAGTCGATGAAAGGTTCGACTACGCAGTGTCTCTATTGCGGGGCCCAGCATATCAATGGTGGAAGACTGTCCCAGGCAGTACCACCAGGCCTTACCAGTTGAAGTGGGCAGATTTTCTAAGGGTCTTCAGAGACAATTACATGCCCAAGATTTATCTGGACATGAACATGCATGAGTTCCTAGAATTGAAGCAAGGTAGGCTGTCAGTGGCTAATTATGAAGTGCAGTTCAATGAATTGATGGGATATGCCACTGCTTTGATCCCTACAGAAACAGACAAGTGTAGGAGATTTGAAAATGGATTGAACATGGAGATCAGAACTAGGTTGGCGAGGTCGGATATGGGAACATTTATTGAGTTGAGGGCTGCTGCGGTTAGAATTAAACAGCTGACGAGGGAGAAGCAATCTGAGACTAGGCAAGGGTCTAGAGGAAAGAGGCCAAGCGAGATTCAGGGTAATTCTGGCAAGGGCTACAATAAGCGTCAGAACAGAACTTTTAGAGCCTCAGGTGGATCTAGGCAGACAGGGTTTGGACAGAGGGGCAGGTTTACACAGATTGGTAGTGGAAGAGGGACAGGACAGAATCAGCCTCCAGTTTGTGAATATTGTGAGAAGAGACACAGTGGCGAGTGCTAGCGATTGACTGGAGCTTGCCTCAAATGCGGCTCCATGGACCACCAGGTCAGGGATTGCCCAGCTACTTTGGGGGCACAGTCTGCTGTTAGCAGTTGATCAGGATCAGGAAGTGGTACGACAGTTTAGCAGAGTAGAGAGGGTAGACCTAGACAGAGAGACCGAGGTAGATTCAGAGGAAGAGCTGGAAGTTCTTCCATGAGGACTGAGGGGCGGGCCAGCCGACCACAGTCCCAGGCCCGGGTCTATGCCATGACAATGCAGGAGGCCCAAGACTCTCCAGACGTGGTAGCAGGTGCGCTTCTCATTTGTGATTCTGAAGCATTTGCACTGCTCGATCTAGGATCCACACACTCCTTTATCGCACCGCATTTGGTATGTAGACTGCATTGTGATAGGGAGTCTTTACAGTATGGGCTAGAGGTGAGTACGCCATTAGGCAGTACTACAATGATAGGAGAGGTGTGTAAGGGGTGTTTGATTAAGATTGATCAAGCAGAATTGGAGGCAAACTTGATAATATTGCAGTTGAGGGAAATATATGTAATTCTAGGCATCGATTAGCTCACTACTCATAGGGCTATCATGAACTATTATACCAAGGAGGTAATCCTAGAATCTCTGGGTCAACCGAGAGCTGTATTCAGAGGAGTTAGTCAAGCAGTGCCAGCTAGGATGATCTCTTTTGTGAGTGCATTAAGGTTGTTGCAGGGAGGATGTGAGGCTTATCTAGCCCACATCATTGATACTAGAGCTGATCAGAGTATGCAAGACATCCCGGTGGCGATAGAGTTTTTGGATGTGTTTCCCAAAGAGTTAACTAGTTTACCACAAGATCGGGAAATAGAGTTCATAATAGATCTAGTTCCAGGTGCTACGCCTATATCTATTAGTCCATATAGGATGGCACCTGTGGAACTGAAAGAGTTGAAGACTCAACTTCAGGAGTTGCTAGAAAAGGGCTTCATAAGGCCTAGTGTTTCACCTTGGGGAGCTCCAGTGCTCTTTGTAAAGAAGAAGGATGGGACCTTGCGGTTATGCATTGATTATAGGCAACTGAATCGGGTGACAGTGAAGAATAAGTATTCGTTGCCTAGAATTGACGATTTGATTGACTAGTTGCAGGGAGTTCAGGTGTTTACGAAGCTGGATTTGAGGTCAGGGTATTATCAGTTGAAGATAGCTGAAGCTGATGTACCTAAGAGTGCCTTTAGGAGCAGGTATGGACATTTTGAGTTTTTAGTGATGCCGTTCGGGTTAACTAATGCCCCGATAGCATTTATGGCCTTGATGAATAAGGTATTTCAGCCCTACCTGGATCGATTTGTGATTGTGTTTATTGATGATATTTTGGTGTATTCGAAAAGCATCAAAGAGCATGCTGAGCATCTAAGAGTCATCTTGCAGATCATGCGAGAGAAGTAGTTGTATGCCAAATTCAGTAAGTGTGAATTTTGGCTGAATCAAGTTGTGTTTTTGGGACATATAGTGACTGGAGATGGCATACAAATAAATCCTAAGAAGATAGAGGAAGTGATGAATTAGGAAGCTCCGAGAAATGTGTCTGAGATGTGAAGCTTCCTAGGATTAGCTGGTTATTACCGGAGGTTTGTCGAGGGGTTTTCGTAGATCTCGGCCCCTCTGACAAAACTTCTGAGGGAAAATGTAGCTTTTAGATGGGATGAGGAGTGTCAGAAGAGCTTTGAGGAGCTGAAACATCGGTTGACTACTGCACCGGTGTTGACTATTCCATCAGGGACTGGAGGATATGTAGTATATAGTGATGCTTCGCATCAAGGTTTGGGATGTGTTTTGATGCAGCATGGCAAGGTGATCGCCTATGCATCGAGGCAATTAAGGCCTCACGAGATTTGGGGAGACTTTTCAAATATTCACTGAACATAAGAGTTTAAGATATTTGCTGAGTCAGAAGGAGTTGAACTTGACGCAGAGGTGATGGATTGAGTTACTGAAGGACTATGACTGCACTATTAATTACCATCCGGGGAAAGCTAATGTGGTGGCAGATGCTTTGAGTAGAAAGTCAAATCCCAGTGCAGCACATATGCAGTTATCGAGGTTACCTAATTTGATACATTTGAGAGCTCTGAATGTGGAATTGAATCTAGAACAGGATAGAGCTTTGATTGCTACTTTGAAATTGAGACCAATGCTGCATGATAGAATCAGGAAAGTTCAGGATAAAGACCCTAATATGGTGAAGCTTATAGAGAAAGTGAAGGCAAACCCGGATTCTGAATTTGAGTTAAGGGATGAGACATTGTGGTTGAAGCAAAGGCTTTGTATGCCTAATGTTGATGATCTGAGGAAGGAAATACTTGAGGAAGCTCATATGGCCACCTATGCTATGCATCCTGGTACTAACAAGATGTATAACACTTTGAAGCAGTATTTTTGGTGGCCTAGAATGAAGAAGCAAGTGGCGGAGTATGTGTCTAAGTGTATAACTTGTCAGTAGGTGAAAGCGGAGCATCAGGCTCTAGTAGGAAAACTGCATTCGTTACCCATTCCGGAGTGGAAATGGGAACGGATCACAATGGACTTCATCATGGGATTGCCTAAGACTTCGAGGCAACATGATGCAATCTGGGTCATAGTGGACCGGTTGACTAAATCGACCCATTTCTTACCAGTAAGGGAGAAGAACTCACTTGATCAATTGGCCCAGAAGTATGTGAGTGAAGTAGTGAGACTGCATGGTATTCCAGTGTCTATAGTCTCAGACAGAGATCCCAGATTTACTTCGAGGTTCTGAAGAAGTCTACAGTCTGCTATGGGCACTAAGCTGAACTTTAATACAGTATTTCATCCTCAGAAAAATGGACAGAGTGAGAGGACAATCAAAACTGTTGAGGATATGCTCAGAGCATATGTATTGGAGTTTAGAGGAGCTTGGGGTCAATACATTGCATTGATAGAATTTGCTTATAACAATCATTTTCACAGTAGTATTGGGATGGCACCTTACGAAGCATTGCATGGAAGGAAGTGTCGGTCACCTTTGTATTAGGATGAAGAGGGATTGAGGATGATGGAGGGCCTGAAATTGATACAAGATACAGTGGATAAGGTTAAGTTGATCCGAACCCGAATTAAAGCAGCTCAAGATAGACAGAAGAGCTATGTGGATCAGCACAGGAGGGATATGGAATACAGTGTCGGAGATAGAGTGTTCCTAAAAGTGTCACCGTGGAGAGGAGTTTTGAGATTCGATAAAAAGGGCAAGTTAAGCCATAGGTATATTGGTCCATATGAAATCATAGAGAGGATTGGACCTTTGGCCTATAAGTTGGCTTTACCGAATGATATGTCTCAATTGCATAATTTTTTCCACGTGAGTATGCTCCGAAGGTACCGATCAGATCCAACTCATGTAATACCGACTCATGAGATTGAGGTTGCTAGTAATTTGAGTTATGTTGAGGAGCCAGTCAAGATTGTGGGATCGCGGGTCAAACAGTTGAGAAACCGGGTCATTCCATTGGTAAAAGTCTTATGGAGGAACCACTCAACTGAGGAAGCAACTTGGGAGACAGAGGAGCATATGAGGAGACAGTATCCCCACCTACTCGAGTAAACAGGTAAGAATTTTGAGGACGAAATTTCTTTAAGGAGGGGAGAGTTGTAACATTCTGGTACCAGCGGGAAGGGTAAAATAGGAAATATGGGTGTTTAGTGAGAGCTTAGTAATTCAATTGCATGTTTATGCATTTTGTGACATACTTGTATTGTGAAAACTGAATTTATTGCGCATGAAATTTTTGTACATGCATTCATTGACATTCCCAGTATATTTGGTTCTACTTGTGAATGGGTTGAGAATTGTGGGTTATTGATTTTGAAAATTTATTTGGAGAGTTACATTATTGATTTTATAATTTTGGAGAATTTTAGGAATTTTTCTGAAATTTTTCAGGGGTAAATCCCGGACTAGGAAAAATGCCGAGGGGCAGACCAACTGATAATCGGTATTAGAATTTAGTGCCTATGGAATTGAATTTTGGCTATATGGTTATAGGAATAATTGACAAGTGTTATTTATAGGAAATTGGGCTTGAAATAGATTAATTTAAGAAGAAATTAAGGGATAAGTCTTGGCTTGACACATGGCACGTTTAAAGCCATGTATTAGGTTAAAAGAACCATTCAATTGAAACCTCTTTTGGCTCTTCCACGACATTCACTCTTTAAAGCCCTTTGGAGTTGAATTTTGGGTCATTTTTCTTCTCTTCTTCGTGAGCTCCTTCTCCTTCTCTTCATGTGATGTGATTTCTTTCAACTTAAGCTTATCTTTCATCTATTCCTTGTTCCTTGTCACCTTGCTCTTGCTTACTTGTCATAAACCTACCTCTCTACTCCTTTGAATGATGGTGATCAATGGTGATAGGTGGAGCTAGGGTTTGGTGTGTTACTTGGAGTACTTGAAGATTTGTAGCTAAAACAAGTAAGTTTTGTGTTATATGTAGTGTATATGGTAGAATTGAAACTCATGAATTGATGATTGACTTATGCTTGTGAAAGACTTATGTATGTGTGTTAATTGATGCTCATAGATGTTCATGGTTGTGTGTTTGGAAGTATGTATGATGATTTTACCCTCATATAAATGTATAGAGAAGTTTAGGACTTGATGTTTTTCGAAAGACTTGATGGTTGAATGTAGAAAGTGGTTATAATGGATATACATTTGTGTATGCCCTGTTTTGGGAATATGATAAATTGTAGCTTTTGCTTTGTTTGTGAGTGATTTCTTGAATTGAATTAGGTAGGGATTGATGAGGAATTGTCATGGAAAAGAAGATCTAGGCATGAGATGGAATGGATGAGTTGAATGTTGCTTAAATGATTGAAGAAGAAAAATCTGGAAAATTTCAATAGCTTGATCTTGAGTGTGCTCCACTTGATTGGCCATAATTATTTCTATAGTTGTCCAAATGAGTTGAGGCTTTGTTTAAATGAAACTAGAGGAAATTGAATACAATTCTTATGAAGATGTTGATTGTGAATTTGGTCTTGAAGAGTCCCAAATGTTGGTATGAAGTTAGGTAATTGAGTGTTGAAATTGTTGTGAATAAAGGCATATGATTGTGTTTCATTTTGGATGTGTATAAGCCATTAGGGAATATGAATTGAGTATGAATGATTTTGAACTATATTTGAGGTGTTTATGTGTGTAGTCACTAACTTGAACATGATGAATTGTGAGTAGGAAGTATTTGGTATTGAGGAATAAAATGTGAGATGGGAAAGGATGGAATATCATTGATGTTTAAGCTGTTTTATGCTAGAATTGGTGAATTTGGAAGTGTTTAAGATTGTATGAAAGGTTAGAATGGGTTTAGGACCTTTTGGAGGAGTTTTAGAAGTGAAAAAATTAGTTAATTCGTAGCTTACACGGTCTGCCCGTGTACTATTACACGGCCCGTGTAAATCTAGGCTCAGGGGACACATTTCACCCGTAGGTTACACGATCTGACCGTGTGGCTTTTCACAGTCCGTGTGACCCCCTTAACGACAGAATTAGAATTTTTGTTCTTAATTAAAGTTGTAGCCCTAGATGTCTTCTTTCCAACCGTCTAAGAATGAAGTTATTAAGACATCTAGAACGAAAGTTATGGCATTTTCTCCAAAGTATGTTCGATTGGCAAATAGTTATGAACATGGTTTCTTCTGTTGACTATAACTCCTTATCTAGAACTCCAAATGACTTGATTCTTGTGGAAATGGATTCCTAACACATTTTCCTATATCTCCACCAAAATTTGTATTAATTGGAGTTAAATTGAAAGAGATTGATCAAATTCAAGTGTGAGAGTCTATTGGAACATTGTCAACGGAAGTAGTTTTACTAAACAGAGTTCAATGTTTTGCTTATATCTAGAGCTATAGGATTCCAAATGAGATGATTCTTTCTTTTTAGTAAATTTAAGATATAGGGATACAAATCATATGAAGAATTTCAATTGTGATTCAATCTCTAAGATGTTCAAATGCTAGATGGAATCAGGTTTAGGACACTTTAAACAGTCTATCAATGTTTGAGGTATATCTCCCAATCTACTAACCCGAATTGAGTGATTTTGGTGTCAATGGAATCTTAAGACTTAGAGGAACACATTTATAGAAGGGAGTATGATCAAAAGATATCTTCTTCACTCTTTAATTTAGTGTGATTCAATATAGACGTGAAAGTGTGATTTAGCAAAAGATGAGTTTTGCTTTGAAAATGACCTTGCAATGAAAGTGATAGGATGCTACCTGGGATTGTCATGCATGTATTGTACATTTTCTTTTCATTCGTGTGCATTATTAAACATCAATACTTGTACAAATTGTTATTCTATGTATGTTATTCGTTATAGAGGAGCAATTGGAACGTCAACCCACAGACGTTGCCGGACCTTCCAGGCACTAGCTTTGGGAGCAATTGGTGAGTAACCTAGATAGGTTTCTCAATTATTATATGTCTACTGTGGTGGATAATGGCAGGTTTTGTGTTTGTGTATGTTGTGCATTCCGGACAGAAGTTCCGATGTATTGGAGATATGACATAGAAGTGTGATCTGGTTGTGAATCTGTGCATTTACTTGTTTTAATGTGACATGTTTACTGATTGCGATTTGTGTACTGTTTAATTGGGACATATGCATTTCATACATGAATGCATGCACAGATAAAGACAGTTGTGACCGGAGCAGCCACCGAGAGCTAAAAGCTCACCATATCGGGCCTCGAGCCCACACTGATTCAGAGCCACAGGTTCACCGCTTAATGTGCCCTGATTGGGACAGTACAGGTGCTCGGTCACAACAACGAACTAAAATGGGAACATGTCATATGCAATGCTTATATAATTGATTGGATATTGTGAATGGGTGACAGGCCAAAATGCCTTATTCATTTTTGATTTACTTAAATATCCTCATGTGGTACTTCTGAATGTGTTAGTGTGCAATGTTATGCACTTTGCTTGAGTGTTGCATGAATTGGGTAAACCATCAATGATGATTTCTCGATGAGTTCGCAAAAATCATCAAAATTGCAATGTTGTCTTTTCAGGACCGATAGGCGACTTTAGCATCTGAGTGGCTCCACTATTGTGTAGAGTGTGTTTAAAGTGAAGTCATGGTGCAAAGGTCGGTTAGTTGGGCTTTTTGGATGGCATAGTTAGATTTTTCATAATTTCCTCATCCTTGTAGTGCTTTTGGTAATAGATTTTATGTATGGACATTGTATTAAAGATTGAAAGACGCTATAATCTTTTGTCTTAAGAAATGAAATGAGGAAAACAGTTGGTTTCAAAATATTGTGAATTTTATATTGATGCGTTAGAAGCAAATTTTAATGTGATGCCATGTGACGTGAATAAAATGATAGAATGTAGCTCACCTTTATCGTAGGATATGTACCGGAATGACCTCAGGGCGTCCCGGTGTGTGTTCTACGGTAAGGGGGTGTTACACTACTTGTGGCATATGAGCTCTGAAAATGGACTCATTCTGTTCAGGGTGTAAACTTCGGTTTCTCCCTTCTATTTCTATGGAATCCTCGAGCCATTTATTTGTGCATTGCATCTTTGAATTGTCAAGAATGTTCCATATATTGAGTGTTTTGTATTGATGGTTAAATGGTTATGTTGTGTTGATATGATGACATTTTTCAACTATGAGTTTTGAATTCAAAATTTCGGATTTGACTGAGAAGTTGGGAACAAAGCGATTTATGAACTCATTATGACTTTTATATGACAAATGAACTTTTCAATGGTTTTGCTTATTCTTTGTTATAAACCTGTTACCCACAAGTTATAAGCTCACCCCCTTCATTCCGATCCACAGGTGATGAGAAGAAGATCAGGTGAAGGGAAGTGAAGGTTTTTGTTTGTATGTGTACATATTGCATTGTTTTAAGTTAGTTTGGTGTTGAGAATTTTGGGATCTGTATATTTTGTATATTCGGATTTCGATGTTGATATTGTATTGTGGCTTCGAATGCCATGAGAGATTGTAAATTCTATTCTTTTGATGTTAAGGCATTATGTCTGGATGATGTTGAGTAGATGTATGCATTTGCGTATATGGATCAAGTTGAGAGGAGATTCGGTATACTTGAGGAAGTATCAATTTGATATGAATATTTTGATTATGAATTATTGTTCATGTATATATAGAAGTGAGATTTGTTATGGAAAAAGGAACATAGAAATGGTTTGAGACTTTAAACTTCACGATTTCTTTGGATTACGCTAACGTTTATGGTTCAATGGTTGGACTCCGAAAATAGGGCTCATCATGTTTGGTATCAGAGTAAGAAAAGATTTCAAGGAACCACACTTCAGTATGATGATATTTTGTACCGAGATCGGGTTCCAGAAACGGGGCCCAGCATTTGCGGTATCAAAGCAAGGTTTGTAAGTGTTATGGTTTTTTTAAGAGCTGGATTCCAAAAACGGGGTCCAGCATGTGTATGGGTTACACGCATAAGAAATTGTTAGGAGTTTGAGGTGATAGAATTAGTGAGAAAATGATGATACTCTTTCATGATATGAGAAACAGAATGTTGTGGATAATTAGAAAGGAGAAATAGTGGATGGGTAAACAGAACAGATAATGATTCAAGGCAATTGTATTGGATGATTGAACATGACAACAATATTGTACTGTGGTGCTATGTTTTCGAAAGTGATATAGATACGAATGTATTGCCATGGATTGTTTGAGAAATATAGGGATATGAGTATACACGATAAGATTAGAGTGTACAAGTAGAGTGCAATGGAAGCATAACTTTGTTATGATCTTAAGACGAGGAAATTAGAACCGAAGTGGTTATTCGATTAATACGACAGGAGTTATGATTCACAGTAAGAAGAAATTAGTGGGATTGAGGTCAGAATTTCATAATGATTATGCATCGATAATTGCGAATTGATTGAGGATATACATGTGGAAGATGAAATAAATGATTATTGGGAAAATGAGATAGAAGTGAGGAAATAGAGAAAGGGAAATGAAATAGACATAAATGACCTTATATGAGATGAATGAAATGATATGTAGTATGGGAAAAATCGCAAATGCGTATAAGATTCCATCTTATGCATGAATGAGATTAAGAAGAAGGATGAAGAACTAAATAAGAAGTGTAGATGCACTCAATATGGTAATTGACTCATTATGAAATGACATAGCATGAGAAAAAGGTGAATTTTGGAAAAACTAGAATACAATTGGTGTTAGTATGTTTGATAAAGAGAGAACTGTTGTCTAAGATCAAGGTATCAATTGTGTAAGATATAAATTGGTGATTTTCAAGAGTAAATTTGTGGACAAAATGGCATGACTTTGATGATACCAGCCAAGCATATGTGATAAGCAAGTATGTTCGTTACTCCATTGAGTTTTGAGTGACTTGAACATTATCACCTTATGAGGATGAGAGGAATTTGTCTTCTCGAGGGATCAAAAGTAGCTGATGATGTGATGATGATAGCAGGTGATTGATAAAGATTTGTATGGATGGTATATATGATAGTAGCAAGAAATTCTCTTTTGTAGAAGAATTTCACTAAGTTAGATTCAGCAGATCAGATAGTTTATATGAAGAATGACCAATGAAAGAACTGATCAGAAAGGAATGTGTAATGATTTGAAAGTGAGTATTGGAGTCCTATCCCTAAGGGAGACTTAAGCAAAAGAGGTAGAGTATGCTACTGAAAAAGTACGTGTTTTGTTTGATGTAAAGGATCCAACTATGCGAGTGGATTCCTAAATTTGAGGAGAAATTAATTGCCAATATGAGGTGTATATCGGTTCACGTTATGTTCTGAGTAAATATGTTCGGGAAATGCCAGTTTATCCGATGAAGGTGTGGCAAGCATAAGAAGTTAAGATTGCAAATAAACTAGAGTGTGTGGAGAAACGAGTATAAACGAGCCAACATTAGAATACGTCAATGCGAAATATGAGGAAATCTAAAGAATGGAGAAAATCAGTCAAGAAAGGTAAGACAATTGGGAAATTGAAAAGAACAAGAGGTAATATTACCTCATTGAGGAATCAGTTATTTGAGGAATTACTATAACCAATAGTGGACATATAGAGTTTTGACAATATTTGTTCAAGTTAACAAATTTCCCCGTCTGGTATTGAAGATTTAAAGCGATCCAAACGAAGTTTGATGATATGTTAAGTGTATTCAAAGAGTTGAGAAGAATAGTCTGAATACTTGAGAAAGAAGATGAGTAAATCGTATGAGGGACGAAGGTAAAGAAAATTTGGAGGAATGATAACACTGATATTAATTATATCGTCTAGATTTGGAGATTCAGTAGTATACAATGATGTTTGCATTAGAGATCAGGATAAGGATCAGCGCAGTAAAATGAAGTGAATTCATGTGCATGGAGACAATTGAAACCTTATAGGTTGATTGTTTATACATGAATTGAAACTTGCTTCCGTAGTGATTGCTTGAAAGTTGGAGACATTATATGTACAGAAATATTTTGACAATGTGTAAGATATACAGATCATGATACTTAAGGTACCTATTGAGTTGAAAGAATTGAATACGAGATTGAGACAATGGATAAAGTTACTGGAAGATTATGTTGTACAAATGAGTGCAAAAATGGTAAAGCTAGTGTTTTAATCAGATGCATTGGATAGAGAATTCAATAGCAGTGAAGTATGAATTCAGATATAGAGGTTATCAGATCTGGTGCAATAAAGAGTGCTGAATGGAGTCGAATTCAGGGAAAAATGAAGTGCCATTAGTCACTGGAAATGTAAGATCAGTTTCACATGAACAAAGCTCAAATTGAGGATTCAGAAATTGTGAACCTTACCAAGAAAGCGAAAATGAATGTGAATTTTGAGTTCGAGTAGGAAAAAGGGATATTGGGTGATTGAGATAAGAAGTATGCATTCCGGCAAAGAGGATTGAGCAAAGAGACTGTTAGAAAAGTACAAGTGGTGATTTAAGCTATACATCCTAGAAGAAATATGTCAAGTGACTGAAAGTTCGAATTGTAGACGATCTTAATTGTCGGAGATATGCTTGAAGTTTATAGTTTGGTTCATGGGAACATGAGACTAATATATGGTTCTATTCGACTTTAAGCATCACAATCTTTGTCATAGTGATTTCAATCGAATACTGTATGAGGATTTTGATGATAGAAAGAGTCATCGCTTTTGGATTATGATGAGTAAGGCCTACTGGTCAATGAAGGATAGAATTGGAGATGTTATGGACAGGTGATATTAAGTGATTCAAGAAAGATGGATGAATTAGGCAGATCCGTGCCAAAGACATAAAATACAGTGAGATAGACATAAGAGTTAAATGTGATAATACTAAAGTGATGTGAATTAGACAAAGAATTCGCTAAGCCCGCTATGAATCGGTTCTTATGACATTATTATGAGTTAGTGTTACCAACAAATGATGTCTTGGATTCAAAATGTGATATACGTGAGTATGTTAAGGAAATATTGATATGATATGGTATTGGTTTTATCGACACAGGAAGTGGCAAAATTGTAAGTGATCTGAAGAATAATGAAGAACTAGTTCAGAAAGTGAATGGCCAAAGGATATGAATTTACACATTGGATTAAAGAATGTATCTCTACAGTCTCCTTTGGGGTTTTGATAAATGGATGTCCTATTGAGATTTTTAAAGGCATAAGAGGACTTAGGCAAGAGGACCTCCTTTCCCCTACCTATTCCTAATTTGCATGGAAGTTCTTACTCTTATGCTGAGATACAAGATCTCCTCAAACCTGGACTTCAAGTTTATACCAACTGTAAATTGCTTTCTCTAACCAGTTTATTTTTTGCAGATGATCTAATCCTCTTTAGTAAGGTTGATCCCCCTTCAATTACAATTCTTATAGATACCTTACAAAGATTAAAGGAGATATCGGGACTAAGCATCAATTTTTAAAAAAGTTTTTTTATCTTATCAAAGATTACTGCTCATATTGCTAATGATATTTTTATGGAAACTGGAATGGGAAATCAGGATCCTCCTACCACCTATTTGGGATTTCTATCTCATCGCGACAACTACATTTTAAAGGATGTCTACATCTTATAAAGAAGATACAAAGGAGGTTAGGTTCATAGACAAATAAATCGTTATCCTATGGCGGCAAACTTTAGCTACTGAAATCTATTATTATGTATATAAACACTTACTAATGTTCCCACATTTTTCTCTCTAAGGGGCTAGTCAAAATAGTGGAAAAATGGATGAAACATTTTCTATGGAGTAAGGGGAAAAGAGAAAGAGCAATGGCTAAGGTCGATCGGGTTCACATATGTTAACCAAAAGCTTCAAGAGGATTAGGGCTGGAGTCAATTGGAAGAAGCAATAAATGCTTACTACTGAAAAGGGTATGGAGAATTTTGTGTGAAAAGGAATCACTATGAATAAATAGGTCCATAACTATATCTTAAATGGTGGTAGTCTATGGGCCATTAAACCGAAAGCCAGCTTCTCATGGTTCCTAAACCAAGTTCTTAAATTGGGGGAAGAAGTTCAATCTCAGATCACTTATAGGATTGGATCAGGGGATCAGATTTCACTATGGTATCACAATTGGACTGGTTAAAAAGCATTAATTCACAATATGATAATGAGGGAGATGGTTGATAGATTCTCTAAAAAGGCTAAAATATAAGAATTAGTTGTAGATGGTAACTAGAACCTCTCCCAAGAGGAGATTAGATCTCTGTTAGCATAGATTAGATTCAATGGAGGAGATGATATGTTGGGCATCGATTCTGGAACCCAACTCTTGCTCTGACACCATAACTGTTGGACTCCGATTCTGGAGCCTAACTAGGATGTCCTAAAACATGTGCTTGTACTTGTTACCATGTATGATTGTTCCAATTAACCCTCATTAGTCATCCTCGATTCATCTTCATTTTCTAATACTGTAAGCGTTAGGCCCTATTTTTCGAATCATTCTTATACTGAAGAAAATATTATATGCTCGACTTCCATCTAGATATTAAACATCTTAGAGGCTGAATCAGAAATCAACCTCTTATGTAATTTGTAAGCCTACGTCTTTAGTTTACTTCACATCAAAAATCATCTCAGTTGGAACCCTACAAATCCAGATTTATTCAAAATGCTAAAGCATGTTCAGTAAAATAACACCAATTCATACTATTCCAACAGATTCCTTTACTTTCCTTTAATCAAAACCATTTTCTAATCAATTCGGAATGTTACCAATTTTTTTGGAGAGATAGCACAATGTGTGAGGAATCTATTGTCTCAAGGATCACTTCATTTAGAGGCCAGATAACAAAGCTTGGGGCGAAGGAAATCAAACAAGGTTCCGTCCTCAATCATAATGAACCTAGTTCGGGACAATGGCATAACTTGCTCTAGGGATATCAGATCAAGGTCATTTTTGAAGGGTTCAAAGGAGTGCTTCAATATCTACATCATTCATGAAGACATTGAAGTAAGATTTTGTCATCTAAAGGATTAGAATTGGACCAGACGATACAAGATGAACAGTGCATTAGACGATATGACATCATCACCAGACGAAGCATCCTCACCAGACGATACGTCCTCACTAGATGGCACGTCATCACTAGACGATATATCGTCACTAGACGATACGTCTTTACCAGAAGCTAATGAAGTGTCCTCACCAGACGATACGTCCTCACTAGACGAAGCATCCTCACCAAATGATACGTCCTCACCAGACGACACGTCATCACCAGACGATACGTCCTATACTTCTGAGAATCTCCACTTGTAAGGACCATAACTTTTGACTCTGATATCCAAAAATTCCACTATATATCGTTGGAAAGATAGAAAGCTAAGTTACAACTTTCTAAAAGACAACTTTGTCTAACTTAATTCGCAATTATCGATGCATAATCATTATGAAATTTTGACCTCAATCCCACTAATTTCTTCTTACTGCAAATCATAACTCCTGTCGTATTAATCGAACAACCACTTCGGTTCTAATTTCATCGTCTTAAGATCATAACAAAGTTATGCTTCCACTGCACTATACTTATACACTCTAATCTCATCGTTTATACTCATATCCCTATATTTCTCAAACAATCCATGGCAATACATTCGTATCTATATCACTTTCGAAAACATAGCACCACAGTACAATATTGCTATCATGTTCAATCATCCAGTACAATTGCCTTGAATCATTATCTGTTCTGTTTACCCATCCACTATTTCTCCTTTCTAATTATCCGCAACATTCTGTTTCTCATATCATGAAAGAGTATCATCATTTTCTCACTAATTCTATAACCTCAAACTCCTAACAAATTCTTATGCGTGTAACCCATACACATGCGCCCATGCAAGATCATAATGCTGGCGCTTTGATACCACAAATGCTGGACCCCGTTCTGGAATACAGCTCTTAACAAAACCATAACACTTACAAACCTTGCTTTGATACGGCAAATGCTGGGCCCCATTTCCGAAACCCAACCTCGGTACAAAATATCATCATACTGAAGCGTGGTTCCTTGAAATATTTTCTTACTCTGATATCAAACATGATGAGTGTAGCACCCCACTCCCGCGAGACCCGAACCCGACATCGATGGTGATATCCGAGCCCGCGACCCACGAGGGTGGTATGCTAGAGCAGTCAATGCAGTTTAAAAACTCATTATAATATTTTTCTTTTTGAAAACAGTCAAGTGCGCGAAAATAATAAACGATTCGGGCCCGTGATACAAAAACCCTTTTCAGTCATACACTTTATCAAAGATCACATTTCAAAATAATATTTATCAATTAGGGCCCTCAAACAATTTAGTACTATTTTTGCGGAATATAAATTTACACATAATTCAAAATGACACAAATGCAGACGTGAACTGATCCCGACTTCAAACACCGACTCCCATTGCAGTAATCATACTCCCGTTCTACTAACGAGGTACTCTTCAATACCTGAAAAATAATTGCAATGTTGGGTGAGTTTGCGAACTCAATGAGAAACCATCATCGATGGTCCACCCAACGCATGCATATACAATCAATTCATATCATAGCACATATTAACGCATTCCAAATTATCCCATGCATTGCCAATTTTACACATATAAAGGCGATACGCCTTTCACACAAATCACATTTTATCATTCATATATATGATGCACATGTGACACTTTTCTATTTTTATTTCGTTGTTGTGACCGTGCGCCTGAATTGTCCCAAAGGGGCATATTGCGTTGAGCCCGAGGCTCGATACTCGTTAGGCGTGATATGCCTCGATACAATGAGCCGATGGCTCAGTAAACATGGACCGAGAGGTCCCATGCGTTGAGCTTAAAGCTCTCATATACGTTGGGCATAGCCACGATCATCGAAATGAAGCTCGGAATTACGTTGGCTCCACCAGTCACAACTGTCATTATCTGATCATGCAATTATGCATGAATGCATATGCCTCGTTTTACAATAATTTGTGTCACAACCTAATACACTAAGTCCAATTTCGCACTTAACCAATTCACTTTCAATTATGCACATTTAACACTTCTATAACACATTCCAAATATTTCGAACACCTGTGGTTCGAAATCAATCAAAACAAACACATATAATCCTTCCTTAACTCCACATGGCAATCGTACATGAAATTAAACACATATAGGTTGAGAAACCAACTAGGTTACTCACCTATTACTTCCGAAACTAATCGCCGAAGTCTCATTACGTCGATCGATCGACGCCCGATTGGGCCTCTATAAGAACCAGAGAATAAAACGATCACTAATTGTTCAATCCGAACTAGTAATGATGCACATGTAAGTGTAAAATGCATGTTCATGATATTCCTACCTATTCTCATTTTTTTCCATTAGAAAATCATCAAAACTCTAGGTTATGTGGTTGATTCTTTATCGCTCATTCTAGCCATCGCCAGAACTTTCCATGCTAAAATTAACCCTCTTAAGACTAAAATTGACAACACCTATTTCACACAAAAATGTAGCCAACAAACCAAAGTTTCATTGGGCACTAACCTCGAATCATTTGCATAACCACACAATGAGTTATTCTCAAAAGCAATCAAGAGGGTCAAAACCAATTTTCAGCTTTACTTCTCCAATACACTTCCTATCATGCCAATTCAAATTCTACTACCATAAGCATCTCAATTGGACACAAAATCAGTCCCTATATAATGCCTACATTCACTAGGAATAACCACCATAATTTGGCAGCATCTACCTCTTTAATTCCATACAAGATTAATCATTAATATTCAATTCACAAAATCAAGTTACAACACTTCACTTATACCACTTCATCCAACCATACTCAAACCTTACCTTCTACCCACCAATTCCACCTATACTTTTCATCAAATTCATGCATCAATAAATACAATAAGTGCACCATAACTCCAAATGAATGCATCTAACCACTATGATTTATTAAAACATAAACAAAGCATCATTAAAGCTTAATTGAAAACTCACCTACTTAAAGCTTCCACTCTTCACTTCTTTCTTTGCTATTCTCTCTAACAACCTCTTCTAACCCCATGCAATGGTAAGTTCTCCATGGCAAGGAAGTAACTTGTTTACAAGAAGAGCTCTTTAGGTGGGAGGAAGTAACTTAAAGAAGTAGAAAAAAATCGATGGAGATGGAAGAAATGAAGATTTTCGGATGGGGAAGGAACAAATGAGTAAGAACTCTTCTTTTTATCCCCTTTCATGTGAAGCCACCGAAATGACAAGGATAGGAAGAAGACAAAAGCATTAAATTGCTAAGACACTTGGCATTTTTGAGAAAAAGACAAAAAAAAAGATAAAATACAAAAACTTTTTATGAAACCGTAATGCAATTTGACCCATTCTAGTCCAATGACCCTAATTTCAATCCCAAAATAATATACCCAATATTACAGTGACATTGGATAAAAATTTTCGCTACCGAAAATCAACTGGTTCGCCGCTTGGCGATTTTTTTGGTCCGGGAATTTTCTCCGGAAAATTCTAAAAAAATTTCTAAAAATCCCTTAAAATATAAAACACTCAATGACGCACTCAGAATAATTTTTTAAACCCAATAACCACGTTAATCACAATAGAATTGCAGTAGGCACATCTATCGGGAATGTCATGTATGTATGTACAGTAATTTTATGTGCACAAATGGTACTGTGTACCAATCCTATTATGCATGAACAGTCCTAAGTCATTTCGATCCATCTCATCCTATGCTAAATTTACTATTTTACCCTTCCAGTAGGGGGTGGGATGTTACAATGAGCCCTATTTTCGGAGTCCAACCATTGAACCATAAACGTTAGCGTAATCCAAAGAAATCGTGAAGTTTAAAGTCTCAAGCCATTTCTATGTTCCTTTTTCCGTAACACATCTCACTTCTATATATACATGAACAATAATTCACAATCAAAATATTCATATCAAATTGATACTTCCTCAAGTATACCGAATCTCCTCTCAACCTTATCCATATACGCAAATGCATACATCTACTCAACATCATCCAGATATAATGCCTTAACATCAAAAGAATAGAATTTACAAGCTCTCATGGCATTCCAAGCCACAATACAATATCAACATCGAAATCCGAATATACAAAATATACAGATCCCAAAATTCTCAACACCAAACTAACTTAAAGCAATACAATATGTACACATACAAACAAAAACTTTCACTTCCCTTCACCCGATCTTCTTCTCATCACTTGTGGATGGGAATGAAGGGGGTGAGCTTATAGCTCGTGTGTAACAGGTTTATAACGAAGAATAAGCAAAACCATTGAAAAGTTCATTTGTCATATAAAAGTCGTAATGAGTTCATAAAACGCTTTGTTCCCAAATTCTCATTCAAATCCGAAAATTTGAATTCAAAACTCGAAGGCAAGGGTCAGTCCCTCGCCTGCCAAATTCCAAATTCCTTTATAAAAAAAACACTTAATACCTCCTCTCCTTTCCTAATCCCTATCTCTTCACACAAGTAACCAAAAATCACAAATGAGGTCTCATTAGAAATAGCACAGAAACCCCTACAAGTTTTATGAATGACTCATAAACCAATTTCACCTCTAAGGGTATCAAAAATGCAATCAAAGTTACTGCCTGCTCATTATCATCCAAAACAGTGCAACATTTTTCCAAAAATCATATCTTCCCATTCCCTTTGCCAAAAATTTCAAGCTTTCTAAAAAAAGAAATATCAAAACATATTCTACAACTTTCATGAATAACTTGAAAGCAAATTTAACCTCTAAACAGATCAATTTCTCAACCAAATCTTCTGCCCATATAAGTGTCATCCTCAACAGTAATGCAATCTTCCAAAAATCATAACTTCTCTCATTGCCCAAAAATTTCATACTTTATCTCACTGAAAAGAATAGAAAACATGCTACAATTCTCATGAAGGACTTAAAAGCAAATTCCACCTCTAACTAAATGAAATTCACACATGATTGTGGTTGCTCTGTTAAAGAGTATTAAAACAACATATCACCTAAATCATAGCCATACCTTAAAAAAATTCATAACTTACAATCCTTACATCCAAAATTTGCATATTATACCTCATTACGAAGCTGAGATATTCCTCTATAACTTTTCATAAGATCACTTGAGCTAAATCAAACCATAATAGTCCAGAATTAGCTTCAAACCATAGAAATCGTAAATTCATACTTAGACACATTTCATATACCAAACATCTTCATACTTTACAATACCATCTGAAAATTAACAGGTCATAACTTTCAACCTCAAATCCGAAAAATATCATACTTAGTGGCGATAGAAAGATAACAAGAAAATATTCAACTTTCATGAAGACCAATTTCACAAAATCTGTCTACTTTAGCTTAGAAAAATTCTCCAAAGTTTCAGGTCACAAATCTCTACATGCTAGAATTACCACTATTCACCCTGCACATATATCTCACTTTCAAAGCAAAATTCGAAACCCTTAAAACCACAATTAGACAACACTTCCTTCATAAAAATTTTAGCCAAACTTCTCAAGTTTAATTTAAGCCAAACCTCATCTCAATTGCATAACCATATAAAAAGTTATGATCAAAACATTGAAACATATACAAATCCAATTTTCCAGATTTTCAACCTAACTCAATTTCTACCTTTTCCATACCATTTCAACACCAATAAGCATCCAATTTAATCAATAAATCACCCACAATTTAATCAAGACCTCCACTTAAACAATTAGCCATAAAATGGCAGCAACCTATATTCACTCATTCATCCCTCTCCTACACTATTCTAAACACAATTTCACTTCCAAAACACCTAAAACATTACTTCTTACACTAATCCCATCCCACCTCATCAATCCTCAAGCAAACATCAAGCAACAAGCAAATAACATACCCATATTCTTAACACACAAGTCTCATGCAATTAAGTGTACAAACATCACAATTAAATGAATTAACTCCAAAACCATAATATAAAACACGTTTCTTACCTATTAAAACCACAAATCCTCTACTTCCCTACTCCACACACGATCATCATCCTTCAAGGCTTAGGTTTGTGTTTTTTCTTTTTGAAAACAAAAGAAGAGGAGATAAGCAAGATAAGGGAGCTTTGTGTAAGTGGAGATGAGTAGCAATTTACAAAAATAAGAAAACCAACGAAAAAGAAGGAGAAAGGGAAGGCTACGGGGGAGAAAAGAAGAAACAAATGAGTTTTGGGCTTTAAAAAAAGAAAGCATCGTGAATGAGTAAAAGGTGGGAGGATTTTATTAAACCTATGCAACTTAGTGGCATGTTAGGCAAGTGACATGTGTCACTTGCCACATGTCACATTTTTAAACCCTCTTTCATTTCCTTTCCAATAACAATTCAATTTCTACTCCAATTTTTCCCCAAAATTCCAATGGCTCGAATCAATAATTCCTAAAAGCATGTATCTAAATTTTTAGTGTCACTGGCCAGTACTTTTTACTACCGATAACCAGTCAGTCTGTCACATGACAGTTTTTCTAGTCCGAAAAAATACTCCGAAAATTTTCAGAAAAATTTTTAAAATTCTCTCAAAATTCAAAACACACAAAACCCACTCCAATTTACTTTTCAAGCACAAAAATCATATTTTTCACAAAAATCACATTTATGACAATATACCGGGAAAATGTCATGAATGCATGTACAATCATTTACATGTGCAAAAGTCACTATTTACATGAATGAGTATGCATGAACATACCAAGACAATTATAAACACTCATAACCCGTTCCAAATTACGATTTTACGCTTCCCATCGGTGATGGGATGTTACCTTTGTACATACTTTCCTTAGGATAATTTGTTAGTTAATTGTGATAAATTGATTGTTGTTAACTTGTTTAACTATTTTGTCTTAGTTTCATATAATTTCATGATTATGTAAGAATGTATGTGAATATGCATAGATGTGTGTGAATTAGGTCTTTAAGATTAGGTTTTGCATGCAATTTGCATGACATTGTTGTGCGTCTTTTTCTTCATTATATTGGTATTAATTGCATGTGTTCTGGGTATGATTAAGTGATTAATTTTGTTGTTAATCAAAAGGTTTAAGAGTGGTTTTGAGGGATGGAAGGATAGAAGAACCAAAGAGAAAGCAATTCATGTGACCTAAAGAAAAGCCGAAATTTTCTTAGGCCAACCCATCACCAATGTTAAGCTTTCGCAAGATACAATTCTTATTGGATTTTTTTTAATCCAAAATAAATAGGAGAAATTCAGTTTCAAATTAGTGAAATAACGGCCCAATTTGGATAAGCAATCAATAAGATATCACCAAATGAAGTCAAGATAGAAAACATAGTTTTTTGGAAAATTCCAGCTGGCAACTTCCTCCTTCCTATGTCGTTTTAAGCATTAAATGGGATATAAAAACTCAATTTTAAACCCTAGAAATGGGAGGTCGTGCAAGACATCCAAGGGAAAGAGAAGAACGCTTTTTTTAATAGAAAAACCAAGAGAATTCAAGGTAGAATCAAAGGATTTCAAAAGACACAAAGCTGCTACCATAGAATTCCAGCTTTGCTCTTCAACATATAACCCTTACTTCTTCTCTTTTCTTGCTTCTTTGTTGTATTTTGTTGATTGAGAAGGATGTATGGATATGTTATGAACATGTTGGATGAGATTTTGATGGATTTCTAAGTAGTTATTAGGGTTGTTATTGCCTAAACTATGTAGTACCTCAGTTTATTAAATGTTATGGACGTGTTTGATGTTTATGATATATGACTGTCTATACTTAACTCACATAGAGATATGGAGTTAAGAAATATGTTAGTAAGTGCCATGAGAGTGGGATTACACTAAGAATAATCCATATATCAAGTTACCTTGCCATTTGGAGAGAGATCTTCAATGGAAAAGTGGTTGTCCAAAAATTTGTTCATATCCTTTTAATGGTTAAGTGAAAAATGGGAAGTGAGAGCCTACATAATTCATTTACTTCATTAAACAGGGCTTATTTGGTTCAAGTAATGAGAGTGAAAGAACCAGGACATTAGGAAATTTTGGACTAAACAAAATGAACATTGCCAAAGTGAGAGAATACATAATTAAGTAATGACAATCCTAATGGTCAAATTGATACTTTAATTCACTATTTTCTAAATTTGTGTTCTTACTTTTGTGATAATCCTAAAGTGTGTATGTATAACTCTTAATTTTTATATTTTGGATCTTTCAAATCTAATTATTTGAGTTTCCTGAAAAAAAAAATTTGGATCATTGCGGTGACTAATCAATCCCTGTGGAACGATACCTATTTATACTGTGATTTCCAATCTGTATACTTGTACGATAAGAGGTTTTAATTAAAATTTAGAAAATTACCTATCAATTATAGACAAGATGATGAGTGATCCCCTACTGCAATTGTAAGAATTCAAATTATTGCCCATCTTAAGAAGGAGATAGAAGATGCTCTAGATGAACAAATTGTAGCTACCAAAAATGGAGGATATCGACAATTTCTTGTCAAGTAGAAAGGAAGATTGATTTCTGATAACACTTGGATTTCAAAGTTTGAATTTCAAAAGTTGAATCTAGATTTATATGATCAATATTTATCACATTCAACATCGAGGACGGCTTTCGACAAGCTGGGGAGAATTGATGCAAAAGAACTTAAAGTATATAGAAAAAATAAAAGAGAAGATTAGCCAACCACAAGTCCTAATTTGGTGGGATGAGGATTGAGAATTGAGTTGACATCAAAGATAAAGGTTGAAATCTATATTGCATTAGGTTTCTTTATTAAATAAGAAGTAGTAGTATTATGTTATTCTATTTTATATATGTTATCCTAGTTGAATAGAACTTATAGATTTCCTATTATATTAGGATTTAAATTAGAAATCCTTTTCTTGCTAGAATCAGGATTCTAAGAACACTATATATATGTCCTTAGCCTTTCATTAATAAGATGCAATCCGGAACTTTTTTACAACTTTGAGTTTTCGATTGAAAGTTGTGATGCTTTCTTCTAAGAGTGATTTTTAGACCCTAGAAGTGATTCCTAGTTTCCTACCTTCCATTCTTTGTGTTCTTTCCTAAAAAATTCCAGTAACCCTAACCTAAATTCCAGCCCTCACATTCTAACCATTTCAAACCTATATTCCAACCATATTAAACCCTAAAATTCTAAGCCTAAAATTCTAACAATCAAACCTTAAATTCCTAGCTTTACAAAATATGAAATTTCTACATTCCTAGCCAAAATTCAATCTTGAAACCCAATATTCTAGCAACCAAATATCATCCACACTTCATAATTTTGTGCTTTTTAACTACTAGTTCATAATTCTTTTATTTATCCTACATCATAATGACAATAAACAATTTAGAGATAATATATCAATGTAATATAAATTTCATAATTATGATTGTAAAATAATTTTATTTGTAATATGTATTTATCCCATAAACTTTATCGTGTACATCTAAATATATATATGATAAAAAAAATATTTTTAAATAATTATCTTAATAAACTACAATCAACTGATTTATTGTAGGGCATAAATCAACAAATTAAATGAAAAATATTAGTTAGACTATTGCTAAACTCCATCACAAGTTCGCCTAGCAGAACTCTACATTTTGCCAGTGATCATTTATTATAACTCATGATTTTATGAAAATTTTGGTTCACTAACCATCTGATCACAAAGTTTGATAAAGCTCCAAGTCTAAATATATAGGGTGTGTTCTTGCAGCATATATGCACATTACTCTCAATTAGTTAACAAAGAAGCACAGCAGTATTTGATAGCAGCGAGCTAACTGTGTACATGTGAGGCATCCTAACTTTCCAATCTCAGTTGAAAGCGTGAAACTAGTAGCTTAGCTTTCCACTTCCACCACACTTATTACAGGATCGAGATGATGAGCACTTCGTACAGTAGCTCCACTTCTTTGGAAGCCTGATACAAGTTAAATAATAGGATAAACCAGAGCATCGAGGCACTTGATATTCTGCGAGGAAGTTATCATGCATGTACATGCAACTTCTAATCAATGTGCAGAGAGAAAGACGGTGTAAAATGTACCCTGCTGTATATCGAGTAGCCATATTCTTTGCAGTCTTCCTTGCTTGCTCTGCTCTTTCTTCTGACAGTTTCTTCAGCACAAATCCTTCACCTTTGCATTCATAACATATACCAGAACCACCACAATCTTCACATACTTTGATTAAGATCTGTGATAGCATACCTATTGGATAACTTGACCATTGTTGGATAACAAACAGTTACGAGATTAAAGGAGGTGAAAGTATTGATTCTACAAAGTTATTGAAAGTATTGATTCTCCAATTTATTTGTTCTTGAATAAGATTTGAGACAGAATGACTAAGATATAACTTGACCTTGCTACAGAACAAGCATTTTAAGAGATTAAGGAAGGAGAAAATTTAGCTGCTGCAAGTTATTTGTTCTTTGAATCAGATCTGTGATAAAATGCCTATTAGCTATCTTGACCATTGCTGTATAACAAGCATTTCATGGATTAAGGGAGGTGAAAATATAGATTCTGTAGGTCATTTGTTCTTTGTATGTTTGTGGGTTTTGAAGCAAATTGTATTCTCTGCATGCATCGTCTGTTCTGCTTTCCAAAGAAATTCATCCCAGGATAGAAAGTAGAAAGAAATTTAGTATGGTTTGAATTTGATAAAAGAAGGGAAATGTAAATGCTGCAAGATATGCTAATTATTGCTCAAGAAGTTTGATGATAATCGAAGTACAACGTTTTTCCAACTCTCAGTAAAAATATACAACTATGCTTTCAGTTCTAAAAGATAGGGAAATATCTTTTACTTCCTATAACAAGAAAATTTTAAGTTCTTTTGCCAATCCTCACAAAGAATTTCATTCAATTGAAGATTCCTAGAGTCCTATCATTGACTCCCTTTTACTGGAAATAAGCAGTTTGCATCAGAAATTGCGAAAGTTTTGGTTTACCTCATTTTCCTCGGAAGTTTTGGTTCTTCTTATGAGAACAGAAGCTGCTGCACCTACAACTGTGACAGCAATTGCAATAGAAGCAGCTGTTTCTGGTAGGGCGGAGGGTATGATAATAGCTTTCCTCCCTTGTTTTTGTAGCTTGATATCACTTGAGCAATAAGTAGTAGGATCCAGCATGCATTGACTCTTAGGCTTGGACTCCCTAATTACTTCACCAAATCAATGTAAGATATTTGACAGACTAAACCAATTTACACAGTTGGGTGCATCGATTTTAAATTCCTAAAAGACCCCAAAAGCGTGCAACTAAAATGGCATTTTGAGATGATTATAACACCCTCATAAAATGTTGCCATACCAAAGGCGCCGCTAATGGTAAATTAAAGTTTATCCACTTAGTGACCTATAAATCAATCAAGCTTTCATTAGAATGAATGTCGTTTTTTCATAGAAAAGATGGTTTCATACACTCGAGAATTTTTACCCAGATATTCTACAACTAAAGCCAAGGAGAGAACAGAGCATGTTCATCTTCAATCATTTACTTGACTGGATGCTCAAAATTATTCAGCAGACCCACAGGCAGCGAGATATTATCTACTTATCCCAATCTACCCATTAAAGGAAAAAGAACCCCAACTCGAAGGACAATCAATATAGTCCTTTTTAACCTCAACAACAGCTCCAGTTGGTTAGATAATTCAACTACACGCAATGACTCGCGCTGAATTAATGTAAGCCGCAGTAGAGTCCTAAATGATGAAGAAGGTGCAAGTACAGTAAAAAAAAAACCCAGCAAAAGCTTTAGCGCCAAATGGTCAGTGGACACCTTCTTTTAATGGTTTCTTGCAACAATGAGCAGCGTTGCTTTCTTGACATGTCTCAACTAAGTAACAATAAGTAGAGAGTCGGTGGAAAACGTTCAACATTCGTAACATACGACAGAGAAAGTAAAAAGACTTACTTCCACATCTAGTGAAGGAGGTTGATGATAGAGTTTGCATTGCTAGTTCCATACCAGAATTCAGCGGTTTAAGTAACAGAAACAAATAGTGTATTCCTTCTTTACGAATTGATTTGACCTTATCTTCGTGGTCTGATCTAATCCCTACAACACCCCTTGTTTTCTTAGAGAATATCACAGTTGCCACCACGACGCGACACCTTTCCCAGCCCGTATTCACATTTGCCTTACTTTGAATTGATAATTTTAACCTCAAATTTCACGTAACTCTTCAAGTTTAACCTTAACATTATAAAGAGATTACTTAACACCTTAATATTTTTTTAAAAAAAATTAACTCTATTATTACGAAATTATTAACAGCTTGATGACTCCGTTAGTTAAGGCTTACTTGACAATTTTTAATAATTTTTATTTGATTCGTCGGCCCACAAAGTGATATGATCTATTTTTTAAAAATTAATATTTTATTAATTTTATTATTATGGGACTCACCTTTTTATTTAATTAATCCTTAAAGATATTTTTAACTTAAACAAATACATTAAGTTAACTAATTGGAAAATTAATTAGAATTTAATGTCTGTTTGGATGGGCTTATATCAGTAGAACTTTTCTAAGAAGAACTTTTTAAGAAATCGTTAATTATTTGGCTGTCAATTTAAAAATAGCTTTTTTAAAGAAATTTCATACAAGATGAATTATTTGACAACATAAAAATAAAAACACTTTTATTAGTTTTAACTATATTTTATTTTGTAATAAAAATTATTTATGCATATAAATAGTGTTTAAAGTATATTAACAATATGTAAAGCACAATATATTATGTTTACATTTGATTTGAAAGAATTCAACTACTATTAGGTCTTTCATGAATGGAATGAGTTTACATTTATTTTACAATTGTTTGAAAATTTTACTTTCATTTAAATTTAGATAACCATTTCAGAAGAAATTATTTAAAAGATGTCTCATTTTCTTGTAGAAAATAAAACTAATATGAAAATAAATATTAAAACATAAAAAATTAAATAATATTATAATCCCAAAATATTAGAATATAAACCCGATCTTAGTCAAACATATTTCAACTCATTGACTTTGAATTATTGATTAATTCAATTTTAAATTATTGATTGAATCAAATTTGAAATCTAAAATATTCAAATTTTAATTTCAATTTGATAAACTTGAATTAGTTTGTTGACTTAATATAATGTCCGAAATTCTTGTCATCTTTAAATTGTTGATACATGGACATACAAAGGGAAGGACAACGAATAGAGTTAATACAAATGCTCCACGAAATCAGTTAGTTTCATAAGAGCTTAGTTTCTTTCATATACATCAGATAAACCCAGTCCAAAGTTTACACTTTGTAGAATATAAGGATGAAAATAAAATTCAAAAAGGAAACTAACTACTGAACTAATCTTTTCCCTAATTCAACCGCCAATCGTCAACTCGCGTGACTGCTGCTAACGAAGCTAATATCAGTAGGTAAATGATATCAATAAGGGCTTTGGCCTTTTCAATGACGAGGAATTCCAACGGAAGGAAATGGCTCGAGCACCATTAGAAATCTCTATAAGCTTCGCAACAGTAATTAAGTGCAACAATTGCTCAAGCAAATATGTTGCCAAACCACCAAGATTGACAAAAATTATTCGAGGAGGTAAGTTTCAGGTTGTTGGATCAGAGTTTGCTAAGCCTATGTATTGCAAGTAGGGAGAGGGCTCTATGAATGGATGGCGCACATCTATTATCAAAACTATAGCATCGTTAACTTAAATTTCCACAACACATAAGAGGCTCTATCTAAATCAGGTGATGAAAATCTGACTATTCTAAAAGTAAAAGGACATAGACTCACGATGTAGCCAGAAACT